>CM076395.1:1769574-1794679 GCA_038363315.1 Mugilogobius chulae | reverse complement strand
TGAATGAATGAGAGAGTGATGATTATCTGTCTGTGTTTGTCTCTGTGTTAAACCTGTTCCCCGCCTAAGGCCAAAGTCACTGGCATCTCAAACAGGAACAAATAGTAGAAATGAAGAAATGAAAGATTTCCTTCACATGATGACACAACATGACATTGGGCAATAATATTTTCCACAGACACAGTTTTATAGTTGTTTTATAAAAAGTGAATGTGTCCAGTCTGTAGCTCAGGAACTTCTCCATCTCCTGCAAGAGCTCCACAAAGGATTTAGAATCAAACATATTAGACTTTTTACGTCTGTGTAGTCCCTCAATCATCCAGGAGTGATCCATGCAAAGTTTTCATCTGAACAGAGTTTTATAAGAGTCAAAGATCGAGTTCGAAAACCCTTTTCTACTCTTTCACTTTTACATTCAAATGTTATTATTACAGGCTTAATACTATTGTAAATGTTACTGCAGAAGCTTAACTTTCTGCTCCAGACAGTGGTTAATGTGTCTAAACACTTCACTGTGTCTGAGTTAAGCTGCAGTTGGTTTGTGATCGCTACAAGAAGCATCTCACTGACATTTTAGTTTTGTTCAAGTGGCTCTTCAAAGGTGAAAGTTTGGAGACTCCTGGGGCCTCATTTATAAAGGTTTGCGTAGGATTTTTTGCTGAGCAAGTGCGTACACCTAATGGCCACAGGTGGCGTGCGCCACGCAACATCCATATTTATAAAAGCCTCCGTGCCTCTCCTCCTGCAATCTGTGCTTTATAGATCCCACCTGCTTCTAGAATCTGCGCACGTTAAGCAGTGTCAGACCACGCCCTCTCCACACAGGCCACGCCCTCTCCACACCTCCAATTCACCATGAAAGGTGACTCATGAAGAATATTTTAATAGACATGAGGCAATAATCAGTGGGTTTGACACACGGGGAAAGGCAAAGAGGGAGGAGTCAGAGAGAGACGGACCAAGCAGCAGCAGCAGCAGCAGCAGGAGCAGCAGCAGCAGCAGCAGCAGCAGCAGCAGCAGCAGCAGCAGCAGCAGCAGCAGCAGGAGCAGCAGCAGCAGCAGCAGCAGCAGCAGCAGCAGGAGCAGCAGCAGCAGCAGCAGCAGCTCGTCTGTCACATGAGGATTTACTACTAATAAATTGTGAATGAAAAAGATAACTTCTCCCTCAAATTAGGCTCACGTTTTGAATGACTCAGATGTGTTTAACAGAATGTGTGTGAGATTTGTCCTCGTTCACTCACATAGGCCCAAATAGGTGCACACGGAAGTCTGAATGAATGGTCAAAGCAACGAGGCTCATGAGCGCGCGAGGGATGACACAGATGCCCTCCCTGAACGAACCAAAGCCAGGGAACAGGCAGCGTTACAGGCGAGAACGGGACGTGACACTCCTGTTGCTTCTTTGCCTGCACGTGTGCGTCCGTGGCACAGACACTTTAGACAATTCCTTTACTTAGACAGAGATGGGTAGGCGCTCCAAAGCTCCCCGTTACCAAATAATAAAATGACTCACTTTTGGTCCTCCCCGGTTCGGGCAGGCTCAGGCTGTGTGTGGTGCGCGTTTGTGTCAAAATAATTTCTGTCTATCTACATTCTGCCGCGTGCTGCATAAAAAGTTGGACCTGCGTCTTGTCCGAGGCTTTATTTATTAAACAAAACCTTGCCAATGTGCTGAGAGGGGAGTTTTCTCTCAGGTCCGAGCGTTGTTTCATAAATACGTTCACAGATTCAGGGGCATTCTCTCTGGTATTAGAGCCATAATCAACACACACACACGCACGAAAGCCACGAGCTTGTGCACGAGAGCACACGGGCTTACATAGGCTGCATGTGTGGTAATAAAAATGAGAGAAATAAACAGCCCTTGTCTGTGTTGGTCAACATCTGCTTTAAGGCAGAAATATAAATGTAATATTTGTATAAAATGATGATTTCCTCCATCAAACACTTCCTCAAACTCTCTTCACTTCTGCTTCTCTCCACGAGTGTCGTCTTTTCCTCGTGTCTCCAGCCTTTGTACAGCGCACACATGGAGAACAGTTTGTACAGAGTCTAGTGGAGCTTTTATAAATACCACCTTTGGCGCAGAGGGAGGTTTACGCACTGCGTAAGGCGTAAGCAAGCTTTATAAATGAGGCCCCTGGTCTAGTTGTAGTATAGAGGGATTTTCTCTCCCACGTTTAGTTTAGCTGTCAGTCACAGTGTACTGTCATCATACTATATACTGAGGTCACTTTATCTATTTATCCTGTGGTTCTGCACTGAGCTCAGCCAGAACAGACACTTATTGTACAAACAAGTCTCTATATGTTTGTTAAGTCTATTTTAAACTGATTCTCTGGTTTGATTGCATGTTTCTGTTTCTCTGCTGTTCTTGAACTGTGCGTTGCAACACTGGAAAGTTCCTCATTGTGGGACAAATAAAGGATATTTTATCTTTTGTTCAACACATTTCTGTACATAAATGAAACGTTTATATAAATGAAATCCCAAATCACTGGTGACAGAAGAACTGTCCATAGACGACACAATGAGAAGGTCCTGGGACAACCAGACGACTCAGGGTCTTTCTATGTGGAGTTTGCATGTTCTCCTCGTGTCTGCCTTGGTGTTCCTGAACACTAAAAACATGTACAATAGGCTCCTCCCCCTGCAGTTTAATGAAAAAGAACTTCTGGTTTAAACGAGGCTTTCCTGGTTCAAAAGGGTCAATAAAACAACCAAGACTGAAATACAACCGATCACCATTTAGAGCTCCAATCATCCAGCCAACACAAACTCCTCCCACTTCACACCAAACTGTAGAGCTCAAAGCAGCAGAGAGCTGAGGGAGGAGCCAGACTGTAAGAGAGCAGCAGACACAGACACTTGAGAGGATTTGAGCTTTTAAGATGGAGTCTGCCCTGTGTACACTGCTCTCAGCTCTGGTTGTGCTCCTGTGTTCTTCCCCAGAGTGTAAAGGAGAAGACACAGTGAGCCAGCCAGCAGGAGAAGTCTCTGTCACTCAAGGAGAAACTGTGAAGTTAGAATGTAGTTTTCAAAGAAGCAACTCAGTAAATTACCATTTGTTTTGGTATAAACAAGAAGGACGAGGCGCTCCAGAATACATGATGAAGAAATCTACATATTCATCTAAATGGCTTGAGACAGACAAATCACCAGAGTTTAAGAAAGATCGATTTGAAGCTGAAGGTGAAGGAAACCATTTCCATCTGAGTATCCAGGATGTGGATGTGACAGACTCTGCTGTGTACTACTGTGCTCTGAGGCCACAGTGACAGGAAACACCAAAACTCTGAACAAAACCTCTGGAGCAAAGACAACACAATACTGCAGTAGCTCCACTAGAGGGAGACACTCTCTGTGAAGCTTCAGACTAAACCCAGACGCAGCAAAGCCAACTGTCAGTGTGAGAAACTAAGCAGACTTCTGTTGGTCCTCAGGGGTCAGTCTTTGGCCCTTTTCTCTTCTGACTCAGTCTAAAGTGAATGTAGGGTTAGGGAGACATTACAGAGTAAAATAAGACTTTGTGCCAAATCAGCAAATCTACAAAAGTCATCACAGACTCTCCATTACTCAGTCTAGAGATTCTGTTTCTGATGAAGATTTTATTTTGGAATATTTCAGACTCGACTCTGTACCAGTGGTTGTATAAAATAGGGAAATGTATTCTGGTCCTTTTTTTAATAAAACATGTTTGATAGGTCATAATTTGAGATGAATAGCTGATGTTTTGCCACTTTTTCTTTTGCTTTATCTAAAGTGAAATGGACCAAAAAAATAATCAAAGCGACAACTTTCAAAACAAAAAACCAAATTGAACATGATTTTTGCGTATCGCTACAGCCCCAATAGTTGTTCAGTTTGTTTATTCATTTTCTCTTGTTTATTTCCGTTTAGGTAGGTGAGTGTTGAGATTCTCTTTCAGTTACTTTGGGCCTTAGGCGGGGAACAGCCTGGACAGTGACTAAACTATTGCAGGTTTAAAGTCAGTGTTCTTTGTGTCAGTAGTGTGGGGCATTATGGAGGAACTAACCATAGTGTGTAAATAAAGTCACATAAAACAACTAAATATGCACTGGGAAGATAATCCTGACCAAGTCTAGAAAGAACATCTGGAGATGGTTTTCAGACGCTGCAGCGACTGCATGTGACCTGGGATGAGCTGTAGCAGCAGAGGACAAATGACTCAACAGGGACAATAAAATGAACTTAAAACTAAACTAAAGAAGGATTCTGGTGATCTATTACAAACACACCTCAACAGGAAATACAAACACATGTTGTGGTTGTGAGGGAGGAGCCAGACTGTAAGAGAGCAGCAGACACAGACACTTGAGAGGATTTGAGCTTTTAAGATGGAGTCTGCCCTGTGTACACTGCTCTCAGCTCTGGTTGTGCTCCTGTGTTCTTCCCCAGAGTGTAAAGGAGAAGACACAGTGAGCCAGCCAGCAGGAGACGTCCTCCTCACTCAGGGGGAAACTGTAGAGATAGAATGTACTTTTGAGACCAGCTTCCCTACTGCATATCTGTTTTGGTACAAACAAGAAGGACGAGAAGCTCCAAAATACATGATGCAGAAAACGAAATCATCATCTAAATGGCTTGAAACAAGAAAATCCCCAGAGTTTAAAGAAAAGCTATTTGAAGTCGAAGCTCTGGACAGCTCCTTCCATCTGATCATCCAGGATGTGGATGTGACAGACTCTGTTGTGTACTACTGTGCTCTGAGGCCCACAGTGACAGGAAACACCAAAACTCTGAACAAAAACCTCTGGAGCAAAGACAACACAATACTGCAGTAGCTCCACTAGAGGGAGACACTCTCTGTGAAGCTTCAGACTAAACCCAGACGCAGCAAAGCCAACTGTCAGTGTGAGAAACTAAGCAGACTTCAGAAAGTTCACATGAGGATCACTCAGCTGTGTTTTGGACACATGTTTCCTTTAATGGCAGCACTGCTCCTGCTTTTGTTGAGTGGTAAGTCTTATTCAAACCTATGTTCACACTTTATTACATCCACTCAACACTTACTGAAGCACAGAGCAAGAAGCAGCAGCAAATATGTTCCTAACTTCTACATTCATTTGTTTTCATGTAGGAGTCAGATGTGAAGAGCTCACTGCTCTAAAGCCTGAGGTCTGCGCTGAACAAGGAAAACAAGTCTCGCTGGAATATGAATATTACAAAGAAGCAACATTTGGTGATTATTTCTTTTGGTATCGACAATATCCAGGAAAACCTCCAGATTTCCTAGGGTCACATTTTATAAACGAACATCTAATCACTACAAAACGAGGCCTAAAGTTGTCAGTGAGAGATAAAAGTGTGTCTCTGCTGCTGTCCTCTGCTGCAGTGGGAGACTCTGCTGTGTACTACTGTGCTGTGAGGCCCACAGTGACAGCAAACCCACAGTCTCTGAACAAAAAGCTGTGAGAGAAAACAGCAGTACTCCACACGTCCACTAGAGGGAGACACTGGAGCAGATTGACTCTTGCTGCTCCACAAAAGCCTCCTGTGGTAGAAGCTGCTGCAGTCTTCTCACCGCTCCACATCTAAACTCCAGTCTGGGCTCTGCTGCTCTCACAGACCTTTAAATCTGTCTGTTGGGTTTAAACACTAATACTGTCCTTTATGGATGTAGTTACTGAAAGGTTCCTGACAAATCAAATGTTGCTTCTGGTTCCAGTCCTGTGTCAGACTCACAGTGATTTGTTGCAGTTTCCTGTTGGTCCTCAGGGCTCAGTCTTTGGCCCTCTTCTGTTCAAAAGAGACACAGATGAAAACTCCAGTCCAGAAACTTCTGTCTCAATATGAAATCAGACACAGATCTATCTTTCCTTCTCATGAGGTCGACACTAAAGACTATTGAGGAGTCAAAAGGAGAAGGACTTCGCTGATTTTAAAGTCGCCATCTTTGTCAGAGAAAATCATTCATCTGTGAATCGAGCTGGGCGACATAACCATATATATTCTTCATTGAGATATTTTCTGGAGAAGATGAATTTAACCAAATCATACATATTAAGATAATGTAATCATGAGTAAAAACCCTAAGCTCATGAAACTGAAGAAAAGTCGCAGTTACAAAGAGAAAATTCCAAGATCAATTCAAATTACAAAAGATAAAAGTGTCTTTGGTAGAATTTGATGTTTTATTTACTTTTAATCAGCAGACTATGAAGTGACCTTTAAAAATGTCATTTTAAAATAAAGATTTATCAAGATATGAAATAACTTTGAGATATACACTAGTGTCTATATCAGGGGTCGGCAACCTTTTACGTTCAAAGAGCCATATTGGACCCAAAAAACAAAAACTAAATCTGTCTGGAGCCGCAAAAAATGTAAAGCCTTATATAAGCCTTACAGTTAATGCAACAGATGCTGTAAGTGTTTATATGAGCGTTGTCAACCTGTTATCAAAATAATAAGTCGGATACAAATGTAAAATGAGCTTTCATAATTACTATATTATCGTACTACAACTCGCTCTGCAGTGTAAGTGCACAAGCCAAAACACACATATTAGGAGGAAAAAACGTGTATAGGTCGCACCGGACAACAAGTGGCACTTTTTTGTGGGTAATTATTACATAATTCGACAGCATGAACAGACGCGGGGCGCGTTTATAATCCTGCTCCTGCTCGAGCCTTTTTGACACGGAGGCCAAGGACCGCTGACATGAGTCAAAACTACAAGATGCAGATCAAAACATGAATAAACTCTACAAAATCAGCTTTTATATTATCACTCAATCATGTGTTCATTGGCGTTCAATGAGCGATGTGAGTGTAGCCTCTTACCTGAGACAAAGTTCCACACGTCTCTTTCCGCCAAATCCAGCTGATTTTGCCCAAACTCCGCGTGTTATTTCCGTGCCTTCGTGCATAAAAACAGTCTTTCATTCATTCCTCGGTAAAGTTTTCCCCAGCGCTGCTTCTGTTGTTGATCTGCAAGTCCTCGATCGTCTGTGAGCAGGGTTCAACGCTTTATCATCTCCCGGGTTGCAACAAAACTTACGCATTTGCAATGAAAGCAAATGATTCGGTCCAAAAACTGTTGAATCCTGTGTTCTATCGTTCTGTTTCCTTTTGGATCCATGGCCCTGACGCACCTGCCGTTTGGCTTTTTTACAACAGCCTCCCGCAGACCCACGGCGCTGAAGAAAAAACACGTGTCGCCCGGCTATGACGTAATTCTTCGTTGGCAGAAATGTTGAAATTAAATATTTATTCTGCACATTTTTACAGCAGATAGGAAAACTTTAAGAGTGTTTGACATAATTTTCCTCCTACGAAAATTCTTAAATATATTTACATATGTTCACACAATTTTCCACTTTCATGTTTTTTGAACGGCCCCCAAGGAGCCACTAGGGGGGCGCTAAAGAGCCGCATGCGGCTCCGGAGCCGCAGGTTGCCGACCCCTGGTCTATATCGTCCAGTCTTAATTAAGCCTTAAAATAGATATTGAATCCAGATCAAAACCAGGAGGAAAGAATCATTTTCCTGTTTGGTTCTGACCTGCCAGACTCGGGTGGAGAAGAAAACTGACTCGATCTGTATTTTTATCAGACGGCGGAGGCAGAGTTACGTTAGACTTTTTTTATGGAGGTCACCCTGTAGGAAAGATGCGCTTTTCTAAATTTCTCTATTTCCTCTCCCCTTTCTCCACTACTTAAGCATCGCACTTTCTTTTACACAATTTCTCTTCACATTGCATATTTAGTCACTGTATTCACATGTGAGTAATCTTTTAGTCCTGAGTTGAGAGGAAAAAAGCATACTGCAGCATTTGCGGTCACTTCTCTTGAAAGCTGTCAATCATCTGTGAACAGAGCCAGTGTCGTGTATCAGCGGCAGTCTTGTGATTATATAATATCCATGCTCTAAACGGACCGCAGATTGAACAAATGTGGAATTATAATTAAATACCCTACAGTAAAATATGTATTATTCATCTTGTTTTTTTTCTCCTATTATTCCTGCCAGTCAAGCTGACCGGAAACAACTATTTTTTTCCAGTCAACGGCACATTTTACCGACAAAAGACCGTCAGGTGCCGGCTAACGTAACCTCTGGGCGGAGGAAAGGCGGACTCTTGCTCAGGATGTGGAACAGTCCTCACTCACAACAGCTCTGCACAGCTCCTCTGACAGTCAGAGCGGAGTTGAATGTAATGGGATCAGCGTGTTAGAGGTTTGCCACAAGGATCTGTTTTGGACCACTCTTAATCTGCTACTGTTTTCATCTTCACATTTATTCTTTTGGTCACATTGTTTCAGTCAGCATGGTGTCAATTCATCAAAACAGTTTAAAGTTTATAAATGACACACACAAAACTCCAAACTAAATATCAATGTCCAAATAAATAAATTAGAAGAACTGTGTCCAGATGACTTGCTTTGGAAGGTTTTTCTCATCTAAGTTACTCCAAGAACATGATTAATTACGATATCACTTTCTCTGTATTTATTTATGTTTTTATTTATTTTAGGTTGAGTATTTGATATGAATTCATGTTGCTCTCTGGTTTATGAAACAGATGGAGTGCTTGATTGTGTTCTTTTGTCAATAGATTTTTTGGTAATTCTGTTATAGCAAATTATGGAATTATGTCTTATGAAGGACTCTGGAATAGAAGCAGCATTGGGAAATACTGTAGATACGACTCGGGAGAAGGTTTTAAATGTTGTGATTGGTGGTCCTAAAAAGGTCTTAAAAAAGGTCCAACCCAAAAACATGCTTTGGCTCCTCCCACTTCACACCAAACTGTAGAGCTCAAAGCAGCAGAGAGCTGAGGGAGGAGCCAGACTGTAAGAGAGCAGCAGACACAGACACTTGAGAGGATTTGAGCTTTTAAGATGGAGTCTGCCCTGTGTACACTGCTCTCAGCTCTGGTTGTGCTCCTGTGTTCTTCCCCAGAGTGTAAAGGAGAAGACACAGTGAGCCAGCCAGCAGGAGACGTCCTCCTCACTCAGGGGGAAACTGTAGAGATAGAATGTAGTTTTGAAACTTCAGACAGCACTCCATATTTGTATTGGTACAAACAAGAAGGACGAGGACCTCCAGGATACATGATGCAGAAAACTAGATCATTATCTAAATGGCTTGACACTGTAAAATCTCCAAAGTTCAAAGAAAATCGATTTGAAGTTGAAGCTAAAGACAACTCCTTCCATCTGATCATCCAGGTTGTGGATGTGACAGACTCTGCTGTGTACTACTGTGCTCTGAGGCCCACAGTGACAGGAAACACCAAAACTCTGAACAAAAACCTCTGGAGCAAAGACAACACAATACTGCAGTAGCTCCACTAGAGGGAGACACTCTCTGTGAAGCTTCAGACTAAACCCAGACGCAGCAAAGCCAACTGTCAGTGTGAGAAAGTCAAAAATGTGGAGGGCCTCATTGCATTTAAAGTTGACATCTTTGTGTTGAGTTTCTTTGTACAGAACAGAAACCCTAAAAAACAACTGAAGTCCAACACAAAACCAGAGGAAACTTAATCAGCAGAAAGACTCCAGGAGGATCAGAGGTTTGCCACAGGGCTCTGTTCTTGGACCACTATTAGTCTTTCTCAGAGTCTTCCAGACCTGTCTTCTGTTTGTTGGTGATGTTAGATAAACTGATTAAGTGTCCTTTTTACATTCTGCCACAACAGACGAGAAGAACTGTGTCCAGACGACTTAATTTGGAAACTTTTCACTTACAAACTTCTCCTGGAACATGATGAATACAGTTTATGTTTCTTTGTATGTTTTTAATCTTTTAAATCTCAGTGTTTGATGAATTAAAGTGACTCATGTCAGACTGAAATGCTTTACTCTGAATTGACTTCTACACATTTATTTATTTAATGGACAATGTGCAGTTACATTAAAAAGATGGCTGCACCAGATTTAGCAACATGCTAATTTCCATCTGTAGTCCGAGACAAACAACAGACATAAAAAACACATATTTATAACAAAACCCTTCAGTTATTGGTTAAAGTACAAAAGAGAAGTGCAGAGGAGCAAATGTGCAAAATGATCAGTTTTAATTACAGGACCTGGTATAATACTTAAAGTGCAGAGTACACTACTATTTATATTTATATCTGTCAGATGAACCCACGAGGGTCACGTCTGACAGCTCTGTACCTGATGGTACTGCAAATATGAGTAAGGACATATTATATGATCAGTTTGGATTCACTGCTGGTGGAAGCTGTCAGTAGTATTTGAAGCTGGACGAAGCATTGCCACAGGAAGTTACCAACAAGTCTCCTTTCTACGGCCTCTTCTCGTTAGAGTGACAGGAGCCTGTCCCAGTGACTTTGGGCCTTAGACGGGGGAACACCCTGGACAGTGGACAACTTGTCATAGAGTTAGAGACAATCATTCACTCTCTGATTCATTCACAGGGAAATACAGTGAATGACAATGAACCTAAACATTCATGTGTTTGGATGTGGGAGGAGCCGGAGAGAAGCCATGGTAACACGAGGAGAACATGCAAACTCTACCCAGAGGGATCAGGAGATGTTGCCTTGGCTCGACCCAAAAGTGGAACCAACTGTCTAAGCCAGAGCTCTAACCACTCTGCCACTGTGCAGCCCACACAAGACACTTCTATTGTTAAATGTACAGACACAAAAGCACTGTCTCTGTTTAAGTCAGTCTGTGATTCTGCTCAAAAGGGCCGAAGTACGTCTGTCAGCTCCATCATGTATGATTTGGTTTAAAACTTGTAACTCCACTCAAACCACAAGCTGCGCTGTGATTGGTCTGAGTATTCGTCTTTAACTGAAGGACAAGAGTTTGTCCAGATGGATTTTTGTGCAGATCACAAACATTGAGAGAATCCATCGAGTAAAGCCAGGTCATGTTCTAGTTTAACTCTGCTCCAGATCTTCTTGATGCTTGTTCATCCACAGCTGGTCCACATGTCTTTAGTCTCTCACATGTTGAATTGTTCTTGTTTTTACTGTAAAACCATTTGAGGTGTTTAGAACGACAAACAATGTCATAGATAAAATATGATACAAACCCCTGTTTACAACTCATTTGATAAATCCAACCCAAAAACATACTTTGGCTCCTCCCACTTCACACCAAACTGTAGAGCTCAAAGCAGCAGAGAGCTGAGGGAGGAGCCAGACTGTAAGAGAGCAGCAGACACAGACACTTGAGAGGATTTGAGCTTTTAAGATGGAGTCTGCCCTGTGTACACTGCTCTCAGCTCTGGTTGTGCTCCTGTGTTCTTCCCCAGAGTGTAAAGGAGAAGACACAGTGAGCCAGCCAGCAGGAGACGTCCTCCTCACTCAGGGGGAAACTGTCAAGATAAAATGTGATTTTCAAACCATAGACAATACCCCAACTTTGTTCTGGTACAAACAAGGACGAGGAGCTCCAGAATACATGATGAGAAAACGTAAATCAACATCTAATTGGTATGATACGTACAAATCTCCAAAGTTCAATGAAGAGAAATCTGAATTTGAAGTAGAAGCTGAGAAGAACACTGTCTCATTGAAGATCCAGGATGTGGATGTGACAGACTCTGCTGTGTACTACTGTGCTCTGAGGCCCACAGTGACAGGAAACACCAAAACTCTGAACAAAAACCTCTGGAGCAAAGACAACACAATACTGCAGTAGCTCCACTAGAGGGAGACACTCTCTGTGAAGCTTCAGACTAAACCCAGACGCAGCAAAGCCAACTGTCAGTGTGAGAAACTAAGCAGACTTCAGAAAGTTCACATGAGGATCACTCAGCTGTGTTTTGGACACATGTTTCCTTTAATGGCAGCACTGCTCCTGCTTTTGTTGAGTGGTAAGTCTTATTCAAACCTATGTTCACACTTTATTACATCCACTCAACACTTACTGAAGCACAGAGCAAGAAGCAGCAGCAAATATGTTCCTAACTTCTACATTCATTTGTTTTCATGTAGGAGTCAGATGTGAAGAGCTCACTGCTCTAAAGCCTGAGGTCTGCGCTGAACAAGGAAAACAAGTCTCTCTGGAGTATGAATATTACAAAGAACCAAGTTATGATGATTATTTCTTCTGGTATCGACAATATCCAGGAAAACCTCCAGAATTCCTTGTTTCAGATTATGCAAGTGGAGCAATATTAACAGAAGAAGCAAAAGGTCTAAAGTTGTCAGTGAGAGATAAAAGTGTGTCTCTGCTGCTGTCCTCTGCTGCAGTGGGAGACTCTGCTGTGTACTACTGTGCTGTGAGGCCCACAGTGACAGCAAACCCACAGTCTCTGAACAAAAAGCTGTGAGAGAAAACAGCAGTACTCCACACGTCCACTAGAGGGAGACACTGGAGCAGATTGACTCTTGCTGCTCCACAAAAGCCTCCTGTGGTAGAAGCTGCTGCAGTCTTCTCACCGCTCCACATCTAAACTCCAGTCTGGGCTCTGCTGCTCTCACATCTTTGTCAGAGAAGATCATCCATCCACCACCACAACGATGACGACGAGCGATTGCCACAGGGATCTGTTCTGGGACCAGTCCTTTTGACAAAAATGAGACTTAACAATAAAAATTAGACTTTTGCAGACACTGACTGTGCAAAAATACATTTATTCAACCTGGACAGACTCAAACAGACAAAGTGATGTGATTAATGAAAATATTTATGAATTTAAGTTTGGCCCGGCAGAAAAATAACGCATGTGATAAGTGATTGGAAATAGATGAGGAGATGAGAGCTGCAGGTGATTGGCTGAAGGGAGCGAGGAGGAGATGAGAGCTGCAGGTGATTGGCTGAAGGGAGCGAGGAGGAGATGAGAGCTGCAGGTGATTGGCTGAAGTGTGAGGAGGAGATGAGAGCTGCGGTGATTGGCTGAAGTGTGATTGGCTGCAGGTGATTGGCTGAAGTGTGAGGAGGAGATGAGAGCTGCAGGTGATTGGCTGAAGTGTGAGGAGGAGATGAGAGCTGCAGGTGATTGGCTGAAGTGTGAGGAGGAGATGAGAGCTGCAGGTGATTGGCTGAAGGAGCGAGGAGGAGATGAGAGCTGCAGGTGATTGGCTGAAGTGTGAGGAGGAGATGAGAGCTGCAGGTGATTGGCTGAAGTGTGAGGAGGAGATGAGAGCTGCAGGTGATTGGCTGAAGTGTGAGGAGGAGATGAGAGCTGCAGGTGATTGGCTGAAGTGTGAGGAGGAGATGAGAGCTGCAGGTGATTGGCTGAAGTGTGAGGAGGAGATGAGAGCTGCAGGTGATTGGCTGAGCTGAACAGGGGTTGAGGCCAGGTTGTGATTGGATACAGGATGACATCAGAGCAGATGACTTTAGTCTGCCAGGCTGAATATTGGCTCCTTTTCTAGAGTTTAGTTTACTCTTGAACCATGGTCAGTGAGAATTCCAATTAGGGATGGGCCGATATGAAATTTTGGGGCCGATACCGATAACCGATAATTGGCCCTCTGCTCTGGCCGATAACCGATAACTGCCGATACCGATAGGTATATTTTAAAACAGATCTAAGGGACATTTTGGCTTTGTTAAATGTCTTTGTTAGTTTGTGTGATGGTTACAAATGTATTTTCTTCACATTTTAAGCAAACATCTGCTCTCTGCTGCCTCCTGCTGGAAAACCTGCACTTATAATTTAACAGCTCTTCTGATAAACACTGGTGCTTTTATTTGTACATTTGACAGTGTGAAATATTTTAATGTACTTTTCTTTGCCTTATTTGAAACAATTATAAATTGATACAAAAAAATTACACAAGGAAAAAAGTTATGTTGCAGGTCTGATGCTGGTATTTGCAGAAGAGAACTGTAGGGGGAGCTCTACTGCTGAAGTTGCTTGGTTCTGCTTTAAAATCCACAGCACAACTCACAATATTAAAAACTTACAAACAAATATAATTATCTGAGATAAATTATTATGTAAATATAATGACTAATTTTAGCTTAATTGTTTGTTTATGTGTACTTTGTTTTCTTTAGTCTGTTCAAAATTGCAAATATGAAGCTTTTAGGTCAAATTGAGGCTGGTATATGTCCACAGAGAGACTGGAGAACCTCCCCTAAAAATATCGGCACCAAATATCGGCCGTCGATTCGATATCGGACCGATACCGATATCTCAAAATATCGTGGATATCGGCCGATACCGATATCAATACCGATATATCGCCCATCCCTAATTCCAATGTTAACTGGTGTGCTTTATATCAACGAATGCACAACCTTCTCGTTGTTTAATCCTTACTTAATAGATCTTATTCGCAGGTGCACAGTGGCAGAGTGGTTAGAGCTCTGGCTTCCTAATAACCCCAGGTGTACTCTGAGTACAAGTTCAGGCTCTTGCAGAGCTTAGAAAGTGCTTCAAACCAATGCGCCCGTGTACACTGACCTCTGAGGAGACCGGCTGGAGGAACTGCACTGGTCTGGTGTGGCTTTTAAGTCCTTATACGAGTGTTCTTGTGGGAATTTAGGTGACTCCATGTGGCTCTGGATGAAACCGGACAGCAGTGACTGAACCTGGTGTAACAGGCACTTTGCAAGAAACTCACACGGGTCCCGACCTGAACCCACCTCACAGTCAGTGAACACCCGGCATGAGGAGATCGTAGATTCAACTTCCGGGTCGAGCAATGTCAACATTTCACAAACTTTCTTGATGAAGTTTCCCCCTTTCAAAAACATGCATGTTTATGTGGCAGCGAGGTGTTTAACTTAATAAAATAAATGAAGTGAATTTAACTGTAGCTGTAAATAAATAAAAAAAACAAAAGACCAGCAACGCCACCGGGTATAACCCGGAAAATAAATAAACCTAACTAAATAAAAAGGCAACACAGGTTTGTTAAATTGACAGACAGAGGCAATGTTAGAAAAGCAGAATACATGTTAATTTTATTTAAGTTTCAAATGGGTTCAGTTAAAACTTTGTTCTAGTCCGAAATGTCATGTATAGTCCATAATCCTGTTGTTTTAAGTCCAAACCATCTTTTCCAACTGTCCAATTAAGCAACATGAGCAGCACGTGTGTACCAGTGCAGATAGGGCTGCCTGAGCGCCACCGTCCAGCAGCGGCAGAGCAGCGACTCCATCCATCCAAGGACTTGAACGGACATAAACAGACATCAAAAAGGGGAGGCCATGCCGTCCGCACCCTGAACACAGTACATAAAAACAATTACAATGAGCACAATTGACAGAAGTGCTTTTGCGTGGAGCTATGACAGCACACCTACCAGGAAGCATGACACCCCCGACCAGCCACACCGTAGAGCCCCGAACACTCGCACCCGTCCAGCTGTACGGCACTGTCGGCGCAGCATCAGCACACTAAAACAATAGCACTTAGCCTTAACATAGCGCCCAAAGAGACTATGATAAACACATTTTGAGATATCTTTATTTTTCTTGTAATAAGACAGTTGTAATAAGCTAGGTGCTCATTTACCTGACAGTTTCGGCGGCAGGACTTCCTCCTTTGTCAGCCGCAGGCTTTACGCTCCAACACGACGCATTGTTCACAACTTCAACAACTCGAGCTAACTGCGACTGGGCGCTGCATGGCGGATGTGACGTCAGAGAGGGGAGAGGTCAGGTAAGGGGATACACTCCTCTTTTATAGAGCGCCCCCTACACCCGATAGGCCAAACGTAGAGCGCTTGACGTCAACTCACTACATTTAGGTCAAAAGTCAACACTGTAAAGGTCCCCTGTGAATGAATGAGAGAGTGAACAATTGTGTCTGTTTCTATGTGTAAAACCTCGTCCCTAAGGCCCAAAGTCACTGGGATAGACTTCACTCACTCGCCACTCAAAACAGGACTGTTCATCACACTACAGAGTTTACCCAGAGCCAGGCTCCTCCCACTTCACACCAAACTGTAGAGCTCAAAGCAGCAGAGAGCTGAGAGAGGAGCCAGACTGTAAGAGAGCAGCAGACACAGACACTTGAGAGGATTTGAGCTTTTAAGATGGAGTCTGCCCTGTGTACACTGCTCTCAGCTCTGGTTGTGCTCCTGTGTTCTTCCCCAGAGTGTAAAGGAGAAGACACAGTGAGCCAGCCAGCAGGAGACGTCCTCCTCACTCAGGGGGACACTGTAGAGATAGAATGTAGTTTTGAGACCAATGACAATGCTCCAACTTTGTTCTGGTACAAACAAGAAGGACGAGGAGCTCCAAAAAACATGATGAAGAAAACTAGATCAGTATCTAAATGGCTTGAAACACACAAATCACCAGAGTTAAATGACAAGAGATTTAAAGTTGAAGCTAAAGACAACTCTTTCCATCTGCTCATCCAGGATGTGGATGTGACAGACTCTGCTGTGTACTACTGTGCTCTGAGGCCCACAGTGACAGGAAACACCAAAACTCTGAACAAAAACCTCTGGAGCAAAGACAACACAATACTGCAGTAGCTCCACTAGAGGGAGACACTCTCTGTGAAGCTTCAGACTAAACCCAGACGCAGCAAAGCCAACTGTCAGTGTGAGAAACTAAGCAGACTTCAGAAAGTTCACATGAGGATCACTCAGCTGTGTTTTGGACACATGTTTCCTTTAATGGCAGCACTGCTCCTGCTTTTGTTGAGTGGTAAGTCTTATTCAAACCTATGTTCACACTTTATTACATCCACTCAACACTTACTGAAGCACAGAACAAGAAGCAGCAGCAAATATGTTCCTAACTTCTACATTCATTTGTTTTCATGTAGGAGTCAGATGTGAAGAGCTCACTGCTCTAAAGCCTGAGGTCTGCGCTGAACAAGGAAAACAAGTCTCTCTGGAGTATGAATATTACAAAGAACCAACACTTTCTGATTATTTCTTCTGGTATCGACAATATCCAGGAAAACCTCCAGAATTCCTAATGTCACATTATGCAAGTGGAGCAATATTAACAGAAGAAGCAAAAGGTCTAAAGTTGTCAGTGAGAGATAAAAGTGTGTCTCTGCTGCTGTCCTCTGCTGCAGTGGGAGACTCTGCTGTGTACTACTGTGCTGTGAGGCCCACAGTGACAGCAAACCCACAGTCTCTGTACAAAAAGCTGTGAGAGAAAACAGCAGTACTCCACACGTCCACTAGAGGGAGACACTGGAGCAGATTGACTCTTGCTGCTCCACAAAAGCCTCCTGTGGTAGAAGCTGCTGCAGTCTTCTCACCGCTCCACATCTAAACTCCAGTCTGGGCTCTGCTGCTCTCACATCTTTGTCAGAGAAGATCATCCATCTGTGAATAGAAATGAGGCCCAAACAAACAACTTGAGTCCAACACAAACCAGGAGGAAACAGAGTCTTAGTCAGCAGCAGATTAGGGCTGTACCACAGGGATCTGTTCTGGGACCAGTCCTTTTTACTTGAGTTTTTATGTTCAAAATGAGAAGTATTTTGCATGTTATTTGTTTCAAAATTGTAATGTTCCCAGGTGAATGAAAGAGAGAGTGAATGATTATCTGTCTGTGTTTGTCTCTGTGTTAAACCTGTTCCCTGCCTAAGGCCCAAAGTCACTGGCCAACTCAAACAGGAACAAATGGTAGAAAATAAAGAAATGAAAGATTTCCTTCACATGATGGACACAACATGACATTGGGCCAATAATATTTTCCACAGACACAGTTTTATAGTTGTTTTATAAAAAGTGAATGGGTCCAGTCTGTAGCTCAGGACTTCTCCATCTCCTGCCAAGAAGCTCCACAAAGGATTTGAAATCAAACATATTTGACTTTTAAGTCTGTGTAATCCCTCAATCATCCAGGAGTGATCCATACAAAGTTTTCATCTGGACAGAGTTTTATCAGATTCAAAGCTCGAGTTAGAAAACCCCTTTCTACTGTTTCACTTTACATTAAATGATATTATTACAGGCTTAATACTATTGTAAATGTTACTGCAGAAGCTTCACTTTCTGCTCCAGACAGTGGTTAATGTGTCATAAACACTTCACTGTGTCTGAGTTAAGCTGCAGTTGGTTTGTGATCGCTACAAGAAGCATCTCACTGACATTTAGTTTTGTTAAAGTGGCTCTTCAAAGGTGAAAGTTTGGAGACTCCTGGTATAGTTGTAGTATAGAGGGATTTTCTCTCCCACGTTTAGTTTAGCTGTCAGTCACACTATACACTGTCATCATACTATATACTAAGGTCACTTTATCTATTTATCCTGTGGTTCTGCACTGAGCTCAGCCAGAACAGACACTTATTGTACAAACAGTCTCTATATGTTTGTTAAGTCTATTTTAAACTTGATCTCTGGTTTGATTACATGTTTCTGTTTCTCTGCTGTTCTTGAACTGTGCATTGCAACACTGGAAAGTTCCTCATTGTGGGACAAATAAAGGATATTTATCTTTTGTTTAACACATTTCTGTAAATAAATGAAACGTTTATATAAATGAAATCCCAAAGCACTGAGAAGAACTGTCCACAGACGACACAGTGAGAAGGTCCTGGGTTTGACAACCAGACGACTCAGGGTTTTTCTATGTAGAGTTTGCATGTTCTCCTCGTGTCTGCCTTGGTTTTCCTGAACACTAAAAACATGTACAATAAGCTCCTCCCCAACAGTTCAATGAAAAAGAACTTCTGGTTTAAACGTGGCTTTCCTGGTTCAAAAGAGTCAATAAAACAACCAAGACTGAAATACAACCGATCACCATTTAGAGCTCCAATCATCCAGCCCAACACAAACTCCTCCCACTTCACACCAAACTGTAGAGCTCAAAGCAGCAGAGAGCTGAGGGAGGAGCCAGACTGTAAGAGAGCAGCAGACACAGACACTTGAGAGGATTTGAGCTTTTAAGATGGAGTCTGCCCTGTGTACACTGCTCTCAGCTCTGGTTGTGCTCCTGTGTTCTTCCCCAGAGTGTAAAGGAGAAGACACAGTGAGCCAGCCAGCAGGAGACGTCCTCCTCACTCAGGGGACACTGCAAACCTGCAATGTAGTTTTAAAAGAAGTGTCTCAGTAAACTACAATCTGTTATGGTATAAACAAAATACCGGCGACTTTCCAAAGTACATTTTGCGTCGGGACACATTTGGAACAGAGAACAATTCTCCAGATTTTAACAAAGCCAAGTTTAATGCTGAAGTGAATGGAAACCGTTTCAATCTGAGTCTCCAAGATGTGGATGTGACAGACTCTGCTGTGTACTACTGTGCTCTGAAGCCCACAGTGACAGGAAACACCAAAACTCTGAACAAAAACCTCTGGAGCAAAGACAACAAATACTGGCAGTAGCTCCACTAGAGGGAGACACTCTCTGTGAAGCTTCAGACTAAACCCAGACGCAGCAAAGCCAACTGTCAGTGTGAGAAACTAAGCAGACTCAGAAAGTTCACATGAGGATCACTCAGCTGTGTTTTGGACACATGTTTCCTTTAATGGCAGCACTGCTCCTGCTTTTGTTGAGTGGTAAGTCTTATTCAAACCTATGTTCACACTTTATTACATCCACTCAACACTTACTGAAGCACAGAGCAAGAAGCAGCAGCAAATATGTTCCTAACTTCTACATTCATTTGTTTTCATGTAGGAGTCAGATGTGAAGAGCTCACTGCTCTAAAGCCTGAGGTCTGCGCTGAACAAGGAAAACAAGTCTCTCTGGAGTATGAATATTACAAAGACCCAGTGTACGGTGATTATTTCTTCTGGTATCGACAATATCCAGGAAAACCTCCAGAATTCCTTGTTTCCCATTCAGGAAAAGGAGATGCTATAACAGAGAAAGTCAAAGGTCTAGAGTTTTCAGTGAGAGATAAAAGTGTGTCTCTGCTGCTGTCCTCTGCTGCAGTGGGAGACTCTGCTGTGTACTACTGTGCTGTGAGGCCCACAGTGACAGCAAACCCACAGTCTCTGAACAAAAGCTGTGAGAGAAAACAGCAGTACTCCACACGTCCACTAGAGGGAGACACTGGAGCAGATTGACTCTTGCTGCTCCACAAAAGCCTCCTGTGGTAGAAGCTGCTGCAGTCTTCTCACGCTCCACATCTAAACTCCAGTCTGGGCTCTGCTGCTCTCACATCTTTGTCAGAGAAGATCATCCATCTGTGAATAGAAATGAGGCCCAAAACAAACAACTTGAGTCCAACACAAAACCAGGAGGAAACAGAGTCTTAGTCAGCAGCAGGATTAGGTGTTGCTCTTACTACCTGCAGCTCAGCTCCATTTCGACCGTCACAGCAGCTTCACCATCCGACCAAAATACAGATCAAGGCTTTTTTCTTCTCGAGTCCAGCAGGTCAAGCTCCACAAATCAGAACCAAACAGAGAAAAGAAAGTGAACTATGTCCAGATTTTCAAAGTAAAAACTCAGCACAAACTTTATTTTGATCGGATTACACAAAGTGTGTCTTGCATAAGGTTTCTTATGCAAGACACACAGCACGGTGGCAGAGCGGATAGTGCTCTCGCCCAACAGCAAGAAGGTCGCGAGTTTGACTCCCGCACGGGCCCGGGCCTTTCTGTGTGGAGTTTGCATGTTTCTCCCCGTGTCTGGGTGGGTTTCCTCCGGGCACTCCGGTTTCCCCCACCAACCAATAACATGCATGTTAGGGTAATATCCTCCAGCTACGGTAGTCCTGACCAAGCCTAAAGAACATCTGGAGATGGGTCCCCGAGCGTGATCACTGCTCCTGAGGAGATGCTGCAGAGGCATTGAAGGATGGGTCAAATGCAGAGGACACAATTTACCTACGGGGACAATAAAGTATACCTTACCTACCTTTGACATATTATGTGGTTAACAGTCACTGTGTCCAAGTAACACCGACACACGAACAAGAAAACACGTTATTGGATTCATTCTCTTAACAGTTTAAAGTCTAATTCCCTCAGCAGAGGAACAAAACACATTTAAGCTGTTGTGATCTGAGCTAATGAGAGATCTCAGGAAACAAGATTTTATATAATATGTAGCCTAGTTATTTGATTTTCAACGAGGACTTTAATTCACAAACTGGTGTTTTAGCTCATGCAGCCCAGCGGAGCGGAGGCAGTGGGCTCGATGTCTGCAAACACTTTCAGAAGCAGATGTGGAGAAGCAGAGCTGTATGACATGGGATCAGTGTGGTAGAGGTTTGCCACAGAGCTCTGTTTGTCTTTGACTCTATTTAATCTTCAAATGTATTTATTTACTTTAGTTGTAGTGGTGCTTCAACATTCTTCCTGATGCTCAGATCATGTTAGTATCAGTTTGCACTCACAACAGTTTAAAGTTCATAAATGAAGCACAAAAAAGGTCCAAAACGACCAGAAAATTATAAATGTTCAAATGAATGAGACTGACCAGTGTGGTCACCATCTAAATGTTAAACTCACACCCACAGGGGTTTGGGGTTTGTTCCTATTATTCTATATTTTGACAGACTAACATTTTGTTGAGTCTTTCAAAATCTTCTAGACCTGCCTTCTGTATGTTGGTCGTGTTAGATAAACTGCTCTTATTCCTGCGAGGTCATTTGTACTTTTCACAGTAAAAATCTGCTCTTACAAGCTCCAGGATTTCCTTTGAGGAGCTCAGGCTTGTGGATGTTTTACTTCAACAACTGTAAAACCATTTGAGATGTTTTAGTCAGAAACCGTGGTATGAATGCAGTTAATAAACATAATCACCCATTTACCCAAAAACATGCTTCAGACAGCTCCTCCCACTTCACACCAAACTGTAGAGCTCAAAGCAGCAGAGAGCTGAGGGAGGAGCCAGACTGTAAGAGAGCAGCAGACACAGACACTTGAGAGGATTTGAGCTTTAAGATGGAGTCTGCCCTGTGTACACTGCTCTCAGCTCTGGTTGTGCTCCTGTGTTCTTCCCCAGAGTGTAAAGGAGAAGACACAGTGAGCCGCCAGCAGGAGATGTCCTCCTCACTCAGGGAGAAACTGTAGAGATAGAAATGTACTTTTGAGACTTTAGACAGCACTCCATATTTGTATTGGTACAAACAAGAAGGACGAGAAGCTCCCAAAATACATGATGAAAAAATGAAAACAAAACAGGATGGCATCAGACCACAAATTCTCCAGAGTTCAATCGATTTAAGTTGAGCTCAGGACAACTCCTTATCTCTGATCATCCAGGATGTGGATGTGACAGACTCTGCTGTGTACTACTGTGCTCTGAGGCCCACAGTGACAGGAAACACCAAAACTCTGAACAAAAACCTCTGGAGCAAAGACAACACAATACTGCAGTAGCTCCACTAGAGGGAGACACTCTCTGTGAAGCTTCAGACTAAACCCAGACGCAGCAAAGCCAACTGTCAGTGTGAGAAACTAAGCAGACTTCAGAAAGTTCACATGAGGATCACTCAGCTGTGTTTTGGACACATGTTTCCTTTAATGGCAGCACTGCTCCTGCTTTTGTTGAGTGGTAAGTCTTATTCAACCTATGTTCACACTTTATTACATCCACTCAACACTTACTGAAGCACAGAGCAAGAAGCAGCAGCAAATATGTTCCTAACTTCTACATTCATTTGTTTTCATGTAGGAGTCAGATGTGAAGAGCTCACTGCTCTAAAGCCTGAGGTCTGCGCTGAACAAGGAAAACAAGTCTCTCTGGAGTATGAATATTACAAAGAAGCAACACTTTTGATTCTTTCTACTGGTATCGTCAATATCCAGGAAATCTCCAGAATTCCTGGTTTTCATTATGGAATTTGAGGAGTAATAACAGAGAATGTCACAGGTCTAAAGTTTTCAGTGAGATATAACAAAGTGTCTCTGCTGCTGTCCTCTGCTGCAGTGGGAGACTCTGCTGTGTACTACTGTGGCTGTGAGGCCCACAGTGACAGCAAACCCACAGTCTCTGAACAAAAAGCTGTGAGAGAAAACAGCAGTACTCCACACGTCCACTAGAGGGAGACACTGGAGCAGATTGACTCTTGCTGCTCCACAAAAGCTCCTGTGGTAGAAGCTGCTGCAGTCTTCTCACCGCTCCACATCTAAACTCCAGTCTGGGCTGTTGGAACCACAGGGTTTGTGTCTCTGTCAAGAATCATTTTAAACTTTGAACGTAAAGTGTGACAAAGCAGCAGATTTATATTTGTGTGAAGAGTTAAACGAGTAACTGTACTTTACTTCAGTTTGACTTTCACCACTGCGTCAGTCAAACCCAAACCAGGAGGAAACAGGCTGTGTTTCCACTGGCCCTACTCGACTCTACTCAGTCCTGTTTGGCCTGGTTGTGTTTCCTTTACTCTTCAGACTGTGGTGTCTCATAGTAAACCCATATCCATGAAAACTCTGCAGTAACTCTGGAGTTCACCAGCCTCAGACCGATCAGTGTCAGAACAGTTCAGTCTGTTTGGTCTGGTTAGAACCAGGGCCGAGTAGAGTAGGACCAAACACTCCATTAGTCTGAAGCAGCAACAGCAGCAGGAGGAACAGCAGGAGCAGGAGGAGGACTCCAGGAGGATCAGGGGTGCCACAGGGCTCTGTTCTAGGACCACTTCTTTTACTCACAACTGAAGATTAATATGGGAAATGACTTTTCTGTATCAATCAACAAACGTACGGACATTATTATACAATATATTTACGTTTTTAATGAAGCTTTACTAACTCTTAAGTTGTGTTCACGTAACATCTCAACATTTTGTTGTCAACTAAAACCAGAATCACCAGATTAAAACATCTGAAATGACCTGTGTCAAATCAGGCCCGGGGCCAAATTCTGCCCTCAAGAAGATATCATGTGGCCCCTGAGCATGATTTCAAATTTTATTAATAATGGCCCTTATATCGTTGAGATGTGACTATTATATGTAATATGTACTTCAATGCAGCAAAAAGCAAAAATCTGTCCAAAATGTTTTCGTCTGATGAAAGTATGTACAATATAATGTAATGTGATACAATATAATTCTGGATCTACAGTAAATGTGTTCTATTAGCTTTATACAGCCCTATTGGCATATTTGAATTTAACACAAAGGGACCTGTATATTAAAATGCGGCCCTCGACCAACTCTGACTCTGATCGATTTGGCCCAGCACCATTTGAGTTTGACACCTGTGTTTCAGAGCTTTCATGGCAAAAGTGGCTCCACCCACCATCTGGGCTCATGTCATTATCAACATTCTGCAAAAGAACGCAACCTACCGACTAGGGCTGCACAATATATCGAAAAAATATCGATATCTGCAATATTCACGTGCAATACTCCATATCGCAAATGTCAAATAATTTATTACATTTTTTTATGCATTATTCATCCGTTTTAGCGCCGAGTGGTTTGACTCCGTTCTCGTCTTCTCCTGCTTAGAACAACTCTTGTGTGTTGGTTTAAAAAAGATTGAAAAGGCACAAAACTAGTTGTGTAAAGCGTGACCTGTCAGGCATATGTGGTAGGGGTACCGACTGCGGTTGCCAATTTTCAGAGTAACCAGCAACTAAGCCGTGTAAAAATCGTCCTAAACATGAACCGCACCTCAATAAAATAAATAATGTGATTAAGCAATGATTAAGCAATTACAAAGCCACAGAACGTGTGCAGTTATACGCACATTGTTTTAATAGTGTAAAACGACTTTAAATAAATGTAGCAGAGAAATTCTTAATTGAAAAATAATATCGCAAAAATATCGAATATCGCAATCAGAGCCCATATCGGCATATCGCAGAAATTTTCAATATCGTGCAGTCCCTACTACCGACCATAAAAAGCAGACGTGTCGGTTTTTGGTAAAAGCAGGAGTGCAAGAGGCTGAGGGAGGAGCCAGACTGTGAGAGAGCGACACAGAACTTGAGAGGCATTTGAGGCTGTTAAGAATGGAGTCTGCCCTGTGTACACTGCCTCTCATGCTCTGGTTGTGCTCTGTGTTTTCCCCAGGAGTGTAAAGGCGAAGACACAGTGAGCCAGGCAGCAGGAGACGCCCTCCTCACTCAGGGGGAAACTGTCAAGATAAAATGTACTTTTCAAACTTTAGACTCTGATCTCGTCTGTTTTTGTACAAACAAGAAGATGGAGGCTTCCCAAAATACATGATGAGAAGATTCAAGTCTGGGTTCTCAGATAAATCTCCAGAGTTTAACAAAGCCAAATTCAGTAGTAAGCTTAATGGAACCTCTTTCCATCTGATCACTCCAGGATGTGGATGTGACAGACTCTGCTGTGTACTACCTGTGCTCTGAGGC
>CM076395.1:1710239-1756818 GCA_038363315.1 Mugilogobius chulae | reverse complement strand
ATGGGCAAAAAAAAGCAGTAGGATCAGATTGGATTGAGATAAAAATGTTGGAAAGAAAAGGTCGATTTGACGGTTGAAGCTAAAGACAACTCCTAATCACATCTGACTCATCCAGGATTGTGGATGTGAACATACTCTGCTGTGTACTACTGTGCTCTGAGGCCCAACATGGACAGGAAACACCAAAAAACTCCTGAACAAAAACCTCTGGAGCAAAGACAACAACAATACCCTGCAGGTAGCTCCACTAGAGGGAGGACACTCTCTGTGAAGCCTTTCAGACAAAACCCGACGCAGCAAAGCCCAACTGTCAGTGCTCGAGACTAAGCAGATTCAGAAAAGGTTCACCATGAGGATCACTCAAGCTGGCTTTTTGACACATGTTTCCTTTATGGGCAGCACTCGCTCCACTGCTTTTGTATGAGTGGTAAGTCTTACTTCAAACCTATGTTCACACTTTATTACATCCACTCAACACTTACTGATAGCAACAGAGCACAAGAGCACCAGCAAATATGTTCCTAACTTCTACTCATTTGTTTTCAGGATGTAGGAGTCAGATCGTGAAGGAGCCCTCACTCCTCTAAAGCCTGAGTCTGCAGCTTGAACAAGGCAAAACAAGTCTCGTTTCTGTATTATGATGAGAAGCCAGCTACTCCTATTGAGAGTTTTTATTGGTAGTCGACCACAACCACTGGGACAAACGTCCAGATTTTCATTTACTCTCATTTCGCATCAGGAAAACGAATGAAAAACAAAATGCCAGGGTAGTTTCAGGGCCAATGAGCAAGACAAAAACACGTCTCCTTTTGTCCCTGTCCTCGTGCTGCAGTGGGAGAACTCTGCTGTGTACTACTGTTGCTGGTGAGGCCCACATTGACAGCAAACCCACAGTCTCGAACAAAAAAGCGTGTGAGAGAAAACAGCCAGTACTCCACCACGTCCACTACGAGGGAGACACTGCGAGCAGATTGACTCTGCTGCTCCACAAAAAAGCCTCCTGTGGTAGAAGCTGTGCAGTCTTCTCACCCGCCGTCCACATCTAACACTTCCAGTCTGGGCTCTCCTGCCCCTTGCAGACCTTAAATCTGTTGGCTGTTAAAACACTAATACTGTCCTTTAAATTGATGTAGTGTCCTGAAAGGTTGCTGCTCCGTTCCAGTCTTGTTGTCCAGACTCACAGCGATATGTATGTCAGTTTCCCTGCTTTGGTCCTCAGGGTTCAGTCTTTGGCCCTTCTTCTGTTCAAAGAAGCTGCAGATCACTATTTTACAGACAAAAGATCGTCAGGTGGCCGGCTAACGAAACCTCTGGGCGGAGGAGAGACGGAGCTGAGGCGTGACTCTTGCTCAGGAGTGTGGAACAAGTCTTCACTCACAGCAGCTCTGTGTGCCACAAGTATCTGTTTTAGACCACTCTTAATCTGTGACTCTGTTTTCATCTTCAGATTTATTCTCTTGGTCATAATGTTTCTCTTTAAACTGCAGCGGTGCTTCAGTCAGCATGGTATCAGTTCATCAAAAGTTTAAAGTTTATAATGACACACAAAACTCCCTGTTCAATGTCCAAATGAATAAATTAGAAAGAACGGTGTCCAGATGACTTGCTTTAGATTTTTTCTCATCTAAGTTACTCCAAGAACATGATAAATTAAAATATCACTTTCTCTGTATTTATTTATGTTTTTAGTTATCTTAGGCTCAGTATTTCATATGAATTCATTGTTGCCTCTGCGTTATGAACAGATCGGAGTGCTTTGATTGTGTTCTTTTGCCAAAGCATTTTTGTGAATTCTGTGTACAGCAAATATGAAATTATATCTTATGAAGAAATCTGGAATAGAAGCAGCATTGGGAAATACTGTAGATACGACTTGCAAGAAGGGTCTTAAATTTTGTGATTGGTGGTCTTAAAAAGGTCTTTAAAAAAAAGGGCTTAAAATCGACCTCTCCATCCCTGCCGAAACCCAATAAATTGCTAATTATTTTAACAATTATTTCATCAGCAAAGTTGACAAACTAAGGAGAGATCTGGGCACAAACCAGGCGGCATCATGTGAAGCAATTTTAAACAAAATTATGATTAACAAAAACTGTAATTTTGCATTCCATCTAATTGATAGAGCAACTATAGAAAAATTACTTACATCTCTTCCCAAAAGAAAAGCCTCTGGAACAGACCACCTTGACCCAATGCTTTTAGGATAGTTGCTAAAACACTGTCCTTTCTCATTACTCACTTGGTTAACTTAAGCCTATCACGCTGCATATTCCAGCAAAATGGAAGGAATCAAAAAATTATTCCATTATGTAAAGATAAAAAGCTACATTTACTGGGCAGAATAGTAGACCAATTAGTCTACTTCCTATTCTGAGCAAAATCATGGAAAAGATTGCATTTGAACAGATTCATCAATACTTTTTTTTCCAATAGATTAATCACATATCGAGAGGGACACTCCACATGCACTGCTTTAACTCATATGACAGATCATTGGTTAGAGGAACTGGATTCAAATAAATTAATAGGCGCAGTAATGTTAGATTTTAGTGCTGCATTTGACCTGATGGATCATAGAATTTTGCTTGATAAATTAAAATGCTATGGTTTTTCAACTCCCAGCTCTGTCATGCATCAGCAGCTATCTATCAGACAGAAAACAAAGGGTATTTTTTAACGGTCATTATTCCTCCATTAAGGTGGTACAGTGTGGAGTGCCTCAAGGCAGTTGCCTTGGTCCTCTTTTATTTTCTATTTTCACAAATGATTTGTCTTGTTCACTGCAGAACTCCACCGTGGTTATGTATGCAGATGATTCTACCTTGTACTGTGCTGCTCAGACGGCTGAACGCGTATCAGACCTATCTAAAAATAGTGACTCAATGGATAAAGGACAATAAACTAGCTCTAAATATTACTATAACTTCTACAATTATGTTTGGTAAAAAATCTAAACTAACAAATGACAGTTTACTGAACCTGTCAGTTGACAGGCTTCAGCTGAGACAGGTGAAGCAAACAAAATTATTAGGAGTTACTTTGGATTCCCATTTGTCCTGGTCAGCACACATTGGTCATATAGTCACAAAAATGGGGAAAGGCATATCCACGATAAGGAAGTGTCTTGCATACATACCCCCAACAGTTGTAAAACAAATGGTACAGTCTCTCGTCCTTTGTCATCTAGAATATTGTCCTGTCATATGGTCATCCAAATCACAAAAAGAGCTCCAAAAACTACAGGTGGTTCAAAACAGAGCTGCCAGGGCTGTTCTGCGATGTTCAAACAGGACCAGTGTGATGTTAATGCACTCACGCCTTTCATGGCTGACAGTCACTAACAGAATTCAGCTACGGCTTTGTTTATTTTTGTGGAATGCTTTTTTCTTAAAACAGCCAAACATTCTTTGCAGAAAATTAACTTTTGTTGGAAACTGTCACAGCCATCTGACTAGAAGGGCAGTAGATGTAATCTCAAACTTCCTTTGCCCAGAACAAATTCTTTAAAGTCAACTGGTTTCTATAGAGCTATATTCTATTGGAATCAGCTTCCAGGCTCAACACGCACCATCAGAGTTAAACTTACATTTAAGAAAATACTGACATCGCAATTACAGATGCAGATGTCCATATGACATAGTTTCTTGGAACAGTTGTTATTCTAATAAGATCTTGTCTGTGTTATTTTTGCATCCATGCCTTTTGTGTAATGTACAGATTATGAAATTGTGCTGTATTGTTTTAATGTAACAAAGCTTTTTTAGAGGACCCCAGGAAGACTAGCGGAATTGGAAATTGTCAAACTTTATCCATGACATATTTGTTCTTCAAAACACCACAAATGGTTTTACAATTACTGCAGTTGTGATTTGGTTTAATATACAATCACTTTTTAAGCTCATTTGATAAGTCCAACCCAAAAACATGCTTTGGCTCCTCCCACTTCACACCAAACTGTGGAGCTCAAAGCAGCAGAGAGCTGAGGAGGAGCCAGACTGTAAGAGAGCAGCAGACACAGACACTTGAGAGGATTTGAGCTTTTAAGATGGAGTCTGCCCTGTGTACACTGCTCTCAGCTCTGGTTGTGCTCCTGTGTTCTTCCCCAGAGTGTAAAGGAGAAGACACAGTGAGCCAGCCAGCAGGAGACGTCCTCCTCACCCAGGGACAAACTGCAAACATATATGTATTTTGAAACTATCAGCTCCAGTGCAGATCTCTTATGGTACAAGCAAGAAGGACGAGGAGCTCCAAAATTCATGATGCAGAAAACTAAATCATCATCTAAATGGCTTGAACAGTAAAATCTCCAGAGTTCAAAGAAAATAGATTTGAATTTAAAGTCGAAGCTGAGAAGAACACTGTCTCATTGAGTCTCCAGGATGTGGTTGTGACAGACTCTGCTGTGTACTACTGTGCTCTGAGGCCCACAGTGACAGGAATCACCAAAACTCTGAACAAAAACCTCTGGAGCAAAGACAACACAATACTGCAGTAGCTCCACTAGAGGGAGACACTCTCTGTGAAGCTTCAGACTAAACCCAGACGCAGCAAAGCCAACTGTCAGTGTGAGAAACTAAGCAGACTTCAGAAAGTCCACAAGTGATTTGTTGCAGTTTGCTGTCGATCCTCGGGGTCAGTCTTTGGACCTCTTCTGTTCTGACTCAGTGTTTAGAGAATCACATCTTTACTAAGTTCATGTTCTTTTGCTCTATCTATGCAAACATTCAACAATCAAAAACAAATAAAACAGAAATTAAACTTTCAAAATCTGTATAAAATATACATAGGATTCAGTCTATGTTTTTTAATGAATTACATTTAAAATTTATGTAAATAAAATCGTTCCAAAGCACAAATGTGTTATCTTTCCCTGGATCCGAAAAGGGCTAATATGTAGCTTCTGGCTCCTGGTTCTTAGTTTAGAAAGCTGAGAGATGCCTTAGCTCTGTTTGAAGAATCTGATCGTCCTAACCAGCAGCGAAAATAGCAAGGGAAACAGCTGTTCTACACGCACCAGGACTACAAAACAGGCACCAGGACTACAAAACAGCACCAGGACTACAAACAGTACCAGGACTACAAAACAGCACCAGTACTACAAAACAGGTACCAGGACTACAAAACAGCACCAGGACTACAAAACACGCACCAGGACTACAAAACACGCACCAGTACTACAAAACACGACACAAAACAGGTACGAGACTACAAACACACCCAAACAAACACCACGGACTACAAATCACGCACCAGGACTACAAAACACGCACCAGGACTACAAAACACACCAGGACTACAAAACACACACCGGACAACAAAACACACACTGGACTACAAAACACACACCAGGACTACAAAGCACGCATCGGACTACAAAACACGAACCAGGACTACAAAACATGCACCAGGACTACAAAACACGGACCGGGACTACAAAACACAGACCGGGACTACAAACACGCACCGGTACTACAAAACACACACCAGGACTACAAAACACACACCAGGACTACAAAACACGCACAGGACTACAAAACACACACCAGGACTACAAAGCAAGCACCACTGCAATGATTTGAATGACATGAGAGACAACACATTTGTACATGAATCTGACGCTGTTAAAAAAATAAATAAATAATGCAATAAACCTCACAGACTCAGCGTCTTTGTGAAAAGTTTAAACAGAAGCTCCAACAGCATTATTCAGCACATACAGTATACACGCAGGACAGGACAGAATAATAAACAGACTCACCGTCACCAGTCTGTGAGAGAAAGGACAAATACTGTATATTCTGGTAAATCCTTCTTGCTTTGGTCCTGCAGTAGAAGCTGCGCCTCCCCTTCTCTCTGCTCGCAACAGACTGAGCCTGTGGCTTTAAGTTTTGTTTCTTCCCACGTAATTAGTGTTAAGTGATGACACATTTAGTGAAGGCAATATGGCACTAAAACTTTATATTTTCAAAGTTTATAAAGTTTGTTTTATACAGATAATTGTATTGTGTGTCTTAAGTCTGAGACTGTAAACTTTCATTCATTACAAACTCATCATTTACATATCATATTTTGTCATACATTTTAAAATTTTCAAGCGATCTACGCATTAGATTGTGGGATGTCTCCTAGCTCCTTACTGGCTGCAAGTTAGCATCAGAGGTTCCTATGCTAAAGGAACTAAGAAGGAAGAATACAGGCTCCTAACTCCTACCTCCAGACTTCACTACTCTATTATTACAGTTCTTATAATGGCTGTGAGGCACATCCGGTTTGGGAGTAAGGAGCAGGAGCTATGGGGCCAATTTGACCTGTTCAGAGAAAGCGACAGTCTACGTCAGCAGGAGGACTCCAGGAGGATTGGAGGTGTGCCACAGGGCTCTTTCTTGGATCAACACTGTTCACACAAGTGAGGCTTAATGTTAGAAAAGACACAAATTTTCGCATTAATACAAAAATTATTACAAAAATCATATATATTTTTATATGGAGTATGAGTTTAAATAGTATGATTTGTTTATGTGAATCAGAACATTTGATGATTATTCTTGTATAACAAACAAATGAAAGAGAAACACATTTTCAAAAAAGCACAAAAAAAAAATATATATATATATAGAAATGAAAGAGTCATTCATATACGGTCTGACAAAGAGTTCTGCAGTTGCTACACTGGCACTAAAGAAATCATCACAGTTACTAGCTATTAGTTCTTTCATGCCAAAGTAACATCTTATTATAAAAAAAGTAGCTCGGCCCATTATTTGGGTTACAACGTGAACACAACCTATTGACCAAAAAAACAGCTGTTTGTTTGTAAAAGAGCAGCAGAGAACTGAGGGAGGAGCCAGACTGTAAGAGAGCAGAAGACACAGACACTTGAGAGGATTTGAGCTTTTAAGATGGAGTCTGCCTGTGTACACTGCTCTCAGCTCTGGTTGTGCTCCTGTGTTCTTCCCCAGAGTGTAAAGGAGAAGACACAGTGAGCCAGCCAGCAGGAGACGTCCTCCTCACTCAGGGGACACTGCAAGATAGAATGTAGTTTTGAAAGCGTTAGTACTCAATCTATTTTGGTATAAACAAATAAAGGGACTTTCCAAGGTACATTTTGCGTCGGGACACGTATGGAGCAGAGAACAATTCTCCAGATTTAACAAAGCCAGTTTGATGCTGAAGTTAAAGAACTCGTTCATCTGAGTATCCAGGATGTGGATGTGACAGACTCTGCTGTGTACTACTGTGCTTGAGGCCCACAGTGACAGGAAACACCAAAACTCTGAACAAAAACCTCTGGAGCAAAGACAACACAATACTGCAGTAGCTCCACTAGAGGGAGACACTCTCTGTGAAGCTTCAGACTAAACCCAGACGCAGCAAAGCCAACTGTCAGTGTGAGAAACTAAGCAGACTTCAGAAAGTTCACATGAGGATCACTCAGCTGTGTTTTGGACACATGTTTCCTTTAATGGCAGCACTGCTCCTGCTTTTGTTGAGTGGTAAGTCTTATTCAAACCTATGTTCACACTTTATTACATCCACTCAACACTTACTGAAGCACAGAGCAAGAAGCAGCAGCAAATATGTTCCTAACTTCTACATTCATTTGTTTTCATGTAGGAGTCAGATGTGAAGAGCTCACTGCTCTAAAGCCTGAGGTCTGCGCTGAACAAGGAAAACAAGTCTCTCTGGAGTATTATATGAGAAAGGAGCTACTGTTGGTGATGTTTTCTTCTGGTATCGACAATATCCAGGAAAACGTCCAGAATTCCTGTTTCGACATTTAGGAAAAGCAGATTCCAAGACAGAGATAGGCAAAGGTCTAGCGTTTTCAGTGAGAGATAAAAGTGTGTCTCTGCTGCTGTCCTCTGCTGCAGTGGGAGACTCTGCTGTGTACTACTGTGCTGTGAGGCCCACAGTGACAGCAAACCCACAGTCTCTGAACAAAAAGCTGTGAGAGAAAACAGCAGTACTCCACACGTCCACTAGAGGGAGACACTGGAGCAGATTGACTCTTGTGCTCCAAAAGCCTCGTGGTAAAGCTGCTGCAGTCTTCTCACCGCTCCACATCTAAACTCCAGTCTGGGCTCTGCTGCTCTCACAGACCTTTAAATCTGTCTTGGGTTTAAACACTAACACTATCCTTTATGGATGTAGTGTCTGAAAGGTTCCTGACAAATCAAATGTTGCTTTGGTTCCAGTCCTGTGTCAGACTCACAGTGATTTGTTGGAGCTTTTTGTTGGTCCTCAGGGTCAGTCTTTGGCCCTCTTCTGTTCAAAGGAAACACAGATGAACACTATAGCTCCACCTGCAGGTGGATCACTGTGTGTCACTGGCGGAGAATGTCTCCACCTCTCGGACTATCAGCACAGGTATTTTCTCCTCTGCTCTTTTTCTGTAACAGCTGCACAAACAGTTTAACTGACTCCACCTTTATCAGGCTCAGCTCTGACGGTGATGACTCCACCCACAGGAGGGAGGTGGACCTGGTGCAGCAAGAAAAACCTGGAGGTCAACGCTCAGAAGACAGTGGAGATGATCGTGGACTTTAGCTCCCTCATCCTACTGCACGTCTCAAGGACTCCAGGACAAGTGGGTCAGACAGCAGCTGACTCTTCCCACCTTGGACACAATTTATTGAGCCACGCCCCTCAGACACTACCTGAACTCCTCAGTCCAACCCAAAACCAGGAGGAAACAGAGTCTCAGTCACAGGAGGTCTTCAGGAGGATCAGGGCTCTGCCACAGGGCTAGTTCTAGGACCATTTCTTTTAACAAATGAGGAGAGGGTCTGCTTGCATGTCGGTAATAAAGTGTTCTGTTAAAGGCAGAGAAAAATCTGAGGCACTTTGTAGTAGGAAAATATACAAATCCTTTTTTAAATGATGGACAGACCAACACGTTTTGACTTCTAGTGTCTTTGTCAGGGATAGTTAAAATACTGTGACAGGTGGCCCACTTTAAAGTAATGGTGGGTCAAGTGATGCTGATCAGCTGACCACAAAAATCACAAAAATATACACATGATGCATCACAACCCAGTAACATAAAAATACAAATATGAAGGTACACATGACATTATTACTTTGCACAACCTGGATGCAGAGAGGAACACAAACAGTACTGAAAACCTGAGCAGACAAGACCAGGAGCATTCACACATAAGAGAAGTCAATGTCCTCGTTGAGGCTGGGATAGAAATCAAATTTCGCTCTGTAAAGTTTAACCTGTCTTCACTTGATAATTTAATGTTCATTAGTTTCAAGCCATTTATATTTGCGTGGAACATGGTTTTAAAATGTTTTGCAATGGAGAAGTCAAGGTTTTGTGTCTTGATGGCACACTTATGTTCCGCGAGCCTTTCTTTGAGTTTCTTTTCGTACGGCTAATATAAAAACAACGGCAGGCACAGTCAAGTCTGCAGACGACAAAGGTGGAGTTGAAGTTTGCAAATGAATGGCACTGATACGTCACTAAAATGTATGGACTTGTTAGTGTGACTGCAGTGAAAACAGAACCCACATTTAAAAGTATCAACAGGATTTTTTGAAAACTGCATTGTTTTATTGTATGTTATTGTATGTCTATGTAGTTGTTCACAAGTTTGTCTTTGAAGATTGGTGCAGCTCAAAGTGAAGATTGGAAACTCCGAAAATACAGGCTGCAGTGATCGGTCACAGTTTTCTAATAATATTTTTACTAATTGCAGCTTTGTTTCTGTATCGAAGACAACAAAAGATTTTGTTGATAACTTCATAAAGGTCTGTGATTTTCTGGTGAGCAGGTTCACTCTGTCAAGGCCACTGGTTTTAAGTCTTTAGCCTCTGCTCATGACAAAGTTACTGAAACTAGGACAAATTGTTGTTACTATTTTCCTGAAAATTAACTTTCTCTTAATAGGTTGTGTTCATGTGCCTTCAGAACATTCTCTAGAACAATTATACTTTATACAGATGTTTGTAAGATAAAATAATTACTGTTCAAATGTGTGTTTTGTACAATGCTATTATAAGTACAATGTTATTACCAAGAAAAATTGGCCCCACCCACCAGCTAGACTTATGATATCATCAACCTATTGACCAATTAAAAAAAGCTGTGGGTTTGTAAAAGCAGGCATTAGAGAGCTGAGGGAGGAGCCAGACTGTAAGAGAGCAGCAGACACAGACACTTGAGAGGATTTGAGCTTTTAAGATGGAGTCTGCCCTGTGTACACTGCTCTCAGCTCTGGTTGTGCTCCTGTGTTCTTCCCCAGAGTGTAAAGGAGAAGACACAGTGAGCCAGCCAGCAGGAGACGTCCTCCTCACTCAGGGGGAAACTGTCAAGATAGAATGTACTTTTGATAGAAATGATCTAGTAAACTACTATCTGTTTTGGTATAAACAAAATAACGGTGACTTTCCAAAGTACATTTTGCGTCGGGACACATATGGAACGGAGACAATTCTCCAGATTTGAACAAAGCCAAGTTTGATGCTGAGGTGAATGGAAACCGTTTCACTCTGAGTATCCAGGATGCGGATGTGACAGACTCTGCTGTGTACTACTGTGCTCTGCAGCCCACAGTGACAGGAAACACCAAAACTCTGAACAAAAACTTGGAGCAAAGACAACACAATACTGCAGTAGCTCCACTAGAGGGAGACACTCTCTGTGAAGCTTCAGACTAAACCCAGACGCAGCAAAGCCAACTGTCAGTGTGAGAAACTAAGCAGACTTCAGGAAGTTCACATGAGGATCACTCAGCTGTGTTTTGGACACATGTTCCTTTAATGGCAGCACTGCTCCTGCTTTTGTTGAGTGGTAAGTCTTATTCAAACCTATGTTCACACTTTATTACATCCACTCAACACTTACTGAAGCACAGAGCAAGAAGCAGCAGCAAATATGTTCCTAACTTCTACATTCATTTGTTTTCATGTAGGAGTCAGATGTGAAGAGCTCACTGCTCTAAAGCCTGAGGTCTGCGCTTCACAAGGAAAACAAGTCTCTCTAGAGTATTCTTATGAGAGAGCAGCTACTGGTGGTGATCGGTTTTATTGGTATCGACAATATCCAGGAAAACCTCCAGAATTCATCTACTCTCATTTGGGATTGGGAACAGAATTGAAAAAACAAATCCAGGGAGTTTCAGTCCAAATGAGCAAAGACCAAAAGCGTCTCCTTTTGTCCCTGTCCTCTGCTGCAGTGGGAGACTCTGCTGTGTACTACTGTGCTGTGAGTCCCACAGTGACAGCAAACCCACAGTCTCTGAACAAAAAGCTGTGAGAGAAAACAGCAGTACTCCACACGTCCACTAGAGGGAGACACTGGAGCAGATTGACTCTTGCTGCTCCACAAAAGATCCTGTGTAGAAGCTGCTGCAGTCTTCTCACCGCTCCACATCTAAACTCCAGTCTGGGCTCTGCTGCTCTCACATCTTTGTCAGAGATCATCCATCTTTATTCTTTATTCGGATCTGTGAATAGAAATGAGGCCCAAACAAACAACTTGAGTCCAACACAAAACCAGAAGGAAACCGAGTCTTGGTCAGCAGCAGGATTAGGGTCGTACCACAGGGATCTGTTCTTGGACCAGTCTTTTTACTTGAGTTTTAATTTTAAAAATGACAATACTTTTTCATGTTTAATGCTTTGACTTCTGGGTCAAACCAAATCACCATCTTCTAATCTCTCTGGGTGGAGTTTGCATGTTCTTCCTGTGTTACTGTGGGTTCTCTCCAGGTTCCGTCCAACTCCAAATACAGTATATGCAGGTTTAGGTCAAACAGCCTCATTGTAAAAATCCCCTATGAACAAATGAGAGGATAAAAGTCTGTCTGTGTTAACCCTATTCCCCGTCTAAACCCCAAAGTCACTGGGATAGGCTGTAGTCCTCTGCCATCCCAAATAGGAACACGTGGTAGAAAATGAATGAATGAAAGATTTCCTTCAAGTGATGTCACAACATGACATTGGGCCAATAATATTTTCCACAGACATAAATTTATAGCAGTTTTAAGAAAAACTAAATGGGTCCAGCCTGTAGCTCAGGAGCTTCAGCAGCTCTCCACCACCTGCCAAAAAGCTCCATAAAGGATTTAGAAAGAATCACATTTGACTTTTAAGTCTGTGTAATCCCTCATTTGTCCAGGAGAGATCCGAGGAGAAAGACTTGAAATTTTTCATCTGAACAGTGTTTTATAAGATTCAAAGATTGAGTTCAAAAAACAATGTCCAGATTAAAACTTTCAAGTCTTTCAGTTGTTTCACTTTTATATTCAAATGTTATTAATTAAAAGTGTAATACTATTGGAAATGTTACTGCACAAGCTTAACATTGGTTGGTTAATGTGTCATAACACATTACTGTGCTCGATATAAGCTTCAGTTTTTTTGTGATCACTATAGAATAGTTTAGTGTTGTTAAATTAACCCTTCAGGGGAAAATGTTGGAGACTCCTGGTCTAATCACTAATTGAAATCTTCAGAATTAAAATTTGTGAAATGACCTTGGATATTTATGGCAAAGTTTAAAGCGCCTACACACGTTTTAAGGTGAAGATTCTGTTTATTTAGGAAAGCGTTCAGTTACATGAAGCCCAGTGGCAGAGGTGCTTCTACCAGACTCTAGCTTTACAGCTGTAATCCTGGAAAGGGAAGAGGGAGGATGTGTTTTTAGTAGTAGGGGAAACCAAAGTACCCAGAGGAAACCAGACACAAGGAGAATATGCAAACTCCACATAGAAAGGCGGCGGGTCGCTTGTGAGTCGAATGGAAGGTCAGCAGGTCATTCTCCTGACACTTCCATCACTTCAGTTCGATGGCCAAGTCACTGAAAGGCTGGAGCAGAACAAATACACTCATCCATCACAAATCGACATTTAAAAGTAACTCAGACAGAGATTTAAAAAACTATCAGCAACATCTGCATTTCCTACAAAAACTGAAAAAGCTGGAGATGAACAGATCAGTTCTCCAGTTGTTTTATAACCAACCTGGCCTGGTTTGGTTCTGTGAGTGAGAGTCTCCTACAGAAGATCAATAGGATGAGCGGAAAAAGCCACAAGTACATCATTGAACAGTTTTCCAAACACTGGCGTTAAAAACGTCTACTCTTAAATGCTCAGACTGAACAGGAACTGCCTCCCTCGTCCTAAAAACCAGACGAGCAATGTTTTCTTTTGTTCCAACATCTATTAGACTTTAAATAAGCAATGATTTTTCTAACTACATTTGGTTCTTTGTTTGAACTTGTTGTTGCTTCTAAACCTTTTAACTGAAACAGTTCGGACGGTTCTGGTGAATAAACGGTCTCACCTCAGGGCTGTGTACTGTCCTCACTACTGTTCATCACAAAACAGACTTCTCACAGAAACATGCTTCAGACCAGGCTCCCCCCACTTCATAACAAACTGTAAAGCTCAAAGCAGCAGAGAGCTGAGGGAGGAGCCAGACTGTAAGAGAGCAGCAGACACAGACACTTGAGAGGATTTGAGCTTTTAAGATGGAGTCTGCCCTGTGTACACTGCTCTCAGCCCTGGTTGTGCTCCTGTGTTCTTCCCCAGAGTGTAAAGGAGAAGACACAGTGAGCCAGCCAGCAGGAGACGTATTCCTCACTCAGGGGAAACTGTAGAGATAGAATGTGATTATGAAACCAGTGACCAAAGTCCTGCTTTGTTCTGGTACAAACAAGATGGACGAGGAGCTCCAAAATGCATAATAGGTAAAAGAAGAGTAGGATCAGAATGGATTGGGATTATTTTGTCAAAAGAAAGTCAATTTAAAGTTGAAGCTACGGACAGCTCCTTCCATCTGATCATCCAGGATGTGGATGTGGCAGACTCTGCTGTGTACTACTGTGCTCTGCAGCCCACAGTGACAGGAAACACCAAAACTCTGAACAAAAACCTCTGGAGCAAAGACAACACAATACTGCAGTAGCTCCACTAGAGGGAGACACTCTCTGTGAAGCTTCAGACTAAACCCAGACGCAGCAAAGCCAACTGTCAGTGTGAGAAACTAAGCAGACTTCAGAAAGTTCACATGAGGATCACTCAGCTGTGTTTTGGACACATGTTTCCTTTAATGGCAGCACTGCTCCTGCTTTTGTTGAGTGGTAAGTCTTATTCAAACCTATGTTCACACTTTATTACATCCACTCAACACTTACTGAAGCACAGAGCAAGAAGCAGCAGCAAATATGTTCCTAACTTCTACATTCATTTGTTTTCATGTAGGAGTCAGATGTGAAGAGCTCACTGCTCTAAAGCCTGAGGTCTGCGCTGAACAAGGAAAACCAGTCTCTCTGGAGTATTCTTATGAGAGAGAAGCTTCTGGTGGTGATGTTTTCTTCTGGTATCGACAATATCCAGGACGACGTATAGAATTAATCTATTCTCATTTTGGATCAGGAACAGATGTTAAAAGGGAAATTCAGGGATTTACAGTCCAAACAAGTGCAGACCAAAAGCGTCTCCTTTTGTCCCTGTCCTCTGCTGCAGTGGGAGACTCTGCTGTGTACTACTGTGCTGTGAAGCCCACAGTGACAGTAAACCCACAGTCTCTGAACAAAAAGCTGTGGAAGAAAACAGCAGTACTCCACACGTCCACTAGAAGGGGACATTACAGAAACTTCTTCCACCAGCCTATTGGTGAATTGTCATTGGACTGTAATTTGACATAATGCAACTCTGAGCATTTAACAGATGCAATGCAGGTTCTAACAAACTTTGATACACAGTAGTATTCAGGGTGGATTCTATGGTGTTGAGCTGACCAGATACTGGAACAAAGCAGCCCCAAACTTTACAGAAGCACAAAATCTCATGTAAATATTTAGTCTCCACGTGCAAAATTGCTTATTCCTTTAAAGGAGGGCTGGGCAATATCGTGATAAAATTAGAATGGTTAGCTTATCTCTGTGACAATCTGCTTTTTTGATGAAATTGTCATATCGTGATTTGCTGCATGTCTATTCAAATACAGATATTTTTTTCCAACCTATTACTCTTAGTCTCAGAGTTGCCAAATCTAAGTCTTTATTGTAACTTTGTGCTTCTTTATTTTTGAGTCTCTTATGGACTGCGATTTTAGTTCGTAAAAGGAATGACTCTTAGCAATTCTTCAAGTTTGATTTATTAAAATATATCAATTTATTTAACTGAAACATGGATTTTTAGCATGTTTTCATGTCTAAAAGTCATAATTAATGTAAGAAAAACACATGATAAGGCAAAATCCCTAATACTTGTTTTGCAGTAACACACAATGTTACAGTTAATAGATTCTTTTATTCACTTTTTATTGAAGGGCTGAGATTGCTTATTTCTCTCTGAAAATCTGGCAACACTGATTAGCTCTTGACAGCTGGATTTAGCTACTGATAGTTAATCTGTTCAACAGACTAAAAGAATCGTGACAAAATCAAAATCTTGATCTGGTTCCAAGAAAATTATGATATCAATTTTTTTGCCAAATCGCCCAGACCTAATTTAAAGGTTGCATAGACTAGAGCGGGGGTGGCGAACTGGTCAGAGGCCAAGAGCTGAAATTTTCAGCTGTCATCTTTGAAGAGCCGCACCATGAATCGACCTAATGCCACCACCAGGAGGCGAAACAAATTTTGATTGAATTACATTTAGACACAGACACTGTAAGGCCTTATTAAAGGTATTTTTTAATATAACATGATTTTGATGTATTTCAGGGGGTCTGGGGGAATTCTACCCCAGGAGAATTTTTTAAAATTCTGTGCAATTTCCTGCTTTTTGGTGAGTTTTCGATGTGATGTTCTTACTATGTGATGTAATTACAATTAAAAAGACATGAGTCAGTTTAATAACAATATAAGTATATCAAATTCTAATATCAATTAAAAATTTTCATGTTAGATGAGCCCCCCTTTAAAGGTCTTCATTTTTTTTTAACCGCCTTGCTCTTCCCAGCACAGACCATGGAGAGGCACAGACGCAGCAGTGACAGTGAAGCTGGGCTGTAGAAGCTCTAAAAACAACTCAGACTTCACAAACTTGTATCAGGACGACTGAACTCATGTTTAGTATCACTTTTACTTCTTCTGTGTCTTGGGAAAATTAATGAAAAGCTCCGCAGTGTCCCGTCAAATTCCGCGCGCCCGCACCATTGAAGTGAATGGCAATTTTCAATAAAGGCGAAAACAATCATAACTCCGTGAATCTGAGGTCTATCTTCGTGAAATAAAAAGTGTCTGAAAGCTTGTGAGGAGTAGAGTGTCGCTGTGGACCTCAAAACACTCACAAGACTCAGGATTTCTGTTTTAGCTTAATTAGGCGAGATCAGCCAGGCTACAGCACAGCAGCTTTACGCACATGCGGTTCTCTCTCCCTCATGTCGGCGAGAGGGAAAAAGATAGAGCGTGTGAAGGCGCAAATGTTTCTGAATGAGCCAAAGACCGCACTCTGATTGGCCAAGAGCCGCATGCGGCTCGCGAGCCTCGGGTTTGCCACCCCTGGACTACAGGATATTTAAAAAAAGGATGCTTTTAAACTTGGATGAAAATAGCCTTGTACCTGTGCTAAACAAAAAAAAAAAAACTAAAATGTACAATATATATAAAATGTGGAAATGGTGAGGGACACGTTGGTCAATAAAGAACGCTGCCTCATTTTCTATCGGCCAGTTAGCCTGTCAATCAAACTCTCTGTTCTGAACGTATTCAAACAGTAAACAGTGAAGGAGGCAGCACTGAGCAATGGAACATCTAAATCATCTGAAAAACTGCCAACAGTTGCTGCAATTGTCTTTCCTTAGAAAACCATCCATACAACTATGAAGCAAAACGACTGATGATGTAATAGTACGAGTGACCAAAGAACCGTTAACTATACTGCATTTGTAAACTGGTTACAGCTTTTTGTTGATGTAAAATAGTTGCTTGTGAGAATTTATTTAGTTCCTTAGGATTCTACAGAGAAAAGCTTAACACAAACAGATTTAAATTAATATTTTGGACGCACAGTAAAAAACTCCCTCAAGCTGAGTTTAAGTTTAAACTTAATAAAAACACCATTTACTGTCAAAATTAGATTTGCATGTTCTTTTTTCTCAGATAAAGCACATTTTATCTACAAAGACATTTGAGCACTATTTATGTAGAAAAAGTGAGACCAGCCGTTGAATGACCGCACCATGTTTAATGTGCATATGGTCAGGAGCACACTAAATGATCAGAGTTAGAAGCACAAGACTGAAGTTGTTTTTTGCTATTATTAATTTGGCCCAAAAAGCTGAATTTTTTTCTATAGTCAAAAGCAATCTTGCTGGTCAAAACTATGCTTCAGACCAGGCTCCACCCACTTCGCAACAAACTGTAGAGCTCAAAGCAGCAGAGAGCTGAGGGAGGAGCCAGACTGTAAGAGAGCAGCACACACACTTGAGAGGATTTGAGCTTTTAAGATGGAGTTTGCCCTGTGTACACTGCTCTCAGCTCTGGTTGTGCTCCTGTGTTCTTCCCCAGAGTGTAAAGGAGAAGACACAGTGAGCCAGCCAGCAGGAGACGTCTCTGTCACTCAGGGACAAATAGTTATTTTGAACTGCAATTTTAAATTTAGTGAATATGTTAACTATTACTTGTTCTGGTACAAACAGAAATATGGGACGCGCCAGAGCATGTTTTACAAAGGAGCACAATTGCAAAAGATGTAAATTCTCAGGAAATCAACAAAGCCAAGTTTGATGCCAATATTAACGGAACCTCTTTCCCCCTGAAGATCCAGGATGTAGATGTGACAGACTCTGCTGTGTACTACTGTGCTCTGCAGCCCACAGTGACAGGAAACACCAAAACTCTGAACAAAAACCTCTGGAGCAAAGACAACACAATACTGCAGTAGCTCCACTAGAGGGAGACACTCTCTGTGAAGCTTCAGACTAAACCCAGACGCAGCAAAGCCAACTGTCAGTGTGAGAAACTAAGCAGACTTCAGAAAGTTCACATGAGGATCACTCAGCTGTGTTTTGGACACATGTTTCCTTTAATGGCAGCACTGCTCCTGCTTTTGTTGAGTGGTAAGACTTATTCAAACCTATGTTCACACTTTATTACATCCACTCAACACTTACTGAAGCACAGAGCAAGAAGCAGCAGCAAATATGTTCCTAACTTCTACATTCATTTGTTTTCATGTAGGAGTCAGATGTGAAGAGCTCACTGCTCTAAAGCCTGAGGTCTGCGCTGAACAAGGAAAACAAGTCTCTCTGCAATATACTTATTACAAAGATCCAACACTTTCTGATTCTTTCTACTCGTATCGACAATATCCAGGAAAACCTCCAGAATTCCTGGTTTCACATTTTGGAAATGGAGATCCAATCACTAATAAACCAGGTCTAAAGTTCTCCGTGAGAGATAAAAGTGTGTCTCTGCTGCTGTCCTCTGCTGCAGTGGGAGACTCTGCTGTGTACTACTGTGCTGTGAGGCCCACAGTGACAGCAAACCCACAGTCTCTGAACAAAAAGCTGTGAGAGAAAACAGCAGTACTCCACACGTCCACTAGAGGGAGACACTGGAGCAGATTGACTCTTGCTGCTCCACAAAAGCCTCCTGTGGTAGAAGCTGCTGCAGTCTTCTCACCGCTCCACATCTAAACTCCAGTCTGGGCTCTGCTGCTCTCACAGTCCTTTAAATCTGTTGGGTTTAAACACTAAAACTGTCCTTTAAATGGATGAAGTTACTGAAAGGCGTCCGACGTTGCTTCTGGTTCCAGTCCTGTGTCAGACTAACAGTGATTTGTGGCAGTTTCCTGTTAGTCCTCAGGGGTCAATCTTTGGGCCTCTTCTGTTAAAAGGAGACACAGATGAAAACTCCAGTCCGGAAACTCAAGAAAAAAAAAGATTTTGTTTCAATATGAAATCAGATAAAACTCTTGTTTTCCTTGTCATGAGGTCAACACAAAGTCACCTTATACTCAGCTCTGGAGGAGGCTCCTGATGGGTTGGACATGGTGCGTCAACTGAAAAAAGCATGTTTTGCTCAACTTTGACACTGCATCTACTATGAAGTTTTGTAGTCAGCAGAAAGACTCCAAGAAGACTAGGGTCATGCCACAGGGCTCTGTTCTTGGACCACTCCTTTTCACTCTATAGGTGAAAAAAAAATAACATTTAATCTATTTCATATAATCATTGTCAGTTGGTTTTCTTTATTTATTTATTTAACCTTCAAGTGAATTGAGAACATTTTTTTCAATGACGACAACAACCTGAGTATGGAATGTTTTAAAGCAGCAGCTGAAGTGAGACTTTCATAATGTAAACCATTCACACTTACATTCATTTTAACAGAGCTAAAGAACAACCTGTCTGGACAGTTTGAGGAGAGTAAGAGTCCAGAAGCCCAGCATCACATTCAAGTCCAATCCCTCAAGCATTTCCTCTGGAAGATCTTCTGCAGCAGCAGGTGTAAAAAATCAGTAGCATTTCACAGGTCCAAAGGAAGAGTTACTACTGCTTGTCGTCCACTGAGGGAGGAGCCAGACTGTAAGAGAGCAGCAGACACAGACACTTGAGAGGATTTGAGCTTTTAAGATGGAGTCTGCCCTGTGTACACTGCTCTCAGCTCTGGTTGTGCTCCTGTGTTCTTCCCCAGAGTGTAAAGGAGAAGACACAGTGAGCCAGCCAGCAGGAGACGTCCTCCTCACTCAGGGGAAACTGCAACTATAACCTGTCATTTTGATGCCGGCTCAACTAATCCAACGTTGTTTTGGTACAAAAAAGATGTAGATAACACTCTGAAATGTATTCTAAAAGATTACAGAGCAGGAGCAACGTGGACGTCTTATAAATTTAATGAATATGATGAAGAGAAATTTTATACAAAAGCAGAAGAGAACTCCTCAATGCTGAGGATCCAGAATGTGGATGTGACAGACTCTGCTGTGTACTACTGTGCTCTGCAGCCCACAGTGACAGGAAACATCAAAACTCTGAACAAAAACCTCTGGAGCAAAGACAACACAATACTGCAGTAGCTCCACTAGAGGGAGACACTCTCTGTGAAGCTTCAGACTAAACCCAGACGCAGCAAAGCCAACTGTCAGTGTGAGAAACTAAGCAGACTTCAGAAAGTTCACATGAGGATCACTCAGCTGTGTTTTGGACACATGTTTCCTTTAATGGCAGCACTGCTCCTGCTTTTGTTGAGTGGTAAGTCTTATTCAAACCTATGTTCACACTTTATTACATCCACTCAACACTTACTGAAGCACAGAGCAAGAAGCAGCAGCAAATGTGTTCCTAACTTCTACATTCATTTGTTTTCATGTAGGAGTCAGATGTGAAGAGCTCACTGCTCTAAAGCCTGAGGTCTGCGCTGAACAAGGAAAACAAGTCTCTCTGGAGTATTCTTATTACAAAGATCCAACATTTGGTGATTATTTCTTCTGGTATCGACAATATCCAGGAAATTCTCCACAATTTCTTGTTTCACATTCGGGAAAAGGACGCTTGTTAACAGAGAAAGTAAAAGGCCTAATGTTTGAAGTGAGAGATAAATCGGTCTTTCTGCTGCTGCCCTCTGCTGCAATGACAGACTCTGCTGTGTACTACTGTGCTCTGCAGCCCACAGTGACAGGAAACATCAAAACTATAATCAAAATCATCTGAGAGAAAACAGCACTACAGAGTAAATCCATATCTTTTCTTCCTTTTTCGTGAAGGTTCATTACAGAAAGCGGCTTGTCTCAGTGAGAAGATCCTCAAAGCTCCACTAAAGTCTTAAGTTTTAACAGTCAGCGCAGTAGAAGCTAAGAAACAACATGTCATACATTAAAACTGCATTTTTTAGTCCAAGACAAAAAGCTAGCTTCTAGTGACAGTCCACTGTGTTCAAATATCAAGAAAACAATTTGAAAACTATCATCTTCAATTAATTTCATTACAATAAATGTGGTGTGTATTAACTTTGCAATCCAGACGTGTTCACGGTCCTTTTCCTTTTTGGTGAGGATTTAGGCCGTTCCACAAGGATTTTATTTTTAACCACTACTTTTTACACAATGAGGCTTTGCATTAGAAATCACACACATCTTAACACAACACTTTTGTTTTTGCTCCAATTTTTTAGATGAATTCAAAGAACTAAAACTGTTTCTACGTGTGCACACACACAAAAAAACAAAAAAAAAACATTCTCTTAACTATTGTTCTCAAATCTGTCTACATCTGATGACAAGTGAGAACTTCAGTGTCACATCAAGAAGCTGATTAGACACATGATTATTGCACAGGTGTGTCTTAACAAAAGGACACTCTGAAACATTAGTTTTTTATCGGTAGGGTTTGAAGAAGCTGTGGATTGTGGCCTGTGGAATGTTGGTCCACTCCTCTTCAATGGCCATGTTAAGCTGCTGGAAATTGACAGGAACTGGACCACGCTGACTTATACATCGATCCAGAGCATTACAAACATGCTTGATGGGTGACATGTCTGGTGAGTATGCTGGCATGACAAAACACAAAGCCGTGATGCATTCAATTCTCAATGCATTTAATTTAATGGAAGATGTTTATCTCTGATCATCCAGAATGTGGATGTGACAGACTCTGCTGTGTACTACTGTGCTCTGAGGCCCACAGTGACAGGAAACACCAAAACTCTGAACAAAAACCTCTGGAGCAAAGACAACACAATACTGCAGTAGCTCCACTAGAGGGAGACACTCTCTGTGAAGCTTCAGACTAAACCCAGACGCAGCAAAGCCAACTGTCAGTGTGAGAAACTAAGCAGACTTCAGAAAGTTCACATGAGGATCACTCAGCTGTGTTTTGGACACATGTTTCCTTTAATGGCAGCACTGCTCCTGCTTTTGTTGAGTGGTAAGTCTTATTCAAACCTATGTTCACACTTTATTACATTCACTCAACACTTACTGAAGCACAGAGCAAGAAGCAGCAGCAAATATGTTCCTAACTTCTACATTCATTTGTTTTCATGTAGGAGTCAGATGTGAAGAGCTCACTGCTTCACAAGGAAAACAAGTCTCTGTGGAATGCCACGATGATGTAGGGTCTTCTGATACTGGTTTCTGGTATCGACAATTTCCAGGAAAACCTCCAGAATATGTTGTTACTTTTTTAGGATCAGGAACAGGAAGTATCACAGGCAACTTCCAAACAGGCAAAAAAGAAAATACTCACCTTTTGTCCCTGACCTCTGCTGCAGTGGGAGACTCTGCTGTGTACTACTGTGCTCGGAATCACACCGTGACAGCAAAGCCACAGTCTCTGAACAAAAACTTGAGAAAACTTTTTTTTTCCCACAGGTCCACAAGAGGGAGACACTACACCAATAATAATACTAATAATCACACTAATAATACTAATGCTACTAATAATAATAAGAATAATAATATAAAAATACAAATTAAATAATATTATCATCATTATTATATTTTTAGATATTTCACTGCACAGTACAATGTTATTAAAGGGCACCGTTGATGCCTCTTAGCAACTCCACTTTTGGAATCCCAGGCACCCTAACCCCCCTACAAAAAAGTGTAATATAAAGTAGACATGGCATGTGTTTCCCACAACAGGAATTGAGCTAGCGCTAAATCTACTGGCTGCAAAGGAAATTACGCAGAGGAGACAAAGAAATCGATCTTGCCTGATATGTTAATGCTGCGAAATGCTCCAAATAAAACCCATTTGGACCATGACTTATGGATTTAAAACAGTGCAGAAGATCTCAGAACTCTACAGGGAGTTTTAGATTAAGAAGCATAGTGAGAGCAGAATTAAAACTCAGAAATGTAGATTTTGCCTAAATGTATCCTTTATTAAAAAACACTGTCTCTGGCTTTGTGACGCTATTGAATTGTAGAACGTGAAAGAAACCTACTGTATATGGTGGAAGAAATTGTGATGCCTTTGAGTCATCTCACCCTGTTTTCACCTGAAGACAAAATCCCAAACCACAAACAAAGCATTGTGGTCCCTTCAGTGCAGTGAAAGAGTGTAAAGAAACTTAAGTTTAAACAAACTCATAAAACTGTATGTGTAATTTTGGCTAAAATGTTGAAAAGAGACATCCATTTTAGACAATGAATGTTTCAAATAAACAATCAATTACTACATAAAATTGTAATTAAGCTATAACTTAAAAGGTAACAAAAAGAAAAGCCATGACTGAACCAGGGGTTACTTAAAGAGGTGTAGTATATTAGAACCACGACACTCAAAAGGATGACAACAGATTTTCAGTTATAACTGAGTCAACTGCACTTCTGCAAGCTACACCTTACACTTAACTGTTACTTACCTGTCATTTACCTGTCACCTACCTGTCACTCATCTGCTTTATCGGAAATTCTACATATAATCAATACTTACCTGTCTATTAAACTCTTATTATCACTTACCAGCTGCTGTTCTGCTTTTGGGTTCATGAAAAAACCCACGTGTAGCAGCATCCTCATGTGTAACAGCTCGAGTACGTGATAGACAGGCTGGTCATCTCTTCAGACACAAAACTCACAGGCTGTGTCCAAACAAAAAAATTTCCCACGATGCATCTGGAAAGTAGTGCGCATTGATGATTGGACAATCTAGACAACAATGTAGTGTGAAAGTCTGCAAAACAACTCAGACAACATCAGGTCTTTAACTGAACACAACTGAGACAAAAAGAACAGTTTAGCGCACAGTTGAGACGAGATTATCGACAAAACATTCGTAGTTAACTGTAAAGATGCTAGAAGTTAGTTTGAAAGATGATAATGCAAGCTGTTAAAAAGTCAACGTTTGCGGTAAACATGTTAACGTTAGCTGTAAAGACACTAAAGTTAGGTGTTAAGAAGTCAATGTTAGCGGTAAAGAAGCTAAGGTCTGCAGTAAAGATACTAACGGTAGGTGTTAAGGTGTTAACGTTAGTGGTAAAGACGCTAAAGTCTGCAGTAAAGACGTTAACATTAGCTGTAAAATGTTAATGGTAGCGGTAAAGATGCTAGCATTAGGTGGAAAGATGCAAATGTAAGCTTACCTTAGTTTGAGCTGTAAAAGTTGAATTATCCAGTCTTTTTAATGTTTAACGTGAGATTTAAGTGAAATTGAATGATAATTATTAGTCCAGACTCGTATTTATAAGAGAAAATAAATGTGCATAAGATTGATGAGCAGCATGTCACTACATCACAGGACTGTAGTGTCTGATTGATTGGTGAACGCCGTGTTCAAAGTTCAGCAATCCCCAACTCTAACGCCTGATGACACGACCAAAGCGCTCGACGCAGCTTGGAGCATCTACTTCACAAGACGCAGCGTCAGCAGACGTTCTAACAAATGTATTTCGACGCGCTGGATGCAAATTGTGTCGCAAATTCGCTTGACGCCTCTGGACGCTGGTTTACGTTGGCTTAACATGTAAACTCATACGCTCCAATGCTGTCCGGTCTGAACGCAGCATCAGAATGGACAGTCAACGGCTTTAAACTTTAAAATAAAAACTGGAACTTACCTTAACAGCAACAAAATGTTTTCTTTCACGAGAAGAAATCAAAGAAAAAGTTCTACTTTGCTCGCATATGCTCTGACTGATTTTTTACATACACACTATGAATATATAAGTTCTGAGATGAACACTAAGGCTGCACAATTAATTAAAATCAAAATAGCAATTTCTATGGACACAATAAGCAAATCACAAAGACTGCCAATTTTATACAAAAATGTCTAAAATATCTCACAAAATTTAATTGAGTTTATTTCTCCACTTCTAAGACTTTGTTCTGAACTGAAAATTTAATTTATTACTAAAACTAAAATTGCAATTCCAATATCAATTGCAATACTGGTCAGACAAATCGTAGTTCGATATTTTCCCAAATTGTGCAGTCTTAATGAGCAATGTGAATTTTTGGTTGATTATTATTAAGGCTTAAAATTTGCATGACATAGTTTGAACAAATTACACTTTAGATGCTGAAATATACCCTTCTGGACTGAAAGTGTTGCCTGACCAGACAAAACTTTGACAGAACTAAATGCCTTTAGTTCTAGTTTTTAGTTTAGTAGTAAATGCCTTAAGCCAGTGCTTCTCAATTATTTTTTGCCGGGCCCCCCTGGGAAAGAAAATATTTTGCGCCCCCCTACTCACCGCGGTGACTAAAATCTGATTATTATCTTTAAAAGCGTATAAGTATACCTAAAAGTGTATCCTTCTTAACATAAATAAAAGAAAAAAATCAGTATCAACTTCTACAAATTTCAACAATATTAACTTTATTTTGTACATTTACAGTTTGCACTGCAAAAGCAATTAACTAGCCAACTAAGTTAATATTATTTTTTTGCAGTGTTATTTTTACAGTGTAGTCAGCTCCACAGGCTGAATAGAAAAGGCTTTAAAAGCGGCGCTGGGCGCTGTTTATTCCACAACTGATCAGAGCCCTACTGTTTGTGTGGAGTAAAGTTGGTGAAATGATGTGGCAGATCAGGCGTTTTACCGCGGACACGCGACATCGCGGCGTATTGGCGCTGCTCTGTCCCGGTTGAGCGAGCGCGCGGTGTCTGGGCCGTTCTTTTCTGTGTGTGTCTGGCGCGGTGCGCGAGAAGCCCGGACCGCTGCACACAAACACAAGCGGAGAGACGTGGAAATGTACCGACACCTGCACCACGATCAAAGCAGGGCAGACAAGGCGCGTGAACGGGACAGATTTTATGAAACGCGCTGATCAGGACAGACAGGAGGACCGATAGGGCTGGAGCTTATCGATCTTGTGGACTGTTACGCGCCCCCCTGGCATCGCATCACGCCCCCCAGGGGGCGCGCCCCACTATTGAGAAGTACTGCCTTAAGCCGACTGCACAGTACAGGAGTTTAGGATCTTTTGCGATTTTTTGACGTGTCAAGAAAAGAAAAGGCCACAGACATAAGGACATTTACAACGATTATTTGTCTCACAGTCGCATCATCGTCGCAGGAAGAACAGAGACAACACAGACTTGTGGAGCGGAGTGAGCGGAGAACAGTGTGTGCGTCATGTGCTCGAGCGCAGAGTGTTTTCTTTCATGTGCACCTTTATAAAAATTAACAATAAAACGCAAGTGGATTAAACCAGTAAACGTCACAGAAGAGCAGAGGGCATTAGAGGTAAGGAGCTGTTACACTGACGCACTGTAGGTGTGAAATGAAAAAGTTTAAACAAACTCCGTGTTGGCCATGTTCTATAGGTAAAGTCGGTGCTTCTCACATCATTTAAGGAGCAGGTGTTTTGAGATGACGTGTGTCGTAAAGAATAATCTCGCACTTTGACTATGAGCACAGTGTTACATTTACTTACAGATGTTTTTTTCTATATTTTAGTGCAACTTGTGAACCTCACCATGATGCTCCCGACAAATGCTCTGTGACGCAGAGACATAAGAAGAGAAACGACAAAAAATTTCTTACGAAAATCCTAACTCAGGTCACGCCTCCCCGAAGTCGTAGAGGTACACATCACGCTTTAATTCAGCCAAAAACTCATGTAGTCTGCAGCCGGCTTTACTTAGATTGCGTGAGCTCCCCTGACACAACAGCTCATAACGACGGATAAAGAGATTTACGCAAGACTTATAAATATAAACAACTCCAAACTGATTACGGATGAATTACATTTCCAGGACATGAGTACGGATGCAATAGTTTACTTACAGATCTTCTCTTGCAGTTTCACAGCAGCTGCTTCATTCTTCAGCCTCTGAAAGAGCCTGCTGCCTCCATCTAGTCACAGAATGTAGAATTACATATACATCATTTAAACCACAGAAATTCAGAGAAAAAGGTCAGAAGATTAATTTACCGTTTCTTACATTTGCTGCAGCCAAAGGTTTGCAGCTCCTCCCAGATCTCAGCAGCATCTGAAACAAAAAATTAAACAGTAAGTAAACCCACTGTTCTGAAAATACATTTTATAAAAAGTTGCCGTTTTAAATGTTTTTTTTTTATGTTAGCATAAAAATATTTAATTTGCACTGCATCGTATTATTTTTACAGAATGCATACTCAAAGGAAGCAGTAATTACCTGTTTTTTTATAAATTGTTTATGCAAATTAACTTCATGTTCACTTCATGTTTTTTTTTTCTTTAAAGTTGGGGTAACTAACATTTTTAGTTGTCAATTAGTAAATTTCATCATTTTCCACTAAAATAATATTATAAATGCAGCACTTTTAAAAATGTTTAAAAAAAGACCACTGTAGTGTGTACTGTCTGAATTTATATAAAATGACTTTAACTTCCAATCAGGAGCCGAATGCAGCGTTCTGAAAAAAACTTTTCTATGGAAACAAACACAACCGGGTACGGCCAAACAGTTTATTTTACTCAAAGTAAAAAAGCTGATTTTTCTTACTAATGTAGTGAAACAAAGTAATCTAAATAATAAAAACATGCTTTTATTCAAGTCTATTTTTGGCCTAAAGTTTTTAAACTTTTGTCATTATTTCTATTTTTTTTTTAATCCCTATGAGAGTTTATAATGAGAGAAAGTACTTCCTGACCACGGAGTCGGCAGTCACAGCTGAGCACAAAATGTAATGACACACCCCAAAAAAGGGCTTGATTCTGGGAGAAATATAAACCAACACAGTGTGAAAAACCCCAGACACCAACAGACTGTGGAGTGTTGCATTATTAGTACCATAAATATATTAATTTAAAGGTATACCGTGTAACTTTCTGAAGGTGAAACATCAATTTCACAATTCAAAATAAAGAGGAAGATAAAATATTTTTTTAGAACATTTTTACTGGGGATAAATATGTTATATGTCATAATGTAAAAAAAATACATCTAAAGGAGCTGCTTTTCTATGGAAATAAACCAAATAATACTGAATTACTGAACTGAACACTTTTTTTATTATTTTAGCATCGCAAAGACATCTAAAAACATGGTTAAATGTAAGCTTGTATTTTAAAATGATTTTACTCACTTTGATCCAGAGATTTAACTGGCCGTGTTTGTGTATAAGACTTCCGAAGAGACTATATGCAAAAGTAAGTGGAATAATGCCAAATCTGCCATGTTTCTTGTCTGGTTTGCAGAACCTCCATAGGAATATATTGGCCAAAACAATATTAAAAGCAAACTAAACAGCAGTGGAGCAACCTGAAAAACTGCTGGGTCAATAATGGTACAATTTAATCTATCACTGTAGAGTCAAATAATGCTTTAATAAACACTTTTTTTTATGGTATTTAGCTATTTAAACTCTTCTTTGGTTCAACATTAGACCAAGTGAACATTCTACAGGTGTGTGAAGAGCATTGTTTAGAATTTTCCTTCTGCTCCACTCTCAAGATGGCCGCTACAACTGCCACACAGAGCACTCTAGCCATTATTAACACAAACCGTGACTCGGCACATTTTTCCCGCGCCTGGTCACCACTGACAAAACGGCGGAGCAAATCTACGAATAAAACACGAAATTTCACTTCTTTGAAACTAAAAACCTAACCAGGAAAAGTCTAAATGATTTAATCTTTAAGTAGAACTCGACTGAATGCAGCTAATGAAACAGAAACACGTTCGTTTTAACGGTTTTGTCTTTGACGCTGTGTGTTCCAGAGTCAAGCGGCTGTGTGTGAGCTGCTGACCCGCCTTACCTCGCTCGGAGCCGGGGACGAGCTCAGGTGAAGTCCGCGCCGTCTCTCTCGGTCCTGGAGCTCCGTGCCGTTGTCCTGTCGGTCCTGGAGCTCCGTGCCGTTGTCCCTGTCGGTCCGGGTCGGTCTGGATCGGCTCACGTTTACTTCTTTGGGCTCCTGACTCGGTCCCGGTACTTTCTGAGGTCCAGATCTCGGCGCCGGTTGAGTTCGGTTCGCCGCGGCGTCACTTGGTCTTACGTTGCGTCGGTGAGTGACGACATCGCGCTGGGTAAGTTATCAAAAACTGTTAAGTGCTATTAAATTTATTATGTAAATTATTTTTTTGTCTCTGGCTGGTTCTGTGCTGATTTTACTATTTAATATCTAAAAATAATTATGAAAATTCTAGCGCATGTTTCATACTTTCATAGAATTTTCAGTTGGACAAATGTCAAACAATAGTTATTATAACATAGAATATAAAGTATATGTCTATGATTATAACAGAGACAGAGAAGGGAAAAGTAGCCCACATATGTACTTGGGTAGAGTTATGTAAGAGTTGTATTTCAGAATAAAATACTAAAATAAAAGAATTGTCCAAGCAGTAGGCCTAATTTAAGTAAGAGTAAAAAAGGCAAACAAGAACTAGTGCAAGACTGTGAGAGTCTTGTGGGGCGTATTTCCTCCTAGCCCTGTTAGTACCTTGGAACTTTCGTTCTAATATGTCCTAGTTTCCACACAAGAACCGACTTTTTTTTTTTAGTTCCAGTCCCCATTTTAAACATGTTTGCACAGAACAGGAACTATGGACTGGGGCACACTTTAGGCACTTTTTTAGCTCCTGCTCTGGGGGAAGGTACTTTCCAGTCAGACCAGGAACCTTTTGGTGACACAAGCACATTTACAATGATAACTTCGTTTGGAAACATGTTTTATATATTCTGACTTACAGTGTTAGGGGGAAAAGTATTGAAAAAGTAATAGTTACTCATTACTTTTACATTTTAAAATGTGTGTGTATTATTGCAAACATCATCAAAAATGGGATTTATAATTTTATTTTTGTTTTTTAAACAAAGGCAAACAACAATGAGTTGTTTAACAGGCTCAAATTAAGAAAAATCACATTTAAATAATTCTGTCTCTGTTCAGTTGCTGATCTTTGTCTCTGAGCTGTTTTATACAGATAAGTACTTTTGTAGATTCATTTTTACTTAAAATAACTAAGAGTTTTTGTTAGTACCTTTAATTTAATTACAAGTATTTTCACAGGAACTAAGTTACACTACTAGACTAAATGTAATCTAATGTAACTATACAGTAACTGAGTTACACCCAACACTGCTGACACATAAACTTTCCTTATCCTTGAAAAAATACTTAAAATTTGTTGCTCAAAAACACATGTTAACATTTGTGAATAGTAATTACTTTTAGGAATTAAAATTACATTTTATTGTTAATTTCAGTGATGTTTTTACTTTTGCACATCATAGATAAGTGTAGGGGAAAAAACAACTTTTCTTTTCCTAACATCACTTAACTTATTTAAATGTTCCAGTTTATACAGGGCTATATTAAAGCTATTTGCCCATTTCACAAACTGTTGCTGTGTGAACACAGACATGGGGCCATAGTAGTTCTTCTGACTAAACAGTTCTTGGTACTTTACTGTGTGAAAACAGCCTTAGCCCTGTTTCTCTGGGACCAGTACCTGTTTGGTAGAGCCAAATACTAACGGTGGAAACGCCTCATTAGTGTCCTATGTTTTAATTTGAAGTTGATTGAATAAAAAATGACGAATGTATAAAAATACACAATATTATGATTTGTCAGAGTTCATTTATGCAGCTGCAGTATCAGACGGTTTGATTGATTTCTCTGTGTCATTTTCTTTGTATTCAGGAGAACGAGCTCTAACTCAGTTCCAGATAATGGGGAAACATGTGATTGTCATGTCTTATTTACCAGGACCAGGTTTGAAGGAAGGGGGGCAACACAAACAAATACATATTGTCATTTAAAATTGCTCACAATGAGAAGAGAAATGAAAACTTTAACTTAAGTGAAAGTACCACTATAACTTCAAACTGAATGTTAAATGTAGAATCACCCAAAGGTGTTTACTGGCCTTTGAATATTCATGTATTTACAGAACAGTTTATAGAGTAGGCTAGCTCTTTTATTCATCTATATTGTGTTCATGTCGATGAGAAATCACAATTATGTCCAGGCAGGTTCTCTTACTGCATCAGTGTTCTAGTTTAAACAACGTCGCTGTCTGACCATAAAACAATAACTTTACAGTAAAACGAACTGGAGCATTTACTGTGCTTTATCTGTTTTGTTTAATGAATCACAAAAACTAAATAATTCACAATAATTCCAGTCACTGAATAAAACTGTCACACATTTGCAGATGAATCCAGGAGGTGGCACCATTTCTCTTTATTTTGATTCGGTTTTAATCCCAGTTTGATCAAGGCAGCGGTGAGATTGTGTGGCTTTGGAGGCGGAGCTTTGGGGCTCAGACAGAAACACCACAAATCTCTTTTCACGCGTCTCTTACGACTATTTTAACTTTTGTCTTCTTATTCTGAAAGAGTTCAAGAAAACGCAACACGAATCTGTGGAGACGACCGGATCAAAACTGGATCAATACTTCTGATTAGGAGATATTGAAGACGGCGTCTGGAAGAGAATCGGAAGAAGAGTGAAGCAGGATTTAATGTTTTTCTGGATTGTTATTGGATGGAACGAGAAGGAGGCGGGACATAAACTTTGTCAGGTAAAAATCTGTTTTTTCACTTAATCTTAAGAGAAGTTTCTAAATGTATTGGATTATTTCACCTCAAAATAAACATGTGCATAAAAATTATTGGTTCAGTGAAGACCAGGACCAAACTGGATTTTCAGAATACAAAGATCCAGATTTATTTCATTAAAACAGGAGCCTATATAACTTATTTTTAAAAATGATAATTGCACAATTGTAATGTTAAGTTGCGATCAATCAATTATCAAGTCTTCCTCAGTTTATTGTTTACTTCTGAAAAGGATAAACAGAGAAATTCCCTGATGTGTCACAACTTAAACATAAAGATCAACTCTTTAATGCTGAGTTAATATTCACAAATTTAACAAATTAATCGGCTCCACTTGTAATAAAACTATAAAGACATGGACTATTATTAATATTAATTATCATTTATATTCTTAACATCAACACCTCTTCACTTTGATGTTTTTATTCTTAATAACTTGTTTCAAGAGCTGGACAGTTTTTTTTTAGATAAAAATTGTAAATGTTTGGACAGAGGCACAAACGATAAAACAAGGGTTTTACAAAATTGAAAAAGAATCCTGCACTTTTGTGATTAGTTTACTGGTCGTCATTATCGTTTTTGTTGCTAAAATTATTGCTGCGTTAAAGACGATATTGAGTCAGTCCAACAAACACCTGTTCAAACACGTTTTATTTAGTTATTTATCAGTATTTAATGGAATCCAGAATAAATTAACAGACTTTGTGACTGTAAGATTTGTCATAGAAACGAGAAAATGCTTGTATTTTATGCTCGTTCTATTGGTGAATCAAAGAACAAAATTTGTAATTGCAGACATTTATGAACACGTTATCTTAGTTATTTAGTTATAAAATGTTCCTGTAAGTAACTATATAAGACATGTTTGAACACATTTTTGTGGGACTGACTTAATATCGTTTGAATATCGTTATCGAGATACGTCACAAATCCACAGAGATAATCATTTTTGTCAATATCGCACAGCTCTAGTCCCAGTCTTAGTCCCAGTCTTAGTCCCAGTTTTAGTCCCAGTCTTAGTCCCGGCTCTTCTGTTGCTGAAGTCTGATGAGTCCCAGCCCTACTCCTGGTCTAGTCTTGGCCCTAGTCCGGTCTTAGTCCTGGTCTTAATCCCAGTCTTAGTCCCAGTCTTAGTCCTGGCTCTTCTGTTGCTGATGTCTGATGAGTCCCAGCTCTAGTCCAGTCTTAGTCCCAGTCCCAGGGACTAGGGCAGGTCTGATGTTGCAGGAGGTTTTTGTCGAAGCTCAGTTCAGTGTGGGCTTGTCAGAGGCAAAGGTGAAGCGTTTGTGTTTGCAGCTGGGACCAAACTCATCGTCGACTCAGGTCAGACTTATTCTTTGTATTTTTACAAAAGTCTTATTTAACAAAACAAGAACAGGTTACTGCCGTTTTGGGTAAAAACTTTGGACCAAGCAGTGGAACTTTGTAGGTAAATCAGTAACAAGACAAACTGTGATGTAGAAGTAGTTAAACCTGGACAATTAAGATCCAATCCAGTCACAATGGTCTATCATTTAGGCTTTTTAAATAGTTTGCTCCACAGCTAAACCTCTTTCAATAAAAAACGTGAGCTTAAAACAGACTTTGGAGGAAGAAATGTGTTAAATTTCAGTATGTCTGCGACTTAATCCTTGTAATTAATCATTTATTGATAATGAAATAGTTTTTATCTGGTCTGAAACTGCATTATTATTGTTTTTGATATGAACATTAGTTTCTTTATTCAAATTCACTAAAACAGTTTTATCAATAGAAATCATGATTCTTTTATTCCCTAAATCGACCCAGGCCCAGATGTTCTGCAGCTTTTGTCTTGATTTAATCCTGACTTGAACCTCATTTAGTCTTGATTTATCATTATTTAACTATTTAAATGTTCTTTATTAAATGTTCAGAGCAGTAACGCTGGAGTCACTCGAGTTTAGACACATTTTGTAGTTTTGATTATGATTCTGCAGAAGCTGATGTACCTATAATTGAACAGAGAAGACAGTTTATACAAAAGGAAATGTAGTTTTTGTCACAGTCTGAGCTGAAGTGTGACTGCTCAAGGTGGATACAAACTCTTCTTTGGATCTGGGACCAAACTCTGGGTTAAAAAACGTGAGTAAACATTTCTCTCACTAAAATCTGACTTTTAGAAGAATCTCATGACTCCTGCTTCACAAAAACAAGCTCAGAGACGCTTTTATTCCAAAGAAAACTGACGCACAAAGCTCAGAAGTAAATTTATCTTTTTATATACGTTGAAATGTAGTGGTTACAGTTTGTGAATAACAAAAATACTTCAAAGACAGTCAAAAACACTTACTTAAAACAGAAGTGCAGCAACAGGAAAACAATGAATGAAATCTGAGAATGTCACAAAAATTGTTATACATTGTTTTTATGTATTATTTTATTTAACCAGAACGATGCAGTCAGACAGAGTTAAAGCTGCAGCAGATGTGACGCAGAGAGAGACTTCATTCTGACGTTCTGTCCCTGATCTGGCTTTTCTTTTCACACATTCAACAGTTTAAAACATCAGAACAACTCATTTTTTGTCTCTAAATATAAGCAGCAAGTTAAATCTCGGTCAAATCAGCCATTCTGGCATGAGTTAGACTTTCTACAAACAAAAAATTGTAATGTGTTACAAATCTATAAAACAAAAAAATCTTGCTGTGAAAATGTCTTAACTGTCGTTGTCTGTGAACAACTGACAAACTAGAAACTAGGCTAATTACAAAATATATACAGTGATCAGAACAAAAGTGCAAACTGTCTCCAGTCACAGATAATCCAACAGAGAAAATGACCAAAGCTATAACTTTATAATAACTTTCTTCACAAACAATAAAATATCTTGTGGTTTTCTCCATTAAAGCTGTGAATCCTGTAGTTTAGATCTGTTCAAACATGATTCAAATACGTGAAATATTTGTCGGTTTATACACAGATTTAAATAGTTTTGTGTTAAAATGTGTCATTTAAACAAAATTCGATATCTTATCATGAGTCAGAAAAATCACAAAAACTGTCGACGTTTTTCCCAAATCGTGCAGAGCCAAGTCAGACTCAGACTCCAGCTTTTACCAAAGAACATTTAAATATTGTTTTTGTTCCACAAAACTACAAATCCTCAGCTTTATTTATTAACAATAGGCTTTTCCTTTTTAGCCTTGAGCTGATTCAATGGCTGACAAATAAAATGTTTCATTTTAATTTTTTATTACGCTAAATGACCCAGTATTTGTCCCACATAAACATCATAATTACGTCTGGGATGATACATTGCGTATTACAATACACAGGATATTGTGACTACATTTTTAATAAAGTTTATGATATTTTTACAATGACATCTGTTAAAAACGTTAATCAAGTCAGTCTGTACCATAAACAGCAGGTTTATGGATTAATATTATTCAGAACTAAAGCTGCAGAAATAAGTCAAAGAAATCAAAGTGAAGCTTCTTAAAATGTATTTATAGTTTAAATCAAATGAATGCAAAATGTCTTAAGTTTTCTCTGGATCCACTTTGAAGCTGTTTAACTGTGAAAAGTTTCAATCGCGACGTGAAAAAGACAACAATATATCACAAAACGACAAAGTCTGTAGAAACAAACTCAAGTCTCTCACTTAAACATAATGTAGAAATAAGCTTGTCTGTTCTAGAATAAACAGCAGATGTGAAGATTAAACATAAATCTCAAAAGTGACATTAAAATACTCCGTTTAGCTGTAGCTGTAGCTGCTGTGTAGTTTTTGTCCAAGTCTGTGCTGTGGTGTGAACGCTGCAGGAGACAAACTTTACTTTGCATCAGGAACCAGGCTGACAGTTCAAACACGTGAGTAAGATATTAAAATAACAGATATAAATGTTAAGGTTGGCTGGTTGTAAATGTAGTTTATTGTGGAATTTACTTTATATGATTTAAGTTCTTGTAATGTTTCCAAGTTTCACAACCTTTTAAGACATTTTTAAATATGTTTTAGTTCAATGTTTCCCAACCTTTTTTCAGTCATGGCACTTTTTCTTTGGTTGAAATGTTTTCACAACACGCCTACTTAAAAATGGTCAAATCAAACTACTTTAGAAACAATTATTTAATCTTGTAAATATTGCCTATTAAACTTTAAAGTGACACTATCTAACTTTTCTGGAAGCTTGGAATGACCCTTTCACTATGAATCTATGTAAATACAGAAGCAGTGTTACAGCTCAGTCTGTTGAGAAGCATTTTTCATGCTTTTTTTTTTTTGAGACTTAAAATAAGTGATCAAATACTTGTTAAATATGTTTAATATTTGACTTTGGAACATGGTCTAAAGTAGTGACAGATTCTTTTGTTGGAAAAGTTCCATAGTGCACCTTTAAATTATTCATTAAATTAGTAAATAGTGATTGTTTTGCTTTCGTTCTTGGTGAAAATGTTGTTGAAACAATCAGCAAATAGCTCATTTAATGTGACTTAATCTTATTTCATAGATAGAATTTTGGAAACTGTTTTTTTTTTTGTTTCAAGGCACACCTGTTCCTCGGCACACTGGTTGAAAATCACTGTTTTAGTGAATTAATGGTTGAATAACTGTGTGAAAATGGCTTATAGTTGGAGAATTTTTACAAATAATGTGTTTTATTAGTAAAAATCAGCAACAGTTTAGTGTTTTTCGACGTTTAGTTTGAAAATTGCAGCGTCTTTGCTAAAAAAATGTCGGTATATTCTCATAAACAATTATAATTATTACAAAACAATTACTATGTTTTATAATTAACTAGTCACAATTAAGTGTGCATTGATTATAGTGATTGTAGTGAATATATAAAGACAATAAATACAAGCAAAAGCAAATCAATGTTTGTGAAAAAGAAAAATCTTAAATGTGAATCTTCTGCCGTCGTTTACTTTCACAATAATATAAAAATAAAAACATTTTCTTCGCGTTATAAAATAAGACCTTTTGTGTAAATGTTCTCTGTGTAAAATATAAGAAGTCAGATTTAAATTTAGTCATTAAAATCTGATTATAAACTCACATTTTCGACCATAATAATCCACATTTTTATTTCTTCTGTAAATTCCTTCATGATCTTGTTTGAGTCTAGATTTTCTTTGTTTAGGAGCAACTTTAGAATCTATTTTATATGTGAATGTGAAAAGAAAATGACTTAAATAATAATAAATCTATAGATAAAGTGAATTAAATGAAATAAGAAAACATGTTTAAAGAAGAATAAACAGTTAATTGTAGATGAAGCTTTCTTTGTTGTAAAATAAGTTTATCCTGTTGATTCTAGTCTATAGTTTTACACATTTCCCAGTGTTATTTTTTTAATAATAAAACCTATTTAAGCTGAGAGATGCAGACGAAGCAGCTGCAGGAGTTTTTGTTCAGCTGTTTTCTGTTGTGTGACTTCTGGAAGTGGATATAAGATGATATTTGGATCAGGAACCAGACTGACTGTTCAAACCTGTGAGTAAAACTTAACATAAATGTAATTATTATGAACAAAAACTAAATAAAAACATGTTCACCTCAGACTAAAGCTTCACAGATCAATCTGAATCCTTTACACTGATAAGAAGTGAAGCGTTTGTGCAAAGAATCAACCAAATAAAAAGAAAAAATATAAAAAGCGACGCTGTTTTCTTTCAGGCGTAAATTCAATGTTTTTGCACTTTTTTGATTCATTTAGCAAACATTTGTCTGACAGGAGGTTACATTACAATGCAAGAAAAACAATCTAATCATCACCGGCTTGAAAATGTGTGAAATTAAAACGTTATTGATTGGAAAAACTGATCGCGATGTTTAAAGAAAAACAAAAACAATATCCAGACAAACTCAGTGTTCAAACGTGTATTTAAGCCGTGACATCTGCGAGCGGCTTCAGAGGATCTGATTCTCACTGAACTGTCCCAGACATAAGCAAGTCATTTACTGTCTAAATAAAAGCAATTAAAAATGCCAAACAACACATTTATAATGACATTTTGCCTTCTTACGTATTAAAACCCAAGTGGGATTAAAATAAACATTTGTCTTTGCCTAAAAAGTATTTTATAGTGTGTAAAACATGCAGTTTGTTAAATAATGTCAATGTTCCAAAGAAAACCTTTCTCTAGCTTCAATTTTTTTTTATTATTTTTTAAAACAACATTTTTATTTGATTAGAAATATATTATTTTCTGTGTCTGGGCTGGGCTGGTGGCATCACAGTTACATGTTTTTCATCGGCTCAGTGAAAAGAAACTGAACTGATAAAGTAACTGTGTCTAATGTTCTTGGGTTTGATTGAGTTGAGCTGTTTAGATAAAAAGTTTAATGTGCTTAAAATTAACTTGTCCACCCTGTCGTCATGATATCTCTGCAAGAGAACTGCTCACAGGTTAGATTTGAAATGTACCAGTAAATCATAATAACGCTGAGCTAATGTCACGGCAAAAAGTTAGTCAAAGTTTTGACTCGAAATCTAAAATACTATCTGAAGGAGAAAATGTCCACCCTGTCGTCTCTTTGAAATGTCCACCCTGTCGTGATTCCAGACATGACCGGGATTCTTAATACTTAACTTAATCTTTATTTTAGAGTCTGTGTTTTACTCTCATGACATAAAGCTCCAAAAGACTTTTCAAGTAACGCAATAGAATAGTTAAGAATAGACAATATCGGTTGTTTGCATTTTATGTTGTTGTAGCTGTTTTTAAACTGTTTTTATAAAAGAAGAACCAGTCCTTACGACAACCTCTGCTCTATGGTCTAAATAAGCTTTTATAAATGTAATTCAATTAACGTTTAGGCTGATTGTTGTTTTGATTAATCCACTAGTTGTTTAGAACACATGAAGGTTTGTGTAGCTCCTGTAGCTTCTGTAGCTTTGTAGTTTTCGTTCTGAGCTCTGACACTGTGTGAATCGAGGCACAGACAAAATCATATTTGGACCTGGGACTCGCCTCGTCGTTCAAACAGGTCAGAAAATAAACTTTATTTTATTTAAACAAAAGTACTTTATTCACGAGGAGCAGCGGCAGTTTCTCTGTTTCTTTTTAAGAGTTTAATCGAGCCACAAACGTGAAGCTCTAGAGACTGAACCTGAGCCTTTTCTAAACTGTTTTCAGCTGAGTTAATGTGATCGTACAAGAGTTTTATAATCATCCAAGAGCTCCTGACACAAACACAATGAACCATTACAACATTTATGTAGATAATATTGAACCACAAAGCAGTGCTGCAGTTCTTTAGTCGTTTAGTCGATTAATCCGTCGATGAAATATCTTGTTTTACGTAAAATATGAAAAATACACTTTTATTCTTACTTGAACTCATCAAAAATGCTTCTGTACTTGGAATAAGAATTCATTTTAAGTAGTTGTTGTTGTAGTTTTAGTTTAAGTCATTTTTATTGAAGAATAAACATTGCTTTTGAACTGTAATGGAACTCTGGATTATGTCGGTCAATATTTGAACTTGGAATAATTTGATCTCGATGTTTCTGAGGTTTGGTTGTGTCTTTAGAGCAGCTGTTTGGTTTTTCTTTAAGTCGTGTCTTTGATTTACTGCAGCATTAATAGAGTCCAAGTCTTTAACTCTGATTTAAAGCCAGAATATTATTGTTTCCGACTGTAAATGTCAAAGTCTGGTCTTGTTTTAGACGATGTTTGGTGTTAAAAGTCTGAGATTGTCTAACTTGTGCAGGATTATTGAGCCTGTGCAGCTTTTGTTCTGTTTATAAATGAGTTTTATTAAGATATTTCAGCTTCAAATCAAAGTGAGAATCTCTTTTGTCACATATTTTCTGCTCGAGAGTCTTTTAATCATCTGCACATTTAGATTTTTAAGTTAGATTTTAGCCTTAGTAAACTTGCAGGATCATGTCTGTCCTTAATAATACACTATAATTAACGTTTATGGACGTGTTTCCATTGTACGAGTGTCTGTAGATGCCTGACTCATGCAGTAAATAAATAATGTTTTATACAGACGCTGAAGAGTTGATTAGCTTCTCTTCTTTCTGTAACAAAAACAGTCATATATCTGCTGCAGTAGTTGTAGTTTTTGTTGAGCAGTTTTCTGAGGTGTGAATGCTGGAGGAAACTACAAGATTTACTTTGGAGCAGGAACCAGACTGACTGTTCAAACACGTGAGTCTAAAATCTAATCACATTTTCCTCCCAAAAAATGTTTAAATGTTTAAATATTTGCTGCCAATTTAAACAATTCTGTTTTTATGATTTAAACTGCAAACACGTTGATGTCATACTAACGTAAAATCAATGTCCAGTGTCTTATTTAAAGGTGCACTGTGTAACTTTCTGGAGGTGAAAAGTCATTCAGTAGAATTAGAAAGTTAAAACTAAACTTTGGGACTTTCTGAATGGAGATGAAAACATTTTATGCCATAATATGAAAAAAATCTGCTAAAGGAAGTGCTTTTCTGCAGAAACAGACGAGTTCAGGCTCCTCTAAGTCAAATTAACAGACAATACAAGCAGCTCAAAGTAAAAACACTGATTTTTATTAACTTTTTGTGTAACAAAATCATCTAAATTACAAAAATGTGCATTCATTCAAGTTTGATTTTGGGCCAAAAAGTGCACCTTTAAGGGGTTGTGACTCATTAAAACTAATCCTATTCACTTCATAAATCCCTCTGCTTGAAAATACTTTTCAAAAACACCCCTCAGTAAAAAAGTCTGGACGCCACTGGATTTAGTTGTGACTTTTTGCAGTTTATTCTCTTTTATTTTGTTTTATTTATGAAAACAAAACAAAACTTTTAAACAATGTTATTTTAGGTTCGAGTTCTAAACTTGCGCGACCAAAAAGGAAAAATCCAACTCAGATAAAATTACTTGAATTAAGCAAATTAATCTTAAAAGTCTCATTTTAGGATTTTTTTTACTTAATAAGCCCAAGTCTGACTCAGATTCTGTGACTTGTTTAAGAGATTCTTCTGGTTGATCTTCTCTAGAAATAAAAACTGATTTGAAATAAATGTGTTTCTGTTTTAAGTCATAATTGTTTGAATCAAGAAAAGATTTGATTAAAAATCTTGTCCAGAGAAGTTGAAACTATAAAACATCCAGGTTAGTCACATGTTCTACTGACCTGAGATTATTGACCTGGAAATCAGACTTTTTGACCTCAAAAAAAGCAAAAAGTTTTTATTTTTTAAAATGTCTTTTTTCCAGTGTATTTACAATCACCATTTGTCACTTACACTTCGGTTATACACATAAAGGATTCATTCATACTGTTATTTTTGTTTTAGCATTTTATTTTGCTTAATTTTACGTTAGCGTTGCTCAAACTAAGACGTTCTTGTTTCTAAACTTAATATTTACATAATTATTTCCTTTCGGTTTCATTGTATGTTTGAATTCTGAACTGTTTCTAGTGTTTTTTTAAGTAACTATATCAGTGCTATATCAGTAGCTGAAGCTTGTTTAAGCTCGTTTAGACACATTTAGACACATTTACTGTAGACACATTTAGACACATTTAGACGCTGGTGCTGGTCTGAGTGGAGCTGCAGTAGTTTTTGTGCAGCAGACAAACACAGTGTGAATACTGGAGGATATCAAATGTACTTTGCATCAGGAACAAGACTCACGGTGCAAAAGAGTGAGTAATTTAACTCAAATATTATTATAAATGTGTTTGATGTTGTTCTGACTGTGAAAAGGAAAAAGACTGTGTACTAGAACATGATAAAAAATCATCTGAATCTGTTTCTACATCAACTTTGAGAGAGAAACTGAGCCTGAAGTAGTTTTAAAGAGATAATAATGTGCATCTTAATGTGATGTCGAAATTCAGCTTCAGAAGCAAAAAGATTCAAGATAAAAATGTCTTTAGTTTTGTCAATTAAGGTCTTTGTTCAGTTCAAAAAAGTGAACTTTGAGGAACAGTTTTCTACAATAAATAAAACTATAGGAACCTTTTTTGTTCAAATAATTTAATAAATGTTTTAGCAAAACTCTGAAATGTATTTTCTACTGCATCTAAAGTCTTGAATTTAAAATACAGCTGTCTTAAAATGTCTTAAAATATCTGAGTTTGACTTGCGGTAACAACAAAACTGGTTTATAACAAATTGTGGAGTTGTAATAGTTTGTGTTGTTGTTATAGTTGTTTGTTGTTGTTGTTGTTATAGTTGTTGTTATAGTTTTGCAGTTGTGATAGTTTGCACAGTTATAGTTTATGTTGTAATAGTTTTTGCAACTGTTTGTACAGTTGTTGTATTAGTATGTGTTGTTGTTATAGTTGTTGTAATAGTTTGTGCAGTTGTAATAGTTTGTTGTAATAGTTTTTATAGTTGTTGTAATAGTTTTTACAGTTGTTGTAATAGTTTTTATAGTTGTTGTAATAGATTTTACAGTTGTTGTAATAGTTTTTATAGTTGTTGTAATAGTTTTTACAGTTGTTGTAATAGTTTTTATAGTTGTTGTAATAGATTTTACAGTTGTTGTAATAGTTTTTATAGTTGTTGTAATAGTTTTTACAGTTGTTGTAATAGTTTTTACAGTTGTTGTAATAGTTTTATAGTTTGTTGTAATAGTTTTTGTAGTTGTTATAATAGTTTTTATAGTTGTTATAATAGTTTTTATAGTTGTTGTAATAGTTTTTACAGTTGTTGTAATAGTTTTTACAGTTGTTGTAATAGTTTTACAGTTGTTGTAATAGTTTTTACAGTTGTTATAATAGTTTTTACAGTTGTTGTAATAGTTTGTACAGTTGTTGTAATAGTTTTTATAGTTGTTGTAATAGTTGCTATATTAGTTTGTGCAGTTGTAATAGTTTTTATAGTTGTTGTAATAGTTTTTACAGTTGTTGTAATAGTTTTATAGTTGTTGTAATAGTTTTTATAGTTGTTGTAATAGTTTTTACAGTTGTTGTAATAGTTTTTACAGTTGTTGTAATAGTTTTTACAGTTGTAATAGTATTTATAGTTGTTGTAATAGTTTTTACAGTTGTTGTAATAGTTTTTACAGTTGTTGTAATAGTTTTTACAGTTGTTGTAATAGTTTTTATAGTTGTTGTAATAGTTGCTGTATTACTTTGTGCAGTTGTAATAGTTTGTACAGTTGTTGTAGTAGTTTGTGTGATAGTTTATGTTGTAGTAGTTTGTGCTTCAGTTGTAATAGTTTGTACAGTTGTAGTAATAGTTTTTCAGTGCAGTGAGTGACAGTGTGAGCACGTACGGAGCTCAGAAACTCATGTTCGGAGCTGGAACCAGACTTTCGTTCAAACACGTGAGTCAAACGCAAACATTTCATTAGATTTATTTACTCCTGTTGTTTGTGTTGTTTAGTTTTGTTCTTGTAGACTCGTGGAATCATCTTAATTTTTAGTAAATGTGTTTAAGTCAAGATTATTTGGTTTTATCGATTATTGTGATTATTCCAAACACAGTATAATCGTAAGAAGAATAATCGTGACATTTTTAAAAGGAAAATTTGGTCTTTTTTATATAAATCTAGTGATGGATAAAAGGGGCGATGTGTTGTTGCTGCAGATGTGTTTTATCTCACCGTAAGTTGGTGATTTTTGTGAGGCTTGTTACGAATAAAATCTGCAAATATCTGGCGGCCATAAGACAAACTTTAATATCGGCAAAAAAAATGAAATGAATATCAATCCGTCTTAAATGTGGCCATTTTAGAAGCAAAAACCAAATTTTTAACTTTAAAAGCAAACTTTATTTTTTCCCCAGTACAATCTTTATTAAAATGATGGCAGCAGAATTATTATGTTTATTTATGAGTTTTCATATATCTGCTGCAGTAGTTGTAGTTTTTGTTGAGCAGTTTTCTGAGGTGTGAACACTGGAGGAAACAACAAGCTTTACTTTGGAGCAGGAACCAGACTGACTGTTCAAACATGTGAGTCTCAACATTATTTATGCTTTTTATTTAGTTTCCACTCAGTTTTATGGAAGAGATGTTTATTTTGCACAAACAAATCAAATGAAAATGTCAGATCTCAAAGGCTGCAGTTTTAAAGTTTTGTTTGTAAAGTTAGTTTTCTTCACAAACAACAAAATATGTAAACTTCTGCACAAAAATGATAATCCTGTTTTAAATAAGATTATTTGATCAGTTCATTCTGTCGTCTTATGTCGTTTATCCAGTTCTCCCTAAAACAAGATTAAAATGTGAACTGTGAGCTGAATTCTTTTACTGAATCGTGAATCAAAATCTCCATAAATGTGTCTTAGTCAAACTGATTTTGTCTTAGTTAATCTGTATTTAGTCTGACCAATGATTTAGTCCCAAATTCTATTAGTTTCAGTGTCAAATCTGCTGCACAGTTCAAATCGAAGTCACAATAAATGTCACAAAAGTGATTTTTACAAACTCTGTGACTTTCTGCTTTTAAATATATGATGTTTATAATGTGTTATTTTGTCAGTTCATTGTCGTGTTTGTGAACTCTGAGTCAAACTCTTCTCTTAAAACATAAGTCAGTGTTTATAATCTCGTGATGTTGCGACACAGAGATTTTTACGATATTAAACAGCCTGACTTTGCATCAGAAATAGTTTTGAGTTCTGATCATTAACCTCATAAGGAACCAGCCTTTATTCACTAAAACGCCCAGATTTCTTTGTTAAACATAAACAAGAGTAAAGCTGGTGGCACTAGTTTGAGCAAAATGTGGGTTTTGACAAATCTTTTTCTTCTTGTTAAAAATAATTCAACAGAAGATTAAATTTAGGGACTTAAAATAAATGTAAAAAGTTTAGACGTCCTCTTAATGTTTGTGTTTTAGGGTTAGGGTTAGAGCTTTTTAAACAGGCACAGAGTCGTCTTAGAATGTCTGATTTAAACTGTAACTAAAGAGAGTTACATCCACTAACTAACTCTGTCTTCTAAATATACAGAAGTTAGTTTATTTTTATAAGAAAACTATCCAAACTGAAAATATAGGACAAAGGTTAGAGGAACTGAACATGTCCTCTTAAAGCTGTAAACGGTTAACACACGTTTTACGCAAAAATGAAATCATGAAACTCTAAATATTTTAATAAACAAACAAAAAACAAGACCTTATAATAATGAGCGAACAAGAGCAAAGGAATTACTGAAGGATGAAAAGAGACTGGCTTTAATGTTTATTATTGTTAACATAATCTCAATATCGAAAAAATATAATATCGTAAGATTTACATATCGTTACATCATTTTACAAACAAAACACTGGTCAGAATAATCACAATTACATATTTTTTAAGTCGAAAATCTCATTAGTCAAAGTATTTACGTTAAACGGCATCAAAAAGTTGTGAGTTTTGTGAAACAATGTGGATCATTTTTAGTTTCTGGGCCTTAAACAGTTGAATAGTTCTGGTTTTGACAAACTTGACTAAACTCTGATCTGAAATCTCAAATGCATTCTGTTTGTGAAGTTTTATAAACGTTCTGCTCAATAGCTTTGGTAAAGAATTATAATAAAAACAGTCTCATATGTGAGTTCTTGTACATTTGCAGCTGTAGTTGTAGTTTTTTGTTGAGCAGTTTCTGAGGTGTGAACACTGGAGGAGGAAACAAGCTTTACTTTGGAGCAGGAACCAGACTGACTGTTCAAACACGTGAGTCTCAACATTATTTATGTTTATTTATTTATTTTACACATAGTTCTATAGAAGAGACGCTGTCCGTGTAGTTGTCTGGGGAAATTCTTTAATAAAAACAACAGAACAAGACGAGAGCAGCTGTTTGGATCAGGTCTGACTGGGTTCTTGTTTATGTAACGTGAATGTGACTTGTTTGAGTCGTAAAGACCAGTTTCATTCACAAAAGTTAATTTAGCAGCAGAACTTTAGTTTTCTCAGATAAACTCTTGTAGTTACTGACAACAGCTCAGGCGCCTTCTGCTGTCCGGCTGCGTGTGCGTCCCCCGGGTCTCTAGAGCAGGGGCAACTTTTTTTCTCCCAGGGCCATATTGATGTGACAAAGGGCCGGACCACAATTATTAAAATAATTTGTTATTATTGCAAGCACATTTTGTATAAAAAAAAGTCTACTTATCTATTAATATTGCACTTATTAATCACAGGTGCAAACACACGGCCAAGTCAATCAAATAAATGAATGACACACTGCAAAAAATGGAATTCTTGATTTGCTAAAAATTCTTGAAACCTGGATTTTAATCTTTATTTTTTGTGGTGAAGATGGTTTTAGTTGATGGACTTAGATTATTTAACTTGCTTCGAAGTGTTTCTGTTTGTTAAATAGTTTTACAAACTTGATTTGAGCCAAAATATCTTTGAAACTGTCAGAAATGTTTTCAAACAAGTGAAATATGCTACAAGATGTTTACAATTTATTTGAATATTGCTAAAAGTATGATGAATATTCTGAACTGTAGTAGTTTTAACCTAGACTAGATATAATAAGACTTGCAGGATAAGAGTAATGCTTATTCTCAAAAACATGCTGGGGGCCTGATTAAAACAAGTGGCAGTTATGTTTTAGTTTTTTCTATTATTTAATATTGGACTTTGACTAAAAATATAAATACAAATAAATCACAAGTTTGAAAAAGGTCAAGTCTGAGGTCTCTAGACTCATTAAACTTTTGTATTTCAAACATAAACTCCATTTAAGCATTCTTTATTTCAGCTGACAAACATCTGATTGAAAAAAGGTTAACCTGGGCAAACTGCGACCCGGGGCCAGATGCGGCCCTCGGACTGCTTCAGTGTGGCCCCCAGCACATTTGGAGAATATGTCTTACTCTTTTTATCTCTTTTATTCACTTGACTTGACTTTGAGCCTGTGTCTTGCTTGTATGATTTACAAAAATGTGCAGCAATAATTATCATTTGTTACACAGGTTCGAATATGACCCTGGGAAGAAAAAATTGCCAGCTCTGGGTTCAAGTAAAATTTATCGTCCTCATAGGGAAACATGGGCCTGTGGAATGTTGTATGTCGTCTGAAACGCAGTCATTTAGTTTGTTTTGTGGTTTTAAAAGTCTTGAATCTGACCCTTCGATCCTGCAGAGACACTGGTTAAACAACACTCAGAATCTAAAATGACACTTTCCTCTCAGACTGACAGAGTTTTTGTCGAGGCGTTTTGAACTGTGTGACTTCTGGAGGAGGTTATAACAAGATTTACTTTGGATCTGGAAACAAGACTCAGATTCAGACATGTGAGTCACAAAA
>CM076395.1:1461145-1709239 GCA_038363315.1 Mugilogobius chulae | reverse complement strand
TGCGGGCTCAAATCACAAGTGAAGAGTTCATCTGCAGATAAAAACATTTGACAAAATAGTATCAGAATCTATTTTTGTGCAATTAAAATATAGAGAAACATAAGAAGGAGTCAAACCCACAACCTTCTCACTGTGAGGTGTGTGTAGCCAGAGCTTTAAAGGCGTACTGTAACATTTTCACATAAAACACACTTGTTTAGATCAGTGTTTTTCAACCAGTGTGTCGGGGAACATAGTGTGCCTTGAGATGCAGACAATCTGTCAGTGTTCAACAGTTAATCTGTAATCATCTTAAATAGATTTAATGAAAGGATTCGGGAGTGTTTGCAACTTTTTTACAGAAAGAATAAAAGCAAGACCAATAATCATTTACAAATTTACAGAAAATATAAAGATGTTCTGTGTAACTTTTCCAGTAAAAAGTTTTGTCATTATGAAGATAAATTACACTGACTGGAATGTCCCAAGATAAGACACAAAGCACATTTAACATGTATTTGTTTAAAGGTTATTTTACGTGCATGCAAAAAAATGCCACTACTTACAGTACTACCTGGCTTCACTGAAAAAAAAAAAAAAAAGATTCTGGCCATAATCATAGGTAGCATACATTTTTTAAATCAAATGTAATTGTTTTTATTGTTATTAAAATTGACGCATATAAATAGACAAATGATGACACCAATCACCTAAAATTTAAATGTGTGTATTTTATTTGCTTAATACTTACACAAAAAAATGTGTAAATCCAAAGATCTACTTATTGCACATGCTCCAGAAATCAGCGCCAAACACCTCAGTTCAGAAAGTGGCAGTGTATCTTGTCAAAGACTGATTCTGTTTGATCTTAGAAGCGAAGCAGGTTTGGTCTGAGCAGTACCTGGATGAGAGACCGCTGGAGGAGCTTCAGTGAGACGAAAAGGAGAAACTCATTGGATGTACACAATATTTATAAACTATGATTGCTAATCATTATAAAGTCTGATCAATAGCATATAGCAATAGCATTATTTAATTAAACTTAACATAAAAAATAAAATCATTGTTTGCAATATTGTATCATGGAAAATTTGAGTAAATTCAACAAGTTTTTTTTCAGTGTTTGTTGTGTCACATCACATGCTTCTCTCTATTCAGATAGATTCTGTGTTTAATAGAACATTTCAAGCACAGCAAAGCAAAAAGCAGAAACTTCACCAGAAAAATTACTTTAGTTACAAAAATGTGTTTTTATTTTGAGTAGACTTCCAGTGGCTCAGAGAATAGACTTTAAAACAGCTCTGCTTGTGTTTAAGTCTCTCCATGGACTAGCACCAAAGTACATCTCTGACATGTTAGTGCGTTATGAACCATCTCGGACTCTGAGGACCTCAGGGACCGGCCTCCTGCTGGTGCCCAGAGTTAGGACTAAACATGGGGAATCAGCGTTTCAGTTCTATGCAGCTCAGATCTGGAACAGTCTTCCAGATGATGTAAGACAGGCCTCCACTGTGACAATGTTTAAATCTAGGCTGAAAACATGTCTTTTTATCTGTGCATATGACTGAACTACTTTGTCTGCACTCTTTATTTCTTTACTTTTACTTTAAATTTTATGCTGATTATTTAATTATTGTAATTTTGATGCATTTTCCTGCCTCGTAAAGCACTGTGAATTGCTTTGTGTATGAATTGTGCTATACAAATAAATTTTGCCTTGCCTAGGCTAGTGTAACCGGTGTAGGCCCACACGAGGGACCAGGATGGAGAAGTGTGTGGTGGTATGGGATAAACTCACTCCCCTCAGGTATAAGAAGCCACAAACAAACTGAGCTAAGGGAAGCATTCCCTTTAGCTCAATGAGTTTGTCGGTCGACTGCCCCCGGGATACCCAGGTTCGACTCCCGCTCAGGACACAACACAACGCAGAGAGGCAAAAACCCAACCGGTCACACTAGTCTTAACTATTATTTGATCTTCTGGTATTTTTTTCCCAAAGAAAGCCTGTTCCTTAAGGCTATTTTTTTTTTTCACATTATGGAATAAAACCTATATTTTTTTAGCTAAGAAAGTTCCTAAGTATGGTTTTATATCTGTAGAGGTAATTCCACAGTTGTTACCTAGCAACCACATTGTAAATATGGGCTAAAGTCTGCATAAATCACTTCCTGTATTTTTTAACTTTTATTTGCAATTTTTTTCATAATTTGCAACGTAACAGCTGTAAAAAAAATAGGATTAATATTTGCCAGGACTACACCAAACTAAGTCAAAATTAGAGAATCATCTTTTGAGTTTTTTTTAAACATTAGTACATTTAAATTTGACATTGACCCATCTCATATAACACATAAAGATGTTTTGAGTCATCTAGAAAACATTGTCGGTATTATAACAAGTGTATGTCGTTTTGTGTTCCCTGTGGCGCTTTGCACTGACTCACTTTGTGTTTCGAAACAGGGAAAAGCTCATGTTGAATCAATGGCTGGCACAGGCATTAACAGGTACAACGCTACAGTAACAGGACGCCTGCATTCCTTGTTTGAACAAGTCTGTATCCTCCACAAGAATGTGACACCGAGCTGGAGGAGCGAGAGTGGATGTAGTAACTGTTCTTATATAATGTTGGTTTTGACTGAGGAAACATGTAATAGTAATTAAAGTAACAGAAACTTGTTTATGTCCCTAGCAAGATTTATTTTTTCTTCCTATACAGATGCATGGTGGCAGAGTGGTTAGAGCTCTGAATTCCAATGAGGAGGTTGTGGGATTGAATCAACTCAACATCTCACAGTCTCTCTGGGTGGAATTTGCTGGCTCTGTGGTATTGGCTCAGTGCAGTTGTCTTGTTTTGGTTTAAAATAGCTACATCCTGTACACACAACCACTTCCTGTCCAATGCTTTCAATGAGGTTTTCAATACATCAGTTTAAAACAAATAAATCCTCTTTAGATCAGACAGTTGTGGTGAATGTTACAGAAAACATGTTAAACACTTTACATATTAGAGGAATATTTCACCGGAGACACTTGTGTGTTTAAAAAGAGACATAATTGTGTCTAAATGCTAACGCTAACAGGAAATGGTTGTATGTACAGAAGTTAGCATTTTGAACAATCGCAAGCCAACTGAAATTCCGTGCACACAGCCCATTGTTGGTTCCTCTCTCCTCCAAAAACATGCTTTCATTCATTCTCTACTGCTTGTTCCCTGTGACTTTGGACCTTAGGTGGGGAAATACCTTGGACAGGCTGTAGACTAAAACGCAGATACCATTCTGGCCTTTTTTCCCCTCACACATCTTACTAAATTTGGTAAAATTTCAAACTAAAACTGTTTTTGATCCTTTGAAGCACAAGCAAATGTCTCGAGTCTTTGTGAAGTTTTAGCTTCTGAGACTCACAGGTTCTGATCAAAATAAGAACTTCTCCACACAAAAGAAAAAAACACAATCTAATTTCTGCCAGGAAAGGAGGATTGTGTAAAGCTGGTGTTAACAGTTTAGATCTAAATGACTAGATTTGGCATATTTTGGCTTTTGACCATTCTTCTTCAAAGCTGAAGGTAATTGAGGTAAAAATGAATTTTAGGGATGTAAAACTACTCAAAATAAAATTAGGCAGAGTCAATACAAAAGTCCTATTAAAATGTTTGAATTCTTATTTATTTGTCTGATTCATCTCAGAGACTGATTTGACTCTAAAAAAGAGGGACACAATGTGATTCACACTTCAGATACTAAAAAAAAAAAAAGTGGGACGGCCATTTGAAGAATTAGATAGAGTTTAAGTCTGTAGAGCCAGAGTCCATTAGCAGAGGGAAATGACTCATCGAGCAGGACCAGGACCAGGACAGGCTTCTACTATCTTTAATAATTTAGCATTACTGTAGATGTCTTTTTAGGCCTATAAGTCACTGGATAGGCTCCAATCACCTGTGACCCCTAACGGGAACAAGTGGTAGAAAAAGAAGCAATTTGTACGCTCAAATAACATGGCAAATTCTCTTTTAGGCAGAGACACATTTGGGAAGTTTTAGTAATAGACAGAGCTGGTCAAAATTCTGCTTTTTAATACTTGAAAAATGCAGATGCAGAATACAAATAAGTAATGTTGAGGTATTAATTGTGTAAAGTACTTATGTCGGCCATGGAAAGTAGGTTTTTCACAAATTATTAATCAACTAATTGATAATCTCATCCAGATACTTTCTTCTTTAACAAACCAACAAACCAACATAAATAGTTTTTTCCTTCCTGTTCAATCCAGTCTATTAAATGTATATAAATTATGTGAAGGTTTAGATAAGACATTTGGTCATAATGGGAAAATTTGTCCTATATACTTGTTTATTTGTTCTCTTTTATAGTCTCTGTTTATCAACATCTTTTCAGGAACTCGCTGACTTTGGGTTGGTGGAGGAATCGGAGCACAGAGGAAACCCAGACAACACTCAAACTCTACAGAGAAAGTCCTGATCTGACCTGGGACTCAAACACAAACTTCAAACTGTGAGGTGAGACTGCAGCCGCTCTGCCACTGCGCCAACCAAACCAAAACAAACTTAGATGTACAAGAGTTTAATCCTCGTTTCATTGTGTGGCTGTCTCAAACAAAAATCCATCTACTGGTTTGTACTGTTATGTGGGTTTTGACAATTAAAATACTCGAAATACATCTGTCAGTTACTTGATGAAGGCATGTAACATTTGTTGAGCCACATGACTTCTGTCATTTGGATTAACATGTGTCCAGTATCACATAACTGTATTTATACCAGATGAAGTCATTGTAAAATGGAATGCCAGTGGGGCTGGGCAATAGACCCTTTTCACGTAGTTCCTTCTTGTTCCATTAATTTCTTATGGGGAATTTGCAGGGATGCGCAAATATTAATTCATATTTAAAAAACTCAAAGCAGAGAGTGGATTTCAACTAGATAACCACTGGCAGCGAGTTTAGAGCTTCACATTCGATGAAATTACTTCACCAGGAAAAGCCTGTGTGTTTATAAAAAGGCGTGATTTTCTGGCTGTAACTTGTTCGCTTAAACATTTAATTATTTTACGTCATTTGAACTTGCCTTTTGAGGGAATGAATTGACCGGAAACAACAATCTGCTGGTATAACCAGAGTCGTCAAGTCAAGGCAAGGCAAGGCAAATTTATTTGTATAGCACAATTCATACACAAAGCAATTCAAAGTGCTTTACAAGGCAGGAAAAGTTCATTTCTTTATAGCGACTCTGGGCTTCTTTTTTAAGTGTCTTATGAATTTTGAAAATTGTAGTTTATTTGGACTGAACTTTCAAGTGATAAAAAGGTAATATTTAGTCATTTTTTCAAGTTTGATTTACAAAAATATATCCAAGTATGACTGAAACATAGATTTTTATCATATTTTCATGTCTAAAAGTTGTTATTAGTTTTAAAAATGGTTAGAAACTTGTTTTGCGGAGTAGCACAATGTTTTAATTAATTGATACTTTTAACAACTGTTTATTGAAAGTTTAGGTCACGTGTTTTTAGATTTTTTTCAAAGGCTTGTTTGCGTGTTTCTAGCTGAAATCTGGCAACACTGGTCAGCCTTTGACAGCTGGAGTATTTAAATCAAAGACAACAAAAAATACAAGAATCGTGGAAAAGTCAAAATTGTGATCTGGCTCCAAGATAATCATGATACTGTATTCATTTTTTCTTCTATCGTCAATAAAATCTAATGTCCAGACTTCCTTTTTTACAACTAGCACCAAGTCAAGTATCAGTATCTTCCTTCAGCTACAAATATACTTTACTCCTGTTGTACATGCAAACAATAATACTTCCACATTAGCGACGCAGAGGTGCCAGATTCTCTTCTTCAGCCAAATGTTTAGTAAATCAGCTAATGGTTTTGTTTGGATTAGGAGGATTTATACGAACCACAACAGGAAGGAGAAAGCATGGAGCGAGTTAGCTGGAATTATGGGAATGACAGGACAGTTTACTCTGCAGTTACACTTGTAAGAGGCTGTTTACTAACAAACCGGTTTACATAGTTCTAAAGGGCATAACTTTCCCATTACTGTAAAAGGAAGCTTGCAGTTCTGCTTTGCAATTGCTCCATCTAGTGTCGAGTCTGTGCTGTGGCCTTTCTCATAGAACACAGCTACTCATAATGATTAGTCTGCACATAGTCTTAAATGTCCTGTAGTCCGGGTTTTAGGTTGTACTTAAAGATGTACTATGTAGCTTTTGGCTGAGGATTTGACACTAGAGCTGCAACAAGTAGATTGCACCTAATCAGTTATTGAAGTAAGTGATTAGGTGCAATCTAACGGGAACGGGACTCATAAGTGTTGTTGATGCTGTCTATGTATTGTGCTGTTGTCCTGAAGAATGAGCTGAAGGGCAAAACTCTCAATATTTTTCAATGGCCCAGGCAACTGGGAACCGGGATATTTTCCACCTCCAATTCGAAAAAATACGCACCGCAACACCAGGCAAGCCTCGTAAATGCACTTGTAAACTGAGACCTCGTCGAGGTTACAGGTCAACAGGTTATTTAACATTTTACAAAATGTTACTCTTATTTTGCAGGTTTACATTAGGTATATTTTGTTCTTGGAGTGTCTTGTCATTACACCCCGTTACATAGTTCCTCCATCTTTAGCAATAACCACATGTACTGTGTCTGTTTATGTGCTGCTTTTTGTACTGTATGTGTGCCTGCTATGTATTTTCATGCATGGAAGAGTGAGTGGCGGTGCGCATAGCACAACTTCCCCGGAGGCTCACTCCAATATGTAATTTTGTTGTACTCAGTGACAATAAATCTTCTGTTCTGTTCTTTACATAGATTCAGATGGAACACTTGACTTGAACTGGGAACTGGCAATGTTCAACTGGGAAATATTCGACCTCCCAGTTGCCTGACACAGTGTATGTTCCAACCAACATGTTCTATTGCACCTTAACATCAAGGCAAGTTCCTATTTTGAAAACTTTTTTTCTTCTATTATAGTTTTTACAGTATTGCTATTCTGATAATAAGAGGGCACAGCTGAGGTGACATCTTTTCGATTGTCTCAAATCCAGTGTTCTGGGCATGTTCCACGAGGAGAAGGATTTGGGGAAGACCCATGAGGTCTGGGAGCGCCTCAGGATCAACCGGAAGAGCTGGAGGAAGTGTCTGGAGAGAAGTAAGTCTGGGAGTCCCTGCTCAGACTGCTGCTTCTGCAATTCTTCTCAGGACAAAACAAAAGAAAAGATATTTATTCCAACAGGTCAACTCAAAAACACAAACCTGCATTCTCCCTGTGAACAGCTCGTCTTCAACCTGTAACTTGGTCTGTCTTCATGAATAAGTACAAAACTTTTAGTACCAAATTCAAGCAATCTTTTTTGTTACAACTCTTTTTAATTGCAGATGCTTTTTAAAGAGCACAACAACCCCACACTTTACACATCACTACAGTCATAACTTCATGGCTCTGAATGACTGAGAAAGAGGAAGCCGTCGAGGAGGGGTAAAAATGGGGAAGGCGAAAGGGCCGAGTCTGTTTGACTGTGGTGTTTATTTAAAGTTTTTCTGAGTGAGACAGCAGAGAGAGACTACCCCAGCGTAATGAGAAACAGACCAGCCAGAGGGGGAAGGGAGGGCGGAGAGAGAAGGGGATGAAAGGGGGAGAGGAGGAGAAATAAGATGTGTACATTGCTGTTAACATGTACAGCTGTCACCATGCTGAAATATATGTTGGTAAAAAGTTTTGAAAGTGTTTAACTGGATAGTTCAATTAAATCTGCTGTCAGTTCATCAACTTTTTGTGATCGTAACTCAATGAATATGTGTTCTGCTGACACAAAATAAAAACTGGCAAATGTCCTATAAATCAGAATTAAAACTCAGAATAGTGTTGGAAGGCTGGACTATCAACATTTGTATAACAAATTCTGCTAATTGAAAACACATTTCTTATATTGAAAAACCAGTACAAATAAAAAGTTTGTAACATTTTGAGATTAAGTCGAAGATTAAGAAAGTTATGATTTTACAAGAAAATAAATTAATATGAGAAAAAAAAAGTCACATTTTTTTTCAGAGAATAAAGTTAAACTGAAGTTTTGTGAGATTAAAATAGTAATTTTTACTGAAAAATAGCTTTTATGGTTTTGACTTTCTTCTCATAACACTGTGAATTTAATCTGAAGTTTATTGTCGTAGCCCAAGTTTTTGTCTTTTAAAGGGACACTGTGTAAGAAAAAACAAATAAACAAAGTGATCCACGTATTGTCCATTTTGAACACTAGGGGAGCATATCCAGTGCATTTTCTATTTTCTATCTACCCTGCTGACATCTAGCGCCAATATTCACATTCCGGCCCGTAATAAAACATTTCAAATACGTATAAAAGTATCACAATTGATGTGGATTAGTTAACAGTGCTCTCTTAAGTATTCATGTTGTAAAGAATAAATATGATTTAAATGTTTGTGGATTATAACGGCACGGTGGCAGAGCGGATAGCGCTCTGGCCTCACAGCAAGAAGGTCGCGAGTTTGCATGTTCCTCCCCGTGTCTGGGTGGTTTCCTCCGGGCACTCCGGTTTCCCCACCAACCAATAACATGCATGTTAGGGAACACTTGGTGATAGTCGGAGGTTGAGGCGCCAGGTGTTAGGTGAATCGCCTCTGCTGAGTTGCCCCAGGGCAGCATACTGTCACTGAGTGGGGATGGGAGGGGTTCATCTCACTGTGAAGCGCTTTGTGACTCTGTGTCTGTGAAATGCGCTATACAAATAAAGATTACTTACTTACTTACTTACTATCAGTGTTAATTAAAATTCCTCTCAATCTTACACAGTGCCCCTTTAAACTGCATCATGCATTTCTGTTTCTCAAAATGATGCCAAGGGCCAGACTGAAATCAGTTGCGGGGTCTACTGTAAGTGGTAGAACTTTATTTTCCTTTTAGGGCTGCAATTTGGCTCTTTCACAACCAGATGGCGACCTAGGCAACTGCCTACTTCGCCTATGCCCAGGGCCGGTGTGGTGTCAGTATTGGACTTCCGTCGAGATTGGACCCCTTCACTGGGACTGTTCGTGACATGACATACATAAATACTTTACAATTAATTCGGATTAATTCAGTTTAGGTATAATTCGAAGGCTAAGTTTAGGATTGGGGATTTGGTGAGGGTTAGCACAACTCATTTGACAAAAACACTTTTTTTTTTTACTGATTTTCTCACACTAACTCTAAACAAGGGGGGTCCAATCTCGACAGAACACCGCCCTGGTTTGATGTGACAGTCTTTGTAGTAGATATTTATCATGGTATCAAAAGTTGAAAATTACAGGACAAATTTTGAATTCTAAATCAAGAAGCACCAAAATGTAAAAAAAAAAAAAATCACTCACGTTGACCCAGTTTAATGGGAGTTTCAGCAAACGTAAAATATTACAAGGTTTTAACATTTTGGTTGCTAGGTAACATTCTCTACATACAGTATATATACGTATTTATATACATCATGTTTTCTGAACAAAAGATTATCATAAACCTCATCAAAGCAGCCAAACTAAATGAAAACAATTAATATGTTTAGTGAAATAGTGGCTATGTTTTACTGAAAAATAATTGAACACACTTTTTGTAAGAAACGTCATGAATCCACAAACCGCTAACAAGACTTAAAATAGCTTAATTAACCACAAAAATATGCTTTTCACGTATCATGTATATCTTTTCACATCATGAAAACGTAAACGTGTCGTTCAAGAAGAATATGAAATGAAAAGATAATTGAGTTTTTTTAATTTACACAAAATATAGGAGAACAGTCTGAGAGAATTATGGTGTGTACAGTCAGGAATAGCTTACAGGAAATGGCATTTTTGCTGCGGTTACAGTCTGAACCAGTGCTGCGTCATGATTACAGAGATAATATGGATTTAAATAGAAGTGATGTACTGTATGAGGAGAGAGAGAGAGAAAGCATTTATGAGAAGGGAAAGGGTGACTCAGCAATAAAGATTAAGAGGTAATAAAAATGTTAAGTTGAAAGCGCAGTAGGTTTGAAACTATGACTAAACATGAGGTAAAATGTGGGTAATGCCAAAGTAATGAGCCAAAATCATAAGACGCAGTAATGTGTCAGCAAATGTAAGGGATATTTGCACAAAACATAATATAAAAGACAAGAAGGTTAAATAGTTATCATAAGGCCATGCAAAAAGAGAAAAAGCAGTGGAACTATGAGTGACAGAATAGTTCATTTGAAATACATGTTAGTAAAGACTCATGTGACCGGCTGCGTTGTGTATGTTTATTTGTGAAGGAATCGACCACTGGACACCGCTGAAAGTTCAAAACCTTGTCCCCGTTTAATCTGGATCACAACAAGAGTAAACAGCTTCAACATGTGCTGCTATCATACAGACAGTTGGCCCAAACTTCAAGAGACAGTGAACAATATTAGGGTTTCCTCAAATCATGTCAGTAAATCAAAGACAACGGATTAACATAAGCGCTCAATATTAACTTAAATACAAGTATAACTGTGTTACAAAGGAAAATAATGGTGAAGAGATGTATAAAATAAGCTCAAATCACATGACAATGGAGTGTTATTGGCCACTTTGTACCTCTACCGACTTTGTAACTTCCTGTGATCTTCTGCACTGTTTTGAAGTAGATAAATCATCCTAATTTTGAGCATTTCTGCAATATCAGCCTATCTGGCCAGAGTGCATTGATTATTTATTCTGTGTCATTTCCTTTAAAACCAGTAGACTGAGCTCAAGATCAGCTCTTGATTTGGGAAACACACATTAGCTCAGTGATACTCAACCTTCTTTCTTGTAAGAAGGTTGAGTATCACTAAGCGCTTTGAGTGCCTTGTAAGGTGGAAAAGCGCTATATAATAAAGGCCATTTACCATTACCATTACGAACTGGCACTGTCATAATTTTCTTGTCCCGGTCCCGGTGTGGTGTCTGTCGATATTGGACTCCCGTCGTGATGGGACCCCCTCACTAGCTTTTGTGACTGTTCATGGCGTATCAAGCTTCCCGCGGTAAATAGTTTACAATTAATTCGGCTACGTTTAGGTATAATTCGAAGGCTACGTTTAGGATTGGGGCTTGGGTTATGGTAAGCAAAAGTAATTTGAAAATAAAAAAATGTTTCTGATTTTTTAGCAGCAGCTTTAAACAAGGGGAGTCCCATCTGGACGTTACACCGGTCGAGGTTGGGTAACGACAATGTAAATGCATACAACTGATTATTGTGTAGTTTTAGTTCTCTTATTGCTTGAATTAGCTGTTTATTGTGTTAAGTGGTTCTATACCACAGGTGTCAAACTCAAGGCCCGGGGGCCAGATGCGGCCCTCCACATGATTTCATGCGGCCCTCAAGGTATTATAAGTTTTTATATTAGTGCCAGAAGTAATCTGGATGTCTTGACCTAATGAAACAATTGGTCTGAAACTTAAAGAGTATAAGTCATTTTTTAGACTAATGCAGATGTAGATTCAGTTGTTGTCACTTCAATAAATACAATAATCAAATACAACTAATATTTGTAGTATATCAAAGATTAGTAAGGTTAATTTCAGTTACAACCGGCCCTTGGAGAACAACCCCGATGCCAATGTGGCCCTTTGTCAAAATGAGCTTGACACCTCTGTTCTATAGCAAAACACAAGGAGGTAGTGGAATTAAATACATGTTAAATGATCCTTTGGGGCCCAGTAGCAGATAGTCCACGGCCCGGTTTTGGGCCCCGAACTGGTGGTTGAAGACCCCTGCATTAGCTTTTCATGCATAAAGAGAAAAAAAACAATCAAGAAAATAATGCATTGTATGTGTCCGTCTTTAAGTCTGTAGAATCCAAACAGGTACTTCTCTGTAATATTTATACAATCTCTGATACATCTTCTGAAACTCCGTGACCACAATCTACTGTGCATCAACTTACAAAAAAACAAACAAAGGCTCTCTCTTCTAAATAAAATGCCTTTATTAACTGTGGCGTGTCAAAATGGACCTCGTCATACAAAACAAAATCTCCCAGTTTATTACTTTCTTGCACACAGAGATCTCTAGTCTGTTCTAATTTATTTAGGAACCCTGCACTTGTGAAACTAATCCAGGTTCCTAAGTAATAGAGTCATTAATTAATAAAGTGAGTTAAAATGAAATATAAATACATGAATTAATTGAAAAAAAAAAAAAGTGCAGACATTGCAAGTCACACAATATTATTTTAGCTGTTACTTATTGATTTTTATACCTAATTGTTGCTTTTTTGATTATGTTCAAAAAATTGGCTTATAAACAAAACTTTTTTTTTTTTTTAATATAAAAAGTAAAAGTTTTTACATATATCCTACTTATGTCTTAGCACATTTAAATAGCTTGATAATCGCATTTTGCCATGTGGTAATTGAAAAAACACACAACTTTTCGCGTGTCATCCTTCAGTAACCTCAATAACTTGCAGAAAGCCCATGTAAAGTGATGGAAACATCCTCTGCTGTAGGAGGCGGGACCAGGGCAGAGGGGCTTCGTGATTGACAGCTGCACTAACCAACAGGAGCCGCGTAACGGCCCCACTGACGCTGCCAAACCTTCCCATCTGTAATTAAGGCAAAAACCACGACCAAATATTTGATAAACTTCTTTTTTTCTGTTTAGCGGAGGGAAGATGGCGTGGAAATGAAAGAAGATGGGGTTTTCCTCCAAGTTCGTGTCGTTTTTGCGGCGTTTCGTCACGTTAGATGCGATGTTTTGATAGGAGAAGACGTCAGTTAAAGTTGCAAGACACGAATTGCAAAGTTTTTCGGTGTTTTTTGAGTTAAAATACCACGACTTTACTGTGATTACCGTGTGTTTGCAGTGTTTTGTCGGAGTTTGAGGTTGAGATGGGGGCTGCTCCCGGTTCCGGCTGGAAGAGGGCGAGTTTGAGTTTAAGCTGGTCTTCGAGGAGGACCAGCAGAACCAGCGGCCCGCTCCGATGTGCGCAGCCGGGGAAGAGCGCTCGAGGCCCGGGGAGGAGAGTGAGAGCGCCTCGCTGCCCCTGGAGACCACCAACAACGGTCAGCTTCACTTTCTCATTTCACTTTTCAGGTTTAAGGTTGAAGGGGAAATGTACATGGGGATGTCAGTTCTGTCTGTTTATTTAACTTATGGCAGTAGACCGTAACTTTACTTTATGGCATAGGTCTGCAACGACTAATCGACGTGCTAATCGTGAATAGTCGACTGAAAAAGGAGATTGTAATCGTATTTTTATGATTATAATCTGGACAGACTCCAAAACACTTACAAAATACTTTTATTACAAAGATACCAACATTACTAATCAAAACTGATATTAAATAAGCGATTTTCAGAGATAATAAACTTTATTATTAGCTAAATGTTGCCTATCTAGAAGCCTTTAGTTGGTAATGTATTATTTATTTAGTGTCAGTGTGTAAGATGAATAGAAAAGCTTATGTTTTGCCCATTTCTAAGACTGCAGAGAGACCAAATAACAATAGTTTCTCTGACAATACTTGTGTGTTGGTGTCCTCAAACTTTTTATTTATTTCCCCAAGTTATTTTGCTCTAAGTTATTTGACAGGAACATAAATGAAGAGAGGAAGATAAATTCCATGTAATAATCCCTTAACTGCACTTTTGCATAACCTGTATCATTCATAAACCCATTCTCACCTATGGATAGCCATACACATGTAACCGGTGTAGGCCCACACGAGGTACCAGGATGGAGAAGTGTGTGGTGGTATGGGATAAACTCACTCCCTCAGGTATAAGAACCCACAAACAAACTGAGCTAAGAGGAGTCAGTCGACTGCCCCGCGGGAGACCCGGGTTCAACTCCCGCCAGGACACAACACAACGCACACAGAGGAGAAAACACACCGGTCACACACAGACACACAGTTCTGTTACAGGTAATTCTTCCTGCCAATAAATGACATTTTATTTGACATTCCAAAAATTATATTTTATTCTCTGAAACATCAATACATATGTTTTGTGCCACCAAAAGTAAAAAAAAGTACTTAAACAATATTATAAAAATGGATGACGAAGAATTGCTGGACATCCATTTGCTTCACGTGTAAATAAAAATTGATCTAACACTGTCAAATTATTCAGAAAGTGTCTCAGCTGAAAAGCAACCAGTGGATCGAGTTCTAAAACAATGTTCAGAGGCTGCTACTGCATTTTTGTTTAGTTGGCTGTGCATGGGAACTGTCTGGAGGCTGCTTAGTGGCCTTGACTTGTTGCTTTGGGCAATAAATATAAACTCCAATATAAACTCTGCATAAGACAATATTTTACCCACATTTGAGCAGTATTCTAGCAAAATTAAAGCGATACATTTCTAAAACATACATTCAATTGTATTTAACTTTGTGGAAACCGTCTGATACTGCACCAAGTGGGGGTTTGTGCGCCTAACTCATTAGTGTAGTCTAAAAAGTGAACTAAAGTCGTTTGTTGCCGTTTCATGTGGATACTTACAAATTACAAGTTACATAATCACATTTTAAGTTAATATTTGACATGTGATCAAAGGAGGAGAACTTACAATCTGTGCTCCTATCGCTCCTATTCGCTGATTGGACCTGATTGTACTTCCTGGTTTCGGAAACCATCTGCAAAAATTTGCACACAATCAAAGCTGTCAAACTGACAGTGCTGGAGAACAAAAAGGAGAGAGAGGTAGAATCTGAAGGTAAAAGAAGCAGTGTGATTGGTCAGAACAGATATCTGCAGCAGGTGTTTGTAATCAGACACACTATGATGTCACAAACTGGAAATGTGCTTAGTTTGCAATAAAATGCCAAAGACGGACTTGGCTTGATATGCAAAGGTATCATCATACGCAGTTTAGTAGCAAGAAAAAAGTTGATGATTCTACATTTTTCTAGATGACTTCCAGTTACAGTATATAATGCAATGCAAGATTACTCAAACGTGTGTGAATGAACAAACACACTTACAAAACAGAGAGAGAACTAATATATGCATATCACATATAGGAAGCTTAATTTAGTTGTTCTATTCTATGGTTTTATCTTCATGTAAAAAAAAAAGTCATAGTATTTAAAGGAACCGTATGTAATATCCACAACTAATGGTTTTAGAAAGGTATAACAATCACAAATGAACATGGGTTGCCAGAGTGTGAAATGGCTCATACATTGAAGATAGAAAGCTACTGATTCAAAATTAACTTCAGCTTCTAAGAAACCAAACTGGCAACCCAAATGAGAGAGTCATGTGAGGCTTATTCTGCTTTCTGATTGGATAATAAATGTAAACATCAACAAAGGGACATCATGTCCATTGCTTTTTTAATTAAGAATACCTCAGAATTACATTGACTTTCAGTAAAAATAATAGTATATTTGGACATGTTGACCTTGTACCTTTGGGCACATATAGGTCATGTTTATGAAATCTGACATCAAAATCTTACATACGGTTCCTTTAATCCAGACAGTGTAGCTAATATGGATATTGTTTAATGTAGTTTTATTACTAAAAGTGAATGGATCTTGTTACAAACAATAATCACTAGACCGAAAATTTGTAAAATGACCTTTTAGATATTCTTAGCAAATATCATCTGAACTTATTGCTATATCAACTTGTCAGAAGCTGAAGCTAAGCAGGCTCGGCTTGTGCAGTACTTGGATGGTAGACTGCTGAACTCCTGGAGCTACAGTAGATCTGTTAGAAAAGAAACTGTTTTTGTGTCTTTTTAACATGCAGTAATTGACTGAATCCTCTCACAATTCACTATTTAGTGCCTGATCTGATAGTGTTTATTTGTTTTTAAACTGATGTAGTGAAAACCTCATAGAAACAGGAAGTGAACAAGTAGATAAAAAATAATCTTTCTATAATGTCAAGTTAGCTGACTTGTGTGCACAGAGTCAGTTGTCGTTTACCACCACAGAGTGAAAAGGGAATTAATAATGCAATGTGATGTTAGGAGTATTTGTAGGAATTTCCTGATATCTGATATCTGGCCTCCTGATGTGACGATAGCTGGTATTTGACGATACTTAATATTTGCATTTTAAAGACATACGCGGCTCACAAGATCACAAACTTGCTCTTCATTTTAGTAAAATCCTAAAAACAAATTGTATTTATTTCATATATTAATATTCTGTAGGATTATGATGTAAATATGCAGGTTTATTCTAGTTTAACTGTTTAAGTAGTTCAAGTTTTGCGCTTTAGTTTGTTCAAAATAACAATTTTGTTGCTTTGAGACCAAATTGGAACTGGGTATCTACAGATACTGCTGAATCTTAAAAAAGTCTAAAAAATCTTAAATAGAAAAGTTTGAATTTAAGGCCTTAAATACTACTCTTAAATTTGTTGTTGTAGGTCTTTTTTTTTTTGCACCGGTCCTAAATTTGTTAATGTAGCTATTTCTGTCAGATTTCTTGATCTACTTCACACTTTATGCAGCAGCTTGTCAGATTATTCTCAATAAATAACACAATTGGTGTGTTTCTTCTACTGTTTTTTGGTTGATCGAATAGTAGCGTTCTTTTTGTCAATTCAATCATTTGTGGCAAAATATACCTTTATAGTAAATCTTAAAAATGCTCTAAAAAGAAGCAGCATTATGAAATACTACAAGTCTCAACTCGCGAATAGGTCTTAATTTGTAGGTTTTGTGGTCTTAAAAAGGTCTTAAAGGAGACCTATGTGTGTTTTTTTTTATATATTTAGTAAGAAACTAGAACATGTGCAGATCACTAATTTACCTTTTGTTCATTGTAAAACACAAAGTTGATCTAAAACAACTTAAAAATAGGAACAGCTCTATTGACTTCCTGTTCAAAACTGCAGAACTGATAAGCCCCGCCTCTTCATTTTAAAATGTAACTGTAAAAGCAACAGATTTTTTATTGTTGGAAAGTGAATATAGGACAGTTTTGAACCATTTAAGCTTCACTTTGAGTCTTAATCTTTTGAATTATAACAAGTAAATACAGACAAGAAGGAGGGGATAGGTGGTAGGTGAGAACGAGGATTTCTGAGCTCCACTCCATTCCAGCTAAAGAACAAAACAAGGATCTCATAACGAGTTTGTGAAGCCACTCCATAAACATAAAAAAAAAAAAACTTAGCTTAAACATGCACCATATTAAATACATTATTATGATGACATCACATTCTACAATGGGAATGCAACCTGTAGCATCAAACACACCTTTGTCGCCTTTAATGTTAGGGCTATAAAATAATAATTAATCACCATAAACCTTATTTTGGACTCTCACTTTGTTCATAGAATATTTAATAACAGGAACAAAGACTTTAAACTGGAGGTTCTAAAGTAACATTATTGGCTGTTCATCTGCTTCTGCGCCGAAGAGTCATAAAAATACTGATTACAAACGGAGTTTAGTGTTGGCTTGGAGTCTGAGCAAAACAAAGACAAAACAACTTTCTCTTTGTCTAAAACTAAGACTAAGCAGCGACCGAGATTAAACCAAGGACTAAACAGGACACACAGAGTCACAATACTACACATAACATACCGACTTTATATAGAATTTATCCTTTTTTTTACCTACGAGTTATGTTTTTAATCATGTTCGCATCTGATTGTGATTTGGAATTGGCAGATTCATGACAAGTACAAGATAAAAACTATTATTAAGACGAAAATGAAATATTAGAAAGAGGACCACATTATTCCTTGACATAATAAACTTTGTAAACCTGAACTACAATAAAATAATAACACACTAAAAGTTCAGTCTAGAGACCGACTGTGTTTTATGTAGTAATAAACTTTAAATTAACTATTAATTTAGTTCAGGGTTGAAATTGGTACACTGTGTAACACCTGGTTAAAAACAGACTTGAACAAAAGCATCTTTTTTTTTTGGCTTTTGTTAGACTAAAGACATGATAAAAAAGTGTGTCTTTACTCTGAGCAGGCTTGCCTGTTTCTAAAGCCGACTCTTTTGTGTCCTAGAGCAGCCTCCTCCTGCTTGTTTTCATGGAAATCTTGTTCCTTTAGCTTTAGATACAGTCAGCAGCGTGTGGAGGCATAGCCAGCTGTGGTAAAATCATGGGTCAAGTCCTATGTTAAAGGCCCAACGTGTAACTTTTTGACCAAAAAATAGACTCAAAAAATGTGTTTGTCTTGTAGATGTCTTTGTACTAAACATAATACAAGTGTTTTTACTTACGTGAGCTTGTTTGGCCTCAAAATAGATAATTTTTTGGTCTAAGAGTAGGGCCTCCTCCTGTAGGTTCTATAGAAAAGTTGCTCTTTTATTTCTTTTCTTTATGGCATCAAATGCATTGATCCTCATTAAGAATGTTCCAAGTATGGTTTAACTTTATATTTTAATTGAATCTAGAAGTTGAGTTTTCACCTGCAGAAACTCACATGGTGTCACTTTAATTCAATGGGAAGGTAAACATTTTACCCCTTTTAAGATGTTTTCTGGAGAGTAAATTGTATTTTTGGCACAACTAATTCAAGCTGAGTCACAACCAGGCTTGGTAATGTGGCATTTTGTTAGAAAAGAAAATAAAGGCTGTAGCTGTGAAAAAAAAACCCAGGCGGTGCTAGCATCATGTTAGCATTTAGCTTGCAGTTATTGTTAGAATTGTTAGATAAATGTACAAATTTGAACTGTTGGATCACTTTATTTATCTCTATGTCGTTGTGTTTATATTTGACATAATATATTACAGTATTACCTTAAGTCCATATTTGCTGTTGTAGTTGTTGAGCAGTGAGTGATCAAACTGTCGTTCTGATGCACTGTTCATGTCATGTTTCCCCAATGGAGGTTCGTGTGGAATCTGATGTCGACTGTATCTATAATATTCATGTCAGGAATAATGTATATAAATGATTAATACCAAACTAATAATTCTACTTTCTATTTCAGTGGAATCATGCATTTGATTTTTCACCCCCAGAAAGTTACACAGTGTCACTTTAAATTGTAATAAGCTTCAACACTGCTATACAAAGAGTAAAGCGCAAACACTTATCTGTTTTGGCAAATTAACTCTGTAATTTCTAAGCAAATAATTTGCTTAGTCAATGCAGTAATTTAATTTAGGACTGAAATCACAACATCAGTTGCCTCACACAGCCTCAAATCAAATTAAAGTCACAAAGAACTTTACAGCAGGACAAAGAAGGAGCAAAGTGTTTATGGTGCAACTGCTAAAAAAGACCTATTGTGTTTTTTTCCCTGTATTAGTTATAAACAATAGCATATCTTTACATTTTGTTTATTATAACAAATTTTGAATTATTCATTTTGGGGGGAGAAACGCGGCTACATGACAATTTTGAACTCATAAATTGCACTTGGAATCAACAATTTTTGGAATAATCGCAGGTAATTACATATAAGTGGGCCAAGGACTAGGTGATAGGTGAAAACAGACATTTTGGTCAGCACTTGAGCATCAGCCTGTTATAGGACAACTACAGGATTACTCAAACAGGCAGGAATCAATCTAAATACAACTTTTGAGTTGAACTAATGATGAGAGAACACTTTTGTAACATGTTTTAGTGAAAAGTAGAAACAGAAAACTAACCCATTGTCATTAGCAGTGTGCTGTATTGAAGAAAAACTCAGAACAACTGCATGTCTGGTACACAGTTAATAAGTTCTTTTTAAAAAACTGAAAATAGAAAACGGTTAGAAAGCTTATAAAAAACATGTCAATAAAAAGACAAGACTGATCATTATTCAAGAGTCAATAACAGGAATATAATTATGAGAAGTTTAAAAACAGGACCATAATAACGCTGTATAAGACTTCAGAACTGGGTCACAGCACTAAAGATGGACTTTAAGGCTTCTATCACAGAAAATCTAAGAAAAAGCTCCAGACTTTTTAGAAACACATAATCTAATAAGTCAGCGGCTCTGATAAGTGTAAAAATAGACTCAATACATCTCCAAACACTAACATTGGGATCTACACATGATAAATATCTGCTAAAAGAGGCCAAAATAGCTTGCACCGTTTTGAGAAAGCAGCATTTGTCTTGATAGATTGACCCTCTTTTAGTTTAGTTAAGTCTACATTTGTTAGCACAGAGGAGGGACCAAAACACTGGTGGGTACACTGTAAAAAATCCTAAGCCCAGTTAGTCAAAGTACCTTAAATCTTTACGTTGATATAACTTGATAATATGAGTAAAAGATTTTCAACTTCGACTTTTAAGTTAGGAGAGAGAGAGAGAGAGAAGTGGAGAAAGGAATAAGAGAGAGAGATTGCTTATTGCTTAAACTCCCAGTAAAAAGTGTTAATTGTGTGTATAATGTCTTTTTGTTGACATATGTGGAGGGATTCTGTTATAGAACTCAGATTACTTCCTCTAATTTTTACCTTTTGTTTGTCAATTTCTTCATAAATTGCAACTTAACCGCTGTAAAACTATGATAAATATTTACCACAAAGACTAACACACCAAACTAAGTCAAAATTAGAAAAATGTGTTAATCTGTCATATGGGCTTTAAAGGGGACCTATAAGTTTTTAACCTTGTTATAATGGCCTCTCTTCATCGTTAGTTTACTTAAAGTTATATTTGAATTGATTCCTGCATGTTGGAGTAATCTTATATTGTTCTTCAGCCGAATCTCAAGCGCTCAGAAATCCCCGTTCTCACTTACCACCTATCCCCTCCCACTTGCCTGTATTTACTTGTTATATTTCAAAAGATTAATATTGAAAGTGAAGCTTATTTGGTTCAAAACTGTCCCATTATCCACTTTTCAACAATAAAAATATTTTTTAAAAATCTGATGCTTTTTACAGTTTCATTTTAAAATGAAGAGGCGGGGCTTATCAGATCTACAATTTTGAACAGGAAGTCAGTGGAGCTGTTTCTATTTTTAAGTTGTTTTAGATCAACTTTGTGTTTTACAACAAACAAAAGATAAATTACTGATCTGCAGATGTTCTAGATTCTTACTAACTATTAAAAAAAAAACAATAGGACCCCTTAAAAATCAGTTTCCCCCAGCACAGATACCTTGTCAATGTATCTGTTCAGGTTGAAATTTGGGCTGGGCCTTTAATCGAAGAATTGAGAGATCAAATCGAATCGAACCGAATCGTCAATTATTTGGTGGTGGGTTTTAAATTGAAAGATCAAAAAACAGCCTTTTGTCAATAAAAATGTGTAGTTTGGAGCAGAGGCAGAATATAGTTTAAAAAATTTACATATTTGTTTTGTTTATGTTCATGAATGGCATTTTTCATTTGATTTGAAAAGGTTAAGCAAAATCAACGAACAATGATGAACAATGTAGGTCTCAGAATGCATGAGGTAAGAGAGTAAGTTAAAGTTAATACATTTACATATTTAAGGATATAATATAGGACTTTTAAAGGATCTTCAAATGTCACTTCTCTAAGTTTTTAGCCATGCCAGAACAGTATTCTCTCATCATTAGTGTTCTCACAGCTAAATTTGGAGTGATTCGTACATGTTTTCTTCTTGTCCTTTTCTGAGCTGAGAGAAAGTCCAGTTTTCACCTACCACCTATGCCCGCCTACTGGTTTTACTTGAAATTACTTAACAAATTCAGATTCGGAGTAAAATATAGTTCATAGGTTAAGCTACAATTAAGAGACGCCTGATTTTTTTCCTCCAACCCAGTTATGCCACACTCCCATCACTTTGCATTAGTGTCTATGCTAGCAAAAGTGTATACTGCAAAATAATTACTTACCAAATTTGGGTAAGGGTTAGAGTTAGGATTAAGTTAAGTTATTTGGGAAAGGGATGCTATCTGGGTCATGGCATAACTGCGTTTAGGAAGATAAAGACACTAAAGAGATCGAGTTTAAGTGATACACACATTTATATTGCATTTTTAGTGAATTAAGTGGTTGATGGTGTCTTTGCAACTTGGGTCAGATACATCACCAGATCAAAAATAAACTTCGTAGTTTTGAGAGCTTTTGCAACACCCCCATTTTTGTCGACTAATCCAGTGGTTCTCATTTTGGAAAACATTGATTATTGCTTGGGCTGGGTCACGGTGATATGGCAAAAAATGTATATCACAATTTTCTTGGCGCGAGATTACGATTTTTTCCCCTATAGTCTTTGAAGTAAACACAATTCACTATCAACAGCTAAATCCATGTGTCAAAATCTGACTAGTGTTGCCAGATTTTCAGAGAGAAACAAAACACCTCTGTCCTTAAATAAAAAGTTAAAGGTTGTATGGAGGATTTTCAAAAAATGTTTGTTGTCAGTTTTGGTCAAAAACAGTTTCATAGATTTGTAACAGCCTTGTACTTATGGTAAACAAAAAAGAATTGTAAAAATATATGAACCCTGGACATGATGAGGCCAGTAAAACTTTGACCAATAGATAACGAGGTACCTCGTTATCTATTGGCCTGTTAACCTGCCAAGCAAACCCTCAGTGTTCCTAAGTAACTCATTGGCCCAGTAGCAGTGAAGGGCGTGGCCCTGGGAGGAGAAACACATGTGCATCATTTGAAAAACAGCAACAGTTGTTGGATTTGAAAAATCCTCCATACAACCTTTAATAAAAGAATCAATTAGTTAGAACAAAACAAGTGTGAGGGATTTTACCATATCATGTGTTTTTCAACTTTTAGACATGAAACATGCTAAAAATCCATGTTTTAGTCATACAAATTGATATATTTTAATAAATCAAACTTGAAAAATTCAAAAAAAGAAGCTTTGGATTTGGCAACTCTGAGACTAAGAGTAATAGGTTGGAAAAAATCGTCTATATTTGAACAGACAGATGCGGCAAATAGAGAAAAAGGAACACATTTCACAAAACTGTAATAGCGTTTTTAACAGAACTTCTTCAAAAATGTCTGAATCATTATTGTTGCAGCCTGAGGTCCATTCAAATCTAATGGTTCAGAACAGCCTTATTAGTGTCTCCTTTGCTCTGTATATTTTCCTTCTGTGTTTTTTCCCTGGCTTCAGTCGGATGTGTGCGTGCGGCTCACAGTTTTCGTGCATGTTTTGGGAGTGCGTGCAAGCCCAGACTAAATGTGTTTCTAATCAGTCTTTTTTGTATGTTTTTGAGCGAAGGAGAGAGAGAGAGAGAGGGGAGAGCTAAGTGTTCCCATGTGGACGTCGTATTCTGGTTCACTCTCGGTCTTTCATTTGAACACCTCTCTATATCCTCGCCTCACCCACCGTCAGGGTTTAAGCTGCGTTCATCATTTCAGGCCCGGTTCAGTCCAGGTGTGAGCCCAATTTACACCCAAATCTAGAGCTTATGCATGAAATAATATCACAGTATTTACCGTTCACATACGTAGAATCTCTTACTATTGCAAATGCTGTCACAATTTTTCTTGATTAATACATTTTCGATCACTATCTGATAAAAACAAATTATTAAATTATTGGAAATGTTGATCATAAAAAGAAAACTGAAACCCATTTATTTACAGGTCAACCATTCTGGTGTAAAGCCGATAACAAACTAAAAAAAAAAATAATAATAACTTTTATATGGGAGTCTAAAACTCACTTTAGGTAAATTGAGATCCACCAGGTCAAATTATAATTTATTTGGTTGGGGATTTTGAACCGAAAGATTAGTGGAAATCCACCTTTGAGGCGGAAAAATAATAAATTAAAAATATATATATTATCTAAAATATATATATATCTTTTTTTTTTTTTTTTTTTAAACAAAGGTTGGGGTTATTCAGTTTTTGAAAAAAACAAACAAAAGAAAAATATTGACATTGATCAATATGAGGGGAAAAAAAATCATCATAAACCCTCTTTTCATTCAAAATGCTATTCTTTGCTGAGCCATTTGATTGTGCTTCATAGGATTACAAAGAGTTTTTAGTCAGGCGTTTAGGAAAAAAATAAACCAAAATGGTCTAGCAATGTCACAATATTTACCATTATACACACTGACATTAGTGATGGGAATCTTGGATCTTTGTCCGATACGATGTGCATCCGATACACTTGCAGCGATACGATTTTTTTAAGATACATGTCTTACTGCTAACGATCGATTCGGTTCGATATGCCCCCTGATCACGATGCATCTCGATTCATTCAAACTTGTTTTTTATTCAAATACTTAAAAATATTTAGTCTGCTTAATCATTCATGGGCCTTTATTACCCCAGATACATTAAAGCCATGTAAAAGTATCTTTCAGTCACTTGAAATTCAATTACTAACTTTTTAGTTATTATAAATAACAATAATAATATATTTTTATTTTTGGTTCGGTTTGCATCATATTTTAACAGTGCTGTGTGCAATCGAACTTTAAAAGCATAATAAGACGTAGCCTAACACCCAGCGCTCTCATTGGACAGATCTGCTGTGGAGGCGGGGCAAATCAAAGGCCAGTGTTATGATAAATATGTGGGGGAAAGAAAGCTAAATAATAAGTCCATTCTGGACCGTTTTATTTCGGTCTACTATCATAACCTGCGGAATACAGCTTATGAAAAAGCCTATGTAGTTTGTCAGTGCGGCAGGGAGAGTGAATGTGGAACTGAGACGCAGCTACGGCCCAAACTCAGACTGAGTGCAGCCAGCGATACAGGTGCCGCATCCAGCTCGTGCAATTGGAAGGACGGCAGCGCGCGGAGGATGAGGAGAGAAGAAACTGCGAGAATCAGCGCGTGGAGAAAACACAGCAAGCACCGAGAATCAGCGCGCGAAGACGAGACAGCGAGGACGAGAAACAGCGCGCAGGGAAAACGCTCATCGCCAGAAACAAACACGGGCAGGGGCGAGGACCAGCACGTTGGGAAGACGCACATCACCTTGATTTGGACATAAACACGGGAAGGACAGCTTTTTAACGGGCAAAGACGCTTGGATTTCCTGCACGTTCACGGTGGAATAGTACGTGTTGTGGAGTTTCAAACTTTTTTTCATCTGAACACACGGATTTCAATGCACTAAGTGAATCTTCAACACCGGAGACGCGTTTGGAAGATTTGCTCTGCCTGTCTCCTCCTCTACAATACGCAGGTAAGGCACTGGACACTGTTTTGTTGTTATTACGTAAGCTTCGTGAAAATGAAAGGTGCTTTGACTGAAAGAGACAAACGCCAGAACAGAGCTATTTGTTGTTGGCACATCTTTAGGTGAAAGTAAACCAAAACAGCCTACATAAGTGTAGCGACCCACTTGTCGCTTTGTAGAGGAGGGAAAGCAGGTCCTGTACTCTTGTGACGCGCCGCTAGTAAGCACACGTTGAAGCCACAAAAAAGGCGTTTCGTTGCTTTTAATGAACCCAGATGTTACATACACTTTCGGATGTTAACTGTGCACATTTAAGTATATATATAACAACAATAGCAAACGGTCAACAAAGAAATACGGCTACCAAGACAAAATCCCCCCTCCACTCCTTACCCGGGCCTGAGCCTGGTCCTGAGGGAGACGCCATATTTAAACCTACCCAGGGTACCCCGCTGAGGCTCACGTGACCCCCGCCTGCCCCAAGAGGGGTAGCCCTAGCAACCAGCTCAAGACACCGACACCACATTATGACCCCTACATACCAGCCCCTTAATTATTGTCCAATAATTACTTTCATCCGGATCAAACTTACAAGTAGGGGACATTCATAAACAAGCAATTCACATATTAACAATTAATATTCATTCTCACTTACAAAGTCCGAGTGTGTGTCCATATGACTTGAAATCCAGTCTATTGTCCCCAGCAAGAAAGTCCCAAAAGAGCGAAGCAAAAAGAAAAAATAAAAAAAGAGTAATCCACCAAAAACGAAGCGCAGAAACACAAAAAAGGGGCCCAAAAACAAAAGATCCTCTGAGTAGAACATCTTTAACTTGCTTCCACCTCCTGCAGCAAACACACCTTTGTTATTGGCCGGTCCAGGCAACTAGTGCGCGTCTTGATCTTCACCTGACGGACCAATCCCCTTTTGTCAGGGTAAACTTGTATCACTCGGCCCATCAGCCATGAATTCCGTGGAGCGGTATTATCCATGATCAAGACGAGATCTCCCACAGATAGGTTTCTTTTTACACCAGACCATTTCTGACGCTCCTGCAACAAAGGTAGATACTCCTTTACCCATCTCTTCCAAAACAAATCGGCGATGTACTGAACTTGCTTCCACCTTCTTGTTGCGTACATGTCGGCAGACTGAAACACGCCAGGGGGCAAAGATGGAGAGGTCTTCAATAGCAGCAGATGACTGGGGGTCAGGGCTTCCAGGTCATTAACATCCATAGAAGCTTGCGTAAGAGGGCGGCCATTGATTATAGCCTCAGCCTCACAGAGTACAGTGTGCAGACCTTCCTCGTCAAGATATTGCACCTTTAAGGTAGAGTTGAGAACCTTGCGTACCGATCTTATCAGTCGTTCCCATACTCCTCCGTGATGCGAGCCGGCTGGCACATTAAAGCTCCAACTTATTCCCTTTTGCATCATGACTTTATTGATTTGCTCCATATTCCATTGCTCAATAGAACTCCTGAGCTCCCGCTCTGCTCCTATAAAGTTGGTACCATTGTCGGAGCGAATTTCTCTCACTTGCCCACGTCGCGCCACAAAGCGTCGCAGAGCATTAATGAACGAGTCTGTATCTAATGATGGCGCAACTTCAATGTGGATGGCCCGAATCGCTAGACAGGTGAATATAACTCCGTAGCGCTTTACTGTGCTCCGCCTGCTCTTAACTTCAAATGGCCCAAAGTAATCCACCCCGACACGAGTAAATGGAGGCTCGTCCGGTACAACTCTCTCCTGAGGCAATTCTGCCATTTGCTGATGCACTGGCTGTGAATTTACACGGCGACAAATGATACACCTGGACAGGACCTTCCTTATTGCTGTACCCGCTCCAGTCACCCAATAGCGCTCCCTTAATTTAGACAGCATGTGATTACGACCACCGTGTCCCACCTCCTGATGTATATGCCTTAGCAATAACTCTGTCACATGGAGGTTTTTGGTTAATATGATTGGATGCTTTACCTCTACCGGCATTGCTAAGCGACAGAGCCGCCCACCGACTCTCAAAACTCCATCTTGCAGCTGCGGGCAGAGCTTACGGATATGGCTGGATGGTTTTATTGGCTGCTGCTTCTCCAGACAAGACAACTCCTCCGGAAATATATTTCGCTGGCAGTGCTTTACAATGGCCAACTCCGCCTTCTCCAAATCTACCACTGTAAGATTGGAGTCCATAGTGATCTTCTTAAACTTCGCCATTTCTTGGTTCACGAGAGATTTTCGTTGTTCCTGATCCAGTTCCGACATTGCCAGGGCATTGTGCAATTGTCGCCTCTTTCGCACACAGGACAACAACCAATCTTTAATTCTCAAAATCCACGCCACGCATTTTCTTAAACGTGTCCAGGAGGAAAAGTACTCAATCAGTTGAGAGATAACTTGCTCTTCCATTTGCACAACATTCATCACAGCAATTCTCCTCAATTCCGGATCTTCTGAGGAAAGCGACCATTTCTGAGGGCAGAGGATTGGCCACTCACTCTCAGGTTGTAAAAGAAAGCCAGGTCCTGTCAACCAAATAGGATGTTTCATAAAAGTATCGACTTTAACTCCACGGGAGGCTATGTCAGCGGGATTGCTTGCTGTGCTCACATATCTCCATTGAGCGCCACTGGACACATTGAGGATCTGAGAAACCCGGTTTGCCACAAATACTTTATAGCGAGAAGTCTCATTTTGAATGTATTTAATGACTGACTCACTGTCTGTCCAAAAAATGGAATCCATGAGTTTCATCTGTAGCTCTTTCCTCCAGAGTACATCCATCCGACTGGCCAAGGTTGCTGCTACCAATTCCATCCTTGGAATTGAGACAAGCTTCAAGGGGGCCACACGAGATTTTCCCATCACAAAAGCTGAGAACTGTTCCGATTGACTATTACTGGACACCAAATAAGTGACTACTCCATACCCATTCTCGCTTGCGTCACAAAAATGATGCAATCGCGCCGAACAGACATTCCCAAAAAATTTTGGCTTCAAACATCTGTTCACCTTGTACTCATTCAGCAGATGAAGCTGTTGCACAAATCTGTCCCACCGCTGGGCAATAGGCTCAGGAACCACGTCATCCCAGCCAACTTCCATTCTGCACAAGTCTCTCAAAATAATTTTAGCCTTTAAGATGACCGGGCTCAGCATCCCGAGTGGATCGTACACGGAGGCAATGATAGAGAGCATGCCACGCCTTGTGGAAGGTCGCGCCTTGACCGCAACCTTGAACTTAAACACATCAGATTTAATACACCATTCCACTCCCAACACTCGCTCTGCGGACACAGAGTCCAATTCCATATCCAGCTTCATGCATTTTGCTCTGTGACAATCCGGGATAACTTGCATCACCGCAGGCCTGTTACTTGTCCACTTAGTTAAAGAGAATCCTCCTTTGGAGCACAGTGAGATTAACTCATGGTACAGTGACACTGCTTCCTCCTCAGTAGCTACAGACACAAGACAATCATCTACGTAGAAATTATGAAGTAGACTTTTTACTGTTTCCTCTCGGTAGAGATGTCCAAAATCATCTACACATCTTCTGAGAGCATAGTTAGCACAGCTAGGGGAGGATGTGGCCCCAAACAAGTGCACCTTCATTCGATACTCCGAAGGCAATTTTGTCAAGTCTCCATTTGGCCACCATAGAAACCTGAGCAAATCCAAGTCTTCAGGAGACACGAGCACTTGATGAAACATGGCCTCAATATCCGCCATTACCACCACTGGCTGCTTTCTGAAGCGAGTCACTACACCAATCAGAGAGCTGTGAGATCAGGACCTTGTAGAAGTTGTGCATTTAACGAGGCTCCTTGAAAGCTCGCTCCACACTCAAACACGACTCTGATCTTCTTCTTTGTGGGGTGGAAAACTCCATGATGGGGGATATACCACACCCTCCCTTTCTCCCCCACAATCTCTTCCTCTGGCACCTTCTCCGCATAGCCCTTTTGAAGAAGCTCACTCATGAAGGCTACATACTCAGTATAGAAAGCCTGGTCTTTCTGCATTCTTCCTTTTAACTGGTTTAAACGTTGTTCAACCAATTTCCGGTTATTAGGCATGTCAATTTTGCTTTGTTTTAATGGCAGACTAATCTGATAATGTCCATTCACTTGTTTTGTAGTTTTTGTAACAGATTCCAAGAATTGGTGATCCTCTCGAGACAGGGCAAGTTGCTCATCCAAAATGGTTTCTGGAAAATCGTTTTTAAATTGTTGTTGCCAAAGTTCGTCCAAAGTCACCACAGAAACTCGATTAACCGTTATTGTTGGCTGACCTCCTTCTCCACACTCTTCTCCTAAGGGTCCATTTACGGTCCATCCCAACTTAGTCCGAATGGCAAATGGTCCTCCATTTACACTGCACACCACTTCCAATGGCTCTAAGGCTTTTGGGACATTAGTGCCGATCAGGAGTTCTATTTCCCCCTCAATTTGAGGCAAGTGAACATGCTTAAGGTGAGGCCATTTCTTGATGTCTCCCTTTGTGGGAATATTTTCGATGTAAACTGGCATGGACACTTGTGTATAAGCCTTCGGCAGCTCAATAAATTCTTCTCCATCCAGCGCCGCTACTTCCAACCCCGTCACCATGTTGCTACTCACAATCCTCTCCTGTCCCATAGTACGAAGAAGAATATTTCCCTTTCTTCCCGTCAAATTAAGCTTGTTCATAAGAGAATCCGTGCAAAACACAGCAGTGCTGCCTTGATCAAGAAACGCATAAGTAGTGACAATTTTGGTTCCCTTTTTTGATTTAACTTGAACCGGGACAATAGGCAACTTACAGTCTTGGTCACCAGCCCCTGTGAGGCCGCTGGACACAAGCATATTCTCTTCATGAAGCTCAGCGCTCCCCTGCTCAGCATTATCATACGAATATTTCTTGTGTAGGACCGTAGGATGCTTAAAATCACATTTGATACATGAAAGTCTCTTGCGACAATACCTACTAATGTGTCCGGTACCAAGGCAGCCGAAGCAAATGCCATTTTCTTTTAAGAAGCGTATCTTCTCTTCATGTGCTATCTTTCCCAACTGCGCGCACATGTCCAGCGTGTGGCCTGCTCCACAATAGAGACACGCATTCCTCTCCCGTACTGCCATTATGTCTTTCTTATCACTCGCAGACTGAGGCCCATACTCGACGGGGTCCACTGTGGTAGCAAAGCTGGCTCCTCCGGAACGTGAACTTAACCTTTGTCTATTTGTTCCTTTACTGGAGGTCGTATTGGCATCTTGTATACAGCCGAAAACTGGGTCCGTCAAAATTTTTACTTGTTTCTCAATAAAATCTGTAATATCACTGAACTTGGCTCTCCTTTGCTGTCGTTCCTGGAGCTCACAAACTTGACTTCTCCACTTGTCCTTTAACTTGTATGGGAGCTTGCTTATGACATTCAGCATGTTGGAAGGCATATCCAAATCATGCAAATATTGAACCTCTTCCATGGCAGTGCAGCAGGACCAAAGAAATAAACTGTAATCTTGTAAAGCACTGACTTCATCTGGCCTGATGGTGGGCCATGACAGGGCCCTATTCATATATGCAGCAGCAACCTTATGTTCGTTTCCAAAATGTTCTTTCAGCAAACTCTTTGCTTTTGCGTAACCATACTCAGGATTGAGATGCTGACAGCTTCTTACCAACTCTTTAGCATAACCCTTGGTGTGTTGTTCCATGTAATATAACCGATCTGAATTATTATTTGTGTTTTTCTCGACACCATTCTCGAATGCATTAATAAAGGTATAGTATTTTAATGGATCTCCATCAAACATAGGAATTTCGCGCTTCGGTAAAGCTGTGAGGCATTGTTGTTGAATTAACATGGTAGTTATTTCATTTTGTCTTCTCATAATTCCCATAACTTCACTCCTGTTGGTCACATCCTCCTCATTAGCTGTGTAAGCATTAGAACATTGCGCATTGGCCGGTCGCATATTTTTCATCCTTGTACATGCGGAAGGGTATGATTTGTCGTTCTTTATTGCATTTGGTAATATAGTATGAGATGGGATGAACTCTTCCGCACTGACATTGAGTGTCTGTGGGTTTTTTCTTTCAATATAGGAATTCATTCCATTTGAGACCTTTGATAATCTGCCACTAGTGGTACTTCTGGATTTGAAAATGCTCAATTTTGCCATTTTTTCTGCAATTTCCGTTTCCAATTGTAATTTCTCTTTCCTTTTACGTAGCCGTTCCTCCTCCTCCTCTAACGCGTGCTTTTCCTCCAGCAACTTTTGCCGTGTTGTTAAAACAGCCAGCTCAGCTTCAGCCCTCACACGTGCTGAGGAAGCCGTAGAGCACTGTGAGACTGAGGCTTTGTTAATTTCAATATTTGACGCACTATCCGCTGGTCCCAATTCATCCTCTCTATTATCCATGCTCTTAAACTGTTCACACATTTCCCCCAGATCGGTTGTTGCCATATTTTCCGACAACTCAAGTTTCTGTGAGCCGTGTTGTTCCATTTCACAAATCCATTTTTCTGTGTAGGTTTTAAATGTCTCACTGTATTTCATTATGTTAGAAAACCATTCATTTTGAGTTTCAATTTCATCCTTAGGAAGGAGTGGCAATACCTCATTGTGAACGGTAGTGGCATTTTCACACGTTTCATTTAAAAGACCGAGACAATTTTTATTTGAGGTACATTCTGCTTTTGTTTCATGAGTCCCTTCATTTCTGGAATCACACTCTTCATTTTATCCACAAACTCTTTACGTTTCTTTTGCAACTTTCAATTTTATTGCACAAAGCTTTCTCGGTCAGTTTGCGATCCCTTTTTCTGGTATCTGTTAGAGGACACAAGGTTGCACCATTTGTTTCACTCATTTTTTCTTTATTTACCAAGTTTCTCAAAAAATCATTCCACAGCGGGACAAAACATGAAATTTCATTTCAACAGAGCAGGGCTTTATTGACACTCCATCATAGCATCGCATTATTCAATCCACATTTCAATCAGTGCGCGAATGTGCTTTACATGCAGACTTAGAATCGACATACTCTTTCCAAAATTCCCAACCACACTTTGATTTATTGCATTTTGAATAAGACGTCCACAGCCAAACAGTCACAGGTAATCTTACCTGGCCTCTACGCGTACGGTACGTGCTTCACATTACCGGCTAGTCCACCGCACTGTCATGGCGTCCTCCTGATGTTATGCAGCTTGATACCGCGAGCGACGGCTATCAAAACAATTGCCTTCTTTGTTGACTTAATGTAGCGACCCACTTGTCGCTTTGTAGAGGAGGGAAAGCAGGTCCTGTACTCTTGTGACGCGCCGCTAGTAAGCACACGTTGAAGCCACAAAAAAAGGCGTTTCGTTGCTTTTAATGAACCCAGATGTTACATACACTTTCGGATGTTAACTGTGCACATTTAAGTATATATATAACAACAATAGCAAACGGTCAACAAAGAAATACGGCTACCAAGACAAAATCCCCCCTCCACTCCTTACCCGGGCCTGAGCCTGGTCCTGAGGGAGACGCCATATTTAAACCTACCCAGGGTACCCCGCTGAGGCTCACGTGACCCCCGCCTGCCCCAAGAGGGGTAGCCCTAGCAACCAGCTCAAGACACCGACACCACATTATGACCCCTACAATAAGGAATGTCAGAAAAATACAGCGTTTGCAGCAGTGTCAGCTTCAGCTTGTGAGTGTATGTGCGTGTCTGTGTCTGTGTAGGAGAACACTTTAATCAGTGAATCGTGAAAAATCTAGATTCATCGGTAAATAGTCTGATAATCCGATGCAGGCTGCTTTTGTCACACGATCTGCATCGATGTAGCTCTTTTCTACCGACGCACTCGCATCGCGCATGTTTACATCGATGTATCGGTGCAAATCGGGTAATCTTCCCATCACTACTGAACATGTTAACGCTGACATAAGAGTGCTTAAACGTGACAACATTCCTTTCGACAGTGACTGCTCATTGCTTGGTTCTGGAAGTCCTGATTCCTGTTATAAATTCCCAAAGGATTAAAAAAAATGTATTTATACATTTTGAAAACTTCCTTCAGGCTAATCAGCACTGTGCTGAGTAATGAGCAAACCTCTACAATTTCAATTAAAAATTGTTTCTGAAGTTTTTTTTAAATTATAAAGTGATTAAAACATTTTGATGAATTTGAAGTTTTTGGTGATTTGAAAGCCAGTGTCGTTTACTCTAAACAGGAAAAAGCTGATGCTTTGTGCGCTAGCTTTCACGACTTTTCATATTGGACTGCAGCTAACGATTACTTTGGTAATTGATAAGTTGGACAATTTTTCTTTTGATTGATCGAATTTTTGCTGAATTTGAGCTGAAGTAATGCGGCTTGAGAAAGCTTAAACCAAAACACTACGTTTACACAACTGTATTACTCATCCTCATCATCATCATCATCCTCATCATCATCCTCATCCTCGCTGTTCAATCTGAACCTCAGCTCATGACATGTGTTGAAGTCTAAATAAACACCACTTAATGATTATTCGATTACTAATGTAGTTGCTGATTTAATCAACTAATTGTGATTAGTCAGTTAACTCTTTTCTTTCTCTTTTCTGCAGAATTGTTTAGTCTTTGCTCTTGGAGGAACGTAACATTTGTGAGATTCTCGGTTCTTCAGTTTTTGTCTCACATTTAAAACTGCATGGAGCATATTTTCGAGGGACACAGTGTAATTTGGTCTCCTCTGTGTCGCTGCTGGAGTCGCTCATGAGAAACATCATTTTCATCCAATCAGCTCCTGACTGCGTGGTTACATCATGTTAGGTATCTGTACGGCTCGTTTTGACACCTGGAGTAAAGTAGGTACTAAAAAGTACCTGGTCCCATGTGTTAAAGCTCAAATGGAAAAGCACCGCACACATAGAGTATATTAGATCCATACTCGTGGAAAAAGAACTTTAAAACGTATTCGTCCTTTGACTAGAGATAACACTGTATAGTGAATTTTAAATCAAATCAAGACATGCAAAAATTGTATATTGAGTATATAGTTTATGGTGAATAATTCTACAAAAAGAGCCAGCTTATGACATCACCACATTGAATAATATAATAATCTAATATTATTATTGGGCTATGTCATTGTTCCATTTAAATATATGTTCAAAATAATAGTTTCTTATTTCATATAGTGTTGTGTAACTGCTAACACCTTTATGTGAATAAAAGTTCAAACATTATGAGATCTTCTGGATCAAAATCTGCCGGTAATAAGTGTTAAGCTTTCTCTCATAATGCCCCCTGTAAATGGAACGCACTTCCAAATGAAATGAAATGTGCTCCAACCTTGAGCTCATTTAAAAGTAAATTAAAGACACATCTTTTTAGATTCGCCTTTCAATAGATTTTATTTTATTTGTTTTTATCTTTGTTTGTGTATTCTTGTGTTGGGAAGCACATTGTGTTGCAGTTTCTGTATGAAATGTGCTATACAAATACATTTTCTTCTTCTTCTTTTTCTTCTTCTTCCTCTTCTTATAAGTGTGACTAATTCACTGCAGTCACAATTACGGCAGTGATGCTACCATGAATCTAATGAGAAGAAGCTTGAAATTATGTTTCTGGTGTTTATCCTTGGCTTTAAATTAGGCTGTAAACAATATTACGTCTAAAAAACAAGTCAAATTAAACATTAGCAACCATTTTGTGGTACAAATTTGCTTTTCACAAGTTTAGAAGCATAATTAATGCTCTGAATCTGCCATTTCTGTTCATCTGATTCACTTCCCACCTTCTTATATCATTAAAACTTTACCCTGATGGTGTTTGTGTGAAAGATATTTGACTCTAAAGCGCTGGACATATAACGATCACTTAGACCGACCATTTAAACAATCTCATCGTGAGACTAAAGTGAAAACACGACTAATGTGAAGTTTTTGTACATGACAGAAGCTCATTCTCTCATGTCATTGTGATAGTCGCCTGAAACTCATTTTGATTTAACATTGACTGGCTTGGTTTAGCTTTAGTTTGTGCTTTTATTAAACCATACATTATTTAAAGACTGATTTGAAAGGTTTTGCTCACATTTTCTTGTCAAACTATTCTCTCTGCTTATTTAAATCGCCAATACACAATCGGAACAAAGATTTTAATTGTTTTTAGGACAATATGTAAGTTATTAACCAGATCAAAATACAAATCACTACATCTGCTGCTTAATTATCAAACAGAATTGACTCATTTAGTCGTTTAGTTGCACAAATCCACTTTATTCATCAAAATGGCATCTGTCAGTTGCAGAAACAGCCCGGCTTTCTTCTGTATTTGATTATTTGTAAGTCCCAGTGTGCACAAATAATCCATATTCTGTAAAACTCCAAGAAAGTCTGACAATCCTTGAACTAAGTGGTCTCATCACTGCAACCCTGAGGATACACGGTGCATGCTGGGATAGCGTAATGTCAGCTGCACATCTCTATAAAATTAAAATCTAATGGAATAATTCCAAATACAGCTTTGCGTAAACTAATGATGAGACGACACTGTTTTCTACTGTCTTTTATTGTGCACTGGAGTTTCCATTATTATTAGGGCTTAAACAGCATTAAGAGTGTCAGAGATGTGTGAAATTCGACAATCGTTCTCCTAAAAAACAGCACTAATGTTTTTTGAGTCTCGTAAAACCGCGCTGGTCCGAACACAAACATGTAAATCATTGTTTTACGAGAAAAATATCCACAACAACTGCAGCGCACTTTAATCACTTTGGAAAGATCCGCGTTGCCAGGAAACATTTGAGGAGATGTTTGGGCCCTGATGGAGCTGGCAGATGGAGTTATGTCAGAGTTTACCCCAAAAAAGTGCACCAGAAACTGCACTGGTAGGTCTGAAAACTAAATAAAATGTGTTATGAAATTGCTCTAGTCTAGAGTTATGTCAGAGTTTACCAAAAAAAAGTTGCACTGTAAAGAACTGAGTGTAATGTGAGTAAAATGTGCTGTAAAGTATCTACTGAATAGATTTTGTTGTCTTGGTGAATATCTCATCTGAGGGTAATTTTAAGGACACCTAAAGACAGTGATGCCCCTTAGCGGCAATAACTTTCCTTCTATTCAAACATGCTCCTCAACATTCTGACTGCAGCAACATTTTGAGAAGTAGACTTGTTGAAAGTAGCTTTTCTGTTGCAGAGCTTAGCTAGCTTGTTTTTTAACGGCAGTTGGAGATTTATGACATTTCAACTTTAGTGTGGTGCTAGTACTCCAATGTAACACAAAGTGCTTTACACAGTGCATTAAAAACACCCCCAAACTAATGTGTGTGTGCATCCCCCCAACACACACACATAAATACATTTTGCTACCTTCGCATTTGACTGGGAACCAAAGAAAGCTTCATCAGAGGAGTCGTCTGCACCAGGAGCAGAGCCCAGAGAAAAGATCAGGCCAGGGCTAGAGCCCACCACAAGCTAAACATGAATGCTAAGAACTGAAATGTAAAAATTAACAAAAGTGAGACATAAATACTAAAAAAATAAAACCTACAATAAACAAGTGGAATGAAAAAATACATAATTAAATACTTTTAAAACAGTATATATTAGTTAAAAGCTTAGCTAAAAAGATGAGTCTTAAGCCTGCTCTTAAAAACCTGAATGTTCTCTGCGGCCCTGAGGTTTTCCAGCAGACTGTTTCATAGACAGAGGCCATAAAACTGGAAAGACGCCTCGCTGTCTCTTGTCTTCACTTATGTCAGCAGTAGCTTATCTCTTCTATTCAGACGACTTTTCAGTGAGTTGTTTTTAATCTTTTTTACATGTTTTGGCTGCTAGCTGCGAACGCTTCTGAAGATTGCTCGCAGCTAGCATTCAAAACATCTCAAAAAAGGTGAATACAACTCACTGAAAAGTTGAATAAAAGAAATAATCTACTGCAAATACAAATATTATCTTTATCAAACAGACGTAGAAAACTATCTATTGTAGTAAAGGGCTTTGTGTCTTGCAGTGTCGTTTTGTTTTTTCTCTGTTAATGTATTTAAATCTGTTTCTCTTCAGGGAGCCACCTTCACTCCATCTCCATCCCGAGTCCTCAGCCTCGACCAATCAGAGAGCAGCGTTGTCTCCGTCGTCCAATCAGAGAGCAGGGATGCACTCTCCTCCCCCTCGAAGAGCCGTGGTCCGAGAGTTCAGCGGGACTTACGAGAGTCTGCCAGCCCGATCTGTGCAGGTGGGAAAATAAAATGTTTTTGTAATACGGTATTAATATTGGTGCAAATATTAACCTGGCTCTCATGATAAATATGTTGTTCACAAAGTTTAGAGCAGGGGCCTCAAACTCGCGGCCCGGGGACCAAATGTGGCCCTTGGGATGTATTAATGCGTCCCCTGGGAAGATTTCAGATTGTGGCATTGTTGTGACAGGTTACAAACATTTCAGGGCTCATATAAGTCACTTTCAAACTTTCCACAACAAAGAATAAACACACAAAATACAAAAATGGGAACATTATAAAATACAATAAAAAATAGTGAAAGTGGACATAAAGTAGATAGGCTTTACGTAGCCTAATAACATTATAGAAAGAATATAAGGTCTAAATTTTAAAATGCAGCCCTCGACCAATGAGTTTGGCCTGAGCTCCATTTGAGTTTGAGACTGCTGGTTTAGAGAATCCATGTGTACAAACTGGGGGTGTAATGATACGTTTTTAGAACGATACGATACATTTCGATATGAAGCCAAGAGATACGATTACAAAACGATTTTGGGGTTTTGGGGAACGATACGATTCGGAACGATACAGCAGTTTTAAAACGAAATTTCGATTCAGTTTGATAACTTACGTCATAAATAAAATCATTACCAAGATTATGCATTAAATCAAAAACTCAATAACAAATAATAAAATGATAGGGTAAGTATAGACCCCTTGCATGTTAGTAAACATTGCGTCAAATTCTGGTGGGCGGAGCTTAGCCGGAGGCAGAAGACGACGTTGCCTCCATTTAAACCAGAGTAAACTAGCTCGTTTTTGGAGGGATTTTTAAACACAAAAGCAGAAAAAATGTCAAATTTTGCTCGAAACTGTCAGGATATATATCGTGACTTACTCTGTGGGACCTGACACAGACTTTGGTGAATTATTTCTGACGGATGGAAGCATTTTGTCTGAGCTTGTGTGATTCGTCTTGGATCAGGATCTACTTTTTCACGAGGCTTAAGAGGTGATTTTTACATTTGTTTAAGGTCCGTTTTACGTTGCTAAACCCAGTAGTGGCTAAAATGCTGTCTTTTAACAGTTAATTCGTGTCTTGAAGCTAATGCTAAATATGCTAATGTGTGCACCTCCCATTAGTGCTTCAGAGACACAACATTTACTAGTAATTATTTTACTATTAACTTATTTCAACAAAATTGGTAGCATGTAGCTTTGAAAATCTGTTAGCTCTCGTCAAAGGTTTTGCTAAAGCAAGAAATGAGGGTCTTGTGCATAAAAATTGAATGATTGACAACAGTACAGTTTTAGCTGGATTTCTAAATAAAACAGATCAATTTGAACATGAAACTGCACCTGCACGTCTGGGTAAGATCAGGCTAACTTTAGACACAAAAGTCCTAGTCACAGTTCACAACAAAACGACATTTTAACCACGATAAAACGACGAACTTTTACTGCATCGGCGATGAGTTTTCGTCTTTTTTGCCTCCAGCTAGAGCTGTGACGTCACTGTGACGTGGCATGAAAAGGGTCTATAAGGGTAATAAATATATTCAGCTTAATAACACAATTATTTTTCATTGCACATAAAAAACTGCAACTTTTCCCACTTATACACAATTTTAGTAGCATAAAAAAATAAGTGACCTACATTTCACCATCTTATTGAATCATTTTCACACAGATGCAGAAGTGTGTTGAGATGGGAATCTGTGAATTTATTGTATCTTTGTGACTTATCATTAGATTCAATATTAAATCCATAAACATCTGCAGGCTCAGGAGTTTTGACTCAAAGCACGTTAACGTCGCGTCTCGAGTACTGGACATGTCTCAAATGTGACAGACTGGCAACGAAGCTATAAGCCTATATAAATGAGCGGGTCTGGGTGCACGTTTGCAGCTCGTCTGGTTCTTTTCAAGCTCGAGTCATTTCGCAGCGTTACCTCCGTGGTGCGATTCGGCGTCACCTCCTCGGCTTTGTCCCCCGTAACGTTGCTTCCGCTGTCCGCGCTCTCGCGGGCACGGGTGTGCACCGGGACCCGAGCCCGCAGGATGGATACAGCGGTCCGTCTCCTCCGCTGGGCTGTGTTGCAGCGGCGGTGCCGTCCGAGAGTAGATTCCATGTGAAACAAGTGCTGCAGGCGATTGACGATGACGCAGCGCGGACAACCGGCGTATTAAAAGCGCATTTAATGAAACATTTATGTGAAAAATACACTACTAAGAATGCCGTTTGTCTGTATGGTTTATGTTTCGCCATATATCTAAATAAACCGATTCTTTGGGAAGCGATTCAAAGTTGCATCGATGTGTGGCTGGGATTGAGGATAACTAGTAGAACGTCGATCGATGTAGCGAATCGTAAGGGCTATGTATCGTTACTTCGAATATTTAGGTGAATCGTTACACCCCTAGTACAAACCCTTACTGTTCAATTATAAATGGCCAAGGTCAACTGGGCCAATTGGAGCATTGGGTTAGGGTTTTTTAGCTCGAGCCAGTAAACTGGCGAGAGCTATTGTTCTACGCTGGTTTCTTCTTATTATTATTATTATTTTTTTCTGCCTAAACAATCGCGTTTTTGACCCCTTGGACCCCCTGAAAAAGTATGTACAACGTACCTCGTCGCGACCGGACCGGCGAAAAATTCGATAATTTCCACATTGCAAAAATGTCGGACCCAAACCGACTCGACAGCGCCGCCTAGAATCAGACCCCTATGGCAGAGGAAACAGGTAAATTTTGGCCTAGACTCATGAAACTCAGAACAGTGATAGAGCTCCATGAGACAAGACTAAAGTTGACTTGGCGCACTGCTCTATGATGCACAGGAAGTCGGCCATATTGGATTTAATCAGCGACGCCAGTTTGATTTCGTTTTAATTTTAACGAACTAGTCCTAGGTTTTTGGGCCCAGTGAGCTCAGACTTGACCTGCTGCATCTAGAGGCATTGAAGTTCAATAATCATCCAATTTTTTTGGATACTCCACACCGTTTTCCCGCAGTACGCCGGCGAAAAACACCTTCGTTTCCTGTTTCTTTGATCACCTGTCACGGCCACAGGCTCTGACCTACAGAGCTCAGACTTCAGTCACTATTGTGTGATCCTGGACTAAACATTATGGATTCACTTTTGTAGGAAGACTCCACTCTATAGCGCCTCCTACCTATACCCTGAAATGTCAAATTTGTGCGATTTTCATGAAACTTTGCCCAAAAATTCTATGCCTGATAAGAAGCATAAAATTACATTATCGCTATGGTGCATTTTCAAAACTTGGCCAGCAGGGGCGCAATGAATGCTCAAAAAAAGACATTAAAATCTATAACACGCACGTCCTCTGTCAGATTGACTTGAAACTTGAATCACTTATAGACTGGATGACCCCGGTTACAAACATATGTCTAACATAACGGTCGGGCATATAGCGCCACCTATAGACATGCACAAACATTACAATGGGGATAGGAAATTTACTTTGACTTTTATTTGTGAAACTTTGCACATTAATCCTTAATGTGCCCCTGATCATAAAAGTCAATCAGACCTATGCTCTATTTTGTACAGTTTTGTCTCCAGGAGCCTCCAACGCTCCTATACATTGTCAATGACACTGAGACTCTTATTTCACAAATGTGAGATAAAAAGTCACTAAACAGTGACAGACTCACACCAAAGTTGGCCGAATTAAATATAATAATGTAAATATCAGATTCATAACTGTATTCTACACACTTTTAACCAAGCAGCTCTACGGCGCCACCTTCTGTAAAAATCCAATGGAGACTGGGACAAGTTTACTTTGGAGTAGGACAATGACATTTACCACAGTGACAGAGCTGATGGAGACAAACATAAAACATAATTGGTGCAATGCTCCACGTCACACAGGAAGTCGGCCATTTGGATCTAAAATCAGCCGCCACTGTGATTTCGTTTTTATTTTAACGAACTAGTCCTAGGTTTTTGGGCCCAGTGAGCTCAGACTTGACCTGCTGCATCTAGAGGCATTGAAATTCAATAATCATCCATTTTTTTTAGATACTCCTCACCGTTTTCATGCAGTACGCCGGCGAAAAACACCTTCGTTTTCCTGTTTCTTTGAACACCTGTCACGGCCACAGGCTCTGACCTACAGAGCTCAGACTTCAGTCACTATTGTGTGATCCTGGACTAAACATTATGGATTCACTTTTATATGAAGACTCCACTCTATAGCGCCCCCTACCATTCACCTCAAATGTCAACCTGTGCGATTTTTACCAAACTTACACAATAAATCCTATGTCTGAGAAGATGCAAAATATTACATTACAGGTATGGTGCATTTTCAATACTTGGCCAGCAGGGGCGCAATGAATGCTCAAAAATACCCCGAAAAATCACTAGCACACACACGCTTTGTTGGATTGACTTGGAATTTGAATCACTAATAGAGTGGATGGTCCTGGTCACAAAACTATGTCTAACGCAATGGTCTGGGTTACAGCGCCACCTATAGGAACGCAAAACTACCAGAGACTATCCATTTTGCCATTCACATGCTATGACACTTTTGAAATGGGGAGAGTAGGAGCCCGGGCAGTGGTCTGGAGAGGAAAATGCAATGTTGGGAAGTTGCAGGTCGAGGGCGGGTGTGTGGCAGGGCGGTCGCGCGGCTGGCGAGAGCTATCATCGCCGCTTTAGCGGCTTTAATTTTTTTTTTTTTTACGTTTGAACCAAAACAAACATGAATGTAATTGAGCCTATTTCAGCAGAATCACAGACAACTTAGACTTTTGAAAAACATGCACACAGAACAGATTTGTGCATGTTTCAGTCGCCCCAATAGTTACTTTGATTCTTTGACTTTCTGACCAGACAATGCTCTGGGGTTTCCTACAATCTCTGATCTGAACCACCATCTTTGTGGAGAGTTACTGCTCTGTTTAGCAGCCATTACACTGTAGTATGTGTCATGGAGAATCATGTGTTTACAGGACAGTGACACACAGAAGGTCACAGTGACTCTGACTTTCACTCATGTCTATTATGTCTATTTTTTCTGCATTTTTGTCAGTGTTGTTTAAATTTGTTTCATGATTGTGGGAGACGCTTATATTTGTGAAAATCTGACTTGAACACACTTTTGACCTTGATCTTTGTTACACATTTTTTCTTTTATTTACTCATCATTACATTTTAATAAATCTTGTATTTTGGAGAGTAACAATTGAAAACACATTCTATCAATCATACACGAGAGGGAATTACAAAGAAGAAATAAACAAGCTCTAGCTTGCCTCAACATGGCAAGAATTGCAAAGTGTATCAGCTCCATTTTGTCCTCGATGCGTGAAATTTGTTATTTTGAACAGACTAAGGGCCTGATTTATCAAGCCAGGTGCTAAATCCTTGCCAAGAAGGAGGGTCTAAGAACAAGGGATGCTCTGGGACAATTTTTATTTGTCTCTTTGTTGTTGTAACAATCTGCCTGCATTTCCTAATAACGATTGCTTCTAATTTTCCATTGTTTCTGTTGGTATTAACCAAATGTTTCACTGTTTGATTTTCTGACAAATTTTGTTTGCTAAATCAACATCTTGTAAAGTCCGCTGAGATAACTGCTGTTGTGATTTTGGGCTATACAAATAAACTGAATTGAATTGAAATTAAATTGTGGAGGCAAAAATAAAAAAAAACGTGTTTTTTATGAGCATTTTACACAAACTTTAATATTGAAAGATGCACATACAATACAAAACAAAAAAAATCAAATTCTGCATCTTTAGGTGTGTGTGTGAGAAAAATGTCATCTCTGCCAAGGTTTTGCTCCCCCTAACCTGTTTTGCACATGAGCAAATGCTTGATAAATCTGGCCCTAAGTGGAAAATTGGAAATAAACAAACAATTAAGATAAAAATTATGACTGCAATAATGAAACAGAATATTTTATATTTTGATAAATACATTTGCTTTCATTTTTTTAGAAGGTGAAACGTATTTTTTTTTACTTGTGAGACTTGCTACGAAATTTGAGATGCAATTATTGGTATTAACAAATATCGGCCACAGCCAGAGGCCAAATATCGGATATGTATAGCTCTGTATTTGATTATTAGTAAAATATATATATTAAAGGAGACTCATTGTGTTTTTTTCAACCATTTAGTAATAAACTATAACATACTGTATATAGATCAGTAATTTACCTTTTGTTCATTGTAAAACACAAAGTTGATCTAAAACGGCTTGAAAATAAAAACAGCTCTATTGACTTCCTGTTCAAAACTGCAGATTTGATAAGCCCCGCCTCTTCATTTTAAAATGTAATGTAAAAAGCAATGGATTTTAAATAACTAATTACTATTGTTGGAAAGTGGCTATGGGACAGTACTGAACCATTTACGCTTCACTTTGAGAATTAATCTTTTGAATTATAACAAGTAAATACAGACAAGTGGGAGGGATAGGTGGTAGGTGAGAACAGGGATTTCTGAGCACTTGAGCTGCAGCTGAGGAACAAAACAAGATTACTCAAACATGCATGAATCAATTCAAATATAACTTTGAGTAAACTAATGGTGAAGGGAGGCCATTATTGACCCTATTTGTCCGCTCACTTTTCTAGGACGTGCACTTCCTGTTTAGCTGCATTTAGCTTGTAGATTTCAGTCGATGGTTTATTTTAACTGACATTATTTAATTAAAATTGCCCACAAGACAGACAAACAAACACGTTAGCTACCTTAACAGACATAAACAGGAAGTGCATTTCCAAGCCAATGGGCGAACAAAATAGGGTCAATAACAAGATTATAATCTTAAAATTTACCATTTACATAATAGGATCCTTTAATATAAATGTGACAAGACTAAAACAAAGCTTAAAAAGGAACTTTTGCATTTTACGTGGCATTTAAGATGAATTTACATTTTTGTCGAGTAGCAGTAACGGAACAGGCCACCCATGAGGACTCAACATATGGCCTCTATAACCCTGCATGTAGTAAAAGCATTTACACGTTCTGTCTGTAATAAAACTCATGATTTGTGTGCAGGTGTCAGAGTCTCGTGTGGTGGAGTGTCCCAGTATCCAGATCACCACCATCTCTCCAGAAGACGACCCTCCGGCGCTGTCCTCCTGCTGGGACGTCAACACCGGAGGAGGAGGTGAAGAAACACACTCATGAAACTAGAATTGTCATCTATCCCTAATTATTATTAAGATACTTTAAAGCAGAACCAAGCAACTTCAGAGTGCTTATAGCTTTGTCTTTCATAAGGAGATTGTGGGTTTGATTCCTAGGGTGAGACCAAATCAACCTTTCTCTATCTATTTAGCTTGAGTTTGCATGTTCTCTCTGTGTTATCCTGTGTTCTCTCCTGGTACTTCCTCTGTTAACAGCTGACCAGGAAATGACCTCACACAAGTGCCGCAAAAACGTTATATATGTGTTTTTTAAATGTACAAAACAAATAATGCCCAGCACAAAACAGCAAAAACGAAGCACATTCGAATGACACCGTTTTGGGGAACTTTTTTAAGCTTCCTGGGAAGATGGATTGCTCTAATTTGACCAATAAAAGAATTGTTAATATCTCAAAAACTCAACACAAAACAGCACAAATGATGAAGCACAAACGATTGACATATTTTTTGTGTAGTTGCATGTTTTATTGGGAGCCAGCTTCACAGATTTTTACAAAGACATTTATTAACTCTTTCACTGTGACCCTCCTCTCTGCCAGGCCTTTTTGCTAATTTAAACAATATTCACAGCTCCACAAGAAACTTTGTGCAACTGGAGTCATGACATGTTGTACATCAAATGAGACCTCCAAGTGTCTACTTTAATTTAAAAAAAGAATGGTTATTATACTTTAATCCAATCTCTTTTTATTGGCATTTGCATTTCAGCGTTTGAGATAACAGACTTTTTCTACAAACTTCATGTCAGTGTTTTTTCCTTCTATTCTAATTTTTAGTGAAAGAATATGAGCCACTACAATGAAATAACGTCTTTAATAATGTATTTAATAATGTAACAATAAGAACGAGTGTCTTTTTCATCTTAAACCAACAAAAGCTGTTACAAACGAGATGGCAGCAGCACTTTTCTACTTTCTGATGCAGATTCAGCCTCTTTCATGGAGCATGGATTATATTTAACCCTCCAAACATGAAGAAATACAGTAGTTTGACTTCCTCTGACACTTTTGGATTGCTCAGAGAGAAGGAAGCACATGCTTCAGAGAGAAATTAACGTCATTGGCAAGGAGTTAAGATCAAAATGTTACTCAGTTCTACTTAAGAAAACATGTCGTGTATTTCTAACCTACTCTGAATGAATGATATAACTCTCTGCTCTTCTCTCTCAGTGTGGGACAGAGAGCGCCTGTACCTGCCTCTCCTGGATCCTTTCTCCTACAGAGATCGCAGCCCCGGCTCCCTCAGCCCCAGCCCGGCCTCCAGCCCATCCTCCAGAGGCTGGCTGAGTCCTGCCTCCAGCTGTGACTCTCTGTCTGTGGAGGATGAGGAGCTCAACGAGGCCACAGTGAGCTTCGGCCTGTCGCCTTCGTCCAGACCCACATCTCCAGGAGGAAAGAAGAGAAGGAACAGCCCTCTGGTATCGCCCTGTACGTCCAGGAGAGGGAGCTACTCCGAGGACACGCAGGGGGAGGTGGGTCCAGTCAGGAAAGGAAATATGTGTGGAATTTAGAGTGTTAGATTGAGTCAAAATGAGATGGAATGAGGATTTATTTTTTTATGGGAGCAAAGTGTTCCTTGTATAATTTTATCAGTATTAAAAGCCATTTCTAACAAGCTTGGATCTAGATCAAACTGGCTGGAAGTCAGTTAGAGTTACAAAACATTGCAAAAGCTGTACTTTCTGCTTAAATTATTAAATAAAACCTATTTAAAATTAGTTTTAAGATTTGTCTAATTAGCAAAGTTAGATCTGAACATGTTTTTTTTTTCAGACCCTGTGACTAATTGATAGAGCCTCAAAGATTTTGTAGCTGAAAGTTTAAAATCAAATTAGGGGTGGGTCGATATAGATTTTTTGAGCCATGCTCTTGCTGTGGCCAATTAGACTAAAGCAGTGGTTTTCAACCTGGGGGTCGCAGAATGATTTCTGGGGGGTCCCCTGACCATGTGGAAAATTGAACATTAAGGTCTTAAACAAGGTTTGACAGCTTCTAATACAGTGATAGGTGTATATTCTTATTTGCTGGTCTACAAGATGCATTTATCTAGGCTTATGTCTTCAAATTAAAATCAAACATAAGACCACAAGACTATTTTATCACTTTGCAGGTAGCCTACATTTTTAGTTTGGGGGTCGCGAATGGCTTTGGTTGTTATTTTGGGGATCGCTGCTGAAAAAGGTTGAGAACCACTGGTCTAAAGAACCTCCTCGAAAAGTATCGGGACTATGAATGAAATTGTGACATTATCAGCCGATACCGAAACTGTATCGATATAACCCCCATCCCAACTTCAAATCTAGCATTTTACAGACACTCTCTGATGCTAAATTAAACTGTAGTTGTACCTTTAGACCTAGAAATTTTGTGTTTTTAATTTAAATAAAAAAGAAAGCATTTGGACAGATAAATGTAGTGAGTTCATATGTGCTTTCTCAGGGATGTAATGTTGAAGACTCCAACTCTCAGAACCAGAATGCAATCCTCTGTGAGCTCAGTGTCCCTCAGAAAACCAGGAAGACGTCTCTGGAGCAGGTAAATGTTTTAAGTTCAGTTGTATGTTTTCTATAGAACTGTTTTGTAAATACTACATAATCCCTCTGCGCCTCAGTTGTCCCCGCGGGAGGTGGAGCAGGAGCAGGCTCCAGTACACACCTCCCCCTGCCCTCTGCCTGAGCCGCCTCTGCCCAGGAGAGAGGCTGCTCCGCTGGGCATGGACTACCTCCCTGTGCCCCCCGCGCTGGTCTGGGGCCGGACCAGGACCAACACTCACAGCCCTTTGTTCAGGTAAACTGGAAAAACATTGTAATAGATTTAAACAAGTCTACATTTAAGAGCACGAGCATGTTCATCTGACTTTGGCTCTGTTTCCCTTCTTGATGCCTCAAAAGGTTTGTTCACTTTTTGGCATTTTTAAGTTTGGAATTGGCCACCATTGCTACAGTTTTGGAGATATTTCAATGATTTCTTGCTACAAACCGTAGAAAAAATCCACTCACAGTTTTTCTGAGTCATGTCATTTACAAATGTGCTGTCCTTATGTTCTGTTTGCGCTCTTTTGCTTATTTTGACGGCTGGGAAAATATAGTAGATTGTTTATTTTTCAAACTTGTTGTTTTGGTTAAATCTGTTAAGCAAAGTTGCTTAACAGATTTCTGACTAAAAATACCAAATTTGAAAAAAATCCTCAAGGTTTTAAATATATAAACTGCTTCTGCACAAAAACTACAAAATCATCAAAGTAAAGTCAAAGTTTGGACTGATTTTTTAAAAGGTCCAAACAAATCCAATTTAGATTCACATGTTGTATGAAAAAATTATAATGTTGTGTCACATTTTCACCACCTCTCAAAAAAGTGAAGTAAAAGAGCGCTAAGACTGCAAAAAATTAATTTCAAGACATGTGGCTTGATTCTAGGATTTAAGTCTTATTGCAAGCATTTTGACAAATTTTACCTCAATTTAATGAAGAGACCTAGAAAAGTTTCAAACTGATTTCAAGACATTGCTTCTTATTTTGAGCCAAATTATTCGCCAAAGGGTTAAGAAAACTGTTTTTATTCCGTTGGAAAAGTTTTGTTCTTGTTTTAAGCCAAATTCTCCTATAACCAGTTAAAAACGTCTTGAAACCAGTGAAATATTCTACACAAGCAATTATGTCTTATGCAGTTAAAACGGCTCAAATCTGGCTTAAAATTCTCTTTCTAAGTAATTTTAAGCAAGTCTATGTTATAGTTTTTGCAGTGAACATGAGATTAGTAACTTTTTTGTAACAGGAAACAAGGTTTATATAGTGTTTAGGACACTGCAGGTGGATAGAAGGAAAATTAAAGCCTGATATATCAGCCGGTTTCATTACACTCCGTGGAAACTAGTTGCTGGAGTGAAATGAAATGGAGCGGAGGCACTAGGTGGCATTAGCCTGGATAGGAAAATAAGCTATCAGTGTAAAACGTCTGCTGTAGTTTACTCACATCAGTGTAAGAAAAATTGGCCAAAAATGCACGTATTGGTGTCGGCAAAATCGGAAAAAGAGACAAAGCTAGTTTTAAACTTAATTCTGCTGACATTTTAGTGTTTGTGCCTCAACTGAACGTTCACTTCCCCACAGCAGTCAACACTCAAGAGGCAAATAAATGCATGATTGTGTAAACATGCAGCCATATTTTTAGTCCAGTTTCTCTTCTATTTTTGTCTTTACTCATTAGGCTGTTAAAAAAGAAACAATGTAATGCACAGAGGACAAACTGGGAATGACACATGGCTACAGATAGACTGGTTCACTGCAGAAAAATATTTGTGAATATTGCACTGATGCCTGGGAAAACTATTGACTTTCAAAATTACTGTGACAACTTCCCAATAGCACAGGTAATACAAGTATGTTTTTGTAATTAAAGCCATTTAAAAAATGCACACACTGGAGGTGAAAAGTCTTCAACAAGATTCAGTAGAATTAGAAAGTTAAAAACACACTTTGGAACATTCCGAATGGGGATAAATACATTTTATGCCATAATACGAAAAAAAAATAAATAAATAAATAAAATAAAAGTCTATTTTGTGGCCATGTAAGCCTGTTCAAAGAGAAAACACAGATTTTTATTCATTATTTAATGTAACAATGACATCTAAATGACAAAAACATGCTTTTATTCAAGCAATCAATGTGATGGACAGAGCAGAAGGAGGGCAGGGGGAGCAGAAATAACCTAGAAAGAGCAGAGCCCCAAGCTAGGCTAAACCTCATTTCAGTGTTTTGGGCATTTAAAACATTTTAGGCGTTTATCTTGTGAAAATAGATAGAATTAGCTTCAAAATCTAACTTTTGTTGAAGCTGTAGGTCAATGTGATCAGTTTGAAATCTCCAAAAACGCATTGACGCTTTGTGGAGAAAAGTTTTATTATTATTATACTGTAAATCTATGGGTTCTTGACTCTGCATCATTCGCTATAACAGCGTTCATCGTTGTTTATCCCTACGTGAATCACACATACAATGGCAGCTACATCTAAAATACTGTGTGAGTGAGGGTTGAAAGGATAATGCACTACATCCTTTAAGTTGTTTGTTTAAGTGTTTTTATTTACAGTCGTGCTAAATAATGTGTATATTCTCCTGTGTAGGTCGACCGCTCTGCCTCCTCTGGACTGGCCTCTGCCGTGTCAGTTCGATCAGTTTGAGCTGAGGATCGAGGTCCAGCCCAGGCCACACCACAGAGCTCACTACGAGACAGAGGGCAGCAGAGGAGCAGTGAAGGCTTCTCCCTCGGGACATCCAGTCGTAAAGGTATCACCATTCCTCAAACCATGTAAATGAAGGGTTCACCTCTCCAGCGATGGAAATTACTTTTAACAGCAGCAAAACGACTGCTTAAATAAAAGATAAAAGAATATTTATATTAAAAATACCTGGTCTTGTTACAGTTGTGTGGATACTCGGAGCGGAAGCCTCTGTCTCTCCAGGTTTTTGTGGGAACAGCCGACGACAGATCCATCAGACCTCACCCTTTTTATCAAATACACAGGTACAGAAATCAAAAGAACAGCAGTATTACACTTTTAGAAGGAGAGAGTCTTCGTGCTCGGATGTTGAATCTCTGGTTGTGTCTGTTCAGGGTGACGGGGAAGATGGTGGGCACTGCGTCTCACGAGAGCGTTCAGGCCGGGACCAAAGTGCTGGACATTCCTCTGTCTCCAGACAACAACATGACTGCTCTGTGAGTCCGAACGCCTCATACTCTGGGATTTGTCTTTGGGTCAAATAAGGGCTGGGCGATAGGCAAAATATTCTTGGAGCTTGGAGATTCATGTCTTTTTTCTTGTTTGTAAGGTACAGTAAATAACATGATATACTTCTTCAGAAAGTTCATACTTGACTGTGATTGGTTAAATCCAGCTTGAACGCGAAAGGCTGGTCAATCAGAGAAACAGGACTGAAGAGTTCAATTGCAAAAATATATACAGTATCTTCGCTTTGAAAATTTGCCCAAAATAATTTAATAATCTTCAATGAGTATTGTCAATGAGCAGGAAAAACTAGTGATTCACTAATCCAGCTTTTTCAGTTCCGATACCAATTCCGATACTTTGGCTGCAAGTATCTGCCGATACCCGATATCAATCGATACTTCAATACCTTATTTTTCTTATCAAAACATTAAACATTTTGTCATATAGTGTTATACAACTATTATTTATAGTGCAAGTCACAACTTAACAACTTAATCTGAATAAAAAGTGCATGAACACTGCTGCTCCACTCACATCTGTAGTCATACAGATTTTTGAACTGATCATTTTTGTCAGTTGTCTAGCTCATCTGAGGTTGTATCGTTTGTGTTTTCCATTGAAACTGATGTAAGTGTGTAATCTCTATAAATGCTGCAGCTGGTTAGATCTGGAGACTGGTCCCAGAGCTGCACTATTCTGGCAGGTTTAAGAGAAGACATATTTTCCTCTTGGAATAAAGTTTACCCTAACCGTTTCATCTCCTCCTCTTAACCTCTTGTGCTTTTCTCCCTGGCGAGACATTTTCCCTGAAAAAACTTTTCTACAACATACTTTAAATATTTATTATAGTTTTAAACAGGAAAGTTGAAAATTAAGAAGAAATTTGTGTTTTGAAACAGAATCCCTCCCCATGTGTCGTCAAAAAGCAAGATGCAAAGACAATTTAGTGACACAATTTTCTGGGGTTAAACAATCATTTAATAAATCAAAGTGGTACCAAATATGATCATTTGTCAAATTCGTATTGTCTGTCATTTATGTGGATTTTGTTCCAATTTCACGATGTGGTTGCTAGGTAACCATCCATCTCCTCTTCTTGTCTTTAGGAGGAGATCTTACTTATCCATTCTCATCCAAATGTGCTTTCTTGTCAAATTGAACAAATGATTAAATGTGAGCTAAACTCTCCTCAGGATCGACTGCGCTGGGATCCTGAAGCTGAGGAATTCAGACATCGAGCTGAGAAAAGGAGAGACGGACGTCGGGAGGAAAAACACCAGAGTGCGTTTGGTGTTTCGGACTCACCTGCCTCTAGCGCCCCCTGTGGGACCTCCAGGACGAGTGTTGGCGCTGCAGGTCGCCTCGCTGCCCATAGAGTGCTGTAAGTCAATAATGCAAGAGCTACATAGTATTCTTCAGTGTTTCACATTAATAGAGGAGACAATGGTGAATGTAAGTTTAATTTTTGACCCCCTTGTCCTAAAGCAAGATTACAATAAACTGGTGATAACTTAATGATTGCCACAAACATATAGAAGGGTATTTATTGTGTAATAAATACCCTTCTATATGTTTATTGTGTTTTTTACTCAGTCGAGTCAATAAGTGACATTTATTGCACAGAAATGTGCTAAATATAAATATATTCACACAGGAATAGAAGCTCAGACGACGTCCGTAATTCTTACAATTTACTAAAGATCTCATGAGGTCCCGAGGTAAATATTATGTCGTGCGAATAGGACATAAGTTACAATTAATCAACCTTTCTGGCATGACTCATTGTCTGTTCAATTTCTTGCTGACAAAAATAGATATTAAAAAAAACTGGTTATTGTGATCTCCTCTGTTCGCTAGTTGCATGTTAAGACAAAATTATTTGAATAACAGTAATTCTGATGCTGATTTCTACGTGTGATCCAGACACTAAAGCCATAATCTTAATATTTGACCTTTTCCACAGCTCAGCGTTCGGCGCAGGAGCTTCCGGTGGTCGAGTCCCTGAGCCTCACCTCGAGTTCAGCCGAAGGAGGCGATGAGCTGCTGCTGAGCGGAAACAACTTCCTGTCCGTGTCCAGAGTCGTCTTTATGGAGAGAGGATCAGGTCTGTGTTTTTATTAGTAGTTCTCTTTTATTAATGATGTCAAAACTTTGTATTTCTTTGTTCAGATGGAAAAGTGCAGTGGGAAGAAGAGGCTCATGTGGACAGAGACAACAGCAGTGAGGTAACGCAACGCTGAAATTATACTTTACAACATTTACATGGTGAGATGAGAATGAATCCAGATCAGAAATCATAACTATCCTTGAACCAGCTGTAAAACTACACAGTCTGAACCGTAAGGCATTGATTTAACAGTGAAGCGGAAGAAGATCATTAATATAATTCTTCAATTTAACAGGAAATAGGGAAACACTTTGTCGCATTATATTTGCAATATCTTTTAAGTCATACGTTGTGAAAGACCATCACCTAAATTTTTCCCAAAGCAATTTTAAATCCCTGAATTAGGACGACAGTGACTAGTGACCCTCATCGCAGAGGGACTAAAATCAGACACACGGACAGCAATGAAATGCTGCAAAAAGCTGAGGTTTCACATGTCGCGCTTTGCTCCGGGGCAGATCCAGAGCTCATACATTTGATTAGCTGTTAAATTCAAGGAAATGATGGTAGTTTTGGAATGTCAATTTATTGCAGATGTACTACAAATTTGAAGAGCCACAAATTTACTAAAATATGCCATTTATTGACTTCAAACCAAAAGAAAAAACAGACTTTCATTGAATATGTATTGTTTTATTTTGATATCCTTTGCTAAAATTAATAATCTTGGGAAGTCCTCAGAGACGACTGTTGTTGTGATTTTGGGCTATACAAAAATAAATTGATTTGATTTGATTTGACTTTACATTGTGAATGCAGCAGCTTTCTTTATTAGCAGAGGTGGCAAAAGTACTGAAGTTCAGTACTCAAGTAAAAGTACAGTTACTTGTCTAAAAAATGACTCTGGTAAAAGTAACAGTAGAGCAACTTGTTTATTTGAGTAAATGTACAAAAGTATATCATTGACAATTTACTTAAGTAAAAAAGTAAAAGTGTGAGATATGTTGGTGTTAGAAGCGTTGTGGTATGAAATGAGCTGAAACGGTGGAATAACTATTATTATATTGTATTTAATTGTGTGGTAGATAGTATATTTTAGATTTAAAAAAGCTTGGCCCTGGCTTTGAGAGGGAAAAAGATGTTTGTGAACTTAAAAAAGTCCTTCACCAGTTTTTAAAATGTAAGGAGTAGAAAGTACAGATACTTTATGAAAAATGTAAGAAGTAAAAGTAAAAAATTTTTAATTCTCAAGTAAAGTACAGATACAGTACAAGTACAGTACTTGAGTAAAATACTTATTTACGTACCACCTCTGATTACCAGATCCAAATAATAGTTTTGTAAGATGTAAACTATGGGCAAACTAGACACATTGAGAGTTTTTGATTCAATATGCTTCAGATATTGTGTGGCTCGTTTGTTGTATCATTCCTATATGTAAAAGAGAGAGGCGATTTTCACATCGTTGCTCAGGTTGCATTGGAAATTAATAGAAAAGGTGCAACAGAGAAATGTATTTGAATCATCTGTCTTCTGTTTTGCTCAGTGCCTGTTGTGTGTTCGCGTCCCGGCCTACAGCGACCTCTCTGTGACTCGGCCCGTCTCTGTCAGTCTCTACGTCTCCAACGGGAAAAGGAAAAGGAGCAGCATGCACTCATTCAAATATCTGCCCAGTGAGTCATCTCTAACAGATATCATACAGTTCTTTGGCCTTCAATAACAGACGTGTGGACGCATAGAAGCACTTTGTACATTTGTGGAAGATGTTTTTTTTTAACTGGATTAAACTAAACTTGTTCTGCTGTTGTGATGCTTTGAACTTCACATAATCATCACAACATTATGTCATTTCCCGATGGCTTTCAACGTGATTTTTAGATTTCCCAAACCTTTTAGACCAGATCCCTCATAACAACACCAGCCACTCGCAACCCCAAGGCAAATCAAATAAACCTTGTAATAACTTGAACCTGTAAAACCATTCAAATCATGTTTAATTGTGTTTGGGTTTGTAGTTTATTATTATATAGTCCAGATTCACTCATAAATGTTTTCAGTACAAAATATAAATACAAAAAATATCAATATAGATATTTGTCATCTTATTTCACTTGTTGACTTTTTTCAAGAGATTTGAGCTTGAATCACATTTGCCATTGAGGTGAGTAAAAATATTTTACTTCATTAGCAAATAGTGTGGCTTGAAATAAGAAGAAATTTATCGAAACAAAGCAGAAAACACATCGAAACAAGTCATATAATCTAGGTACATCAAATAAAACCATATGAACCAGAAAAAATACCAAAAATAAAGACTAAACCTGAATAAAATCCAGGTTTTAAGACAATTTAACCAATCTCAAAATGCATTTTTTCAGAACATAAAGTTGGTTTGTAATGTTGTGGTTTGAGAGACAGGCTTTACAGTAAATTAATTATTATTCATCTGACTTTTATTAAGTGATGAGCATGTGATTTTTGTTTCACTTGCTAATTTGTTCACAAAGCTCTGATACACGACAGCAGCAGGTTTGGCAAATGTTTGTGGGCTCATAAAGTAACTAACCTGATTGTAAAAAGCAGAGAATAGAAAGTACAGATACTTCTTAAAAAACGTATGAAGTAAAAGTAAAAAGTCACCAGATTTTGTAATACTTGAGTAAAGTAACAGATACTCAAGAAAACTACTTAAGTACAGCACTTGAGTAAGAAAACTACTTAAGTACAGCACTTGAGTAAAAAGACTTGCCATCTCTGAACAGGCCTCGGTATAGACTGCATAACTGATTTAATCATTATATTGCACTGGATTTGGTGACGTAGCAAGAAATGACATTTACATCCACATCCACATATTATCTTTTTCTGTTTGCTGAAAGAAACCAGTGAATATTAGGTTTAAAATGTCTTGTCTTTTGACTAAGGTAAAGTTTGTTCTTTTTCCAGTCATGTATAAAGAGTCTGACCCTCTCCTGCCTCGTCCGTCTGTTCTGCCTCTGGACCCACTCCATGCTCCTCCAGCGGATCGAGGGTCTCTCCAGCTCCGCTCAGAAACCACAAACGACGACCGATCCCAGGGTCACTTCCACTTGTACCCGTTCTCTCCCACTGCGCCTCCTCCGTGCTCTACCCGGACGACTCCTCTTCTTATTCCTCCTCCAAACCCGAAGCCATTCCCGTCGATGACTCCAGGTAACTCACAATGTCAAGTTCGAGAGTTACAATTAATGCAAGACAAAATAACACGGTTTGGCGATCACTGAGTTATTAAGAGAGAGTGTAGCTATTGTAACCTATAGCAACAAATGTCCAGTTCTGGCAGCCATCTTGTGTAGGGAGAGTTTACTAAAGATCTCATACAAATTTCTGTTCAACCAAACTAATGCTCAAAATTCTGAGCTAATAAATCCTTCCTTCAGTAATGGCTTTTCTCATGTTTGTGACCTGTTTTATCAAATCAAACTTTGTGAATGAAAAATGTGATAAATGTTTTTAGATGCATTTTTTCACAAATTCACAAACATGCGTCTTACTTTAGTAAAACATGAAAGCAAAATGGTATAATTACATAAAATGTCTGCACTAAAAGTCACCAAATGCCAAAACTGTAACAATATGTTTCTGTTAGGTATGGGACAATTCGTTTTGTCGCTATTTAATTCTTATCTCAATATTTGGGCCAGGATTTCGTTCTGTTTTCAATTTTGGTAATTTTCAGAAGAATAATCTACTTTTTCCATGAATTTGCAACATAAAACACGACTTTTTAATAAATAAGATGTCTAATAAAGTTCATATTCCTTTCATTTCTGGGTCAATTTTCCTGCCACAAAAAAGACAGACTGACAAAACTCACTGTCAAGGCTGCTGTTTACTTCCTCTGACTGAGAACTCACAGTGACATCCAGTCTTTCCTAACAACACGAAAATTACAAGCAATGGAGGGTCACACTACGGAAGCTCAGTACTGCCAATTTCTGCTTTTTAATTTTTTTTTTTCAGTTGTTTCACAAAATTTTATGATTAACTATCAGGTATTAACGTGATACAAAAAAAAGTTTTGGATGAAAAATTTGCAGGAAGTAATGCTAATAACATGATACAAATATAGATAAAAAATACACGTTTTTACTTATCAGGTAAAAATGTAATATCAAGTAATTACCTGATGTTTTTTTTTTTCCAATTTATTATTTTTTATATTTGTATCACGTTATTACCTGATAGTATCAGGTTATTTCAATTTCAATTTCAATACATCTTTATTCCGAACTGGAGGTCCATTTAAAAAACAAATAAGCACACAGATTTTCTAAAAATGTTGCCACATTTGTGACTGATAACGGACTGCACTAAAACTTATGTCTGTGAGAGACACAAAAAATTCATTTTCAGATTTATTCAGCCTGCAGATAAAGCTGTACATAAGAGTTCTTAGTAGAGCTTGTTAAGTGTTCACTCGTGCTGTAACAAACATTACAGTTGCACTAGTCCATCGTGGCCTCCTTGTGAGCACTCAAAAAGCGTTTTTATAAGCCACCTGCAACCTTTGCAGACTGGTTTTTTTATAATTAGTCCAGAGATGGGCTGTGTACAAAGGTGTACAATATGATTTGAATAAAGTCACCATCAGTACATGAGCCAAACGAGTGCTTCAGAGTGTTTGCCTGAGCGTACAACATTCTACCTGATACTATCACGCTTTTTATTACTTTTTTCCAAATTTTTTTCTTTTCTTTTTTTTCATTATTACCTGATAGTATGGCGTTGTAACACTTTGTGATAAAACTGATAAAGTTCAGTACTGAGCCTCCGGACACACCAGAATGGAATTGAAATCTCTATCAAATGATTTGATACTGTTTGCGATATCGTCCCATTCCTAGTTTCTAAAGAAAAGACTCAAATTTGCCTCTAAACGTGGCACGATTATTATTCTTTTGTTCTTATATTGTGACTTGAATAATCTCATTTATCAATTAACCTCATATTCTTGACATTCCTAATTCCAGGTTGTCCGAGCGCCAGCCCAGCTTCGAGAACCTGGAGCTTGGATTCACAGAGTTACTTCCTCCGCTTTACCCCAGAGCAGCTCAGCCTCCTTCTCCTCGCCGTGGCTGGACTCTCCGTATTTATCCTCCTCTCCGTCTCCGTCGCACTCGTCCTCGCTCAGCCCTTTCCCGACGGGCAGTCCCATCTCCTCCTCGCCTCTCCCGCCCGTCAACTCCTCCCCGTACGCGCATTTCCACCCGGTTTACCCGCAGGAGGTGTGCCCGTCGCCCCCGCCGCTGCTGTCCGGCTCGTCCGCGCACTACCAGGACATGTGCCCGGTGCCGTACTCGCAGTTTGACGGCTGGTCTCACGCCGGAGCGGACAGAGACGGGAAGGGGAACCTGGAGTGTCCGCTGGAGTTCCACAGCTCCATGCAGCACATCACGTTTGAAGAAGGTGGGTGTGATGTTTTTAAAGGGCTGTTTAGATTGAAGAATTTAATTACAATGCCAAACATAATCATAACTAAACATGATACTAAAGCACTGTTCAAATCAATCAATTGGATTTTTATTTTATTAGGAATGAATTCCTGGCATGCTTATACAAATCATTGAAGTTCGTTCAGTATTTTTTTTTTTTTTTTTTTTTTTTGTTTTTTTTGCTGAACTAATGAAAACTGCTACAAAGTGTCTCATACTGTTTTTTTTTATTACTGTCTTTACTAACTTGTATTTCTACAAGTATGCTCAGTCTCAGAAAATGCTGTGCCACACCCACATCATTGTACTTACTTGATTTATTCACATGTAGGAATCTAATATGCCATAAACATCTACTTTTTCTTATGTAATAGGCGGCTATCATCTTAATAGACCCGTTTATTTTACTATTTGTTATTCATTTAAAAAAAAATAAATGATGATCTAGTAAACTGCTATGACATATGGTCAGTAATTTACATTTTGTTTATCATTAAACAAAAAATGTGTCTAAAACGGGTAAGAAATCAAAACGGCAGAACTGATAAGTCCGCTTCTTTATGTAAAATTCAACTTCAACAGCTAGCAGATTTTAATTATTGTAATTACATGTTGTAGATATAAATGTTGTAAATATAAAGTTTTTCATGAATCAAGAACAAAGGAAAGGATTTTTTAAGCTGATAGATGACATCACCCTGGAGAGGACTGTCGAAACATAAATTAAAGGTGCACTGTGTAACTGTTTGACAAAAATAGACTTAAATTTAAGCATGTTTTTGTCATTTAGATTTCTTTTTCCTTGCCCTAAATATATATTAAAATCTGTCTTGACTTTGAGCAAGCTTCATGGCCACAAAACTGAAAATTTTTTGGCCAAGAAGAGAACTTTTGTTGTTTGTATCTATGGAAAAACTTTCTTTCGCAATATTTTTTTCACAATATGGCATAAAAATATTTATCTCCATTCAGAATGTCCCAAAGTATGATTTTAACTTTCTACCTTTACTAAATTGTGTAATTAACTTTTCACCTCTAGAAAATTACACAATGCACCTGCCTAGGGTGACCAGATTTTCAAAATTAAAAACTGGGACACACTTGAGTTTTTGTGAAAATAACAGATAAATAAGTATATTCTTATGCATTTAGTCAATTTGAGGCTCCTGTATATTCTCTCAAACTTTTATCAGTGCAAATTGATGCATTTTTGTTGTTGGGTTATGTTGTTTGGTTATTTTTAAGCACAATTTTTGTCTAGTTTGAGTAAAGAAAAAGCAATATATTTCTCCCTTCACTGTTGGAAAGTGTTAAAATGGTAAAAAATCTGGACATGTCTTGTGTAAAACTGGGACAAAACAATGGTTTTGGATACATTTACTGGGACATGGGACACAGGGCTCAAAATAGGGACTGTCCCAGGTAAATAGGGACGTCTGGTCATCCTACACCTGCCTCCAAGTTTGACTTTTGCTCCAAACCACACATTTTTCTTTCGATTCAAAACCCACCACCAAATAATTGACGCTTCGGTTTGATTTGATCTCGATTTTTCGATTAATGGCCCAGCCCTAGGTGGGTTTCACATTCTAGATTTCACAGCAGTTATAGATCAGGTGGAGAGCAAGAGACAACTTTTCCGATCAATAACATTGTACTTTGTTATGAACCATTTCAAATACTATTAGTTTAAAAAGTGGTGATTTCTGGGTTGGCTAGACCTGGAAGTTTTTGCATTACAAAAATAACTTAACCAAACTTTTACATGCACTTCACCTCATTGAAATAACATTGGAATGAAACACAAAATAATTTTAGTTGCATCCCATAAATTATATTTCATCTTGTTTCTTGTTTTCTCCACAGTGACGGAGCTGATCGGAGAAGAAATTCACTCGTACCACTCGACACAAATGGACAACCAGCAAAACTGAAAGGACTGTTTGGGACTTTAAACCTGAGGCACGTTAAAACTGTTTTGTGCTGAAGAAATGTAAAAACTTATGTAGGATTGACCACCTCGAACAAAGTTTTTAAGCATATTTTAAACCACATTTGGAAGATAAATTATGTACTAAACGTATTTTGGTGTCATCTCATTTTAACATATTTAATGACAAATCTCTTTATGTTTTTGTTGTCTGCTGGTTTAAGTCAGTAAGCAATGTTTATTTATGCAGCACTTTTCACGAATGAAATGGGCATAGGCCGAATTACAAGCAAGAAAATTTTGGTTTGGTGGCTGAGGCGATACAACAGCAAACCAAGAGTGACGCAAATACCACGCAGTGCGCAAACTTTTTCATACGTGTCTGTGATGTTTACTTTAAAAAAAACTAGATTGTTTTACTTCCCACAATGAATAGTGCACAGTCAGATAGATGGTTTTAACCAGGACTATCCCAGAACTGGACCAGGATTTCATATGAACTGAAACAGGATTAACCCAGGACTAAACAATACTCTTTCAACAGTGAGAAAAAAACATGAGCTTGGTTTTATAAATGCCTGTTCAGCGTAAAACAAGATGAAATAATATTCTGATCCTAAACATTTCAAAACTGATGAACACTGCTAATATAATTATGTAATACTGAGTTTATTAATTGAACCACAAATTAGACATTTTTAAATAATGATTATCTAATCCAAAATACCACAAAAATGTACTGCACACTCTACAAAACGAAAAACCTAAAATATGTATAAGAGGAAAAAAAAAGTTAAAATATTTCTTTATTGAACTTAGTGTGTGTGTCATTTGGTCAGTGTGACATTCCTCTGCCGGTCTGTTCTTGGAAAGAAAGAAATGTTGCCTGGGATCCAGAGTCACGCTTCAACAAATTGCAAAAATTGGGTCTGGTCATCACTCCCCCCACCTGCATTACCGAGAAAAGAAGCTGATTGGTCGTCTGTCATTTAGACCAGTGGTTCCCAAAGTGGGTGTCGGCCCTCGGGGGGTTGCGAGATGATTTCAAAATGTAGTTTTCCAATTATGACTTGGCCTTTAATAATTTTTTTGTTGAAGTCTCTATATTTGAGTGAATTGTGGTCATACAAACCAATACACTGTCAAAGTCGACACAATTAAACCCAATTTAAATGATTATTGCAAAAATATATATATTTTTTGCTGTGGGGGTCGCGAGGTGGTTGCATGGTTATTTTGGGGGTCCCAGGTTGAAAAGTTTGGGAACCCCTGATTTAGACCAAGACCTAACTTCACTTACCTCACATTAAAATTGTTTTTGAGAGGTTTTTCAGTTTCACCTGATATTTTTTCTATATTTCTTAATATATTTTTTGTTCTCATAAGCAGCCATGTGGTGGCCAGACGTAATTTTTTTTATACATTGTCATTATATATATTTGTTTATATAAAAGATTTTACAGGCAATGGGCAAATGGGTCTTTTGTCTTGGGCCCCAGGGTCTAGAATGGAACTCTTTTCATTTTAGTTTATATTGTGGGGGCCCATGAAGCACCCTAACCCCGGCCCTCCAAGTTTCTATCAACATGCCTGAAGACAATGGACTTATTCTTATTTCTATGCCATTTTAGATTAAGTTTGTGTTTTGCAGTGACCAAAATGTCTACATGTACATAAATCTTAATTTATTACAAGCTACATGGCAAAAACACAATATATCCTCCTTTAAAACCCTAAAATGTGCCTTCTTGCTTTGATAGATAACCGTTTAAAATCCCTGAAGTGAAATCCACAGACACTAAGCTCTGGATTGGCTCTTGACAGTTTTATGGTCGTACGTATGGTTCTGCGCTTCCATAAAAGGACTTGTTTGCACGCAGAGTAAAGAGAGAATCCATGGTTAGTTTTGTGGCGATGCGATGGCGGCAGCAGCAGCAGAAACAGAGGCTCTGGTGCAAAAACTTGTAAAAGGTTTTAAATGGCTCTTTCTGCTGCTATAACTCGTCACTGAGAACATGCACTTTCCACCAGTGAAACAAATGGAAAAGTTCACGTGAGGTGAAAGGAACATGAATGAATAGATGCTTTGTGTTGAATCTAAAGCAAAAATGGTGAATAAGTACAAGTCACACTAAAGTTAGAATATTGACTTTAAGGCAAAACAATGCAGGCAAACTCTTTACCATGTTTTGTTTGTTTGTTTGTTTGTTTGTTTGTTTGTTTGTTTGTTTGTTTTTTCAGTAAATGAGCTTTTGTGTGGAAACAACACATATTTCAAATTGACTTCTTAAAGGTTTTCATTAGCCTACGCAATTTAATCCACTTCATTCATGAAGTTGATTGTGGAACGTAGTACCTTCTAAAGCCGTTTTCTCGATGAAGAATTAAATTAATTAGATTATAGTAGGTTTTTCCACAGCTCAAAGTGCCTCTGGAGGATTCGAGGCAAGTTCATCCGCAACGTGAGCCATGACCTCCCTTTGTAAAACAACACATCATTTGATTCATATAATACCATCTTAAGAAAGTATTTTTTTAAATAATCCTCAATTGATTTTACAACAATGTGAAAACAAAAACACACCGAAGTTGGTCAGAATGACTCTTTTGCGCCTCTGATCTCTTTTGGGTTAGAGTCTAACCCAGTGGTGTACAATTTGAGACCAAGGGACCAAATTTGGCTCTCCAAGGGATTTAATTTAGCTGATGCTGGTAGAGATCGACTGACTTTTCTTTGGCCAATGCCGATACCGATATTTCAAAATTTTGTGAGCCGATGTTGATTTCAATGGCTCATTTTCAGGGCCAATTTCTGAGACCAGTTTTCTTATTTTAATTTTAAAGGCAGAGCTGGCGTGAAATAGTATAACCAAAAAACTTCAACCTAAACTGTTATTCACCTCAGTAGGCCTACATGTGCGTCTTTTCCTTGATTGTATTTCGGCCCAAGAAACAGTTATTTCATAGCGTCATGAAAGACATTCATGTTGTTCATAGACAAACAAGCACTTAAGCTTGTGCTGCACCAAAGTCATAGAACAAGAATAAAACGTAAAGACATGTTGATGATAAAATCAAAATTACAGACTTAAGAATGAAGGGAGTTAATAAAAAAGTCTAGGACATTTTAGACAATCTAGAAATCTTTTTTGCAGTGTACTAAGTTGACTTGTAATGTGTTTGAGTATGAGATGGGCTTTACGGTGAATTCATTACATTTATTCTAACTTTTATAATGTAAAATGTTAGAAATGTCGATTTTCACTTGTTAACTTGTAAAGTGCTGACAACACAGCAGGTCAGCACTGGTTTTAAGAAGAAAAAAATGTTTATGGGCTTGTAAAATAACTCACCTGTTTTTAAAATGCAGGGAGTAGGAAGTACAGATTATTCTTGCAAAATAAGAAGTAAAAGTAAAGTACAGATACTCAACAACAACAAGAAAGTAATACAATAGTCAAAACACTTAAATACTTGCCATCTCTGTTACTTTGAAGAGACACAGAGAAAAAGACTAATGAAAAAAGTGTGACACCAACATGCTCCAGTCTCCACTTCTTGAACTGTATTTGGTTTCTCTTTCCACTCTGAGTCAGTAGAGGGCGCCAGAAAATCCCCCAGAAGCTCCAGGATGATCGACAGTCCCAGGTTTGAGTCTGGTTCAGATCCTGCGGCGCTGAAGTGAAGACAGAAACACGATTATGTCCATCAACGTGAAGGTAATTGTGCTCCTCAGAGGAAATGAATAACAAGTGTGTTTCCATGGCTATTTTGAGTATTACTACTCCTGCTATATTAAACAACTATCTATCATTGCATAACTAAAAATTACCCAATAAAAGAGCAACATAACTTCAGAAACAATCGGTCTATTTTGTGCACAAATGTTTAAACCATTTCAAGTATCCTATGGTGTCTGAAAACTGCTCTGAGAAGTTAATTTAATGTAAATGTTACTCCATTTAGGCCGATTTTATTTCTTAAAGGTGGGGTACTTGACTTTTTTTTAGTAATAAATCAATAAAACTTTGTCTTTTATGCCAACAAGTATATTGCATAAGCAGCAGATTGTTGTCTAAATCAAAATTAAATTCATTTTATTGCTCTTTAAGAACCAAATGCAGCGCTCTGATTGGCTGTGGTTGGGTGGTCACCTCGAGTCATTTTGCCGTCTGTAAAAATATGGTTTTATTGCAGACAAAAAGTAATGTATGTGGACATTACCTTTTGTATTTGTGAGAGTTAGGTGCTAGTTGGACCTATAGCTTCAGGTTTTTTGGTGTGAAAATTAGCTACCCCACCTTTAATGCTTCTTTTTTTAATTATTATACTGTTGGAAGTTATGAGATGGGTTCTTTAAAACATCAACAATAAAGATATTTGTTCATTTTTCCACATGCGTCTTTACATGTCTTGTCAATAGCGTATAATTAGCATGATTTAACATCTTTTTTTTGTATAATGTGGTTGTAATGATGTGTTATTATTTATGATTATTAACGAAATCCTAATCTTAACCTAACCTTTTTAGTAACTTGAAGCCTAAACTGACCCGTTAAACTTAAAGTAAATGTCCCCACATGGCTTCAACCACAATCTCTGTCTATTTTACGCTTTTTCATATTGTGCAATCTACAGTATACGGCCTATCATACATACGCAAAAAAGGCGTGAAATCATGCTCATCATAGGCTATTTATGTGTTGAGGTATATGTACGCTTTCTTGTGAGACTGTTTCAACAGCTATCATTTGACTATACATGTCCTAAACAATCTGTGAGAAATATAGGAGTTTAACTGTTTTAAATGGCACAAAAAAAGCACAGATTAATGTCAATAATTATGAATATATTGGACTATATTTTTCCAATAACGCGCATACATTTCTAGTTCTCTAAACTAATAAACCTAGAGGAAAAACTGGAGACGGGGTGCACGGTAGCCAAGTGGTTAGAGCTCTGGCTTCCCAATAAGGAGGTCGTGGGTTCGACTCCCGGTCGGACCATATCAACATCTCACGATCTCTCTGGGTGGAGTTTGCATGTTCTCCCCGTGTCACCGTGGGTTTTCTCCGGTTTCCTCCCACCTCCAAAAATATGCATGTTTAGGTTAATTGGGCATCACTGTAAATTTCCCTTAGTGAGTGAATGAGAGAGTGAATGGTTGTCTGTCTAACCCTGCGGCAAGTTGGCCACTGTCCAGGGTGTTCCCCGCCTAAGGCCCAAAGTCACTGGGATAGGCTCCAGTCACCCGCGACCCCGAACGGGATTAAGCGGTAGAAAATTAATGAATGAAAAACTGGAGACATATTATACAAACTTTGAACTTTGTCACAGCAGTAAAATATGACCATAAACAGAGCTTAGTATTTTGCAGTGTAAGCCTTGTATTTCTAAGGCATTTTAGATCTACTGCAGATTACAGTGAACAACAATACAGTTATAAAGCCTTCTTATGCTTGATTAAAATGTATTAATGCATAAAACTACTATGACCCTTTTAACGGACATTCTGTCTGTAGACTAGACAAAATAATGTGCATAATTGTAATTAAACTTTCTTTTTCTGTTACAGAAAGGGGGGCAAACCCAAGGCACTCTTCATACAATAAAACTTTAAAAACCTTTATTAATCTGGGTTATTTCATTGTTAAAATATTACTTGTTTAAAAGCATGTGCAGATTAATAAAGGCTTTTTAAAACTTTTATTGTATGAAGAAGGTTTGCCCTCCTTTCTATAACTTTGTGTTCCCAATCACCAATGAGCAACTTCAAATTTCACGATATGTAAGATTTCTGTAACACTTTAATAATACACCTGATTAGCGTTAATAAACTCTTAATAAAGCATGCATAGTGAGTTAATTCATCATGAACAAATAAGAAACTAATGGACTAAAGTATTTACTAAGGCTTAGTAACAACTTAATTACTACAAGCCCACCTCCTCAACCCTAAATCCTAATCTTAGATCCTTAAGTGAGCAGTAACTAAGCCTTAATAAACTTTTTCATCCATTAATTGATGATTAATTGATGGATTAGTAACTCTTTATTCATGCTTTATTAAGGCTTTACTAAGACTAAATCTGCTGTATTTATCATAAAGCGGTACCAAGATTTCCATGAGCATTTTTGGAACTTTCTTTTTTTCTTTTTGCTGTTGGTGTAAAAACACAAAGTTGTCTCTTATTGCCTCCTGCTTGTTCCATGGAAAGGTTCTTTTAGCTTTTAAATATTCCACATTTTCAAATAAAACATACATCGCCATGATGAATGTTTCCTAGAATGATTTAAACTTAGTCTCACTGGGCTCACAAGTGTTTTCCATAAAGTTACACAGTTTCCATAAATGTAAACCTTGTCGTATGGAACAAGAAAGCTTTTTGAACTGTACAGACTCTTGTTTCATGTGTTTGTGGAGGGTGAGGGGGGTATGTGGGGTCTTAGTTGGTGGTCTGTGTTTCTCTCTCAGATCCTCAGAGGAAAAAAAAAGGAGGAGGAGGAGGAGTTGAGAATGTGGTGAAGGACGGAACTAACGCAGACGTATAAATAGAAAGAGTGAAGCAGATGTCGATGTATTTACACTGTTTACGTTTCACTAAAACACCACCGTGGCCCCCTTCTCTCCCTGTTTCTCTCCTCTTTGGCTCTCTCTCTCTTTCTCTCTACCTGTCTCTCCTCTTTCTCTTCTCTCTCTCTCTATCCCTTCTCGGTTGCTTGCTCATTCTCAGTGTCTCTCTCTTCTTTCCCCACTCTCTGCCCCCCTCTTTAAGTCCCTCTCTCTATCTTCTCCCTTTTAATCTTTCTTTTCATTCTCTCCTTTCTCCTTGTCTTACCCTCTCTTTCTGCCTTAGCTCTCTAACTCTCTCCCTTTCAATCACTCTGTTTTTATTCTTTCCCTATTCTCTCTCTCCTCTCATTCTCCCTGTGTCTCTCTTTTTGAACCCTATCTTTCTTTCTTTCTTTCTCCTCCCTGTATCTCCTCCCTTTTATTCACTTTTTCTGTCTCTCAAGTCTCTACCTCCTTCTCATTCTTCTCTACCCTCCTAGTCTCTCTCTCTTGCTTTGGACACTCTTTTTTCTCTCTCCTCTTTGTCTTTCTCTTTTTATCTCTCTAACACTCAACCATTCTCCCTCTCTCCTCTCTCTGTCTCTTCCTTCTTTTACTTCTCTTCTCTTTCCCTCTTCTTTTTCCCTTCACCTCTTTCCCCCTCCCCTCTCTTGCACCCTCTCTCTCTACTGTCTTTCTCCCTCTCTCTCCTGTCTCTTCCCCCTCTCTTTTACAATTTCTATATCTCCTTTTCTTATTTCTCCCTGTTCTCTTCACTCTCTTCCCCTCTCCTCTCCCCATCTCTCTCTTTCTCCCTTCTTTCTGTATCTCTCTCCCTGTCTGTATTTTCTTTGTCTCTCTCTCTCTCTTATCTCTCCAACACCCCCCTCTCCTCTCTCTATTTCCTCTCTTTTTCAATCTGCCTCTCCCCTCTCCTCCCCCTCTCTCTCTCTTCAATCTGTCTCCTTTTTCAGATCCATCTCTTTGCACCTCTCTTTGTCTTTCTCTCTCTCTTCTCTGTCTCTCTCTCCCTGTTTGTCTTTCTTTTTTATCTCTCTAACACCCCATTCCACTCTCTCCTTTATTTTTTTACCTCCCTTTTCTTTTTGTGTCTTCATTTGTCTCTCTCCCCGTCTTTCTCCTCTTCCTTATTTGTCTCCTCTTTGTCTTCTTTCTCTCTCTGCCCCCTTTATCCTCTCTCCACCTCCTTTCTCTTCCTTTCCCCATCTCTCTCTCTTTGCACGCTCTCTTTCTGTCTTTCTCTCCTTCTCATCTCTCTCCTCTGCCTCTCTTCTCAATAACACCCCTCTCTCCTCTCTCTTTCTTCCTCTACTTCTCAGTCTCCTCTCTTTCTCTCTGTATTTTCCCCCTTCTCTCTCTTTCTCTCTCCTCTCTCATCACTAAAACACACCTCCTCTTCTCCCTTTTTCTCCCTCTCTTTACTACACCACTCCCTTTTTCTCGCTCATAAAGAACCTAAATTACACTAAACTCCCAACACACATACTTTTTCTCTCTCCACCTCTATTTCTCTCACTTTAATCTACACTCCTCTCTTTTCCCTTCATTCAAACATTTACAAAACCACCACACAAACTCAAATATACAACACTGTACGTTTTATTTTAACACTGATAACGATAAATTTTTTCGATACAATGATTGTGATTTGCGAGAACAAAAGTGGAAATGTTTAGGACAAAAACAGTGACATTCAACATGAGCCGTGCACTGCAAAAACAAGCCACATAGATCTTAAAAAAAATTAGTTTTGACTTCAGAATACTAAAGAAACAGTGTGTAACTTTCTACTAAAAAAGCTACACAGTGCTCCTTTAATTGTGATCAATATATTCAGATGCTTTCATTTGAACAGAATAAAACAATGAAATAACTAAATATTTTACCGTAGCATAAAGGTAAACTATATTTTACCTTAGCATAAACAAACAAACAAAAATGTACAGCAGAAAATTAATAAAAGCTGCAACTGAACAGAAGAAATGTCGTATAATTTGGTGCATTTAATTAGGGCTGCAACAGTTTATTGAATTATGATGATGATTATATCTGTGCATAAAACATCAGATGAGCTGTTGATTTAACCTTTTTTCTTAACACGTCTGACAAAAATTATTTAAAAAGTCTGAAGCTGAGGCTGTGCACATTTGTCGACTCTAGTTATAAGTGAGAACAAGCTCTGCACAAAAGAAAGAAGATTTTGATTTTTGCAGAGCAGTAAGCTGTCCTGGGATGAATGACACTAGATTTCGCGTGTTTTGGGGTTTTGAAGATTTTTCTAAAAGCTGAAACCTATAAAAAGTTTATTTAGAGTGTAACTGACTTGAAATAAGAAGGTTTCACTTTCTTTTTACTCCAACTTTACAGGAGTTTGATTGTTTTTTTTATGAGATGATGGACAAAAAATCAGATTAAGGCTCCATTCAGTATTAGCTGTTTTTGCAAAAGTGGTTGTCTGGGTATTTTACAGAATATAGTTTATTTGCCTGGAAAATCCAGAAGATAAATTAAAAAAAAAAACATATCATCTGGCCACCGTGTCCCTTGACGATTAATTAGCCAATCAGGGACATGCATCATCTCATGTATAAAAAACTAACATGGTTGCGCAATACAAAAATTACATAGAAAAAATATGTAGAAGTGAAAACATGGCGGATTTCTGCAGAATCATTGAGCGAATCAAAAACGACTTTATTGTGAGGTGAGTGTAGTTAGATTTTGGTTTAAATGACAGACGACCAATCAGCTCCTTTGTTTATCTGTGTCACACAAATAAACTAATCTGATTGGCTGATCGTTGTGGAGTTGATCTGAAACCAGGCGAGGAGTGGTGACCAGACCCCTTCTTCGCAAGTTTGCTGAAGCGTGGTTCTAGATTGCAGGCAGCTATATACTTTGTTGATGTATTCTTTTAAAGCTATAGTTTATGTAGATATTGTTGCATGACTTTCTTTAAAAGAAAAAAAACTGAGATGGCAATTTCATGAAAACAAAAACAAGCTGATATTATTATTCTGTTTGATTTGGAGCTGCAATAGTAGATGAATGGGCGGAAATGTGAGATTTTTAATGTGATTATGGTTCGATTTGATTGCGATCAAGCTTCCTGGGAGAATTAGACATTATGTGTGTTTTAGGAAGAATATGTATGGCAAGCCCATATTGACTTAAGCTTTATTGTGTTGAAGTATGTATTTGTAAAAACTGAAATCGCCCTGAACAAACACAGTGGGCCAAAAAAAGGTTAATAAAGATGGATCCTGTACATCTTAAAGGGCTAAATTAGTATTTAGCATTAGCATTGAGACACAATTTGAAATCAGTAACTCAACTGACATTCTATACAGTCAATGTAAAGTCAATTGTTGCAGCCCTGAATTCAATAAAAGACATTTCTTACATATTATCTAACTTGTACATGTAACAGTTTTGCATTTTGAATTGGAGCATAAAGCTATAGTAAACAGCGACTACAAACTTGCAAAATTCTTCAAGTTTTAAAACAAATCTGATAGCATCAATTCAATTCTTTTTGCCAGACATATTCGTAGCATAAAGACACAATTGGTAACATAAAAAACGCAACAAAATATAACAAAAACAAGCCACCATTTTGATATTTCTTTGTAGTTTTAGACAATCTTATCCACATGCGCATTAAGATCGCCCAAAAACATTAACTTATGTATTTTGATCTGGTAAAGCTGTCTGCATGCTTCATATTAAATTAAAATGAGAAACGTTGATCTGTTTTACTGGTCCAAGCTTGACAATGCCTTTTGTCTGAACCGAAACTCGATTATAGTTTGTTCCTGTAATAATTTTAACAGGAAATGTGCCGACACTTCATTAGTTTTGTGTTATGATGTTGGTAATGGCTTCCAGCTGCTGCAGAAAGCTTTTAAAAACAAAAAGGTTGTACATTTGTGACTAGACTGAGACTTTTCACTGATTGAAGAAAAAGCCTATAGACCACACTAGGCAAACACTCAAGTTTTTTAGATTAAGTATTACTTTTTATATTTCTTTGGTTTGATTGACACGGCTATGGTGCGTTTATTTGCACTTATGCTCTCAGTAAATATTAATAAACGGATACAATAATAAATGAACCACACCATTGCCCACTCTCGCTTTATACATATTAAAAACTAAAAGATTTCTTGGTTTTAGTGCAGTTTCAAAGTCTGGCGTTAGATAAATTGGGATAGAGCTTCTGCAGCTGACGTCACGCTAGCCCAGCATACAACTGCGTATTCCATTGAGTTCAATGACAGCGGCCAGGATTATCAAACTTTATTGGAGTTCTAGAGAAAATTGATTATTTTTACACACTGGGACTTACAAATAATCAAAGACAGAAGAAAGGCCGGGCAATTTTGATGAAAAAAGTGGATTTGTGCAGCTTAATTTACTTGAAGTGAGTCAAGATTTATAATTAAGCTGCAGATGTATTGATTTGTATTTTAATCTGGTTATTAACTTCACAATCGTCTTAAAACAAGTCAAAATCTTTGCTTCGTTTGTTATTGGCGATACCATTTATATAGTTTAGTTGTGTGAGAAGAAAATGTTAGCTTTTCAAATCAATCTTTGAATGATTTATGGTTTAATAAAAGCACAAACTAAGCTAAACGAAGTTAACCAATGTTAAACCAAAATGATTTGGTTTAACATTAAATTTCAGGCTTCTTTCCATTAGATTCAACATTTCTCCTTTGTGCAAGTCTATGATCCGCGTCACTGCCCAGTTCATTTTGGTGGATGTAAAAATGTGTTATTTATGAATATTAACAACATTTTATTCTTAACCAACTCCAGATTTACAAAAACCTACCCATTTTTTGTATATTCAATCCTAAACTTAGCCATTAAACTAAAAGAAAATGTATCATTTGGCTTCAACCAAAGACACAAGACAGAAAATAGCGTTTCTGTTTGACGCTTTTCACAACGAGCTAGAAACGTGCTCATGATACGATATTAACATGTCGTTGTATGATACGCCTTTCAGTGAGACTGTGTTGAATTGAATCTTGATCTCATTTTTTTCAATTATATGCCTTGCTAGCCCTGTTCCAAGATTACATCGACTTGATCACGCGCACCTTGACTCTCCAAGTCAATGTATTTGATCAATTTAATCCAACATGAAGCGTGCAGACAACTTTTTTGGACGTTACGCTTTTAAGAACTGACAAAAACCAGGCGAGTGGAGTAGATCATGTCGGCCAAATACAGGATGAAGTTTAGCGCGGTGAGAACAGCCACGGCCATCCTCTTATCCCAGACGCAGATGCCGTAGTCGGAGCCGCAGTAGCTGGGGCGGTCCTTCTCTCCGCCATGTTTGGGGTCAAAGTTGAAGATGGGCCAGATGATGGTCACGGAGAGGTACAGGAGCACGGCCAGCATAGCGTAGCCAGACAAAAGCGCGGGAACGAAAATGGGAGGCGGCCAGTCCACTCGAAAACGCAAAAGATGATGATAAGAGCCGACAGAATGAAGCAGATGCAGTAGACGGACATGCAGTACTGAAGAGCAGCCACGCGGTCGTACAAAACGGGATCGCTGACGAAGACGAAGATGATGCTGGCTATGAAGGTTTCGCAGACTTTGAGGAGGCCTGGGCCGGTCGCCATGTAGCCAGCGACTTCGCCCGGGCGCGCTTTGCTAATGCTGACCTCCGACATGTACGCGATTGTTGCCAGGCAGGAGAAAACTGTCGAGACGATCCGATAGTCGCGCGTCTTGCTCGGCCCGCTGTTTGTTTTGAGGTAGTAGATGGGAAAGATGATCGAAGCGGAGAGGCACAAGAGAGTGGCGTAGCAGGCGAACGTTATGGGGAAGTTTTTCCAGGAGACGGGAGCGCGGGTTTGGAGGCCGAACAGTTCCACGAGGAGGACGAGGAGGGTGCCGGCGAAGCTGAAGGCCCAGCAGAAGATGCACCAGTCTCCGGTGGCGTGGAAGAGTCGGCCCTCGTGGACGGCGACAGAGAAGGCCACGCAGGCGAAGATCATGCGCACAGGCGGGTCCAGAACAGAGGCGAGGACTGCAGGACGATCGGCATGGTGGTGGTGACGAGGAGGAGAGCGTTTCAGGAAGAAAGATTGTCCACAAGTCTGAAGAACGATCTAGAAACAGAGAAGCAATGAAAGGTTATTTGGTTGACTATTTGTTCAATAAAGGACACATGCAAAATTTACTTTTTTGAGTTCTAAAACTGCTACTTTTTTGACTAAATCTGGGGATGTACAAATTATCCACTAGATCTGTTTCAGTAATGTTTATGTTCTTAAACTCCAGTTAAGGGCACACATTATGCAAAATCGACTTTCTGAGTTTTTATCCTGTTCTAACATTGCTTCCTTATTGAAACACAGCTGGAGTTTTGTTTGTGAGTCTGAGGTTAATCAGCTCTGTGGTGAGTCGTGAGCATAAGACCTGCACTTTTGCTTAAAATCTGTTTCTGCAGCTTTATAAACTACAAAGGTATAAAGACATTTTATAGCATTTTAAGTTACAAATATGCTTTTTAGAATAGAGCACTGTTCTTCCTGAATTAGGGCGATCTTTCACTGTTGAGCTCCAGAGTCTTTGTTTGAGTTTTATTACAACAACTATGCTATACCTAACCATATCTGAACCTGGAAGCATTAAACCAGGACCAAACAACTAAATCTGAATTAACCAGAACTAAAACAGGACCAAATAAAGTGTAAGGTATAGAAAACTGATTTCTGAGCATTAGCATATTAAGCTAGATCGCTTGGATTGGGATTTGATTGGGAAACACATGGCTTCACTTTTGTGGACGTGATTACAAAATGGGGCATGTTTGAAGAACCAAACAACGAAATAACATCATATTTGTCCTTTAATATGTTTCTTAGGATCTCTGTGAGCTACTGCATGTTAGAGCGTCAACTTATCAACTTTATTTCTGGGTTTATTTGCTAGAAACAAGTATTTTCAGGTCAGTCACCCAAAATAGCCATTTTATGAGACCACTTCACTTCTTGGACTATGAAATCTAAAAGCTATTGTCCATTCATAATACCACAGACTTGAACAACCAAATAACATTTAATTCTCTTTGCAGGTCTGTGTGATTGCCCAGATTCCAGTGCTACATGTGACCACTAGAAGGCGCCGCAGCCTCCACCTCCTCCAGCTCATTTACAGCCGAACAAAGCTGCCATTGTGTTTTTATGAATGGTAAAAGCAACAACAACGACAGCATGAAAACTCATTTACACATAAAGACGTCTCTGTTCACCTCAGACACACAACATTGACCTCCAAACAGACAAACCACATATACACACTGTAATTTATTATTCACATAGTTTCTGTTTGGTTCTGGTGTTCTGACTTAGTCCTGGTTTAGTCTTGTCAAATGAAACTGGTTCAAACTCCAGTTAAAGTAGGGCTGACATTATGCAAAATCTACCCTGTTTTAACTTTGCTTCTTCGTCAAAAACACAGCTGAGTCCCCAAATCAAGTATGGTCACTGGCAACGAGAACTTGTTAGAAGTCATTGTTGAGTTTTTTTTTTAACTGTTTAAGGTCTTTAATACAACTTACATGTTTTGTAAATAAAGTAATGAGGAAACTGTGCAGAGGGCAACAGTGAGGGCACCCCTTCTTAAAGAGCATGGATAGATGGAGCCAATGAAATGTGGTCTAGGTGTCAGACCTAGAGAGAGATCGAGCTTGAATCAAAAAAACGAATAGTCAATTATTTGGTGGTGGGTTTTGAATTAAAAGATTGAAACCAATCTTTAGTCAGTAAAATGTGTAGTTTGGAGCAAAGTCAAACTTTGAGGTAGAATAGTGATATATAAACAATCTAATAAATGAGACATATAAAAGTTTTTGTTTCGTTTATGTTCATGAATGGCATTTCATTGCCCAGCCCCAGTCAGACCCCAAGTCAAAAACCCAAAACTACAACAGTCATCTCTGAGAACTTCCATTGTTCATTTATCAAAAATAAAAATCAAAAGATTCATTGGTAAAACATGTCAAAACCGATCTTGGTCTCAAGTACTGAATGAATCTAAATCGCAACATTATTATTAACAACAGCATTTTTTTTTGTCTCTCCCAGTGTGTGACTGTGTCTGTAAGAAGAGACCTACTGAATTGTCAAGTCCATACTGGCCAATCAAGCTTGGCTATAGCATTATTTGTATCAATGCCTAGATTTTCTGGCATTGATACTATGCCAGATAATCTAGGGAGTTTAAAATAGTAGTTATTATTAGTATTTTCCATAGTTAGTATTTTACAATTACAACAGAAAAAACATATGTCGCATATCTGAAAAACTGCAGTACTAACTACTACACTAGTGAACCAAGTATGACAGCAAAAAAGTGTTTCAAATGGGATGATAGCAGCAGGTTTAGTCCTTGCTCAGTCCTTGCTTAGTCCTGTTTTAGTCCTGACACTCTCAGTCTAATGATGCATGTTCCTCCTCTGTTGCATTAAGCCCTCTCCTCTCTCCGGCTCTGCTCTGAACATTCCTGCATGATGAGGGTTTAGTCCTGGTTTAGAGCTTGTTGAAGAGGACAAAATCAATTTTAATAAGCTTTTAACCTTGTTACCGTTGTGTTACCTCACCATTACTTTACTCAATTGTATTTTGATTGATTGTATACATTTTAATATAATCTTGTATATTGTCTTTCAACTGAGGCTAATTTGCTCAGAAATAGTTTTCACCTTCCTTCTAACCCCATCCACATACTGTACTTTTGATGATTTAAAACAAAAACACATAAAGAGGCGTGGCTTATCAATTCAGTAGTTTTAAAGTCAGTGAACATGTTTCTGAGTTGTTTTATATCAATAATGTGGTCTACAGTAGGGCTGGGCAATAGCGTGATAAAAAAATGAATTGTGAGCTCACTGTTGTTACCATCTTTTTAATGGAATCGTTTAATCAGGATTTCCCATTTCTCTGTTTAAACATTTTTTTCCACCTACTTTTCAGAGCCTCGGAATTGCAAAGTTTTCTTTCTTTCTTTCTTTCTTTCTTTCTTTCTTTTTTTCTTTTCTTTTTTTTTTCAAATTCATTCATTCATTCATTTTCTACCGTTTAATCCCATTAGGGGTCGCGGGTGACTGGAGCCTATCTCATGTGACTTTGGGCCTTAGGCGGGGAACACCCTGGACAGTGGCCAACTTGTCGCAGGGTTAGACAGACAATCATTCACTCTCTCATTCAATCACTAAGGGAGATTTACAGTGGTGCCCAATTAACCTAAACATACATGTTTTTGGAGGTGGAGGAAACCGGAGTACCCGGAGAAAACCCACGGTGACACGGGGAGAACATGCAAACTCCACCCAGAGAGATCGTGAGATGTTGATATGGTCCGACCCAAGAGTCAAACCCACGACCTCCTTATTGGCAAGCGTTTAATTAAGTGCTTATTTCAATTACTTTTTTTATTGAGGGTCTGAAGTCGCTTGTTTTGGGCATTTTTTTCAAAGGCTATGTCGCTTGTTGCTCTCTGAAAATCTGGCAACCCTGTCAGTGAACATGTTTCTGAGTTGTTTTATATCAATAATGTAGTTTACAGTGATTAATAAGTAAAGTTATAATCTATGTATAATAAAAATTTAAACTGTGAACCTATACAAAAAGCTCAATATGTCTTCTTTAAGACTTGATTCTCTGTATAACAATGCACATGCTCTCTCTCTACGGCTCGGCTCTGTTTGAACATTCCTGGATGATTGAGAATTCCAGGCGTGGTCTGACTCTTGCTCCACACTTTTCTGTCGCTGGGAATCAGAAACATTACTTTCACAAAACGTGTGTCAAGAATCAGGTTAAAAACTGATGCCAAATTATCCTTTTTGACATTTCAAGTATGATTTAGTCAACGTTGCAGTAATTTTGGAGCTGTTATGAAATCGTAAGTCTGATTTGCATTTCAGTGTTGTCGTCTCAGTTTGTTGGGGTCATAGGGTTAAGATACTGTTTCTTTTTTACAAAATCTAAAACAGCACAATATTCTATACTAGACATATTGTTTGTTGTTTTTGTGCTCAACAGGTGGTGCAGCAGTAAAACTAAACCTAAACTATTTTAATCCTGAGTTATGAAGTCTGCTATTTAAGGTAGTTTAAAGGCAGACGTCACAACAGTAAAGAGAGAGGAGAGAGAGAGAGAAAGGGAAGGAAAGGAAAGAGAGAGACAAGAGAAAGAGAGAGACAAAAGAGTGGGGGGTTAGGGCTAAGCAAGAGAGTACATTAAATTATCTGAAAATATTCCACAATTAAATTTTGCATATTTTTAAAAACTTTGTCAGTAGTATAGTAGTCAAGACCAGACTTAATCGTGACCAAGATCAGATTATAACCACTGAGGGTTGAGAGATTGAGACCAGACCAAGACTTTAGGTCAAGACCAAGACCAAGACCATCTTTGTAATTTACACAATTGTCAGTGTGATCTTATTGTGCAGTGCTTATTGTAAACTGTGTCTGGGACAGGTCACTGTGCTCCTGGTACAAGTTTAGTTGCCTGTCCAGTCAGCCCTTCTATTCTGTTCAAATGCAGAAGGGTCTGAGCCAAAGTCAGCGTCATTCATTTAATCGTTCAAAATTAGGATGATCGAATCTCAAACGACATAAACCCAATTAGTTTTTCTCCGCAGCGTTTGTGTCAGACTGAAGTGAAGCAAGTTTAACACAACCAACCCATTAAGTTCATGATATTGTGGCTTTTATTCAAACCACAGACTCTCCACCCTTAAACTCTTACTTCACACCTCTCTCTCTCTCTCTCTCTCTCTCTGACTTTTCCATCTTTAGCTTCCCCTCTCCTCTCTTTCCCTTTTCTCTGCATCTTTTTGTCTCTCACTCTCTCTCTCTTCTATTTCGCTCTGTCCTCTCTCTCCCCTTCTCTCTTGCCTCTTTCTCCTCTCACTCCTACTCTCTCTCTATCTTCACCCTTGTGTCTCTCAAAGCCTCATCTCTTCCTCTTTCCTATCCAGTCTTCCTCTTCCCTCTCCTTTGTCTCTTTTCTGTCACTCCCTCTCATTCTCTCTGTCTCTCTCCCTCTCTCTTTCCCTCTTGCTATCTCTTCTCTCTCCCTCTCTCTCTCCTCTTCTCTCTCTCTCTCTCTCTCTCTCTCTCTTCTTTTTACTTCTTCTCTCTCTCTTTTCTCTCTCTCTCCTTCTCTCTTTGCCTCTTTCTCTTCTCTTCTTTTTCCTCTCCTTCTCTACTCTCTCTCTTCTTTCTCTCCTCTTGTTTCTCTCAAATCTCATCCTCTTCCTCTTTCTTCTCTTTTTCTCTCTTTCCTCTCTCTCTTCTCCTCTCTTTCCTCTTCCTCTTCTCTCTTTTTCTTTCTCTCCGTCCATCTTCTCTCTCTCTTTCATTCCTCCTCCTCTCTCTCTCCCTCTCTTCTTTCCCCTCTCTCTGTTCTCGTTCTCCTCCTCATCTTTCTCTCTCTCTCTCTCTCTCTCTCTTTAATAATAACAGTTTACTTTTTCCCATTAGTACCTTACAAACTGAAACTCTGCAGCTGTAGAAGAAGAATGTAGGAGGACTGAGACTAAAAGGTACAGAAACATCATCCCAGCCCATCTCTATCCTTCCTTTTTCCTTTCTCTCCTTCTCTGTCCTTCTCTTCTCTCTCTCTCTATTTCTTTCTCTCTTTTCAAGTTCTTCACTTCTCTGCTCTTTTTCTTACTCTCTTTCTCTGTTTCTTCTCTCTTTTTCTCTCCACTCTTCTGCACTCTCTCCATCTCTCTGTTTTCAACTCTTTCCTTCTCCTCTTTCCTCTCTCCTCTTTTCTTATCTCTCCCTCTCTTCTCTCTTTTCCTGTCCTTGTTTTCTCTGTTTCTCTCTTTCTCTTTCTCCAACTCTTTCTCTCTTCCCTCTCTTTCCTCTCTTCTCTCTCTCTCTCTCTCTCTCTCTTTCTCCTGTCCTTGTTTTTCTCTCTGTTTCTCTCTTCTCTTTCTTTCTCCACACTCTTGCTCTCTCTCTCTTTCCCTCTCTCTTCCTCTCATCTCTCTCTCACTCACTCTCTCTCTCCCTCTCTTTCCTTCTCACTCTCTTCCTCTCTCCCTCTCTCCCTCTTTTCTCTATCTCTCCCTCTCTCCTCTCTCTTTCTCCCTGTCCTTGTTTTCTCTCTGTTTCTCTCTTCTCTTTCTTTCTCCACACTCTTGCTCTCTCTCTCTCTCCTCTCTCTCTCTCTCTCTCTCTCTCATCTCTCTCTCTCCCTCTCTTCCTCTCTCCCTCTCTCTCTCTCTCTCTCTCTCTCTCTCTCTCTCTTATCGTCTTTATTCATTTTACAGTGAAGCAGACGGTTTAAATTGCCTGAGAAAGTCTTCAGACACTGGTCCAGCACAACCAGACTCTTTCATCCACATAAACTAAACTTTTATGATCATTTTGTTAATCGATAGTCTTAACGATTAGATTCAGTCACAAGATTTGACTCAGATGAAGACGAAGGTTCCGTTTTCAGTCTGTGGTTGCTTTATTTATTTGTCTTTCACTGGCGTATTTCATTTGGTCACTCTACCAGACACGCTTAAGTGATGTTTTATCTAAATTATTTTGATACGTCTTTTGGCAACTCTAATTAAAGACTACATTTGCAAAGTATTTTTTTATTTTTTAAAGGAGACCTAATGTGATTTTTCTATATGAAGAAACTCTGGCATAAGTAGATCAATAATTCACATTTTGTTCATTGTAAGACACAAAAACGATGTAAAACTGCTCAGAAAAGGAAACATGTCCATTGACTTCCTGTTCAAAACTGCAGAACTGATACACTGCAATAAAGGAAAATCTACTTATGACTTGAATTAAATATATTAGAGAACAGAACAAAAGATTTATTGTCATTGTCACAGAGTGCAATGAAATTACGTTTGGAGTGAGCCTCCGGGCCGCTGCACCTTTTGCACGCCGCCACTCGCTCTTCCGAACATGAAATGCAAAGCAAGTATACAACAACAAAAAAACACATAATAAACACAGTACACATAGTCACGTGATGGGACTTTTTGTGAGGAGTGAGTCGGAGAAAGAAAGGAAAGAAGCGGCAGACGTTATAGACAGGACAGAAAGAGAGGGACCACGGCAAGATGTTAACAGGACAGTCTTGATCTTCAATCTTAACAGACTAGATTTTTTCATTTAATAAGACCAAGTCTTACTAAGAGAATTTGACTTGTTTTTAGAAATTTTATCCCGATTTACCTTATCTAGGTAAAAAAAAAAAAAAATGTATTTCTTGTTTATATATATATGTATAATAGCCTAGTTATTTCAAATGACTAGAGAGGTCAGGCATCGCATTTGCAAACTCAACCATACTTAACAGAGACACGCAAGTCCACTCGTTGTCCCTCCTGAGTAAAAGTGCACACACGTAACGTAAAAGAGGGAGGGAGAGAAAGAAAGAAGACAGCGATCTGGAAAACAACGTATTAAGTTCGCCTGCGGTTGTAGGTTACATCAACTTTTGTTTTAGAACATTTAGTGAAAAATAAAGTGGGTGTTGAATTCACAAGGTCACAGACCTGTGGGTGTTCCATCCCCCGTATCCCAGGTGCGACGCGGCTGCCATTTTGAACCTTACGTGTTTGACTTAAAAAAATATACACACTAATGACTGAATCGGTTCCAATACCAATTCCGATACTTGGCTTTAGGTATCTACCATTACCTGATTGGCTATCAACCGATTACTAGTGTAAGGACGGAAATTGCTTTTCTTTCTTATTAAAACATAAGACATTTTATCTTACATGTTATTTAAGTGTTATTTTTAGTGCAGCCACAACTTCACAACTTTATCTGAATAAAATGTCCAATATATGAGACGTTCTGGATTAACACCAGCCAAATTAGTCTCATTATGTCCAATCAAAGGCACAACAATGGTATCGGCTGAACTGATATCGTGGAGCCGATCCCGATCCAGCAAAATTTCCTGGATCGCACCGATACCGATCCAGTATCGGATCGGTGAATCCTAGACTGAACAGACTTTAAGCCATTTTCTGTCTTAAATCCATTATTAATATCAAAAAACTATTAAAATTTGCCCAAATCATCAACAGTCATTTCGAGTAAACTATTTTTTTATTCGCTTTTGTAGATTTAGGGTCATTTACTCTTAAATGGTGAATGTTTTTCTTGCATTCTTTAGTAAAAAAATAAAAAAGTTGAGACATTTTAAATTGTTTATTAATGCACACTGAAAAAAGACCTGGCAACATCTCATAAGTGCACTAGTGCGCCCAGAATTTGTCTTGTCTTTTTATCCAGCAGGAATAAAAGACAAGAAAATGCAGATAATACATTATATTTGTCCATTACAATATAACAACACTAGTGCCTATTTTACATCTAAACTAGAAAAGTACCTGGCAACTTGTCAAACGAATCCAAACCCATTTCCCAAGTTTTCATGTTGCAATAACTCCATCCTCCTCCAAACTACTCACACAAAGCAGCTGAACCTCGTCCTGGTCAGACATTGTAACCAAATACATCACAATATGACTTAAATCATGGGAGGGTTTGGAAAAACGGAGAAGTCCTGTGTGTGACTCATTTGTACTTGTGGGGGAGACGCAGAGGGAAGCCCTGCTCTGACCACAGACAAATGCAGTGGAAATAGTCCCACCATGACTCACCCGCCCCTCCTGCAACTGCAAAAAACATATCTCAAAACTAAATTACAGGGTCTACCATAGTCCTTATTTAGAGTAGTTTTGAACAGTTTTGAGCTGATCTAGGCAAGTTTGTTACTCAGAAAAGATTTGCATTATTAAACTTGCAGAGGTCGCCGTTTGAACCATCTGGCAACTTTTACCAACAGGCGGCTCTCGTGTGTTTGAAGATTTGTTAAGGTCTTTCACACCAACACAACCCTAGTCGCTGTGAGGAGCGATGCAGCGTCTGTTCCAGCCTCTTTGGACGCACGATGTAAAAGAACATTCTCACAAACACAACCCAAAACAGCCACCAGTCGCCAAACTAATGTCGAATGGACTTGCGTGTGATGTAATGCTTGATGAAACATAAGTTGCATTCATGTTCTCTCGGAAACTGTGAAGTTCTGAGCTCCGACTGAGAAAAACGTGTTGAACACTGCTCGGGACGGAATTTCAGCTTGGAAACTCGTGCGGAAAGTGTTAGCAGCTGAGTTCCCTAGTTTGTGTCAAATGACAAGAGCCTGGGCAGGACCCACGGCAGGACGGCATGAGATTGGAGCAGAGACTGACTCAAAATGACAGGGATTAGTTTATGAGTGTTCAGCTTCACCAGTAAAACTATTTAAAACCTTAACACAGACTAAATGAGTTTAGATCAATTCACCTTTACAGGTAATGTCCGAAATCATTTATTTATCAGCCTTTTACCAACAAGAAAAGAGACAGCTCCTCAGTAAGTTCATGAGTTACAACAATAAGAGTTTCCACATGACTTTTCCCGAACCTGCAAAGAAAATCAAGATGAAGTGATGCAAATGTTTGTTAGTGTCACTGCTCCACGTGTGTTCCACAAGCTGTTGTCATGAACGCTCTGGTTTGGGAGGTCCGATCGTGCGAAGATTCCTCCGAGTTTCCCGGGGAACATGAATACAGCATTAAGTTGCGTGTGAGTAGTTGTCAAACTCTGATGGAAAAGAGATGTTTCTAATCTTACCTCATGGATTAAGCTCAACTTCTTTCCCCGCCACAGTTCAGACTTCGTACCGCAACTCCCTGTCTTTGTTTTCTTGAACCAAATAGTCCTGTTGAACGTGTGCAAATAACAACAATTCATGCTCGGCTAAATACTGTTAAGCCTTTCAACACGGTTTGTTGCTCACGTTTTAAGGAATTGATACGTTCATTGTTCAAACAGAAGCAAGAGTCGGATCAGCTACGTTCGCCTTCTTGAATGTTTTGAAATGGAGCTTGCAAGCAACTTTCGACTTTTTAGTGTCACGTGTCAGAATCGCCGTGCTTGATTGGATCATCCTAACATTGGACGGAGAAATTATTGACCGAGGCTCAGGTTTCAGACCCTTCTGCTTCAAACAGAATGAAACAGAATGTAGGAGGGGCTGACTGGTCAGGCAAGGTTTTTGCACAATTTTCCTGTGCACTGATTCGCTGGTTCTTTTGTAGGGTTAATCAAACAGTTGCAAGTCTTCAAAACAGCACAACTTGCTCCACTGACCACCGACAATCTCATTCACACCAAACACATGAGAGCCGCCTGTCAGCAAAAGTTGCCAAACTGTTTCAGATGGGCGACCCTCAGCTTGGTGTGAAAGACCCTTTAAACAGTCTGCATCGCCAGCGGTCGCCAGTCGCCCCAAACAGACGCTGTGTCACTCCTCTGTACCGACAGGGACTGGGGGTTGTGTTGCTGTAATTCTTTAGAGTCTTTCACATCAAGCCAAAGGCCGGCCATCTGAATCGGTCTGGCAACTTTTGCAGACAAGCGGCTCACGTGTGTTTGGTGTGAATGAGGCTGTCGAGGGTCAGTGGAGCGGAGCAGGTCATGAAGGCGAGGTTTTGAAGACTTGTTTGTAGAGTCTGCGTGGTCACAGGAGAATCAGCAAATCAGTGAGCAGGAAAATCATAAACTGACACTTATGGAAAAAAATTAACTGAGAATGTATTGTTGTTATTTGAACAGGTTCAAATGGGACTTAAGTACGAAAGAGAATGCTATTTGGATTGAGGAAAACAAGGACAGAAGAGTTGCAGCGACCTGTTAAGGTTAATTGGGCATCACTGTAAATTTCCCTTAGTGAGTGAATAAGAGAATGAATGGTTGTCTGTGAATGAGGGAGTGAATGGTAACCCTGCGGCAAGTTGGCCACTGTCCAGGGTGTTCCCCGCCTAAGGCCCAAAGTCACTGGGATAGGCTCCAGTCACCGCGACCCCTAACGGGATTAAGCGGTAGAAAATGAATGAATGAATGAAAGATAACTTTTAAGCTATATTCACAAAGACCTTTCTTATCAGTGAGTCAAATTAATGTAAAAACAGTGTTGTGATGATTTTGGTCCCAGAATTGTGACAGAATTTAGTATAATTTAACCATTTTAATCCTACATTTTAACTCTTCTATTCAAATCCTTAAACGGGGCCATTTCGATGTAAAAAAAAAACAAAAAAATATATATGTTCTTCAGTTTAGAGCAAAAACGTGTAAGAGTGTAAGTGTTGACTATATTGACTCTACATTAATGTATTTTCCCGTTTACCCTCATGACTCACCTAAAACCTCCTCTTTCTGCCTTTTTCATGTAACTTTTTCCAACCGACTAATTCTTTCCAAATGCTTAAGTCCATCTGCTGCAGAACAACTGTGAACCCGGTCGTTTCTGCCAACTTATTTTCACTCTCTTTCTCTTTTCAGGACTGTACGAGCTCAAAACGCCAGGAACTGATAGAAAGAAGGCAGAATGTTCTTTAGAAATATGTTATTGTATCCAAACAAGCATGTAGAGTTTAGTTCAGATCATGGAGGAGAACAGGCCATGAGATCAAGAGTCTCACAAAAACAATAAGACGTGAAGCTAATGGCTAATTTAAAATGACAAATATTATGGATCATTTGCATTGCTGTTGTCTTTTAATACTTGCTCTTGAGCCGTGTTTTTTAACCAGTGTGCCTTGAAAAAAATGACCAGTTTCCAAAAAATCAATCTATGAAATAAGATAAAGCTGATTTAAAAAAAAAAATTGCCATCTTGGAGTGTTTGAACGTTTTACACCAAGAATGAAAGCAAAACAATGTAACTTAATGAATAAATTAAAGGTGCACTGTGTAACTTTTCCAACAAAAGGTTCCGTCACTACTTTGACCATGAACCAAAGTAAAAAATCAAACATATTTAACAAGTATTTGATCAATTGTAGATAATTTTGATGACCTGTACCACTGACTTTGCTTCTGTTTGGTAGTAAGAGGGTCATTCCAAGCCACCAGAAAAATTTGATACTGCCCCTTTAGTTTATATTTACAAAATTAAACAATTGTTTCCAAAGTATTACAATTTGGCCATATTCAAATAGGTGTGCCGCGAAAAAATGTCAACCAAAAAAGTGTGCCATGACTGAAAAAAGGTTGGTAAACACTTGCCTGGTCGCCCTCGAGTCAACTGGATTTCTAGGGCGAAGCAAAGCTCATCTAACAGACAGCGGAGGGAACCAATCAGAGAAGAGCATAAAGGCTTCTAGTGCCGTGAGCTGTTGGGATTTCTCTCCCGTCCTGCCGTAAGGGTCCTACCGGCTCGAGCCGACTGCACTGCCTTGACCATCTTGAACACGACTATTGACGCGATGTCTTTTTGGTAATTTAAAACGGCATTTACCGGTGAATGAAACAAACTCTCGGTTTTCCGGTGCGCCATGTTGTTTATCCAACCCTCTGCCGCGCTGCCTAGATCCATGCGCGCTGCGCACAGCAGGGACGTTGTTGGCACAAACCACGTGATTGAAATAAACGAATTTCATTGCACTGTACGATCTGGATTTCGAGGGAAACGCCCGTGGAGGGAGTGACGACCAGACTGATATTTCTCTGTGTAAAAATACAGAGATATATCATTCTGGACTTTCCAGGCAAGGTAAACACTGCTCTTGAGAATATTTATTTGGGCATGTTAAGTACTAAAATTAGAGCTTCATCTACTGGCTACAAAGCAAACAACATGGTAGAAATAATCAAAACGTTTTTGCCTGATACAATATGTTAATACTGTGAAAATGCTCAAAACAAAATGAGATTTTAGAGGTTCGTGTATTTATAGTGTGTTTAATTCAGTAAAACACTGAGTAAATTCACATTTCTTAGACTAAATACAGCTGCGGCTCTTTCTTATTTTTATTTGATTTGAAATGGATAAATATGTCTCTTTTGCTGTTAAAGGTTGCAGACTCCTGTTCTAGTCAATCCTAATATTGTCCGCTACGACAAAGCTGATGACAAATGTCTGTGTAACTTGACCGAGCTCATTTCCTGCTTCAAACCTATTTGTAGAACCTTTTGGGAAAGACCCTGTTCACGCTCGGATCCTGTTGTCTTTTCCACATCTGCTCCGACGGACGACCACCTTTTCCACTAAAACCTGTTTATTCTTCACAGTTTTCCTCTGTTTTCTTTGGCGGTTTTCACTTCAGTTTGTTACATAAGCAGCGGTAATGGCGGCAAAAGTGGCGCGATTGATTTTTCCGTGAGCTATAGGTTTATTTTGAGTGGTTCACATGGCAGGGGCATAATTAGAGTGAGGAGGGAGGGGACGAGGAGCTAGGAGGGATTGTAGGAGACGAGGAGACACTGTAGAAGTTACTAAAATAAAATAAAAACACACTGAAGATGATTCTAAATTAACTTTTTGAGTTTTAATCTTGTTCTGACATTGCTTCTTCGTCAAAAACACAGCTGGAGCTTAGTTTCTTCTTGTCTGCGTCGTACGTATTCACCTTATTCTGCCCCGCCCACTTTTCTCGGCAGGGGACTTCCATTTTAGCTGCCTAAATTAGGAACACGTATTTCAACTTGTAGCTATTTCTGTTTGTGATCGCCCCACAAGGTACCATGTTAGTTACTTTAAAGCTAAACAGGAAGTGCAATGGCAAGAAAAGTGGGCGTGGCAGAATAAGGTGAATAATACGCGTTGCTGATCCAGTTCTTTTCTATGGTGGATGTAAAATGTGTTGTTATTTCTGAATATTACTTCACAGACCTAAACTTAAGCCGTTAAACCCAAAGAAAATGTCCCTGCGCAGCTTCAGCCAAAACTCACGTCTATAATACGTTAAGGAAATATCGTCTGTTTGACACTAGGGTTAGTATAAGGAGAAATCGTATAAATGACATGCCATAAAGGATAGAAAAGTGTTCATGACCACTAGCCACTAGGTCTAAAGATTATGATGAACTACTTAATGGTTAATTCTTGGCCGTTATAAACCAGGTGGAGGCAGGAGGCAGTTCCTATTAATAACATTGACCTCATTCATGAACGTTGTGCGTAACTTCCACTTTAAGAAGCTGCTGAGAAAACTCTGTCAGATTTACGATGAGTTCATAAGAAGACAAATTCCTTCTTATCAGCCTTTACGCCAAATTCACCAAACTCCAGCTACGAATGGTTATTTACATAAAAATGAATAATGTGGCTGAAGCGAGGGTGCACAGTGCGCTCTGGTCTTGGGGGTGACACAATGGGGTTCTGAGTCCTGTAGGGGGACATAGAGGCTCTGAGGCTGGGACAGGCTGCTGCAGGTTTATTAAATGGTAAAGGATCTATTTATATAGCACTTTTCTACCTTTCCAGGCAATCAAAGTGCTTCACAATCTAGTATCCACTCTCACAGTGTAACAGACACTGAGGCAATCTCGGTTAAGTGTCTTGCCCAAGGACACAACGACAATCCACTCTTGTGTCGTCCCACTGTGGCACCTGGCGTTCCAATGGTCTCCCATCCAAGTACTAACCAGGTCCTATTTCGCTTAGCTTCTGAGATCTGATGGAATCAGGCTTTAACAAGCAGGTATCGTGTCTTTTTTTTCTGCAAAACTGATGACTTTTTTTATTCTAAAAATACATAACCTACAATCATGTAGGAATTACAATTTTTGACTGAATTACCTCAGTGCAGTTGTCTTGTTTTGGTTTAAAATACTACATCCTGTACATACAAACACTTCCTGTTCAATACTCTTCTATGAGGTTTTCCCTACATCAGCTTAAAACAAATAAATCCTCTTTAGATCAGACAGTTGTGGTGAATGTTACAGAAAACATGTTAAAGACTTTACCTATCAGAGGAATATTTCACCAGAGGACACTTGTATGTTTAAAAAGAGACATAATTGTATCTAAATGCTAACGCTAACAGGAAGTGGTCGTAAGTACAGAAGTTAGCATTTTTGAACAATCGCAAGCCAACTGAAATTCCGTGCACACAGTCAATTATATAAGAAATTAAATTCTGAAACAGCGATGCTCCTGAGTGTTCTAACATTACTTAGGATGATTGCAGATTTAAAAGACAGTATTGTAATGCAAAAAGTGTTTTCTGACGCACATTTAACTTGTTAAGAGGTAATTGTTTGACAAAGAATAAAATGTAACGGTTATTAATGAAAATGTATGAGTAAAGATTAAAAAAAAATAAATAAAAAACACCTGACATAGGGGGTACTCCGTGTGTGAGATCATGACGAAATAGGTTGGGAACCACTGGGTTAGAACAGTCTTTAGATTTGCTTTGAACTGAGACTGAACTCGGTTTGGACCTGCAACAGTTTGGATTTATTCTGAATCTGGTTCTGGTTTGGAACGTTCGACTTTTGCCACTGACCAGAAGTTTTAAAATAATCAAAACGACTTTAACATGTTTCAAAAACCCAAAGTAACAACAGTTTGCCAAAGCAGCAGCTAAACTTTACTTCTTTCTTTTGTCTTTAACATGCCAGAGAAATCCACATTTTCTCAAACTTGCGTCATATCTGTCGAGTTTGACGTTCTTTGTTAAGCTGCACATACCCGGAGCACACATGTTTCTGCAGGTTAATCGACTTCACAATGGTCTTTTTCACCGCTGAAGCCTGAGCAAACAGTGAAGCATTGATTCAGGTCACACAGGGTCGTTTCTTGGTCCGTCACGTCGTTAAAACCCACAACGTCTGCCTATTTTTACTAAAACGCCTGACAGAAAAGAGCTCTAAAACAAACTGGAGTTGTTTCAGAATCATACGACATGAACTGAGTGAAAATAGACGACAAATTAGACTTTTTCTTCCTGTTTCTTTTGTGATCTCATTGATTCACAAGACGTGTAATTTTTGTTTGTTTGTTTGTTTATTGTCAGATTTGTACTTTAATTTCACTTGCTGCCAAGCCTTTGAGCTACATTTTAATCTAATTTTATTCAATGTCTTGAGACTGGATTATACTGCTTTACTTTACTTCTTGCTTTACGGTGGAACTACGGCGGTTTGTCACGAGATTAAGTCTGCGTTTGGTGAGTAACATTATTATTTCATCTTTTTATTTGCTCTTTTCTGTCTGGTTTTCACATGAGCCTGTGTTTTCTCTTGTCAGATTAAAGAAGGGACGATAGTGAGCTGTGGAAGGATCTGCTCTGAAGTTTAATGGTCAGAAAAATTAGTCTGTAGTCGACTAAAGACATTTTGATTGACGTAAGACGCGCTGTCAACTAGGGATGGGACAGGACAGAACTTTCACGAGACAAGACGAGCTATGAAATTGGGTCCACGAGATCGAGACGAGATTTTGAAATAATTTACATTATTTGTTTCAATTCATTGTAACAAGGCAAGTTACGAGATTAGACTTTTATTGTTTATTGTTGTTAGTTTAATATTTATTTAGTTTATCTTTACCTTTCATTATATCTATCACCTTGTATTATTATTATTTGAATGATAGGAGTTAAATCATTTGACAATTGTCCTGCTCCACCTTGTGTTGCTCAGGCTCCGCCCCCTTTCTCCTGCCTCTGCAGTGCTGCTGACAGGGACCAGACCGAGAAGGAGCCACACTTTTGTACTTTTTACAAAGTTATTGATGCCATAGGACAAAATCTCTCTTTGTGGATCTATTTTATTCTATGTTTAAATGTGAAAAACGTGTATTATATTTTACGCGCTACCTTTTGCAATGTTAAAGACTAATCATCTTATTGGTCCTAACATTACAAAATAAAAACTGGGAAAGAGTTTAGACTGTTTTCTGCCAGAATAAGTCCTCTACAAGTCTGTGTGTGGAGGAGACTGTTTACTACAGCTGCTCAAAGATACAAAACATGACTATTGATAATAGCCTTTGTATATGGAAACATTTCATGAGATAGTTCTGTACATGTGCGCACAGTATCGTGACAGGTTGATCTCGCGAGATCTTGTGGCACGAGATCTTGTCCCATCCCTACTGTCAACCAATCGATCAAAAAAAGTAAGTAAGTAAGTAATCTCTTTATTTGTATAGCACATTACTCAGACACAGAGTCACAAAGCGCTTCACAGTGAGACGAACCCCTCCCTCCTCACTCAGTGACAGTAAACTGCCCTGGGACAGCTCAGCAGAGGTCCTCCTTTCTCAAAACTAGTGAGTGTCTCAATGTTCTGACCTAATATTTAACCCAAACTGCCTCACAAGACACAAGCTCTGATGTGTGCATGCTAAATTACTATTCATAAAGAAAAAATGCAGCTAAACAAGATTTTCATGTAAACAAAAAAAAAATGAACCAGTGAAACAACAACAACAGATGATATATTCGATATTCCATTTTTGCATATCTTCAAACCAACTATCACAATATTATCTAAAGTTCGATATATTGCCCAGGATCGTACCGTACTGCCCTGAACTGTGTGGGAAAAAAAAAAGAGTTGATCAGGATTTTTCAGCAGCAGTTCCTTCAGACTGGCAGACTTACTTTCTGTTTTTATATCTCTTCTCAAAGCTTCAAAAGATTTATTTTCCCTGCCTTTTAACTAGTTTGTGACCTCGAACTTGTGCAGCTCTTCGGTCATCTGTGTTGTTTTTAAAGTGAGGCTAAACAGCCGTTCAGAGACTAACTCCGCCTACAACTGAACTTCAAACAGGCTCGCAAAAGTGGGAGATGCCCGGAGGCCTTTTAAGAGACGCCCAGGTGGGTGTGAACTGACATTGATTGACAGCACTAAATATGAACAGTGAGCCTGGTGAATGTGAGTTTTGTATTGGAGCGGTCCAGGTCTTGACGTGAGATTCACAGATGAGGAAGCTGTAGTCTACAGCACTACAGCTTCTTGACGTGCAAGTTTGCCTCCTTGCACGTCAAGATTCCTTTTATATTTACTTTACAAAACATATTATGTATTAAACCTTTGCTTTAGTCTACATAAGCACATGATCGTATCGTATGATGTGAGTATTTTCTACAAATGAAAATGAAAAACGAAAATGAAAAACTTGCCACTGGCACAAGATTCGAACCAGCGCATTGTTGTGCAGGCGGCTGCACATCGCACCACTCGCTCATCAAGCTGAGCTAACTGACTGTTGATGTCAATGTGCAGCGAGTGATCCCTTTCAAACTCTCTGCAGCGGCGGTGTTAGAGTGAGGAGTTTAAATCAACCATCTGGGCGGTTCGTCTGCCGCGTCAATACACTGTGACGTCAGAGGGTACTAAAAATGCAGTGACAGCGTTTGCCCTGCGTGGCAGTACAGCTGCTGTTTTTGCACACATACAGTAACTCCAAAATGAACGAGTTTGCACAAAAATGTCTAAAAAATCCTGGAAACAGTAGATAATTCAATTTTGACTCCATATACACAGTTTAACAGTGAAAAAAAGTTGATTCTGAGTTTAGTTTCTCTTTAAAGGTATTCTATAAATAAAGCTAAGTTCATCTCTACATTTTCCAACATTACAATTCCTGCTGTTTATTCATAACTTCTCATTTTCTCCCAAAACAGAAGCAGCTTTCACCATTTTGACCTGGATTCCTACGAACGAGAAGACGCTGCTGAAATAAGGAAGAACTGGTCGTGTTGTGTGTTTATCCAGACATGTTGTTTTGGTTGCTACGATTCAACAGCAGCGATAATTCGATTTGACCGTAATCTGCTTAAAGAACCATCTCTGAGCAGGCACAGTCCCATCTCTGTCTCCGCTCTGAGGGTTTGGATTCGTCTGAGCAGAAAAAACGACTAAATGTTTGCTGGTTTTGAACGCAAACAAGGTATTCTCACATTTTTGATTTGTTTTATAATCTGGTGGAATTGACAAGGCAACAGTAGATGAAGAAAGATGATAAAGAAAGTGGTTTTGTGTGAGGTTATATTAAAAACTAGAGCTCAGTGACATGACAAAAAATGTATATCTGGCGTAAAGCTAAACAGGTAATGACAATATTAATCAAAAGCTGCAATCAAATTACAAAATCTTATGTTTAAGGCCTTGTCCACACGACAAAACGAGTTTAGAAATGAATTGCGTAAACATGGAGCTGTTTTAGGATTTGTGAGCGTCCACTTGAAGCCGGTGTAATGCCTGTAACTGACCAGAGTGTGGCGCTGTGACACCGACACAGAAAGTCACAAAACTAGAGGAAAACAGAAACTTAGGGAAGAATTCTTTTAAGCTTAGCAAACATTCTGAATGAACAATGTGGATCTAAAACCTACAGAAGAGACACAGAAAGTGAATGTAAGCTTCGGATTCTTTGGAATATTTTGACTAAGTTTCAAAATGGATTTAATGGAGATTGTAGTGGATTTGTTTAATATTTCCCTGTCTTCTGTGAAATGAAGTTGAAATGAGACACAGATTTTGGCAGTGAACGTCATCTAAAGGTCAGTAAATTCTGCAGATGAGACTCTGGGGCAGTCATGTTGTCAGCGTAACTGAGGAGACGCTAAACTGGAATTTTAAAATCTTTTCACTCTGGGACCTGGTTTCAGTAATATTCGTTTTCAGTGTCTATAAACTCCTGCTTCGTGTGGACGATGAGTGGTTTAGGTCAAATATTTGCTCTGAAACGCCTGAGCTTGATTTCATGCGGACAGGGTTTTGTTCTGACTAAAACATCCATTTCTTAAGATTAGATCTATAAAACAAAATGTGATTCTTTTTAATCAGTTCATATTTCAGACTTTCTTTGTAAATTCTTGACTGCAAAAAAGCCTTTCAAATAATAAGAACATTTTGTTTTATTTGAGGTAAACATTTCTTATTTCAAGTGAAATATTCTGCCAGTACAGTAGGAACATGTGACTATTAACCTGGTTGTTTTGAGCAGAAAATGATAGTTTCAAGTTCTCTAGAAAAGGTTGAGCAAATCTCTTCTTGATTCAAGCAATTATGACTTAAACAGATTCATATTTGTTTAAATCTAGATAAGGTAAATCAAGATAGAATACCTCAAAACAAGTCCAATAATCCTAGTAAAACTTGGTCTTATTAAGTGAAAAAACCTTAAAATTACTCTGTTAAGATTAATATGCTTAATTCAAGTCATTTTACCTAAGTTAGATTTTCCTTTTTTGCAGTGTAAACACATTTAAAACAGTCAGGGCTAGATTTATCAAGCGTTTGCTCATGTGCAAACAGGTTAGTGGGAGCAAAAACTTGGCTTAGCTGACATTTTTCTTTCACACAGACACTAAAGATGCAGAATTTGAGCTGGTTTTGTGCAATATGTAATATGTACATCATTTATCAAGCCAATTTAGCGCCTGGCTTGATAAATCAGGCCGTCTGACTTATAAATGATAAATTGTACTGGAAAACTGCAGGAAAACACAGTTTATCAATTCATTAAACAGTTAATCAGTTATCAATTTTACTCGAGTAAAACTATGCCTATTTCAGTCTTATTTTTAATTCTTCTAACCTGGCTCACTCCAGATGGATATGTGTTGAGCTCTTATTTCCACATTATCCACCTGGAACTTCCCCTGCTGAAAGCATAAAGTTGTATAAGGACAATTAATGAAATGCCTTCAAACTGATAGAGTGACTTGTCAACTAGTGCCTTAGTTTACCCTTCACCAATCACAGCAACGAATCGTAATGACATATCCAGTGTGCGTGTGGGACAGAACAAGTGACACCTCTCTGCTGGATTTGTTTTGAGTTTGTGAATTCATCTGGCGGGACAGGATACAATTCTCCTCGACATGTTTGAATAGTGAGCACAATCAGATTTTTAGAGCTTAAATCACACATTGAGTCACAGTATCACAGTATTTGCGATACTTGCTGAATATAGATAGTGCTAAGGCTTTTGTCTGCAAAGGAAATTCCACTGGGAAAATAATCAAAAGTAATCTTGCCTGTGATGCTACTGCTACAGACTCAAAACTGGTCTGAATAATTTTTGACTTAAAAACATCATGACATTAAGGACATTCAGAACAATGTTTTCTTTCTTGCGGGGAAAAAAAAAGTATCTCAGAGGCAGAACTCCAGCTGTATTTGTTGTGTTTGTGATGAAGAAGCAATCACAGATAAGAATTAAAACGTTTATTTAGTATATCAATGAGTTTTTGCAAAATAAAATTCAACATTTATAGATGTTTTGCTCTGGTTTGGCCTTTTAAACGACACATTAATATCACTGCAGGCATTTTCTCAGCCTAAAACAGAGGCGTTGTGAAAGTTTCCAAATGTTTTCTTTTTCTTTTCCACTCTTGAGCTCACGACTGCAGCAAAGGTTAGTTACATAAAGAGCCATAAAGTCTGAAATAAGCAGAGAGGGACCAGAGGGAGGAGCCAGACACACCCTAAAGTGTTAAAGCATCAAAACTCACAAATAAGACTCAAAAGGAACAGACTACAAGGAAAAGTTACTGATGAAATATAGAGCCCAGGATAGAAAACACTAAAAATACAACTGTTGTTATTGAAATTAATGGAAATATGCCATTTTTGCAGCAGGTTTAATCAACTTAAATACATCAGCCAAAACAATGCAAAAAAGTAAACAAAACAGCCTGGAACAACCACAGTAAAACTGCTGAATAATGGTAAATGTATCACTCTGTAGTTTTAGAATATTTTAGCTTTAGTTTCTGTATTTAACATTTTAAAGTTTCCATTGGTTTAACATTATTAGACCAACCACAAATTTCTACAAACTTTTTTTTACAAAAAAGTTTTTTTTTTTCCGGCCAAAACGTTATCAATGTACCTTTGAGCAATTGTGGTTATTATTTTTCCCATTGTCAAGCGCCTAACTCAAAATGCATAACAAACAGAATTTATTAATATCAATAACTGTTTAGATTCACAATAATTATGGATTCACCTTATTTTGCCGAGCCAACTTTCCTTGGCAGAGCTAACCAACATGTTTGCTTGTCGTTTTGCGCAGGGCCGGCCCTGGGCATAGGCAAACTAGGCGGTTGCCTAGGGCGCCATCTAGTGGTGAGGGTGCCAAAGTGTAAAAAACATAAAATAAGTTCCACAAGTTATAAGCTATTAACCAGTTTTTATTTCGTCTCAATATGTCACCTATTCGTTGAGTTATGGCCACAAAAATGGCCCCAGCTCTAGAACACAGCAGATCAGCTTCATCCTCACGCTAGATTTTGTGAAGTCTGAATTTTTTTGTCAGAACAAAAAGCCTCATGTTTTATGAGACTTCTACCACCACAGTAGTTTACACTATTAAATCTGCACTTATACGTTTAATTTGGGGCCCCAAACAATTAAAATACTAGCGATTTATATTACATATTACAGTACAAAATTATCCGTAATTTAACAATTGTAAAAGATGAACTAAAGCAGAGGTGGGTCATATTCGAACCTGGACAAGTGGTGGAGGGCCGGATCACGATCATTGCTGTAACAAATTATCATTATTGTAAGCGCATTTTGTAAAACCTAGGCTTTTTAATCCACTAATTTGACCAATTATTGTTATTTGTGATACGTTGGTAACAACTGCTTACATGAGAATAACTACTTGATAAGAAGCAAAGATACACGCTCCATATCCAAGTCAGTCAAATAAAAAAAGTAACACTTATTCTCAACAAATGTGTCAGGGGCCACATTGACACAATCTGAGGGCCGCATCTAGACCCCGGGTTGCAATTTGCCCAGGTCTGTACTAATGGGTAAAAATACTACAGGTAATAAGAAATTGTGTCTATTGTCTTCATAAATTCAAACATTATTGTTTCCTTCAACATTAATAAATAAAAGAAATTGTGAAAAAAAAAAAGGGGGGGTCCAAATGAAATCATGCCTAGGGCGCCAAAAGGGCTAGGACCGGCCCTGGTTTTGTGATTCAATCTCAAATAGATATAATAACAGTTATCATAAACTCAGTGAGTCAATGCTACAGGCTAAACTTCATTGATCAACACTGGGTAAATATTATTTTTAGAAGCAGAAACATGTCCTAAGTTCACGCTCAGTTCAAAGATTACAACATCAAGAACATGTCACGACCAAATCACGAGTGAAACCAGCACCAAATAGAAGAACTATGAATCACATCTCAAGAACAGAAATGGGAAAAGTCGCATCCGAAACATTTAATTTGGTCGTTTTAGCTGAAAATGTTCGGCAGTAATTCATTCATGTTCAGTCTGAAGTGGGTGTGTCCCGAGTCGCGCCCTTTTCCCTCCAAACTAAAACTCTCACTCACTAACGGAGCAGCAGCAGGAGGACATTACATCATCACTTTAACATCAGATACAAGAGGAAATGAATGAGGCAATAGAATTAAATGGACAAACTGGTCAAAAGATAAACCTGAAAGTTTGTCATTCTCTCTCTTCTTTCTCTCCCCATTTTTCTCTTTTCTTCTTTCTCTCTCTCTCCCTCTCTGTCTCTCTCTCCCCCTCTCCTTTTCTCTCTGTCTTTCATTGTTTCTCACTTTCTCTCTTTCTTTTTATATATATATTTCTCTCTCTCTACCTCTCCCCTCTCTCTGTGTCTCTCTCCTCTTTCTCGTTCTCTTTCTCTCTCTGTCTCTTCTCTCTCTTTACTCTCTCCCCCTCTTTCTCTCCTCTTTTTCTCTCTCTTCATCTCTCTTCTCTCTCTGTCTCCTCCCTCTCCTCTTTCTCTCTCTCTCTTTCCCTCTCTCCCTCTTCTCGCCGTTTCTTTCTCTCTTCCTCGTCTTCTATCTCTCGCTCTCTCCCTTTTCTTTTCTCTTTTTCTCTCTCCTTTCTCTCTCTCCTTTCTCTTTTCCTCTGTCTTTCTTTTTTCCTCTCTCTCTGTCTACCTCTCTCTCTTTTCTCTTTCTTTCTCCAACCCTCGTCGCATCCTCCCGCTCTGTCTATTGTGCTCCGCTCGCTCTCGTTGCTCGCCCCTCGCGTCTTGCGTCTACTGGCCGTGCACCGCGTGTGCATGTTCTCCTCTGCGTGCTCTCGTTCTCTTTCTGCTCCAGTGCTCTCCGTTCTTTCCTCTCGTTCGCCTCGTTTTCTTTCGTCTATCTCTCGCTCTGCGTCGTGTCTTTCTCTTCCTCATCTCTTTCTCGGTCTCTCTCATTCTTTCGTCTCCGTGCAGGCCGGAGGATCTGCGCTCCGAGAGCACGCGAGAGAGTGATCGTGGTATACGGTTTGGCGGCGCTTGGTTATTACTGTGAGTCTTTCCTTTCTCGTCTGCGTCTTCTTTCTCTCTCGTCGTTTCTTTCTTCTCTCTCTCTTCTTGTCTCTCCGATCCTCATTCAGTTCTTCTTGTCGTACCATCTCTGCGGCTCTTTGGCTCCTCTCAGTCCGAAGGCAGCTCGTTAAGTCTTATGCTTGTCTCTCGCTCTGCGTCTTCTTTCGAGTGCGTCGGTCGTTGTTTCTTATCTCTCGATTTCGCTCTTCTCTTTTCTGCCTCTCGTGTCTCCCGCTTCTCTCTCTTGTGAGAACTGCAGAGAGAGGAAGAGGAGGAAGAAGAGAGAGAGCTGTTACAATATGTTGTCAAGTTTACAATATGTTACCCAACAAAATGTCACACAATGATTTGAATTTCAATAATAATGTTACAGTTAATATTTACAACTAAGAGGCGGGCTTATCAGTTCTACAGTTTTAAAACAGGAAGTAAATGAACCTGTTCAGACGTTTTAGATCAACTTTATGTTTTACAATGAAAAAATGCACATTATCTACAAATGTCACAGTTTATTACGAAACACGAAGAAAAAACACAATAGGGTCTGACTCTCCTTTAATACAATGATATTCTAGCACTGGTTGTCAGGGTTATATGTCACTGATTTCCTAAGATTTGTTTTTAACATAACATAAAATGTATATTGGCTGGAATCAATATAGAGAAGATATGGCTTGACAATTGCATGAACTGTGCGTAAAACCTTGAAAAGTGCAATTTCTTCAAGTTAATTGTCTATAAATCTTATATAATAATTTAATCTTGCCTTATGGTTCCTGTGAAAACTTTACATTTTAAGAATATTTTTTTACTCTACGATGAGTTTATAAGACGCTTTTTAACGCCAGAGAAGGTAATTATTATTTACTATGAGAAAGGCTGACCACGCAAGACGCAACAAGTTATGACTGAAACGGAAAAAAGCATCATTCTTTGTTAAAATGTAGAGATAAAAGGTGGACAAACTGCTGTAAATAGTGAAAATGACTCGTAAACATTGGCGTTACCGGTTGTATTTTTTGGTGCGTAATTGAGTTTAAAAGGTTAAAAAGTGACATAATTTGCGTTTTTTGTTACAATGTTCACATAAAAGTTAAACAAACAGCTATAAATTGTAAAAATAAGTCGTAAATAGTGTGCTAACCTTAGTTTTTCTTGCTGTTCTCTCGCGCGTTATTGCCCTGGTCTGGTCCAGCGCAGAAGTCTGAGCAGAGTGTGGATTGTCTGTGGAGCATCGCCCACAGCTGCAGCGGGACTATAGCGGGTCCGGAGGAGGACGAGATCCCGCCCAGAAAACCGAATTAGGACTCATACAGGCACGTTTAGTTCAGCGTCCCGTTACTCACATCTGCGCGGGGCAGGGCTTTTCCTCTCGTACGAACCACAGCGGCGGCGCGTAAACAGACGGAGAACCATAGCGGCACCGCCACGAGGGACACGCCCAGAGACGGAGAGAGACGTGCAGGAGACTGGGAGAGGACCAGACGGAGAGTACAACAAAATACACTGAAGTAAGAGTACACAAATACAGAATTTTAACACATATAAGTAGGCTTATTGAGGAGACAGGGAACAACAGGCCTTTTCACACTGTAGGAACTTTTTTCAATTCCTATACTTTTTTTAGTTCCAGTCCCCATTTTAGGCATGTTCACACAGAGCAGGAAAGTTCTGTGTAGCTACTGGGGCCACACTTTAGGGTCTTTTTTTTAGCTCCTGCTCTGGGGCAGGTACTTTCAGTCAGACCAGGAACCTTTAGGTGACATAAGCACATTTCCAGCTTTGTTTGGAAACATGTTTTATATGTTAACATTTAGACAAACATCCTTATCCTTGAGAAATATGACTTAACAGCAGTAACTCCCAAAATAAATGCTTAAATGTATAAGTAGTAACTATTACTGGGATTTTTTATCACTATAAACAGTAAATATTTGTCTTTTATTGTTGATTTCAGTGATGTTTTAGCTTTTGTTCATCATAATTTACATATCAATGAGGAAAAAAAAACAACACTAGTTTTCCATGGCTTATTTAAATGTTCCAGATTAAACAAATGCTAATGTTAAAACTATTTAGCCCCCACTTTCACAAAACTGTTGCTGTGTGAACCCAACGTGGTGATAGGGTAGTTCCTCTGACTAAACAGGGGCTAAAGGAATGTGGGAAGTTAGTTCTTGGTACTTTCATGTGGGAAAACACCTTACTGTAACACTTTTTTGCCCAATTTGAAAGATCAACTTAATCTTAGTTTAAAATGTGTCTAAAATACATGAAATGAAAGGTGCAGATCTTGGCTTGAAGAGGTTTGAGTTCATTTTGAGAAAAGAAAGTCAAGTGTTACAATGCCCTACACAACATGGGTCAATTGTAACGCATAAATTACAATTAATTATTATTTTTTCTATATCAAAGCTAATGCATTTGACAGACTGGAAGGTTGTCAACATTTAAACCACCTTGACTTTGTAATGTTTAGGTGGTGAGTAAGTAGGTAATCTTTATTTTCACAGACAGAGTCACAAAGCGCTTCACAGTGAGATGAACCTCTCCCCTCTCCACTCAGCGACAGTAAACTACCCTGGAGCAGCTCAGCACCAGCGATTCAACCTAAACACCTGGCGCCTCAACCTCCGACCACCACCAAGTGTTCTCTGACCTGCATGTTATTGGTTGGTGGGAAACCGGAGTGCCCTGGAGGAAAACCACCCAGACACAGGGAGGAACATGCAAACTCCACACAGAAAAGACCCGACCTTCTTGCTCTGAGGCCAGAGAGCTGCTCTGTCACGTGCCATGGGTAAAACACTTTACTGTCTGCTTTGAACTTTACTTTAGTTTTTCCAACAGAGGTGATAATCTCAAATTGAAAGCTCTGATTAAAATTGGGCAAAAAACATAAATCTAAATAAATCCATCCAAAACGAATCCAAAAAATGGCCAAGAAGCATAACGTCTAACACCTGGCCCCTCAACCTCCAACCACAACCAAGCGTTCTCTAACCTGCATGGTATTGGTTGGTGGGAAACCAGAGAGCACGGAGGAAAGAGAAACATATGAACTCTCCACAGAAAGATCCAGGTTGTGTGGGAGTTGAACTGCAACCTTCTTGCTGTGAGGTTAGAGCGGCACCACTATCCGCTCTGCCACCAGGTTGTTGGTGGAACGAAGGGGCTGATGGCTCAAAACAAGCTATAAATCCAATGCATTATTATGGATGTCTCAAGGTATTGTATTCTTTTTATTTGAAAAATGCTCGGAGCATTTCGATTGAGTCGCAAAAATTATAGACAACACAATTAAAAAACAAAAAGCTACTTTCAATTTTGATTCCTGGGGTTTACACAAAACCAACTTTGTGTTAATAGTTTTTTCTGTTCTTGTGTTGTGTGTGATTGCGATTTTTTTTCTTTTCTTCAGCAGAGTTTGTGAGTTGAATTTGTCTTGACATTTTCCAATTACAACTGTATTTTGATCTTTTACCGAAGATTTTTTTTTTTCTCCACTCTCATGCATTTCTGCCACTCACTGCTAACATTTAGAATCCTGTGATGTCACCTGCATAACCTCTAATATTATTAATATTAGGCTATTATATTTTGCACAGTAGGTCCACATTGTAGCAACATTCTACTAGCTCCATTGACTGCTTCAATGATTACACAACACTTACATTTACATTAGTGAGTACATTATGTTGTTCAAACTATGACGTCAGACGCTGAGCGAGTCGGGGCTGGGCCGGTGTTTGGATCAGAGGCTGGTGGGAAAACCACATTAGAACAAACTGTTATTGTGTCTTTACACAGGACACACCTCCATAGCCTAGAATGAACCAGGAGTAGGTTTTATTTGTTTATTTATTTGCTGGAGACAGTCCTGAACACGTACAGTAAGTTATAGAGTAAATGTGGTCGTGTTGTGAAATAACTGAACATGGAGGCCTATTCAGAAAACATTTTGAGTATGCTAGCTGTAGGCTATTTAGTTACTGTAGTTACTTTTAACACAAGCTCCTCAAGGTCACGTACATTGAATTTTGACTCAGATTCGGCTGTAACTCTGTTTGGGGAATAACATGCTTTGCTGCTGTTACCTCAGGTAAACAAATAATCCCTGGCATAACTTATGTCCTTGACTTTTTCAGACCGCGTGATTTTAAGACTCACTGGTGAGGTGTTTCAGTTTCCAACCCCCATCCAAGTCAGTTTTTATTTTGAAAATCTGGTCACTCTATATTTGTCTTATTAAAAAGGACCCACAATACTGAGATTCTGCTTACAATAATAAACATTAAAGCACATTTTCCAGTCATTCTTTTTTGAATGAATGGTTTATTTGTATAAACATTTACACAGACAGATGTCTTCCAAAGTGCTTCACACAGTGACCCCGCCTCACTCAGTGATGGCAAGCTGCCCTGGGGAACTCAGCAGCTCCAGGGCAGTCTAAACATGGCGCCTCAACCTCCGACCACCTAGCATTCACTTACTTGCATGATATTGGTTGGTGGGGAAACTGGAGGAAACCACCCAGACACGGGGAGAAACATGCAAACTCCACAGAGAAAGGCCCGGGCTGTGTGGGAGTCGAACCCACAACCTTCTCGCTGTGAGGCCAGAGCGCTGTCCACAGTGCCTTTCATTGATTCCTTTTCTTGGTGCAAATTCATAGCTTCAGACTAAACTGCTCTCTCACCATGTTGGCTTTAAGGTTTTCTTTTGTTTTCTTTGTAAATATTTTGAATGTTATGTTTTTTTTGCATAAATCATGTTTGTTATGTTGCATCCTAGTTTCGTACCGCCTAAAGGAGCTGACATCCAAAATCTCACATCATATTCAAATCAGTAAAGTATTGCCTAGTAGTTCATTTAAGTATTTTACAGTTAGACTTGTTGCAGCGTGCAGCAGCTGTTTCTCCTCCTCTGATCCTGCAGGAGACCCCAGACGAGCCCCTCAGTGTGTGTCAGACCGAAGTGCCTCTCATATTTGCACCGTGACTCACCGCAGACTGAACTCTGAGCGGAGTATTTGTGTTGTAGTAGAGCGTTGCCGTGGAGACGAGGGAGAACAGGAAGCGACGTCACTTTGTTTTGTGCTTTTCCTGTGATTCTGTGACGACCTTTTCTGTCGAAGTGTGAAGAGAGATGAGTTTATCTGCAAATGTTTAGGTGGTTGTTATGCAGACTGATGCAAACAAAGCGTCAATATTATAAGTGACAAGAGGAAATACACAGCAGAAAGTTTTTTGATGATGCACAAATCGGCCTCTTTCATGTGTACATTGGTACTTTTGTGATATTTTATGTTTGCATATTTAAAGAACAAATATCATGCATTGTTTTCTTCAAACATGCTCTTGAGCACCTCGAATGTCATGCACAAGAAAACCAGAACCAGAAAAAAACAAAAAACAAAAAAAAAACTGTAGTAAAGCAAAACAATCATGTGTTTTCCCACATCAGGAATTGGGTTTGAGCTCCTATGAGAGATCTGGGACCACAATCATAAAGATTACTGTTTTAAGGCATTAGGTTGTTATGGATTCAGATCCTGCTGCCTTCTAAAGCTCAGTCCAGGCCCAGACTCGTCTAAAGTTTGTCACTGACCATTGGGATGATCCGGACGGAGGACTGGGACATTGTCATGTCGTCAGAAGAGCCTGAAATAAAACTTTTGGTATAAACAGTATGGTGAACTCTCACCTCACAACATGAAGGTTTTGGCCATACCAGCTTGTCAAACTCTGATCCTGTCAGATCTCAGAAGCTAAGCATGTTGGGCCTGGGCAGTATTTGGATGGGAGACTCTGGAGGAACCTCAGGTGCCACAGTGGGACGAACAGAGGAGAAACTTATTGTGTCCTTAGGCAAGACACTTCACCCACATTGCCTAGTATGGTTCTGGTGTGTGTATGAATGGTTGTGGTGGTCAGAGGGGCCCTGGGGCTTCCGTCAGTCTGCCCCAGGGCAGCTGTGGCTACAATAGTAGCTTACCACTACCCAGTATGGAATGAATGAATGAATAATGCAGAATTTGAAGCGTCTTAGGGAGGCATAAAAAGCGCTGTATAAATCCAATGCATTATTATTATTATTGACTCCTTCATGTTCTCCCTGTGGCTGGATGGTTTCTTCTGGGCACTTCGGTTTCCTCACCAACCAAAAAAAAAAGTGCATATTAGAGAATATCCTCTTGACTAAGCCTGGCAAAAATGGAATCCAAGTGCTGCACTGCGGAGCTCACTGCTCCGGATGAGGGTAAAGGATGGGTCAAATGCAGAGTACACATTGCTTTACTGCAATACATTATACCTTAACCTTAAAAAAGAATGGTGAGTGGGGTGGAAAACATGCTTTGAGCTGCTTTACTGCAAAAGGGACTGATAAGTATTAAGTAGGCTGGATGGGACTATGTGTTGTGGAATTTAAGGTAAAAACTTCTTCTCTCAGGTAAGAGCACTGAAGTGAAAATGGTACATGGCTTGGTTTTGGGCCATGGAGGGCCTTTCTCCAGACCTCAACTCAACAGAAATTTTGTGGAGAGGAAGAGCCTTCCTCTAGATTAAATAATGTTTTTTTTGTGGTTTTGGCAAGCCTGCTCAAAGTGGAAACTGTTTATTTGTACAAAGACATAATACAAATATTAAAAAAAAAAACCCAACCCGTTTTAATTAAGTTTACAACACAAATTCAGTTGTTTTTTCCCCACTAAATTATGATATTTTTAACAACATTCAGCAGGGACAAAGATCTGAACATTATGGGCCAAATATAGCGCTGAAGTGCACTTTTCATACAAGCGTAATGCGCAAAAATATGAATTTATATTACTGACCATTAAGGTGGTTTTATACAGGATGTTTAAAACTGCAAAGTAAAAAAAAAATCTCACATCATGTTTTGTGATTCAGATTATTTCCAGCAGATGGAGCCAAAATAAAATAAAAATGTAAACGACGCGCTTTCTCCCGCGACGCCGAGGCCTGACAGCTGTGACGTCACCTCTGCGCGCCCCGTGACTTCTCGATCCAACATGGCGTCGGAGCAGGACAGTCATCCTCCGGCACGAAGATGCTGAACTGGACGAGTTATTGGACAGTAAGCGTTTATATTTAGTTTATGAGTCGCTCGGCTGTATGTCTGCTCGTGTCTGTAATTTGGTCTCAAACTTTGTAGATTTAGTCGCTTTTTCGAGGCTCGGACATTCGGTTCTCTGCTGCACTAATGATCAGTGAAGAGAGCTGATCGATTTTACATTAAACTCGTGCTAAAAGTTGTCAGTTCTGTAAACGTACAATACTTTCTTGGTTAAACCTTTCATTGACAGTCTAATAAAGTTGTGTTTCTGTGATAATTTAAGGTAGTAAGCGGGAAACATGTCTTAAAGATGACACGGTGTAAGTTAACACACTTTTTGCATCGGTGGATTTTTCTCAAAATAATGTAATGTCTGGAATGTTATAAGACGTCGTGCAAACTATTTAGGACTATTAATTATTTTGCATACATACAATTGTTCTAAAGCCTATCTTTTAGAGACATTGGCGTTCAAAAACCCCTTTTACTCTCGAGGTAAGATAACTGCAAAACAAGTCAGACATTTACTGGATCACATTTTATTCACTGGAAAAAAAGATGGATAATTTACTATTTCTGTGTGTGTACCTCAGAACACAATTTCATTTTTAACCTAAAAAGTACACTTGACAAGTACACATCTTAAAGAAAAAAATTTCAAGTCCACTTTAGACGTACAAATATAAATGCGTTCATCAAAAGATTTGTTGTTGTTTTTTTTCTATACATTTTTGAATATGCCCTTTTTTCTTTTTTTCTCCACTATATATTGTGTTTTTCACTCTTAATGTTCATATAATGTTGATGTTTTATGATTCTACTTTACTTTCATAAATTTCATAAATAAGTTTTAAGATTTAATGGGTGGGACAACTTGCTCCCGTTTTTTCTAATGTTGCTACAGCATGTCTGTCAGTCTTTCAAGAAAAACCTGCTTGTTGAAGAAAACAGGATGTTTTTGCTTTTTGAGAGCAAACTAAATGTTAACTTACTTTCACTGGGCGTGTATTGTCTAAATGCATCAGTTAGTCATCAAACTTTCTCAAAATGTTTATTTTGTTAAATGATTTCACCATTATGTGTATTAGGGCTGCACGATATTGAAAATTTCTGCGATATGGGCTCTGAGATTGCGATATTCGATATTTTGCAATATTTATTTTTCAATGAAGAATTTCTCTGTACATTTATTTAAAGTCGTTATTACACTATTAAAACAATGTGCGTATAAACCGCACACGTTCTGTGCTTAGTAATTGCTTAATCATTTTATTAACTTATTTTATTGAGGCGCGGTCATGTTTTAGATGATTTTTTACACGGCTTAGTTGCTGGTTACTCTGAAAATCTGGCAACCGCAGTCGGTACCCCTACACACGTTATGCCTGACAGGTCACAGCTTTATCACAACTATAGTTTTTGTGCCTTTTCAATCCTGTTTTAAACCAACACAAATCACAGAGTTGTTCTAAGAGGAGAAGACGAGAACAGAGTCAAACCACTCGGCGCTAAAAAACGGATGAATAATGCATAAAAATGTAATAAATATTGCACATCCTTGCGATATGGATATTGCACGTATCAATATTGCGATATCGATATTTTTCGATATATTGTGCAGCCCTAATGTGTATCAAAGTGGACTGACTCTCAACACAGATGATCATGCAATGTGCCAACAGTTTTAGACAATGTATCTTTGTAAAAGTCTCATTGTTCACAGTTAAATACAAATTCTTAGGACATTTCATACTAGGGCTGCTCGATTATGAAGAAAATAATAGGCACGAATATTTAAAGAATAATTGAAATCACGATTATTTAAACGTTTATTTGCTTAGAAAGAGTGCAGAGTGTTAGTGCTCCTTAGATCAATCAATCAGTCAATCAATCACTACTCCTATTACGATACATAATGACGCTAAGTAAATAAGACAACATATTACACACTTATAGGACGTTTTTAATCATTATTCACGTGTAACAGTGTGTAGATATTGTGTTATTACAGAGACATGCAAGACAACAAAAATCATCATCTTTCTGCATTCTTTGTAAATGCATTTTTCTTGTATAATTGTTTAAATGAATAAATGTTGGAACAAAACTTTAGATCTTCACTTCGACTATTCCATAAATCAACCCCACATATTGAAATGCATATTTTTCTTTTTTTTTCCTTGTTGTAGGAAAGAAAAGTTTCTTAAAATTACACGGATTCCATAGATTATAATTTCCTTCAGGTTCCCTAAACAATATTTGGATATTTTCAGGTAATTGTTTATGTCTGGCTGTAATCATAATGTGCACTGATTCATATTTAACAAGAACATACAATTTTAATACATTTGAATCGTAAACCTTATTTGTATGCTCTCTCCATGTAATATTCTCTCTGCCTAAATGCAGAAAGTGAAGAGATCAAATTAAATTGATGAGGTATCGTTAAAAATGGACCGTTGTAAATGTTTCTACAATCGTAAAGAAACAGTTTGGGACCTACTTTTACAACTCATGGAACTATCTGAGCGCTCACAAACACTTCTGTGTCATGGTTAATAATCGATTATACAACTTTTGTAAACAGCAATAATCATAATTGAAATAAAAGTTTTTCTGCTGCTGTGAACATAAGTTCATTAACATTCTCAAATCAACAAAACACTAAAGGTCTACTACAGTTTGGAGAACAAATGTCCACAGTGTTTGCTGGATTAGTAGAGCTGTCATTGTGAACGTTCTCTGTGTAAACAAAGATAATGAATCGGGGCAGAGGGCGTTTGGTTTACAGATTCATCCAGTGTTTCCAGAAGGTCAGTGTGGAATAAAGAGACGCCAAAGGTTGAGTTTGTGGTTCACTTATTTTGTTGGCCAAGAAAACAAACAAACTAAAAACTTCAGCCAAAAAATGACTAAAAGTATGACGTAAGCCAGGCCTGGGCAAAATGCGGCCTCAAACGTTTTTATATATTCATTAGTTATTTTTTTCATTGGCTTAGCTATGGATCATGTGTTCGCACAGGGTTCTTCACAAATATCACAATAAATGGTAGGGCTGGGTATTGCCAAGAGCCTTCCGATACGATACGTATCCCGATACAGTGGTCACGATACGATACATATCCCGATACATGTAAATCCTGATATAATTTCCTTAATATGTCACATATCAAGTGTCAAATGCAAAGGAATTTTATTTTCAAACTACTCTTTATGCTACATACAAGTGTCTTGCAAATAAGCTATTGTTTGGCTAAATAGTTTCAGCCTTAACCCTGCTGTCCAGGTTATAAGTGTAAATTATATACATTTTAGTATGCCGATACGTATCCCGATACACCTTACTGTAACGATACGCGTATTGCCAATGAGCTTGTCACGATATATCCCGATACCGATACATTGAGTACAGCCCTAATAAATGGGCATTAATAGATCAAATAGTCTATATTTCACTGGTATGTGCTGTTTATAATAAGAACTTTCTGCATCAATGACCTGACCCTTCTCCACTTGTCTGGATTCAAATACCTTATTGAAACTATATAGGTCTTTATATTGAAGATTTATATTTTTGATTAATACCTTTCAGTGCTATTTAAAGGGGCACTGTGTAAGAAAAACAAACAAACAAAGTGATCCAAGTGATTTCCACTTTTGAACACCAGAGGGAGCATTTCACATGCATTTTGCCTATTTACCATGCTGACATCTAGCGTCAATAATACACATTCCGGCCCGTAATAAAACATTTCAAATACGTATAAATGTATCACAATTGATGTGGAGTGGTTAACAGTGCTCTCTTAAGTATTCATGTTGTAAAGAATAAATATGATTTAAATGTTTGTGGACTATATATGATAATTAAAATTCCTCTCAATCTTACACAGTGCCCCTTTAAAGCAGTTAATCCCATAAGCGTCAGGGTTTTTGTCTTGAAATCCAATCCAGTAAATATTCAGCTTGTAAACTTGATCTTGGATAATCAAAAAAAATTATAGCTCTGTTGGATTATTTTATACACCCACTTGTGCAGAGTTGAAACTAGATTTTCCAAACTTAAAAACACAAACAGAATCTTCTGCAGTCTGTAAAGATTTGCTAGTTTGGCACCTAAAGGGTTAAACTGTTATAAGGATTGTTTAGGACATTTATAGCATGAAGCTTAAGTTTTTAAATTAAAACATTCTTGTGATAAGCAGGCTGGTGGGTGCTGTTGGCTGCCCTGTCTATAGAACGATGAGGGGAAACACTGAAAACTAATAATCTTAAATATGGTGGTAAATTTTTACTTTAGCTCTTTCCTACCATGTGTTGACAAAGTTATGATTGTCTTTTGTTTCAGGTGCGTTGGACGACTTTGACAAAGCAGCTGCTCCTCCTCCAGCTGCAGCCGCCTCTGCTTCAGCCGCTGCCAGAGATGAAAAGGTACATTGTCTTTATTAATACATTAAATACTTTGCAGAATTTAAACAAGTGATTTAGAACGTGTCCCTGTTTAACAGCAGAAACCGCTAAATATCTATCTGAAAGTTTAATTTGTTAGTTTAAAGGAGATGTATAGCAATTTGTTTTTTTGCAACTTTATGTTGTTAGCATTTTATATTAAAAAAACATACAAGCACCAACAAAAAAACAAATTGAGGAGTTGGAGGAGGGTTACAGTTGAATAAAAAGGAAAGATTTTTTTTTGTACATGTATATACTTGACATCCATTATTTGTGACATAGTGGCAGCTCTACGTTTAGTCTTTTAGTATTGGTTCTTGTTGCTTGTGTCTGCAGAATCTGTCCAATACAAAATAGTCACCAGTAAACTGGAACGATGCAGAAGTCCATTGTTCTGACTCACAGTGGCTAAAACTAGTGGCTTCTGCCAGATATTTCTCTGTTGCAATTGACTAAAGTGTTTTTAAAGCCAGATTCACCGTCACATTAGAAAAAACGGAAATGAAAATGTAAGTTTTGTGGTGAAGGTTTGTGAAAAATATTATTATTTGTTGGATTTTAGAGTGTTTTTTTTCTTGTATTTTGTTATGGAAAGTCCTTGTTAGGCCTGACTGGAAATAGTCTGTGTTTCTACTTGATTAATTATTCCCAATGTTAATCTCAGTCAGTTTTTACCTTGTTTAAGTATTAAGACTTGTTACTTGATTCTGAATTGAGCCTGTTTTAGTCCTAATGTGGACTTGGATTAATCCTGCGCTAGTCTTAGTTTAGTCTTGATGTGAAGTCTCATTTTGATGTGGTTAATAAGCAAATTTATTTGGTCTGTTTGATGGCTTAAGTTCAGTTTTTTTGTTGCTTTTATGCTTCAGACCAGCTCCTTCATTGCTTGATTTAGAGAAATGTAGACTTGCAAATTTAGACTTCTGTGATTTGAGACTCGTTTTGATCAAATCTGTTAATGATTACGTCTTCCATTCGTGTATATTATAATATTGTTCAAAATCATCAGTTCAATGACCCTGTCCTTTTCCTCTAAAAGTTCTCCATAACTTTGTCCACCAGCGTCAATAGCTTAAGCCGACTGCGCACTAAAGGAGTTTAGGATCTTTTGCGATTTTTTTGACGTGCCAAAAAAAGAAGAGGCCCCAGACATAAGGACATTTACATAAGGATGATTTGTCTCACAGTCGCATCATGTCGCAGGAAGAACAGAGACGACTCAGACTTGTGTGCGCAATTATAAAATGAACAATGAAACGCGAGTGGATTAAACCAGTCACAGGAGATTGGAGGATCATTAGAGGCAAGGAGCTGTTATGTTGTATGCATGCCATACAACATTGTATGTATGCCATGTTCTATACAGTAGGCTAAAGTCATTTAAGAAGCAGGTGTGTTGGAGATGACATGTGTAATGCTCGTAGAGTTACATTTATTTACAGATGATGAGGCAATGTTTCTTCTTTATTTTACATTTTACGAACCGTCGTCACAAGGCAGATGCACCAGATGCTGTCTCCTTGCATGTGAACTTCACCATGATGCATCCTGACAAATAGTCGCAGTGACGCACAGACATAAGGATAGAAACGACAAAAAATCTCTTACGAAAATCCTTACTCTGGCCACACCTCCCCGAACTCGTAGAGGGAAACATCGGGCCTAAAATTGGGCCTAAACTCCTGTAGTGTGCAGAAGACTTTAGCTTCACAAGAAGCGTCACAGTGGCGATGTCTTTGGACAGGACGTTTAGCGACGCCTTGATTTCCTCCAGATCTTCGACTACCTCCATCAAAGTATCAGATAGGTGGCATGATTGATTTAAATAGGAATCTTTAAATTCTCGGGGTCGGACTAGCGTCATTGCGATGTTTTTTGTTGTGCCAAACGCTAGTCTCACTGAATGGGAAAACTACAAAGTAAAGTGATTTCTCCAAAAATAAAGCCACAAATGAGACCCAACAATAGATACAAACACAGGGAATCTCTCTGAGGCTAAAGCGGGCTCACCTGAGCGTTGGACTGTCTGTATTCTTTTCTTTTCATATTTTGGTTGCATTTTGTCGTTACTAAACTCTTTATCTTTCCCTCTGATGAGCTTGCACTTTCTGGATGTGAAAACTCCGGAGCATTCAGACTGGCTTTGGCACCTGTTGATAATTAGGTATTGTTAAGTTTAGCGTAGAACTGCTAGTGCGCTGAAGTAAAATGAAGACTATTACTGTAATTGCTTAAAACTTATCCTCTGTGATACAAAAGAATTAACAACAGCATTTCAAATGACCAGAGACACATTTCTACGTGAATAAATTAGAGTTAGTCTTACTTTGGTGACTGATAAATAGCTTTGTGGATCTTTTGGACAAACTTATAACTTAAGGTGGAGTCACATTGTGTTTATATTCACTCACCACCACACGAACTTTAGTATTTGAGCATCTGACTCCAGTCGTGTCATGCTTCCCAATCTACAGCTGTCTGATGTTTTCCCCTTCGCGTCTTTGGCAACTGAGCAAAACGTCACGCCACATAATAGTTACCCAGATTTCCGACAACAGTCCGACCTCGAGAATGTCCATTTTAAATCTGCTTTTCCAGCGTTTTCCCCAGCGCGCTCTGGTACTTGGACGACTTGAATTTTTGGTGCACTGACTTGGAACTTGAATCTCAAACTTGAAGCCAAAGACTAAAACTTACTTGAAACTTGCAAAACGACTTTGTCTAAGCTCTGTTGTGACCTGACCTCTCTGTGACCTCTTGTGTGACTTCCTCTCTCTCTCTCTCTCTCTCTCTCTCTTTCAGCCTCCGCTTCTTGAAGACTGTAAACTGTTTGAGACTCTTTTCGAGGGTGAGATGGCGAACCAGGCGAAGGAGGAGTGGGAGAAGGCCATGAGCGAGCTGGCGCAGCAGGAGCCTGAGCTGCTGGAGCATTTCCAAAAACTGTCAGAGGCGGCAGGCAAAGTCGGTACGTTCAAGTCACTTCTATGTTTGATCTGTCGTTTCTTATCAGACATGTCACACTTTAGACCAGGGCTATTTAACGTTATTTTACCAAGATCCAGGTTTTGATGAATAGTGATTTTTGATAACCTTGCTCACGCCAGATGGATCGGCTTAACTCGTCACATCAACGAATCGTAATGGCATATCCAATGTCCGCGTAAGATAGAACAAGTCTCACACATAAACACCTCTCTGCTGTTCTTTCAAAATGAAAATACTCTATATTTTTTCAAAAACAGAATCAAACGCAGCAGAAACACAGACATCCATGGGAGCCGCAATCTTTGTTTTGTTTGAATCAAGCGCTACTTCCTGTCGTCGTTGCAACTAACTCCCTTCAACTCCCAACACTGCAATGTGATTGAGCCGACACACCGCTGTGTCACACTCCAAACCAATCGGGCCGCTGAAAGGCCAGATGGAATTCACAAATATCTTGAGATAATCCATCTGGCTGGTCAGGTTAGATCTCTGGGTGTTTGAAAAGTCACCATTTTTATTTGTAGTTGCTTAAAATAATTACTGCTAAATTAGTATTTTGTGGAAAAACAACATTCAAAAGACAGCTGCAATACAACTCGAACAAGATAGATACAAGTAGGGATGGGACGAGATCTCATGCCGCGAGATCTCGCGAGATCAAACTGTCACGATACTGTGCGCACACGTACTGAACTGTCTCGTGAGATTTTTCCATGGCAAGTTTGAGCAGCTGTAGTAAATATTCCCCTCCACACACAGACTTGTAGCAGACTTATTCTGACAGAAAATTGTCTAAACTCTGTCTCAGTTTTTATTTCGTAAAGATAGGACCAATATTGACAGAGATAATTAGTCCTAAACATTGTAAAAGTTAGCGCGAAAAGTATATAATCGTCAAATATACGCGCGGACATCGTGGGAACAGCGCAGTGTTTTTCACTTAAACATAGTTTAAAATAGATCCACAAAGAGATATTTTGACCTAAATCATCAATAACTGTAAAAAGTACGAAAGTTTCCTGGTCCCTGTCAGCAGCATGGAAGAATCAGCGGCAGCACTGTGAAGAAGGAAAGGGAAAGGGGGCGGGGTCTGAGCTACACAGGGGGGAGCGGATCAATTTCAGTCAAAACTTATATCGTTGAAATAAGTAAGTAAGTAATCTTTATTTGTATAGCGCATTTCACAGACACAGAGTCACAAAGTGCTTCACAGTGAGATGAACCCCTCCCCTCCCCACTCAGTGACCGTAAGCTGCCCTGGGGCAACTCAGCAGAGGCGATTCACCTAACACCTGGCGCCTCAACCTCCGACTATCACCAAGTGTTCCCTAACCAGCATGTTATCAGTTGGTGGGGAAACCGGAGTGCCCGGAGGAAACCACCCAGACACGGGGAGGAACATGCAAACTCCACACAGAAAGGTCCGAGCCTGAGCGGGAATCGAGCCCGCAACCTTCTTGCTGTGAGGCCAGAGCGCTATCCGCTCTGCCACCGTGCCGCCAATAATATAAAATAATAATAAAAATCCAAGGTGATACACATAATGAAAGGTAAAGCTAAACTAAAAGAACATAAACTAACAATAATAAATAATACAAATCATTTTGTTTTAATTTGCCTTGTTTAAATTCTAAATTGAAACAATTAATGCAAATTATTTAAAAGTCTTGTCTCATCTCGTCTCGATCTCGTGGACCCAATCTCGTGGCTCGTCTCGTCTCGTGAAAATTCTGTCTCGTCCCATCCCTAGATACAAGAGAACCAAAGAGATAGATTTTAACTTTTGCAAGAGAGAATGTCTGTTACAACAGTCTATTCTCAAAAGGAGAAAATGTGAAATATTTAATATTCATATTGGGATACAAATTTAACAGTAGTAATGATCAATAGTCACCTTTTTGTGCAGAAAATTCTTTGTGCTTTTCGATTAAAAAATAATAATAATAATGTATAAAATTAAATGATTAACTTTACTTTTTGAATATGAACCTGCGCTGCTGTTGATGTCATATTTGACTTGTTATTATGTAGGGAAAAGCCCAACCAGGGACATGAGTTGAAAATTTGCGCTATCATCGCATCAGCTGCATTTTCTGCTTGTATGTCTGAACAATGTCTGAATGCATTGTCCCTCAAATAAATAAATAAGTGAATCATGATGCTGTAGTATTTTTATAGCAGCGAAATGAGGACAAAACAAAATGATTTCAGCTCACTGGGCATAAAATAATTACATAATCAACCAGAAACAAACTGTTAAATTATTTATTTTGGATTTGCATTATTATTCACATTCATTTTCTGTTATTTAATTTGTTACAGGCACAGACACAGCGTCACAGCAAGAGTTCACTTCATGTCTCAAAGATACTCTGAAGGGTCTGGCCAAAAACGCAGACAACCTCCAGGTATCAGTCTAAAAACCTACTTCATAGTTATTTGAATATTATTCTATACTGTACATGTTTGTTTTGTGTTCACAGACGTCGGGTTTGGCCGGGGAGGATCTGGTGAAAGCTCTGGAGGGTCTGGCTCTGGAGGAAGGAGGAGAAGGAGGAGAGGACGCCAATATTCTTCCCATAATGCAATCGTTTATGCAGAACCTACTGTCCAAAGAAGTTCTGTATCCGTCGCTCAAAGAAATCACCACCAAGGTATACAGTCGAACCGTGACAAAACAGGAGCAAAGGATAATTGTAGATACTTGGATAGAGTTGAATTATGTGATAAAATAATCTGTTTTATTTGTCTTTGGCAGTATCCTGAATGGTTGGATGCGAACAAACCGACGCTGAGCTCAGAGGATTTCCAGCGTTACGAGCAACAGGCCAAAATCATGGGCGACATCTGTAAACTGTTTGAAAAAGAAGATGAAGGAGCGTCCGATAAAGAGAAGACGTTTGAGTCGATCATGGACCTAATGCAGAAGGTGGGATTTAACTCTGAGCTGTTTGTCCTGTCAGTGTTGTTCAGGGTTTCTGCAGCGTCCTAAAAAGTCTAAAAAAAGTCTTAATTCTGCCTTTGTAGATCTTAAAAATGTTTGCATGGTCCTAAAATTTGATAATGAAGTAATTTGTCAGATTTCTTGATCTATTTCACAATTCTGATCTTTCAGGGTGTTAAAAAGTCTTAAATTTAACCTGCTGATCACTGCAGGAACCCTGTTTGTTCTAATCGATGATTCCAGTAATCGTGAACTAATTTAGTAATTGTTAAGGTTAGGTATTTAGGTAGCTGAGAAAAACGTCAGACTTAACAGAAAATTGTGTGATATTTTTGTTTTTGTGGTGTAAGCTCTGTTTTGCTTTTAAGGCTCTTAAAGCCTTATCCTGGAAAAATATAAACCTAAATAAGCTAAATAAGTGGAAAAAATACTGACACGCTTACGTTAGAATTGAAGTGACATTTTTGTTCTATTTTCAAGCCAAAAATGCTTGTTGTTTCCTTATTCTAAGTAAATCTCCATATTTATGCCTGTTCCAGTGGCAATTTAAAACCGTCAAACAGCAATAACATTTCAAGCTTGAACTTGTTACCCTAAGATGGCAAGTTTTCCCAATGTACGTCAGCTCAAATTTGGCCAAAATCTTGTATTCAATCAACTCTCACATTCTAAACAACTAATCGATTAATCAAAAGAATAATTGCCCAACTATTCTATTACCAAAATCATCGTTAGTTGCAGCCCTAGCATCATGTATCTGGCTCTAGCTGCACATGTGCCCCTGTTACATTAAAGTTGAAGCAGAACTAACTAACTCTGCCTGTTTGAAATCTCCGACTCTTCAACCGATGTGTTTGTATACAGATTATACGCACTTTTGACTCAGGGGGGTTAGGATTAGAACAAACAGTTCTTAAAGTCCATGTAGGGTGTGGCAGCAGCATCCGGTTGCAGCCCAGGTGAGCTGTTTGTAAAGTAACATTTTTACCTTGTTAATTGTCTTTGTTCTTCTCCGCAATGTTCTCGATACAACACCAACCCTACTGAGCAAGTTATAAATTCAGAATATCAATTATTTATATTTTTGCATTAGGTACACCCAGGGCTTAATTTGAGCCGGAACAAGCCGGAATAAGATCCGGGAACTCTCGTGGGGCATTCCGGCATCAGTTTTGTCTGCTCCGGTAACGCTTTCTTTTTGTCTTTCTTCTACGAGACGCGGCTCTGCTCCTCTCCCGTCTCTCATCTCATTCACAGTGAACAGGCTTGTTTGTGGGGGGAAACGGAGTCAGACTGTAATTGGTTAAAAGCGGAACTGACAGGAAATTTGACCAATCAGAAGCAGCGCAGGCGGGTTTCAGACTTTTCATTGGTTCCAGTCGAGCCCCGCTCTTGTATCTCCTTCTAAAACAGGAAATATGCGTCTAAGTGGATTTTGTGAATATTTGTTGTTATTTGCGACTCGTTTTGATGGATTAAAGGCAGCGGGAGTGTCACATGTGTTTGGAGTGTACGGGACGATAAAGAGGTGAGAACCAGCGTGGATACAGCGGCCGCAGTTTCTCGTAAGTGCAACTAACTTTACCGTGTTACTTTAATGTGTATTTTAGCGTCACGTTTGATGTATGAGACCCGTGTCTGCTGTGTAAAGGCTGTTTGTGACCCGTGTCTCCTGTGTAAAAGCTGTTTGTCCTGCGTTGTGGTTGTGACTTGTGGAGAGTCAGATATGAGGCGGAGGCAGTGCGCTGAGCTGCAGGACGAGCGTGTGTGGGAGGGCAACTTGTTGCTGTGGATCAGATTTAGGTGCGCTGATTTCTGTCAGAATGAATGAAAATCTCTGTGTGACGTGTAAAAAAAACGTGTAACACAGACATAATTACTTTTATATTGTTTAACATCGAGTAGGATGGACAGTTGGGTTGTATTTTAGCATTTCTAAGCCTCTATGTTCACTTATTGTGTGCGCTCCGGTAAAGGTTCGACCTTGTCTGGACCCCGGTCCAAAACCCACATTTTGTTCCGGCAACGTTTGAGTTGCAAATTAAGCACTGGGTACACCTCATAAAATACAAGTGTAAAATTATATCATGTTTACAATTGGCTCAAAGTAAAGCATTTTAATTTCACATTTTCCAATATTATGAACTGAGCTGCACAATTTGTATCAAAAATTATGTCAAAATCCTGAGAACTTAACTTGTAAGTCTTCTCCCCAGGAGCTCCCTGCAAAAGAGATGGACTTTCCTGATTAAATAAATTAAATACATGTAAATTTCTTTTAACAGTGATATACCCGACTTTTGTTTTCTTAAAAACAGAAATAATTATTTATTTATTATTTTTTTAAATGTTTTGTTTGCGTTTCATGTTCAGAAAAGTGAGTGGTGGCGCGCAAAAGTTGCAGTAGCCCATGGGCTCACACCAAAAGTAATTTTGTTGTACAATGTGACGAAAAATCTTTCTGTTCTGTTTTGTAAGCTTCCAACATCAGTCACATGTTTTGTTTACTTACCTAATGCATTTGGAGACTCCAAATTGTCACGACAATGTGTGTTAAGCAACTGTTGGTATGCTAACAACTACTATCCACAATGCTAACAACTACAGACTTAGTTGATTTTGGTGAGCAAGCTGGACATTCTTAGACGTAGTTGGGAGATTGTAGACACATTTCCACCTGAATAGATACAATAGCAAAGAGATCTGTGTTGGGGGGAATTGATTTAAAGTTACTTTATTGTGAAAAATCGAGCATAGTGCCTTCAAGTACTTTCATGTAATGTTGTTTTGTCTCTTGTAGCTTCAGGAGCTCGGTCAGCCTCCCAAAGAGCTCGCCGGAGACGCGGTAAGTGACTCACACTGCAATGATCTTGTTTTATCATTAGATCTGACAAACTCTCAAAACAGAATCAAATAAAGACTTCGCCAAGCTCAGCAAATGGTTAAATCTTAATTAAGCTTTTGTCTTTTTGTCTTTTCTAGCTTATTTACCAGATACATTAAAGCCTGATCTTACATTTTAAGATCACAGATGAATAATAACTGTATGTTTTCTATTTCTCTTCAGCCTCCGGGTCTAAACTTCGACATGGACTCTCTGAATCTGCCCGGAGGACCAGCAGGGGGCCCCGATCAGTGCTCTGTCATGTAACTCGGTTTAACTCAGACCAAAATCACAGAAGTAAAAGCCCCTCACTTGAAGAAGAGGCTGCGGTCGCGGCTTTTCTGAATCCAGACGGTTTTGGAGAATCAAATCGGTCAAAAGAAGCCAAAAGAGGAGAAGTAACACGAGACGACACTAACACTACAACGATGCTCTGTCCACACGTCGAGTTGTGTTTTAGGATCTGATTTTATGCACGGAAAAGGCCAGCAGGAGGCGCAAAGACACAACTTTCTGGCGCTTTGACTAGTTAAGCTGTTTAAATAAGGCTAATGACAATTGCTGCTAACAATCAAGTGGGAGAACTCATCAAAATATAAAACTAAATCTACAAAAGAACCAGCAAAGATAATAGGAATGTTGGCAATATATCTTTATTCATATTAGTATCAGCTGCTATTTTTACGATATCCCAATAATATCACTGCTAATATTTGTGGAGGAGGTTCTCTATTATTTGTACGCACATGTATCAGTGACATTTTGTCCTCAAAGCATCAAATTAAAGTTATATTGAGTTACGTTCAACAAACTAAAGATTAACAATTGAAATAAACTATAAAATATGGCCACGTATTTACATTATAATGCCGCAAAATATTTTATTAATTCATTTCTACTGCTTAATTCTGTTAGGAGTTGCAGGTGACTGGAGCTTAACCCAGTGACTTTGGCCTTAGGCGGGGGGACACCATTCACTCTCTCATTCACTCACAGAGAAATTTTACAGTGATGCCCAATTAACCTAAACATGCATGTTTTTGGAGGAAACTGGAGAAAACCCACTGTGACACGGGGAGAACTTGCAAACTCCACCCAGAGAGATCGTGAGATGTTGATATGATCCGACCCAGGAATCGAACCCACGACCTCCTTATTGGGAAGCCAGAGATCTAACCACTCTGCTACATGCACCCCAATTATTTAAATCTCAGATAAATAGATTTTGCTTTTATTATTTACTAAAGTGAAAACAAGTTTTTGAATATAGAGAATATTGTATCGGCTCAAAACTCCATATCTTCCTGTCCCTAAAAGATAATATTTAACTTTGAATCAGGGCAAGATTAGTGACTGATCGATTATGAAAAATATGTCTTGTTCTATTTTGATTCTAACTATTATCCCTGGTTAAATAAAGGTCAATTAATTATCTGGGCTGTTGGGTGCTAAAACGTGTGAAAGTTTTTAAGCAAAATGTCAAAATAGAATTTAGAAATTGTCTGATTTTTTTTATCAATAATTCATTTCAGTGACCATATCTGACACTTTATTTAGTTAATAACAAAAAAAAAATAAAATTTGACTATCCCTGGATTTGTCTAAATGATGCACTGTGAACTAAATATTATACTTTACAAGAGCCTGTTTTGGACCTACTGTATTTGCACATGCTTGTTAAGGTATTAGTTTTAATCTGATTAGGTCTATTACTTCGAGCTCATACTGCTCTCGTTCCAGCGCTGGCTACTGTGTTGGAGTGATTCTGCTCACAGTCTGGTGCTCTTGTGGTGCTGTAGTCAACCAAAAAAATTCTCTGTTGAATCAAGGCATGTCCTATCGACCGATAAATCGATTAAAATCAGCGTTACAAATGCTCTGAAACTACAAAGCATCTTTTAGTCTGATCATTGATCTGACTCAAACTCTGCTCAAAAAATGTTTTGGAGCTGATGCAAAAAGAGTTTATACAGAAAATGAATAGGAAACTGTTCAAAGCAAAACAAGAAAACCGAGGCACTCAGGGATTTTTACAAAAATTTAAAAGCCTTTATTATACATGGCGAAATGCTTCGGCATTTTTTAATACTTTGCCATGTATAATAAAGGCTTTTAAATTTTTGTAAAAATCCCTGAGTGCCTCAGTTTCCTTATTTTGCTTTGAGAAGATTTTATCCCAAGCCTCAAGAGCACCAGGGTAAATTACATTTGGATACACTCGTGCAGCATTCCAGTTGTTTTTTTAAGATTTTTCAATAGGAAATTGTGTTTGTATAAAAAATGCAGATCAGACCGAAGAATCTGTCCAAAATCTTCAACTAATTATGTTTTGTTGCTGCTCAATATAAATTTACAAACTAAATTAAAAATGACTGACTAATAAAAAAAATTGGTTGACCAAGACTGCATCGACTGATAATCTGACTAAATGACTACAAGACTAGAAATTTGAAAGTGAGTGTTTTTGTGAGGCTCAGAGAAGAGAAGACGAGCTCATAGACAAGATTTATAAAACAACTGTGATAAAGCTAAATAAACTTGATGTTCTTGATGACGGGACAATATGCTTAAAAGGTATTTTCGTTTTTCATAATATAGTCTTTTAATACATTAATTATCAAATTGAAACAGCCCAAGTGGTCCAGTATGAAATTAAACCGAATTATTCATTAGGAACTTTACTAACCCTTAATGTTGCCATGACCTCGTGTGGACAGAGCATGCACCTGCACTGCTTATACTGTGAACAAAACACCAGTGTATTTATTGAACTGTGGAGGCCGACGTTCATTCATGGTTCGGTTGGTTTTAACTGGACTTTTCTGCGAGCGCTTCCTGCTTAGCACTGCCCTTTATTTACTGTTATTTTTAAGCCTCATTTGAATACAAACCAGTTAACAACGGGTGACGATCGTGCCTTTCAAAATAAAACAACCTCAGACACTCTTTGGATCAGCGTGAGTCCAACCGAAGGCACTGGAGTGAAATGTTTTAGGTTTTGAAGTGAGTTTGGGCTGCACAATGTTATATTATGTGTCATATTTTAACTTTATATTGTACTAAATAGATCATTCCGTTATCCTAGCGCATTTGGACAACTAAATACAGCTTTTAATAACATATTTCTGGTTTGAGCACTGAAAACCAAACTTTAAGACATTTATGAGCATTATTAAGAACATTATAAGCCATTTTCTTCTGACTAGTAATAATCTGACAGGTTTAAATGCAGTGATCAATGCGATTCAACAAAATGCAATGTTTTTAATTTATTTATCCTTAGTAATTAAAAGTAATATTGTTGCTTTTGCCCGTGTTTTTCAAAGTAAGTTTTTCCTCAAACCAATAAAAACACAATGATTACGTGAAAAGCGACACCGTGGAATAGTCCAGGCAAAGCAATTACATGGCAAAAATCTGATTCATCACAAAAAATACCTATACATTTCTATTAAAGATGTATTTTTTTCTCTTTCACGACATTGTGCAGCCTTGAGTGAGTTTGCAGTCCCACAGCACCTCCATGTTTACATTGTCTATGTATGATCTGTGTGTGATTCAACTTCCTCACCTTCTAATTTGTACATATTGTAGTAGCTATAGCCAATTAACTTGTAAATATACATATTAAATGAGTGTACATTTTGTTGAATAATTGATCACTTGTTAAAAGTGAATGTGATTCACGGTTCATAAACGTTGCTGCAACAATAAAATGTGTTATTGCCAGTTTTGATTCAAATCTGATACTTTGTCAATTGTTTTTTGTGTAACATAATGTGTTCATAGAAAATCCTGGGTTTGTCCTGCTTAAATCCTAGATCTACAATGTCCAAACTGCAATTATTCAACTTAAAGAAAACAATTAAGACATATTAATTAAATATAATAGATTTTTGCAACTAAACACTCAGAATATATTAATATTTAAACAATCCTTCTAGTATATTTGCATGTTATTATTATTATTCAACTACGATTGTATTTAATCATATTTCAATACTTACTCTTGTTTTATACTCCTTTTTCCTAATCTATAGAAGAAGCATCTTTCAAGAAATCTTTGGACTAGCACATTTAGACAAAAACATATCCAGATATCTTGATTTGCAGTAATTTTATTTGTTAAAGTTTATTGTTACTTAAAATGTTTAATTTAAAGAAAAAAATATATAAATATTATTTCAAAATACAATAAAAAATACACATATATGAATAAATAAATGTGGCTCAAACCTGAAACTTCGCAAAAAAAAAAAAAAATTTAATTATTTTTGTCTTTTTCCTATTTTTACGTCTATTATTTATTTATTTATTTTATTTTTTTCTAATTCGACAAAGACATAAAAATTATAACACGGATTCAAAAAGACAAAAATAACAAATAACAAATAATTTTTACACTGGAGGCATTTCTTTTTACGTCTGTGCGTCGCTTTCGTGGAGCTTTCTGCGTCACCGAACCGGAAGTCGAAACCAGCGACGTGTCAGGTAAAGGAGAAGCAGCTAAATAAATGGGCCAAGGCGGACGGGCCGCTTAAACTTACAAATCTGCAACATTTTCCACATTTATCATCTGCGTGGGTTTATATTAAAGAGACCTACGAGGAAGAGTTTGCTCTGCGACGATGCTAACCAAGTTTGAAACCAAATCGGCCCGTGTTAAAGGTAAAAATTAAGATGTTAGCATCTTAGCTAGCGGCAGATTTAGTGCAGTGTTATCCGTAAAATCTCCCAAAAGCATGATGTTGTCATTTGTCATGTAATTATTCAATTGTATGTGCTCTTTTGCTTTATAGCTATGCATAAAAATGTGTAGTTTAAATGTCATTTGCTAGGAAAATGTCACAAAATGTAAAAACAGCTAACATGCTAGCAACCTCAAATGGGCATGACTTTGCGTCATTTCTTATTTTAATGGTATTGTTTATACATTTAATTGTCTTATTTTAGGCCTCAGTTTCCACCCTAAAAGACCATGGGTGCTGGCTAGTTTGCACAATGGCGTTATCCAGCTTTGGGACTACCGTATGTGCACTCTCATTGACAAGTTTGACGAGCACGACGGTGAGTGAGACTGACGTGGCTTAAGCTAAACGAAAAAAAAAAACAACTAAAACATGTTGTACACAGTGTTTTAAATGTTGTTTTGTTATACAGGACTGTTAGAGGAATCGATTTCCATAAACAGCAACCTCTTTTCGTGTCCGGTGGTGATGACTACAAAATTAAGGTGAGGGTGGGACAGTCAGCACAACACCAACTCTCTTTATGCTTTATTTGGCTGTATATATATATATATATATATATATTAAGTACACTGAAGCATTATCTGTTCTTAACTGGTTAAAGTTTAGGGCTGGACCTTTTTGGTCTCTGGCCTAATTGTGAATAATTGTTAAATTTTATGCATTTAGTGTTTCCAATAGTAATAAACTTGGCAATATTGGTTATTACAAAAAATCCTCTAAACTCTAATATTTTGCAACCTTTTGTCCGCACGACTTTCTTAATTGTAACAGACATACATTCTCTATCCTGAGTTATATAAATATTGAATTGCATTATTATTATTATTTTTGTTTATTGTTGTGTTATATTTGTTTTTACATTTACAGGTGTGGAACTACAAACTGAGACGCTGCCTCTTCACTCTCCTGGACATTTGGACTACATCCGCACCACCTTCTTTCACCATGTGAGTTTAGACTTAGCAATAAACTTGAACTATTGGTGAAAATTAGCTCTTGTAAAATGTAAATAGATTAGTGATGTATAACAGGAGTCTAGTATTAGCTACATTTACCATTAATTGTTAGAGATGTCTGGGCTTCATTATTTGTGTATTTCAGGAGTATCCTTGGATCCTCAGTGCTTCAGAGACCAGACCATCCGCATCTGGAACTGGCAGTCCAGGACCTGTGTCTGGTAAGGAATTGTGAATACCTAAAAGAAAAATATAATGAGTTTTCAAACAACTTGAGCTTCAATCTTCTTTCCTCCTCCTCAGTGTTTTGACCGGACACAACCACTACGTGATGTGCGCTCAGTTCCACCCGTCTGAAGACCTGGTGGTGTCGGCATCTCTGGACCAAACCGTGCGAGTGTGGGATATTTCTGGTGAGAGCGGGAACTGTGGACAGAAACACACTGCAAAAATAGAATATCTGCAAGAAAAGAAGGGGAAAAAATAAAATGCAGACTTCTCATTTAAAATGTTTTGACCAGTTTAGTTTTATGATCTTATTTATTTACAAAAGGTATTTAACTTGTTTAAGTTAAGATTCTTAAAAAAACTCTGCCTGCAACAATTAATTGACTAAGTCTGATTTGTCAACTATCAAAGCAAATATTACGCAAATAAGTGTAATATATAGCTGGACTAAGCTCTTACTTACAAGAGAAAATACTGTTTTTCAACAAAGAGGGCTGCGTTATTAACTGTCAGTGACTCCCTTTTATTTCTGCAGCTATAAACTATATTTCAAAACTTATTTTGTGAAGGAAGTATTCATAAAATCTCAATCAACAATAGAGAAAATTGTTTGACTAGTCGCCAAAAAAAAATCTAATCAAAGCATCACTCCAAAAAGAAGAGGAAAAAAAATGAATCGTCTTTATCAGTCATAATAGGCAAAATGTTCAGTAACTTGGACAAATTTGTAAAATTAGAAAACTATATTGACATTGAGAATAATCTCAGAATATCACATAATATGAATCGTTTCACAAATAAATCAGACATAATTAGTTAGACTGTTTAAAAGACATTTACACATATATTTTAAGTGTTTGTTTTCCTAATTAGATATTACAGAGACGGAAAAGATGCTTAAATGTTAAAATAGACTTATCTCTCAATTAGTAAAGTTATAAGCAAACAAATCTAACATAGTCAGAACTAGTCTTGTACTTTTGTTCGTTGCAGATATTACATTTTGCAGTGTGAGTTAATGCTGTTTTTTGGGACCAGTGGTACAGAGCAGGACTTGATTTTCCTGCTCTGCTGTTGTCGAAAGCCAATCTATGTGGGCTGTTCACAGAAATGCCTCTTGTTAAATCACCAAAACATTCAGACTGGAGTATTTTCTTTATTCTGAATGTGTGTGATGCTAACAAAGAGGTGTTTCTTTGTATTTTGCATGATTAACCTAAGATGATTGTAATGTCTTGTTATTGTAAACTAACCAATTAACTGTGTGTTAGATTATGTGTTGAAATGTACTGCTGTTGACTTTTAGTTTTGTCTGTATTTCTTTGTACAGAGCATGGTTGCATCCCATTTCCCTCATTTCCCTGCATTTCCAACATTACACCTTTTACTTTAAACCTTCTTTGATTATAGCAAGCATGTAGACACTAGATAACTGTTACGACACTCGACTCTCAAATAATGTTGCTATTTAACAACATTTAGCAACTATTACTTTGAGCACTCACACTTGCCAGTTTTACATATAAATGTTAATAATTTACTAATGTGAAATTAGTATAATATAGATTAAAAAGGAGAGAGAAATTAGGTTGTAGCTTGACTAATTTAAATCAAGGCTGTGGAACAATGAGGAGGAGAGAGAAGTGAGAGAGGGGGCAGAGAGAGAGAGACGCAAAGAGAGAGAGCTAAGGAGAGAGGTAAGAGAGAGAGAAGGCAAAGAAGAGAGACGCTAAAGAGGCGCAGAGAGAGAAAGGGCGTAAAAGAGAGAGGCGGCAGAGAGATAGAGAGACGCAAAAGAGAGAGAGAGGGCGCAGAGAGAGAAGGGCACAAAGAGAGACGCAGAAGAGAGAGAGGCTGCAAAGAGAGATAGAGAGATGCAAAAGAGAGAGAGGCGCAGAGAGAGGAGGGCGCAAAGAGAGAGGGCGCAAAGAGAGAGAGACGGATAGAGAGTGGTGCAAAGAGAGAGAGATGGTGCAAAGAGAGAGTAGTAGAGTGCAAGAGAGAGAGGGAGGCGCAAAGAGAGAGGGAGGCGCAAAAAGAGAGAGAGATAGGCGCAAAAAGTGAGGCAGAGGAGAGACGCAAAGAGAGGAGACGGCGCCAAAAGAGAGAGAAGCAGAAGAGAGGGCGCAAGAGAGAGAGAGGCGCAAAGATGAGAGAGAGGCGTAAGAGAGAGAGGCGTAAGAGAGAGAGGGAGGCCGCAAAGAGAGAGCCGCAAAGATAGAGAGGCACTCGCCAAATGAGAGCGGGTGCAAAGAGGAGGAGAGAGGAGGCGCAGGAGAGAGAGAAACGCACTCAGAGAGAGAGAGACAGAGACAAATGGAGAGGAGAGACAGAGGGATAGAGAGGGTTGGGTTAGAGCATGAGAGAGCCTTGAGCAAGATGAAGACAGATAAGAGAAACCGAGAGAAGCAAGTGGAAAGGTAGGATTATATTGAGGAAGGGAAAGAGAGCAACAGGGTAAGTGAAGAACAAAGCAAATTGTAAAATGAAAACTGGCTGTTTTAGAGCTGTAGATGCTGCTTCTAATAATGACTACTAACTTTGCAAAGTGTCTCTGATTAATGTAGAACGTAGCAATGCCCTTTCAAGCTGCCAGTCTTAAAATAATAAGTGCTAATGACATTTTTAAAGTCATTATAAGTACTTTTTCTTCTACTTTTGAACTCTGCATGTCAACTTTTGCAAAAAACATTCACACGATGTTTACGAACAAAAGTAACTTCTAACTAACTTCCTCCATCCAACAACGCCCCATCAGAGCACGCTTTTTAAGAACCCAAAACCGCCACTGCCCCATTCGCATTTGCATTTCCCGTGTCCACCCCTTCATGCTCCCCCAGAAACATCCACATTCGCTCAAAGGTTCCTAGTTCCCAACACCATTTTCATAAGACCGCTGTTGAGCTTATGTTCACCACAATCATTTAAAAGGCTCGAAATGCAAGCTTTGTTTTCTGAATCGTTTGTGTCTGGGAAGTAATCCAATCAGTTTATGATGATTTTTATTAACACGTTCAACCCAATCAGTACTGGAGAAGTGATTATTTCCAGAGTCAAACTGAAAAGAAATGAAGTTTGTGTTTTGTCCTTTGTGCGTGTTCATAAGTCCAACTGTAAAGATTTGATTTGTTTAAAGGTGCAATGTGAAATTTTGTGATTTAAGTGACGTCTAGTGGTGAAATTGAAGCTTGTGGCCAGCTATGAAAGCCCTGAAGGGACATGCATTTGTGACTTGATTTAAGAAGACAGAGATTTAATAGATCATTGGTTGTAAAACTTGTCACACTAAAGCTCAGTTTAAACTTGACGTATTGGCAAGGACTGCGAGAGTCCGCGCGGCTGAGTTACGTCATTTTTGCAAGCACGCCCTCTCAAGCGCCATCCACTTGGACCAGGTTTTCCGCATCAGCGTCAGGGAAAAAGTTGTGACTACACAGACAGTCCAGAAACTATAAAGACTGCCAGCGTCTGCTCTGCTCTAGTTTGTGCGTCTCATTTCCTGGAGGACTTCATGCGTGGGAGGCATAAACCAAGCTTGAGTACCATCTAAAATAGTATTTGTCTCATCAAGTACCACAAGATCCAATCCTGGACATTATCAAGTGCAAATTTCATCTTAATGCAATTAAATAAGTACTAAAATTATACTGAAGTGTTACTTATTTTTGTTTGTATACCCAAGAAGGACAAATACATGAATAAGTTTGCCTCTAAGCAAGTAGTCAAATTGCAGACGGCTCCACACCACCCCACACCTGGTCCGGAGTCACATCAATTTAAATTTGAGTTACGATTTTTTTTTAATATTCATAAGCTTACATGAGACTGCTTCTTGCACAAACACCCGTTGTGCGTCCCAGAAGTGTTACAAGAGCAGCCACAAAAGCACAATTTTGCCTCCAGATGTCACCAGAAAGTTTACACTGCACCTTTAAAAAGCAATATCCCTAAATGTTGCTTAATATTTTGGAGTATATTCTTTTGTCCCTCCAGTTTGTTGTGACTGTGTGTAACGTAAAAACGCGTCCCCCTGCACGCGCTACTCTAATGTTGGTTCCAGGTTTGCGGAAGAAGAACTTGTCTCCTGGAGCTGTGGAGACTGAAGTGAGAGGCATCTCTGGAGTGGATCTGTTTGGAGCTTCAGACGCTGTGGTCAAACATGTGCTGGAGGTGAGGGTCTTATCTTCTAACACTAGTTTCACACTGCACTCGGTACTGCTCCGGTTTCTGTTCATGCATTTTAACTTTAGTGTAATAAGCTGAGCGCTCATTTACCTGACAGTTTCAACAGCAGGACTTCCATCTTTGTTAGCGATGACGTGGTGTTGTGACGTGTCTCTAGACTCTTGTTATTACAAGAAAGTTAAGAAGTAGAGAGAATGAATTTTCAAAATCTGTGTTGATGCAGTTGGCATCGCATGGAGGCAGGGATGGGACAATTCACTTCAATTAAGTTTTCAATTTTGCAACCACGTATATCTATATTAACATTTTTATCCTAAAACACAAAATAAACCATAATAAATTACATTTGCAACAAAGCTACTGTCGTTGGTGCTTAAAACTGTCAACTCAGAAGAGTAAGCAGTGATATTTAGTGTCCAAATTTAGACCTCCACATATCAGTTGTTAACACAACATAATAATGCACATTCAGTCCGATCTTGCATAAGTTCACACTTTGTTTCCTCAGACATTGTGGCCATTATTGTCTTATGTTTTGTATTCTACAACTAGAATATAACTGTGCGTGTGTAGGTCAGTGACTGCACTTGTATTTAGCGCACGAGCAAAACGGATCGATTCTGGCCTTTTAATTCGATCGCGGTCTACTTTGAACGATATAAAATGTTTTCGCACTCTTTTTCAATCCCTACATGGAGGATGGCTCATTCAGTCTGGTGGTCCTTCAGCACGACTGCAGTCACCTCCTTTGATCCCAGCAGAAAGTGCCCAGAGAACCTCTTGTACATTTAAAGAAAGCCAAAAGCCTGCGGGTTTGTTTATGCCACTGAAGTGATTAAGGGAGGTGATTAAGAATATGGGTGTTTTGTACTGTTTGCTAGTCTCTATTAGTTTACTACTTGTCAATTAATATTGAACCTACTTTTGTTGCAACCTACTATTGCTTCAATATTAGGTTTCTGCCCACAACTGGGCAGTGCTTGAGAACTAAAGAGCCTGACAGAGTCTGAGGATGTAAGGAACAGTGTGATGGATATCTACAGCAGATGTTACAATCACACACTTGACTATAATCAGCACAGTGCAGGATGATTTTGCATATAAACCAGAGCAGTATGTCACTCTTAAATTATCACAGAATACAAATGTGTAATCATTTGACACATTCATGTGACCCAAGACTCTGAGCTAAAGATTTAGACTGTGGGCCAGGCCACTGTAGTTTCCTCTGTTAATGGGAAATGTTGCATTCACTGACGGTGTTACTCTCTATTGGTAACGTTGTATTGATTTAATATTAATGTACCCACATTTTTCGTAAATGCCATTAATTAACTTTTGTGGCAACTCCAGACAACCTAACCCTTTTTGTTTTTCAGGGTCATGATCGTGGAGTGAACTGGGCGGCCTTCCATCCCAGCATGCCTCTGATCGTCTCTGGAGCCGACGACAGGCAGGTCAAAATCTGGAGGATGAACGGTAAGGACAATATCTCATAGTTGTGTACTTTAATTTGTTTCTGTTTTATAACATTTCCTCTCTCTTCTCTCCAGAGTCTAAAGCCTGGGAGTTGGACACTTGCCGCGGCCACTACAACAATGTTTCCTGCGCCGTTTTCCATCCGCGACAGGAGCTGATTCTGTCCAACTCTGAGGACAAGAGCATCCGCGTGTGGGACATGTCCAAGAGAACCGGCGTCCAGACCTTCAGGAGGGACCACGACCGCTTCTGGGTTCTGGGGGCTCATCCCAACCTCAACCTGTTCGCTGCAGGTAAGAGCTTAAACTTCAGTGAACCCTGCTCTGTACTGATTAGATTTCTAGACTTAGCGATACAAAGGAAAGTGGTTTGGCTTTTCTCCAAAACTAATTAAACTTATGTTTTTCTTTTCAGGTCATGACAGCGGGATGATTGTGTTCAAACTGGAGCGAGAGCGTCCTGCCTACGCCGTCTATGGAAACATGCTTTACTACGTCAAAGACAGATTCCTCCGACAGCTCGACTTCAACAGCAGCAAAGACACTGCCGTCATGCAGCTGCGCAGGTGAAGCACGAGACTAGGGTTATTGCTGATTACCAGTGGTCCTTGTTACTTACAAACTCAAGATTCAGTGAGTCCAACCTCTGACATCAGCCACACCAGGATTTTGACCAGTGGTTCTTAAACTTTTTTATTTGCAACCCCTAAAATAATAACTTCCAACCTCAACTCAAAATGTCGTCTACCCTCAAAGTGATAAAGCAGAATCTTCTTCTGTTTGATTCCTTTTGAAAACATGCGTCTGGCAAATTAATTTTGTCGACCAACAAAGAGGAATCTATATCTGTCACTGCATTTGAAAAGGGGTCAAGCTTTGCTTCAGGTATCAACATTAGGCGACCCCCAGAAGTCATACGGCAACCCTCGGGTTCAGACCCCTAAGTTGAGAACCACTGGTCTTGACCAGGGCTGTTTTAAGGGTCTTTCACACCAACACAACCCCCAGTCGCTGTCGGTATAGAGGATCGCTCCTCTATTACCGGCAGCGTCTGTTCAAGTCTCTTTGAGGCGCATCGATGTAAAAGAACATTCACACAAACACGATCCAAACAGCCGAACAAATGCCGAGTGAGCTTGCGTGTAATGTAATGCTTGACAAAAATGACTAAACATAAGCTGCGCACGAGTGGTTGGCAAACTCTGTGGCAACAGATGTTTCTAATCTTACCTCACGGATTGAGCTCAACTTCTATTTCCCGCTACAGTCCAGCCTTTGTACTGCGGTTGCTGCAACTCCCTCATCTTTGTTTTCCTCAGACCAGTTAGTAGCCATTCTCGTCCATACTTACGTCCTGTTTGAACCTGGGTAAATAACAACAATCCATGCCCAGCTAAATACTGTTTTTCCGTGAGTGTTATTTTCGGTTTTACTTCGATTCGCTGGTTTTCCTGTAGCTACGAGCCAATCAAACAGCTGCGCTGCATATGCAAGTCTTCAAAACCTTGGCTCCACGACCTGCTCTGCTCTTCTCTGACCCCTGACAACTCCATTCACACCAAACACACGTCAGCCGCCTGTCGACAAAAGTTGCCGAAACCGGTTCAGATGAGCAACCCTCGGCTTGATGTGAAAGACTCTTTAATATCTAAAGGTCTACATCCTGTTCAAACTATTCACCAGTGTTAAATTAGTCTGAACTAACGACTTGCATTATCAGAATGTTGACTTTTAATCCAGGGTTTAACTAATACAATTCTGTTTATTCTCTTTTCAGTGGATCAAAGTTTCCAGTGTTCAGCATGTCCTACAATCCTGCCGAGAACGCCGTCCTTCTCTGCACTGTAAGCAAACACCTAATTAAATAATTCCTGCAATAAATTACTACATTACCCATTCATCTTTCCATGTTTTGTTCTGCAGAGAGCGACCAACTTAGAAAACAGCACCTACGACTTGTACTCTATTCCCAAAGAAAGTGACTCCCAGAATCCCGATGGTAAGGAGTCACTTTTAGAAGAGATGTCAATAATAATCCAATGAGTGTACTGTTGTATTTGTGTGATTACATATTTTATAGTACAAGCTTTAGTATGTAGTGGTCAGTGTGCGCAGGGCTGTGTTTAATGTGCTGTATGCTCTTTTTATAGATGAAGTTTGATTGATTGTTTTTTGTTTCCAGCTCCTGAGGGTAAAAGGTCCTCCGGTCTCACTGCTGTGTGGGTGGCCAGGAACAGATTTGCTGTCCTGGATCGCATGCACTCGGTAAAGTTTGTAGAATTATCACCATAAGTCACTTTAAGAGTGGCAATTTTTTGTCTAACATATTTCAGTCTTCTCTTAAAGTATTACTGGGCAATATGGACAAAAATGAAAATCTTTATAGTGTTTGTGATATCTCTTTACTTTCTTAGTGCCAGTCCTTTTCTCGTTTTGACTCTCCTTCCATCCCAGGCTTTTATTCACAGCTCCACAGAAAACTTTGTGCAACTGGAATCATGACGTGTTGTACATCAAATCTTCAGAACTACAAGTGTCTAATTTTTAAAAATAATTATTTTTCTACATCAATCCGTTACTTTTTAATAGGCATTTGCATGTCTGTATTTTCATTAGATTTCAGCATTTGGCATGTCAGTCTTTTCGTCTGTTCTACTTTGGCGAGAGAATATAAGCAACTACAATGAAATAATGGCTTTTTACTATAAAAATATGAGGTTAACATGATTAAAACTATGAGGACGAGTGTCTTTTTCGTCTTTAAACCAACAAAAGCTGTTACAGACGAGAATGCAGCAGCACTTATCTACTTTCTGATGCAGATTCTATAGATTCAGCCTCTTTCATGGAGCATAGGTTAACCCTCTATATATGAAGAAATCCAGTAGTTTTACTTACTCTGACACTTTTAGCTTGTTCACGAGAGAGGGCGTTTAGTTTTCGTGTTCTTTTCTGACTCGCTGTCTGAGGCTGTTCTCCAGAAATGTGCTTTTCTTCATTTTGAAGATCAAATATCTGCTCTAAACTTACTCAACAATGTTTTAGCTCAAGATGTTTTTCCCTGTAATCTGTTTGAAAAGAAAACCGGCCTCCAGAAGCAGCTGATTACATAAACTGAGCCGACTGCACTGCCTAAGAGCGCATTTCTCAGTCATGTGACCTCCTCTGGGTCATAGTGCTCACGCAATTCCACCATCTGCTGGTGAATCTCTGAAACTGCATCATGTATTTGACTGTAGACAAAGTCAGAAATTGTATCAGAGAGCCTGACATCGCCACATACAGTATAATATAAGGTTCATAATGGATATTTTTGTCATTGGCAGAGAAGACCAAAATATGTAATATGACAAATATATGAGTGAAAAAATGTAATGGCAACTTTACAGTCATTACATTTAAGTTTAATCATATTTTTGTAGCATAAATTAATCCATACAATATATAATAAGATTCACAATATCATCTAAAATTGATATATTGTCCACCTCTAGTGACAAGGGGAATAATCAGAGTCCAGTATTTTAGTAAATTAATCCTGACCAATCTTAATTTCCCTGTCATGTTTTAGCTGCTGATCAAGAACCTGAAGAATGAGATTGTGAAGAAAGTCCAGGTGCCTTCGTGTGAGGAGATCTTTTACGCCGGCACTGGTTCTCTGCTGCTCCGCGACGCCAGATGGAGTCACGCTGTTCGACGTCCAGCAGAAACGTTCCCTCGCCACAGTCAAGATCGCCAAAGTGAAATACGTGGTGTGGAGCTCCGACACCAGCCACGTGGCCCTGCTCGCCAAACACGGTGAGAAAATGTTGAACTGTTGAATAAAAGGATTAAGGAATAACCCTAATCCTCAATTCCTCTTCTTTCTTCTATATATTGTGCTTGCCTTGCTTAAAATTCTGTCCTCTTTTCATTGTCTCCAGCGATCATGATCTGTAACCGTAAACTGGAAAGTCTGTGCAACATCCATGAGAACATCAGAGTGAAGAGTGGAGCCTGGGACGAGAGCGGTGTGTTCATCTACACCACCTCCAACCACATCAAATACGCTCTCACCTCCGGGTACGTAAAGAACATGATACAAACACAGTATTTCTACAGTAGTTGGCTATTCCTCAGGTTAGGATTTTATTTTTTTTTTCCCCCAGTGACCACGGTATAATCCGAACCCTGGACTGCCGATTTACGTGACCAGAGTGAGAGGAAACAGCGTTTACTGTTTGGACCGAGAGTGTCGTCCTCGAGTTCTCACCATCGACCCACAGAATATCGCTTCAAACTGGCCCTGGTCAACCGCAAATATGACGAGGTCAGAGCAATGAACATAATCAAGACAAGACTTTGTCCTTAATTCCACTGGTGTAACTTGCCAAGAAATGCTCCTAAACTTTTGTTTTAGGTCAAAGATTTTGATTTTTACAAACTGAGACTCGCTGAAACCAAGGCAATTAAATGTTTAACTTGGTTATTTAAAGCAATGAAGTAATTTTTTGTCATTTTTATAATAAATTATTGGGCATTGGTCAAGACACGATTCCAACAATACAAGGTTTGGATGTTTAATTTGTAAGAAACTGTTTATTTGGTTCAGTTTGCAATGTTTCCCTTACATCTTTTGCTTTACTTCATGTAATATTTATGCTTTTTGAAACTACAGCCTCTTCTATGTTGTTGCTCAATCGCAAAAAGAAATAGAACCATTATGTGTGCACAATCCTGTAGCAATTTTATCTTGTGGTCTTGTTCCATCTGGAATAATACAAATGGCAAAGCTTTTTGGAGTGTTGAGCAACCTACTCTTAGTGCAGAGGTCTCCAACCTTTTTCCTCCAGAGAGCTACTTTAATAAACAAAAATGCCAGTGAGCTACTATTTTTAACAGCAAAAATACGCTAAAGAGAGGCACAGTGAGGTGTCTATATGAAACATTACCAATATCCATCTATTGTACACATAGCAAGCCATGTACAGTAGTTTCATTTACAATGTAAATATGTCGGCAATTAATAACTGCTGAATTGGAACACATATTGTATATAACAAAATCCTATCCATCTATGATAGAAGTACAGTTTGTAGACTATTGCCTTAATGTGACACAGTGTGACCAATTTTTCTCTATTCCAGGTGCTCCACATGGTGCGTAACGCTAAACTGGTCGGACAGTCCATCATCGCTTACCTGCAGAAGAAGGGTTATCCTGAGGTGGCTCTGCACTTTGTCAAAGACGAGAAAACTCGCTTCAGTCTCGCTCTGGAGTGTGGAAACATCGAGGTGAGCGGCTTTGTTTTAGGACTTTTCACAAGTTCTGGCTTATACAACGATGCATTATTATTTATGTATTCTATTATGTTTGTGAGACTTTACTATAGCTAAAATAATTTCGTCTGCTCGTTTCTGCCTCTTTACCAATACAAAATCATTGTTTATTACCTTGGTTATTGTTATATTATTAGTTCTTATATTTAGTAAGCCTCTATGATTAAAAAACTGCTGCTTCTGCTTACAGGTGGCGCTGGAGGCTGCTAAAGCTCTGGACGATCGCTCCTGCTGGGAACGTCTTGGTGAAGCGGCTCTGCTCCAGGGTCATCACCAGGTCGTGGAAATGTGCTACAACGAACCAAGAACTTCGACAAGCTCACCTTCCTCTACCTCATCACCGGGAACCTGTCCAAGCTCAGGAAGATGATGAAGATCGGTGAGTTTTAGGGCATGTGTAACCTCTGTAGTAGATCTTTGATGACAACAAGTTTTATTTTTTCATTTTGTAGTTGATGAACACAAATGAGCAAATTAGAAAAAAAATAGGATTATCCATTAGTATCTAGCTTTTGTTCAGTGATTGTATTTCTAGTCAACAATGCTGCAAATAAATGCAATAAATCATTGACTTTGCTTTTCTAAACTTTTCTTCTTTATGGAGAATGGCAAATGGAGAAGCTTATTTACACATTTTTTTCTCTGACTTGTTTGGCTGCATCATTTGGATTATGCTTTGAACTGCAGTGATGAGCGGAAGATGTTACGGCAAGTAGTAAGACTCGAATTGTTCCTCTAGTTTTGCAGGGCGCAGCGCAAACAGTTTGGTGACAGTAAGACGTGAACTACATGGAGCATAAGGCTTTTCCACTGTAGGAACTTTTTTCAATTCCTAGTACTTTTTTTAGTTCAGTCCTCATTTTAGGTGCGTTCACACAGAGCAGAAATTATAGACTTGGGCCACACTATAGGACTTTTTTAGCTCCTGCGCTGGGCAGGTACTTTCCAGTCAGACCAGGAACCTTTTGGTGACAAAGCACATTTACATGCTAACTTAGTTTGGAAACATGTTTTATATCTTCTAACATTTAGATAATTTTCCTTATCTTGAGAAAAATACTTAAAATCGGTAGCTCAAGATAACTGTTTACATTTGTAAATGGTACTTTTTGTAAATACACTAAATAATTGAGTTTCATTTGAGTGATTTTTGAAAAGCGTGTTTAGTGTCTATCTGCGGCTTTTGCTGGTAAGCTGTACTATAAAGTTTGGTTCAGGGTAACCAAATGAAAGCTGCACTAGGCTGAGTCAGCAACTAGTAGGACAAAGCAGATACTAATAAAAGAATAGTGTTGAAACTTGAAAATAAATGAAGTTGTTTGATAAAATGTACTTTAATTAAGATTTTGTGTGTTGTTTTGCAGCTGAGATCAGGAAGGACATGAGCGGACATTATCAGGCTGCTCTGTATCTGGGAGACGTGAGCGAGAGAGTGCGAATCCTCAAGAACTGTGGACAGAGTAAGTCTTAACACTGATTATGTTTAGCACAAATATGTATAATAAATAAACTAGCTGCCTGTAGTGACATATAATACAATACACAATACAATAAACTCAGTAAAGATGATTAACAATATTTTATTTGTTTTGCTGAAGTACTTGTATTAACTCTTCCTTTTTGCTGTCTAGAATCTCTGGCTTATCTGACTGCTGCCACTCACGGATTGGACGAGGAGGCCGAGGCTCTGAAGGAGACTTTCGACCCCGAGAAGGAGACTGTAGGTTCTTTAAAAAAAACAAAAACGCAATGCTCATCAGAAATATGGCTTTATCTTCTTCCAATTCTCCTTCTAGATCCCTGAGGTTGACCCAAATGCTCAGCTCCTGCAGCCGCCGCCTCCCATCAACCCTCTGGACACAAACTGGCCTCTGCTCACTGTGTCCAAGGGCTTCTTCGAGGGAGCCATCGCCGCCAAGGGTCAGTGTCTACATAACTATCCACATATTGATTAGGGCTGCACAATTCATTCAACAAATCGCAGTGTCAGTAGTTCCAATTATCAAATCACAAAGACTGCAAGGTTTCCTCATAAACTGCAAAATGTGTGACTTTCCGCATAAAAATATAAGATTATCGAACATCTGATTTAATTCCTGTTGAGTTTAGCAGATGCCAGTAAGTAATTTCTCTCCAAAAAGCATGTCTTCTGTGTGTGTTTTGTAGGTAAAGCCGGTCAGATGGCTGCAGACCTGGACATGGACGCTCCCGGAGGAGAAGGCTGGGGCGAGGACGCAGAGCTGCAGCTGGATGAAGGTAAATAAAAACATGCTTCTGACACGAACTTCAAGATGTCTGTTCATCTTTGTAATTCTGATGAAACTGTGTGTGTGTCAGATGGTTTCATGGACGCTCAGGAAGCATTTGGAGACGAAGGCATGTCAAAGGACGAAGGTGGAGGAGGATGGGAGGTGGAGGAGGACTTGGACCTGCCGCCAGAGCTGGTGAGACACTTAAACATAAAAGAACCAACCACTATATCAACCTAAAGCAGCTTTAATAAACATGTTTTCTGTCTGTTCAGGACCTCCCGGCGGCCGCAGGTGGAGGGGCTGATGATGGATTCTTTGTGCCTCCGACCAAAGGCATGAGTCCGACACAAATGTGGTGCAACAACTCTCAACTCCCGTCGATCACATCTTGGCTGGATCCTACGAGACCGCCATGAGGGTGAGGAGGACAGCACCGTTTTGTGTTTATTCTTCTTCATTCATTAAAAGGAACCTCTAATGGAAAATTCACTTTGATGAGTTTGTAACAAAGTTAAAACAGTGTTCTCTTGGCGTTAGTTTACTCAAAGCTGTATTTGGATTAGAGTTTAGTTCAGGCCCAAAAAATCCAGCCCGACCCAGCCCGAGCCTCCGGAAGTAGTGTCCGAACCCGACCGGATCCGATCATTCTGTGTCTGAAGCGCTTCCTTCCTATTGCACATCTCTCTCGATCCTTCTTTTTCACTGTGCACGTAACATGAATTGCGCGCTTTCTCTCTCTCTCTCTTCCTCATCTTTTCTTTGTTGTGCGCATACACATACACGCTGCTTCTTTCTCTCTTTCTCCTCTTTTCATTGGTCGGCGCGTATGAAAGACGCCTTCCCCTGGGCTGGGCAATATCGTGATAAAAATCTAATCGTGAGCTCATCTTTGTGACATGAAATCGTCATATGGTGCTTAAAAGTGGTTGTTACTAACCCTAACCCAAAATCATTAATAATTGTTTAGTGACAGCACACAATTCCAATTATCAATTTTTTAAATTGTTTAATTTATTTTACTTTTTATTGAAGGGCTGAGGTTGCTTGTTTTGGGATTTTTTTTCAAAGGCTTGGTGACTTGTTTCTCTCTAAAAATCTGGCAACAAGACAGACTTTGACTGCTGGATTTAGCCACTGATAGTAAGGTAGAACTTTACTTGTTTTTACCTCAAAGGCAAAAATAAAGAAATAAATTAGACATGAATTGTGATAAAATCAAAATCATGATAAAAATCTTTTTTTGCCATATCGCCCAGGCCTTCTTTTCTCACTGCACACTTCTTTAAGTGCGAGCTCTCTCTCTCTTCCTCATCTTTTCTTTGGTGCATGCGTACATATACACGCTTCTTCTTTTCTCCTCTTTTCCTTGGTCCACTCGCATGAAAGACGCCACCTTCTCCTTTTTCTTCTTTCTCTTCTACTTGCTTCGTGCGTGTCACACATACACAAACTTTCTGTCTCTTTCCTCCTCCCTCTGCATATCAAACACGCACCGTCCCATCTCACGCCGTATAGTTGGTCATTTCAAACACTCACGTTTTGTCACCGCTGTGGTTTTGCAAAAGTCGGGTCGGGTCCAGAATCTAAACTGTAATTTGTCTTGTTTCCTGCATGTTTGAGTAATCTTATATTGCCCAAGTCCTCATAAAAGTCCTGTTTTCACCTACCACTTATCCCCACCCACTTAGTCTAGATTTACTGAAAAAAGTTACTATTTCGAGGAATTTATGTAAAGTCACTATGTTTTACATTAAACGAAATGTCTTGAGCATTTTTGCTTGAGATCGTTGTTGGTTAAAAGATTTGTAGCAAGTTTTGAGAAAATAAATATCGTCTTTGGCACAAAAATAAATACTATTTTGAAGCACGGAGCAGTGTGGCCAGCACAGCCAGGTTTGCCAACTCTGTGGAGTTCACATTTCTACGCTTATCTTTGTAATAACAATACGGAAATCCTCCAGCTACAATAGTTTTGACCAAGCCTAAAAGAAGATTTGGAGATGTGTGGTGCTCATAGACATTGACATTTGAGTGTTACCTTCAACTCTAGCCTTAATATCTATGATGGTTTATTCTCTATAGAATTTGTTAATCCTGTATTTTTAACCTATGCAAATCTAATCCAATCTAGTGTCTGTGATTGTAATAATAGTTGAGTTCTTATTGAATGTTCTCAGTAAATGGATTTGGTTGTGTGTCTTCAGCTGCTGCATGACCAGGTCGGAGTGGTGAACTTTGGTCCGTACAAGACTCTCTTCATGCAGACTTTATCCAGAGGACGCACCTGTTTCCTGGGACTGCCCTCGCTGCCCTGTCTGCGCAGCCACCCCCAGAGGAACTGGAAGGTACTGCAACCGCACAACAAAATAACAAACACACACTGGATATTTCATCATAGTTTGTGGTTGACAATCTGCTGTAGTATACCACTGACTCACAGAGATTTAGTTTTACTTCTTGAAAACATCAAATATTTTGCAAAGTTAAGTTAAATTAAGAGTTATTGAGTTTCTCTTCTCTGTTTTGTTCTTATTGAGATTTTAGTCTCTAGAACAGAAGTGTCAAGCTCATTTTGACAAAGAGCCACATTGGCATCATGGTTGTCCTCAAAGGGCTGATTAACTAAAATTAACCTTGCTAATCTTTGATACCTGCAAATAATAGTGTCTGTATTTGATGTTTGTATTGAAGCTACTGTACTGAATACACATCCACATTAGTCTAGAAAATTCTTAAATAATGAAACTATTTGTCTGAAACTTAAGAGTAAACACCCAGATTACTCCTGGCACAATAATAAGATTTAAGTAAACTGATAAGACCATTAGGGCTTATAAAATAATGTGAAGGGCCAGATTGACCATGTGCCTATAGGTGGGCGATTCACTTAAGTCACGATTCGATTCAGTTTCGATTTTGATTGGTTTTGTTAGTTTATCTACTCTTTTTTTTTTTTTTTTTTTACTTAAGACAAAATAACTTAATAATTGTGTTTAAACAAAGCCGCTGCTCAGAATTGTATTTTTTATCACATTGAATACGCAACATATAAAGCACATTCAGTCAGTTTGCACAAGTTTCAACATTGTGGCTTTTATTGTATTATTGTGTGTATTATCAATACTGAGTGTGTTTCAGTCAGTGGCTGCATACAAAATGATCGATTCTGGCTTTTTTTTGATAGTTTTCCATCTTAATCTTGGATTTATGAATGTAAAATAGTGTTTCTTTTTGACTTGCAAGATACTTTTAGAATTGCAAGCTAAAATATCTACTTATAGATTGTGTAACTATCATTTGTCTGTTTGTGTTAAGCGCTACTTATATTTAGGTTTTAGAAATCTGATCATAATCATATTATTAAAATGATTATAGCTGCAATATAAAACCTGGAAGCTGAAATGATGTTTTAAGAATGATTAAAAAGATGTAAATGTATAAAACAGAAATCAAATGGCTGTTTTCTCTTAAATCACAACCAAAGACAGGTCAAAGTCAATTAGAGGTGAAAAACGAAGAAAGTGAGTGCTTCAGCTGGGTCCCAGAGGAGTGATAAAGCGCCTTGTGCAAAATGGCAAACAATCTGAGGTACACTGACCATATTAAAAGTTCTTTATTGTGAGAAGGGCGCGTTTCGACCGTGGCGGTCCTCATCAGAGCATGACACAGATAATTGAGGAACAATGTGCCTCGGATTGTTTGCCATTTTGGCAGCATGAGACGGTCATCTTTGATACTTAATGTATATTACATTAATATTAATTATATTTTTATAATAAATTTTAATAATTTTTTTATATGTGACTAAAGCAGCCATGAGACTGGTACAAGCATCTCTGCACTTCTGCTTAATGTAATTGTACATTGTATCATGCACATATTGCATAATTTATTCACAAAAATCAAATTTAAAAAATCAATTGATGAAACACTGGTCATTGAAGCAGAAGCAGATTGTCCAACATTCACAACAAACAGGCAAATAGAAATAAAAGAGTTTTTGGTGCCGCTTCCAGAATTCCATTTCTCCAACTTATACAAACAACAGAGCAACTTCCTGTGGTGAAACTGATAATTACGGCTTAGACAACGACTTGTAAAATCAGCTTCAGTAACTGGTCTGTTTGTCTGCTGCAGGACTGCGGAGCAAGCAGGGCCTCCCGGCTGTGGGTCTGCGTCTGGCCGACCTCATCTCTCGCCTGCAGCAGTGTTACCAGCTCACCACCTCCGGCCGCTTCGAGGAGGCCGTGGAGCGCTTCAGAGCCATTCTTCTCTCTGTGCCTTTGCTCGTGGTCGACAACAAGCAGGAGATCGCAGAAGTACGGACCAGTCTCTGCACTCAGATAATGCGTTTGTGTATAATGTTCCTTTTATATTATCTCTGTTTGTTTGTTTCAGGCGCAGCAGCTGATCACCATCTGCAGAGAATACATTGTGGGTCTGACCATGGAAACAGAGAGGAAGAAGCTGCCTAAAGACACACTGGACCAGCAGAAGCGACTTTGTGAGGTGAGCAGAAGATTGTAGAACTTGGATTTGTCGATATAGATTTTTTAAATAACTACCTTTGCATCAAAAAATCTGGAAAATTTGAACCTTTTTCTGAGGCTCAGAGGAGAAAATTAGTTGTTTCTTTTAGTTTTATGATGAAGCTAATATCCAAAGCATGTTAAAATGTGTCTATGCATGGAACATCAGTGAATTGTTATATTTAAGAGGGCAAACTTATGTATTTTGTTAGATTAGTTTTTGAACACAAACACTTTCTTATAAATTGAAAATGTCATTTTGAAATATTCTCCTGATTTGTAAGTCTTAAAAATGTTAAGACAAATCACAACAATTGCTATACTGGTGCAGTGCAAGTACTAGATGTAAAAAATACTATTTTAGATATAAACAACAAACTGTGCACATAGCCAGTTCTGCAAACAGTGGTCCCTTTCTATCACGTTCCCTTTCGAGTTTCATTGTTTCGCGGATTTATGATGCAATTATTTTTTTTTTTTTTACAGTGTAGGCTACAGCGAGTGGTTCTAGTCTGGTCTACACTGTGTTAATACATAAGCATCTTTGCACTAAACAAACTGTTTAGGTCTGTGTCAAATCACAGATTCTCAAACAACAGCCAGAAGCTATTTTAGAAACTTATGGCAGCTTGGATCACGCAGGAGAGCCGACTGACGCAGCATCAGGACTAACTGGACTCAACCAGGACTAACCTAGACTCAACTGGGCATACTATTTTACAGTCATAGCTTTTAAATTTATTTAGCCTATTTACTTACAACATACTAGCGTATGAACACTTAAAGTTTTCAAAAGAACAAAACTAACACATCCTGATTGTGGCTGAAGTGTTATTCCAGCTCTCACTTTGACCTGTGGTTTTTTCTAAACTGTATCTCATAGTCACTTCTAAAAGCTGCTTGAGTATTGAGAAGTTGTCACTAAGAGGTGGTTATAAATGTGCAGCTATTATTTTAATCTTAATTGCTTTAGTTCATGTTACTACGCTTGATTCTTTGAGGACTATCTGAGACTGTTGAGATTAGAGAACCTCAACCAAAAATGTGATCAATAATACTGATAAAGTAAAAAAAAAAAAAACAATTAATGCAATGCCAGTGCTAATATTTTGTCCATCTCGTACAGATGAAAATGCATACTCTCACTCTGATTGTATGTTGGTTATGCTTACCTCTGTCTTCTACAATAACTGTACCGTTCATTGCCACATGTTTTCATTGACCTTTAATTGACTTGTCTAGTAGACTCATTGATCACACATTTTCTGTTCTGTAGATGGCGGCGTACTTCACTCACTGTAACCTGCAGCCGGTTCACATGGTCCTGGTGCTGAGGACGGCTCTCAACCTCTTCTTCAAACTCAGAAACTTCAAAACCGCTGCAGGATTCGCCCGACGCCTCCTCGAACTCGGCCCCAAACCCGACGTGGCACAGCAGGTACAAACTAAAGCACTATTATTCAATCTCAATCACATTTTCCTCTTCTTAACTTGTTCCTTTTTGTTCTTCAGACTCGTAAGATCTTGGCTGCGTGTGAGAAGAACCTGACAGACGCTCACCAGCTGAACTACGACGCCCACAATCCCTTTGACCTGTGCGCCGCCTCGTACGTGCCTCTGTACCGCGGCCGTCCCGTCGAGAAGTGCCCTCTGTCTGGAGCCTGCTACTGCCCCACCTACAAGGGACAAATCTGCAGAGTCACACAGGTCAGTACACATAAGAAACTTTAATATAACAACTGTTTGAAATGGTCATAACTAGTTTGTTGTACAATACAGACTCTGGAGCAAACAGTAAAAGATGATTTATCACAAAAAGAACGTCCAAGCTATTACCGTATTTTCCGGACTATATCCCGCTCCGGAGTATATGTTGTAGAAGCCCCAAAACGCATATTTTAGAAGAAAAAAACGTGCAGTAAGTTCGCACTTTTTTGGGGAAATTAATTTACATAATTCGGCACCATAAACAACGCGGGACACATTTTTCCATTTCGCCCTACAAAGCGACAACCTCTGCCTCTTTCTCTGACAAACTTTGCGTTAATCGGCTTCTAAATTATCACTAAATCCTCTGCAAAAGCTTTTGTCAATGTGACGTAATCGCGATGTGACTTACCTGCAGCAAGTTTCACACATCTTTCCGCTAAATCCACTGCCTGTTTTTGTTGCCCAAACTCCATCTCCACTTCTCCGTGCATAAACAGCAGTTCTTCATCATTCGTTCTTTGGAAAGTTAGTCCGTGCGCTGCGTCTGCCGTAGATCTGCAAGTGCTCCGCGTGAAACAAGGAAATGCAGCTACTGCAAGTTTCGTTGTTTACCAGCCACCACCAGATAAACATCAGTGTTTGTCTTTCAAGCTTTCATGGTCAAAAAACGACTCCTATTGAAATCAGATCAAATCAACGCTCTCTGTCCCGTTATTTTCATTGAATGAAGCCCTACGCGCTCCCGTGAGCGTCAGTGTGGTTCTTGAGACTGCAGCCTCCGGATCTACAGTTTTATAAATGTACGCACCGCTCAGGCTCCGCACTTACTCAAGTAGCTGGACCTCGGAGGCAACAGTGTCACGCCTCAGCAGCAAATGAAATGGCATTTGTCTCTCGTTTGAGAAGCAGGGAGCGCTCAAGTCCGGTCGGGACCCGTAATATATTAATAGTTATTAACAAATTCACATTTATTTTTATATAAATAAGTCGCACCTGAGTATAAGTCGCCCCCTCGTCAGACGATTAAAAAAAGCGCGACTTATAGTCCGAAAAATACAGTAAAACGTTTTTGTAATCTTTGGTTTTGTCCACACAGAGCCAAGCTCAGGCGTTTCAGAACAAATATTTGATCTAAACAAATCATCATCCACACGAAGCAGGAGTTTCAGGACACGAATATTTCTGAAACCATGTCCCAGAGTGAAAAGATTTCAAAACTCTGGTTTAGTGTTTCCGCAGCTACGCTGTATTCGCAACTTTTCTTTTACATGTTGACATCACTGCTCCAGAGTCACGTATCCGGCTTCAGGCTGGTTTACTGATTCATGTGGACGCTCACAAATCCTAAGACAGCTCCATGTTTATGCAGTTTTTAAATCTATCATTGTTTTGTCTTCGTATGGACAAGGTCTTTGTGTCATTGCTCTCTGACCAAAGTCAATTATCTATATTTGCATCTGGCTAGGCTATGAAAACCATTTTATTACAGTGATTCAGAAAAACCCATTTGTAGGCAATTCACACAAAACAAAACGTAGCTTATTTATTCTTCTTGTTTTGCAGGTGACAGAGATCGGCAAAGATGTGATCGGTCTGCGCGTCAGTCCACTCCAGTTCCGCTAAAAAGAGATTTAACAACTAAAACGCAACACTGCTTTTGTTTAACACATGTAAACAACTAAATATATGTAAGATTAAAAACTCAGCCTGCTCCCAGTGGAAATGCTTTTAACCCTGTTCTTTTCTTGTATGTAATAATCAACTCTTTGTGAGAAATAAAACTTGCTGCTTGGGTTTTCTCTAGCTCCTGTTGTTTGCCCGACACAAATACATAAACAATCTAATGATTCAACAATAAAGCTGTCACTATCTTCAAACGCCTCATGTATTTGTGTATTTTGAATCTTGTTTATGTTGTGTGTGTTAGACCAGCGTTTCTGAAGTTGTGGTTCGAGGATTGCTTCCAGTGGTAATTGGCTCTGTGCACGGAACTTCAGTTGGCTTGCGCATGTTCAAAATGGCTAGCTTCTGTACATACGACCACTTCCTGTTAAAGTTAGCATTTAGATATTATGCTGCGTCCCAGGCAACTGGGAACTGGGATATTTCTCACTTGAAAAATACCAGTTCAAAGCGTTCCAACGTAATCAACTTGTATGTAAACATTATGGCTAATGCTAACCTTTAGGCTAAACAACAGTAACGTTAAATAACCTGTAACCAATGTTTACACAGTTTTTGTGTCAGTTAAACCCCTCAGATAAATGTATTGTGGTGATTGTTAAGCTTGTATGTGAAGTGGGGCTTCCTCGACTAGGTCCCAGTTCACAAGTTGTATTTCTTAGGTCCAGTGGGAAGTGGGAAATACACCAGTTGCCTGGAACACACCATAATCTCATCTCTTTTTAAACACACAAGTGTCTCTGGTGAAATATTCCTCTAATATGTCAAAGTCTTTAACATGTTTTCAGTAACATTCACCACAACTGTCTGATCTAAAGAGGATTTATTTGTTTTAAACTGATGTAGAGAAAATCCCATAAAAGAGAATTGAACAGGAAGTGGTTGAGTGTACAGGATGTACTATTTTGAACGAAAACAAGCCAACTGCACAGAGCCAATTGAAGCGCTCTGCTATTTTAATATTTGTTTAAAGGGGACCTATTATGTCAAATTCACTTTTCTGAGTTTTTAACCTTGTTATAACGGCCTTCCTTCATCTTTAGTTTAGTTATAATTAAGTTATATTTGTATTTATTCATTCATGTTTGAGTAATCTTGTTTTGTTCTTCAGCTGGAGCTCAAGTGCTCAGAAATCCCTGTTCTCACCTACCACCTATCCCTCCCACTTGTCTGTATTTACTTGTTATATTTCAAAAGATTAATACTCAAAGTGAAGCTTATTTGGTTCAATACTGTCCCATGTTCACTTTCCAACAATAAAAAATTGTTTTTAAAAATCGGTTGCTTTTTACAGTTACATTTTAAAGTCAAGAGGCGGGGCTTTTCAGTTCTGCAGTTTTGAACAGGAAGTCAGTAGAGCTGTTGCTATTTTTAAGTTGTTTTAGATCAACTTTGTGTTTTACAATAAACAAAAGGTAAATTACTGATCTACATATGTTCTAGTTTCAAACTAAACATTAAAAAAACACAATAGGACCCCTTTAATTTAGAGCAAGGGGGCGAGAGGACTGAGAATCCTCTCCCCTGTAACCGGACGGGGCCGAGCTGGGAAGGGAGGTTGTCTCCCCAAACTCTAAATATTGGGTCCTTGAATGTGCGTGGGTGTAGTACGAATGAAGTACTCAGATTGGAGACATTTTATTTATATAGCACATTTAATAAACAAACAGTTTCCAAAGTGCTTCACAGATAAAATCAGAACATATGATAAATTTACAGTTTGACCTACTAGTCTCAAACAGTAAAACCAAATAAAATAAATGTAGGCTAAATGTAAATAAAAACATAAAACACTCATTAAAACAAATAAAAACTAAATAAAAAAAAAAGACAACAGAGGACCACACAACTCAGTCGGTGTTAAAGCCAGAGAATAAAAGTGAATCTTAATATATTTGTCCTTTTTGAGAAAATTAGCAACAACAGGGTTCATTCAGTCATGTAAAACCTGAAAAAGTCATGAAAAGATTTTTAAAAAATACATTAAAAAAGAAGCGGATAACTTGATGATGATATATTTATTTGTTGCTGTTACCATGGTGACTGTCTCTAGTCTGTACTCACTGGCCTGATCAATGAGTTATTATATATTATTATAATAATCATTGAGCCTGATGCTTGCACTGTTACCATGGCAACTTTACCAGCCAATGGAAGGCATGGTCATGTGACTGATCCTCTGACCTTGTTGCCATGGAAACCCAAGTTCAAAGAGTCAAAGCTTTGTGATGTCATACAGAATGATGTGACAAAGCCAGAGGAGCTTATGTGAGAAGTTCTGCAGCTCGTCGGCTCAGTCACGTTTGGACCGGCAGACGACAAACACCACACGAGCTGCTGGAGACACAAACCAGCTTTAACAGCAGACAAGGTAAGACAAAGGTAAGATTTATAACTCAAGAACATGATTCGCTCCACGAGACGTTCTAGACCCAGTCTAGAGGAACAGGACGACTTTTCAGTGACAGAAGTGACTGAGACTGAGACAGAATATGACTGAGACTGGAGACAGATATGACTGAGACGGAGACACAGACTGGAGTTTACTCTCCTCTTAATGACATTGTTCCTAGAATATATCCAGAACAAATTCAGCCAATCATCTTATCTTTCTGGGAGCGAGCGTGTACTACAGACCTGACACGCCAAGAGTCCAGGGAGACATTGGCACAAATGTTCTTGGAGGTGATCACTACCATCTCCAACATTATTCTGGAAGCGTTCAGAAACATGGTTCTGGAGGGAAGAGCGCGAGAGAGGCCTCTGCAGGTGTCTCAGGAGGTCATCGGCAGAGCTGTGTGTCCCAGTCTCTGTGAAAGTTTTAAGGCAGCGCTGGGCTCCACTCACAAGTCCGTTACCACCATTTTAGAAGTGCTGAGTGAGGAAATCACCAGCCATGTTAACTCTGCGCTGGGCCGCAGTAAAATGAAAGACGGCCGTCTCGTAGTGCCCAAGGAAAACATCTACAAACTGCCCAAAACCCAGATGAAAGTCATGGTGAGCCAAGCAAGAACCATGCTACGCACCTTCACAGAGAAAGTGAAGCAGGGCTGTGGAAGCTGTGTTGTCTCTCAGCAGACTTCACCAGCTGAGCAGGAGGAGGAGACTTCTACCAACACAAAGAGCGAGACCATCAAACAATCGCTGAACAAAATCTGTTGTAGAAAACAGAAGCATGAGGAGGAGCTGGAGGATATTAAGGCTTCTACAGACAGACTCGCTGCTTCTCAAAAGCAGATCACACCAACATTGGCCACATCAGTGAGCAAAACAAAGGCCCCAGACATGATCACAGAACATACACTTCTGTGTGAGGAGAAAACACCTTCCTCACACAGCACATCGACCATTGAAAAGGAGGACACCATCAGAAAGAACAAGAACATCAGAGAATTGCTGACTAGATGTGTCCCGTGTAGATGTGGCTCTGTGCAGCAGGTTTCACCTGACGAAGCAGACACCATAGAGGAGTCTAGTGAAGAGAAGCAGTCCACATTCACAACACTCAGAGCCATACGGTGTCCGTGTGTGTGTGGTGGGCGTAATTCCACAGTCTCCTCTCAGAGCCTCACTCCAGACTCCAGGTGGTCAGTGTCAAAGACCAGCAGAACCTCCAGCTCCGACCTAGAAGCTGCTACTGCAGAGATGAGGCACGTCCTACTCACGAGGCCATGAAACTGAGCGGAGAGGACGAGACCAGCCTAAGTAATGACAGTTTCCAAACAGCATCTGCAATTATAAACTCCCTCTCCGAGAGAGCGAGTTCATGTCGCGATCATACATGAGCCAGGACAGTTCCAAGCCCGCACGTCCTGTTTGACGAGAATGTCCAACAAAATCAAGGCATTCTTCACATTGTGCTACGCTAAATCCGCCCTCCGTAGTTTACTGCGCCGCCTGTTTTGCCATGTTTGTGGTCGAGCTGCCGTGTCTGAGGAGGAGATGATGGAGGCGGTTTCTCCTCTCCTGATGGAGCTGGTTCCTAAACGGGGCGATGTGTACCAAACACTGCCCCAGAGCATCCGCCGGGGAGAGTTCAGACAGCTGAGCGAGCAGATGTCTGACATCATTTCCAGCAGCATGGTTTCTGCACAAAGCCGGCCACAGTTCAGGCAGAGAGTCGTCTCAGAGGTGCACAGCTTCATGGGTCTTCTCTCTAACTGGCTGCACACGCAGACACGACTGCCAGACCGAACAAACCCAGTCCAAAGAGTCCTGGAGACCATCCGGAAACTGGCCTTCGACATGTCTAGTCCTCCCGAGAACACAAACACCCAGAGTACAACAAGATACCTCAGCACACCAAAAGCACTGAGCACACAACATTGGCCACATCAGTGAGCAAAACAAAGGCCCCAGACATGTTCACAGAACATGCACTTCTTGTGAGGAGAAAACACCTTCCTCACACAGCACATCGACCATTGAAAGGAGGACACCATCAGAAAGAACAGGAACATCAGAGAATTGCTGACTAGATGTGTCCCGTGTAGATGTGGCTCTGTGCAGCAGGTTTCACCTGACGAAGCAGACACTATAGAGGAGTCTAGTGAAGAGAAGCAGTCCACATTCACAACACTCAGAACCATACGGTGTCCGTGTGTGTGTGGTGGGCGTAATTCCACAGTCTCCTCTCAGAGCCTCACTCCAGACTCCAGGTGGTCAGTGTCAAAGACCAGCAGAACCTCCAGCTCGACCTAGAAGCTGCTACTGCAGAGATGAGGCACGTCCTACTTACCGAGGCCATGAAACTGAGCGGAGAGGACGAGACCAGCCTAAGTAATGACAGTTTCCAAACAGCATCTGCAATTATAAACTCCCTCTCTGATGAGAGCGAGTTCATGTCGCGATCATACATGAGCCAGGACAGTTCCACCGCCCGCACGTCCTGTTTGCAAGAATGTCCAACAAAATCAAGGCATTCTTTACATTGTGCTACGCTAAATCGCCCTCCGTAGTTTACTGCGCCGCCTGTGCTGCCATGTTGTGGATCAACTGCCGTGTCTGTGGAGGAGGTGATGGAGGAGTTCTCCTCTCCTGATGGAGCTGGTTTCTAAACGGGGCGATTTGTACCAAACACTGCCCCAAGCATCAGCCGGGGAGAGTTCAGCAGCTGAGGAGAGATGTCTAACATCATTTACTGCAGCATGGCTCCAGCACAAAGCCGGCCACAGTTCAGGCAGAGAGTCGTCTCAGAGGTGCAGGCTTCATGGGTCTTCTCTCTGACTGGCTGCACACGCAGACACGACTGCCAGACCAAACAAACCCAGTCCAAAGAGTCCTGGAGACCATCCGGAAACTGGCCTTTAACATGTCTAGTCCTCCCGAGAACACAAACACCCAGAGTACAACAAGATACCTCAGCACCCCAAAAGCTCTGAGCACATCAAGAGTCCAGTTCACAAACATTGAGGAGCCAGTGCCTCCTCAGCTATTGCAGCAACACCATGTGGTGCCTCCACAAGTACCACTCTATATTCAACCTGCTCAGGTCCCACATGAGTACGTGGTGCCCACTAAGATCATCACTGAACCTGCAGCTCCAATTCCAGATGTAACTTCTCCCTCGACATCAGAGAGGCTGTCCTCTCTGCCCGGACTGTGGAGCAGGAGGACCTCAGCGCTCTGGTGTATGAGGTGAACTCCAGGATCTTCCAAAGCAAATGGGACCGTGACATGATCCCACTGTCGCGGGACGTCCTGGCACAGCTGGAGGAAAGAGCATTAGACTGGAATATTCTAGTCAAGCCAAACCAACGCACCTACCAACAAGTGGCCTCCGCTGTGTACAAAGACCTGTGCAAACAGCAGGGCAAAAAGAAGAGGATTCATCTAAAACATGAAGCATGTGCCCAGAAAGACTTCAGCTCCAAAGTCGTGGACGCCATCCACTGGAACCTGACGGCTCCCCCAAAAAGAGATCTACTCTGGGCTCTTGCCTACTTCCTCCACTCACTTTGCTGCGTTTTCTGCAAGCAGCACTGAAGCAGAGACCTCTGCAGAGACCTCTGCACAAACCCCAATAATCCCCCCCTCTCCTCTCACGCTCCCCAACCCCCCACCACACACACAACCACACACACAACCCCAGCACCACATACACCCACCCACACCCACACACACGCTCCCTCTCATATATGTTGTGTTTCCATCTGTCATGGGGACATTACATTGACTTACATTCATTTCATGGACCCTTACCCTAACCTTAACTTAGTGGCTACTTGCCTAAACTTAACCCAACCCTCACCCTAATCCTAACCTTAACCTTATTTGAACTTAAAACCATGTTGCTGATCTCATAATGAAGGATTTACATCATGGGGACCTGCTTTTTGTTCCCATAAGAAAGGCAGGTCCCCAGAAAGTGAGTGTGTATACAACTTTTGGTCCTCACAAAGTGATGAATACACGCTCACACAACCCCAGCACCACATACACCCACCCACCCACACACACGTCTCCTCTCATTCACACTCGTCTGAACACAGCCCAGTCTTCAGGCTGACGGTGCCTCATTAGAGGCCTGAGCAGAGACACAGGAGGCCTCATGGACCTGCTGGGTCTCTGACCTGGTCTGAGTGACGGAGCTGTGAGCTCCTCAGCACTGAGCTGCAGGCTTAGTGAGGAGGAGCCGACAGGAGCAGACATAAGGAGGTATTTTTAGATACTTCATGCATGTTGTTGGCCTCAAAAGTCAACAAAATGTTAATGTTATATGTGTACAATAAAGAACTGTTATATTGCATTAAATGTCATACATTTTTATTGATTCATGTTATTTAGTGGTTCATTGCATGATGCAATCTGAATACAACTTTGACTAAACTAACCACGAGAGAACACTCCTAAAACATGGCCAAAAACTCGTGTTGTGCACAGTTCAAAGGCCTGTCGCTGTTGTGCTGCTCTGTGTTCACTTTCGTAGTGCGCTGTGTCCAGTAACAATAAAAAAAGAATTGTGTAAGAAAAGAAGGGAAATCACAGCTTTTGCGATGAGCTAATTGCAGTCAGTATTGATTTGATATCTATATATCCTGCAGCCCTACATAGATGTTTAGTTTATATTCTTTTCCTAAGACAAAAGACACTCACCTACTACACACAACTTCAGAGATGTCATATTAGCTAAAAACTCACACAATATTCCCTCTATTGCACGACACGGTGACACACGGTTAGCAGGTCTGACTGGAAAGTACCTGCCCCAGAGCAGAAGCTAAAAAGTTCCTAAAGTGTGGCCCCAGTCCATAGTTCCTGTTTTGGGTGAATGCTTCCAAAATGGGGACTGGAACTAAAAAAGTACTAGGAACTGAAAAAAGTTCCTCCTGTGGGAAAAGGTCTATTATTATTACTGAGCTGTGGACACTAAAACCATTTCTAATCTAATAATAATCAATAAATATTTCATAATGAGAATAGGCTTTCAGAAACAATAATATTTAGTGCCATTGTCAGCGAACTTTTCCTTTATTTATATAGAACCTTCAGCTCCTGACAGACGTCTCAGTGGAGCTGAAGGATGGTTAAATACAGAGAATGAGTTCCCATGAGAGATTAAAAGAGACCTATTGTGTTTTTTCCAACTGTTTAGTAAGAAACAATAATATGCAGATCAGTAATTTACCTTTTGTTCATTGTAAAACACAAAATTTAAAATGACTTGAAATAGAAACAGCTGTATTGACTTCCTGTTCAAAACTCAAGAACTGATAAGCCCCGCCTCTTCATTTTAAAAATTTAAAGGGGTCCTATTATGTAAAATGTATTTTTCAAACATTTTAACCTTGTTATAACGACCTCCCTTCACATTAGTTTACTCAAAGTTATATTTGAATTGATTCATGCATGTTGGAGTAATCTTGTTTTGTTCTTCAGCTGCAGCTCAAGTGCTCAGAAAACCCCTGTTCTCACCTACCACCTATCCCCTCCCACTTGTCTGTATTTACTTGTTTTAATTCAAAAGATTAATACTCAAAATGAAGTATTTATGGTTTAAAACTGTCCTGTAGCCGTTTTCCAACAATAAAAAGTAGTTTTAACAAATAAAAAAAAAAAAGTATCAACGTTGGCTTCTTTATTACATTTTTAAACTAAAGCTCACTTATCAGTTCTGCAGTTTTGAACAAAGTAAATAGATGCTGTTCTTTTTTCAAGCTTTAGATCAATTTTTTAATTAAGAACAACATGTAAATAACTAATTGATAGGTTCTGGTTTTTAATAAATGGTTGGAAAACATACAATAGGTCTCCTTTAAGTGTAAGAAACCACAGATTTTAAATAACTAATTATTAGTTGGTGCTGCTGTTTTTTAGAATGTATGACAATGTGTTGTGGTGAATTCATGCACCAGGCCCATTATATAATTTATTTTTGATTCACTGTGCTCACTTTCTTATATTCTGCTACACACGTTTACAGTTCTTAATATATGCTTCACTTTATTTTTTTAATATATGCTTCACTTTGAGTAATAATCTTTAGATTTATACCAAGTAAATACAGACAAGTGGGAGGGATAGGTGGTAGGTGAGAACAGGGATTTCTGAGCACTTAAGCTGCAGCTGAAGAACAATACAAGATTACTCCAACATGCATGAATCAATTCAAATATAACTTTGAGTAAACTAATGTTGAAAGATAAATTATACATTTTACATAATAGGACCCCTTTAAAAAGACATAATTAGGCTTACCTGGGACTATTTATCTGAAGTATGCATCAAGTCTTAGATGTCTTACTTAACTTCTAACACTGGATATATCAACAAAAAAGAAAGAATTTTCAATATCTATCTTTATCTTTAGTTAGTTTAACATGTATTTTTAGCACAGATTAGAACAGGTTTTTCAGACACAAAGGTGAAGCAGCCAATCAGCTCCATCCCAAAACCTCACATGACTCTGAAGTACAAATATGAAACGATGAAATGTTAAATAAATATCATTACTCTCAACTAAGCTTACCAAGGCCAGGGCTGAAAAGTTGGGTGTGTGTCTGTGTAGATAGATACTATTTTAGAGCTTGATATTTATGTGAAACAAGTACATTTTATTGAAGTTACATTAAAACTATAGATACCAGCTGATAATAAATAAATAAATAAATAAAAAAAAAAAAATAAATAAATAAATAAAACACTTTTGAGTACGCTTAAACAAGTTCGCATGTTACAAATTTAGAAATTACAAAAAAAAAAAAAAAAAAAAAAAAAAAAAAAATAATAATAATAATAATAATAATAATAATTAAAATAAAATGTTTTTGTTTTTTGTACTTTTAACAATAGTTTGATAGTTTTTTTTAAATAAATCAAAATTGTCTTCCACCAAAAAGCGGAAGTGTTCAGCGGAGCCCGGAAGTCACATCCTGTTGTGTTTTTTGCTTTTCCAAACCAGGAAGATGGATTTACTGCCGAACAAGTGGATTTCTAGTCTATTTATCTGCTGTTTTATCACCGGTACGTTTTTATTAATTCCTTTTACTACGTCTTTTATTTTGTTTACGTCTCAATTTGAAGCGTTACTTAGTTAAATTGCCAGACTGTTGAGTTCATTGTGCAGTTAGCTTGATGCTAACTTTGAAGCTAGCGCCAACACCTGCCAATTCACTGCTTTTAGTTTTATTTATCGACAATTATTACGAGTTTAACAGTGTTTTTAAACTTGCAGTGTCTATACGCAAATATCCGAATGCAGAAAATGTACAATACTTAATATAATAGTTTGTTTTTTGTAGTTTTTGCTGTTTTAGCCGGGTGCATCTTGTGTTCTCTGATCTGAACTACAGCGTGACCACTCGTGATCTCTGCTCCCCCGGCTATAGCTCAGGGATTAAAGGCAAATACTACCAAAAAAATTGACATTAAATAATTGTTTGTATTCATAATTGTTTCGTTTATGAGCTGGGGTTTGATGACAGCGTGTACGTAAGCAGGTGGTTTAATAATTGGTTCACTTTTAGTTGAGTTTACGCCCTGCTTTTGCAATACCTAAGCAACACCAAACAATATGAAGAAAAATCTCAAATATTTCTGTTATTAAATGTCACTGTATTATATTTACCATTATGAAAAGCATAATTAGTAAGCCAAGTGATTTGTTTTGGACGCACAATGCATTTTAAAATAATAATTCGATTGTGTTTGGTGCAGGACACGATCTTTACATTTTTTCTTTCGTTTTTGTTATTGACACATTAGTTTGTCCATTTCAAAACCTGCTCAGGCGTCAACAGTAAGACTACACATAAGATTGAATTGTTTTTATGTCATTTCAGTAAGCTAATAATTACCAGAGATGTGGACTTGCAAGCAGATTTAGTCTTGAGTCAGACTTGAGTCACTATTTTTGATAACTTCACTTGGGACGTGACTTGAACGCGAAGTGAAGTGGATCTTTGTGACTTTAGACGACTTGATGCTTCTTAATAAACAGTGTCATCATTAACAACAACAGTATATCCCTCCTCGCTTCTTTTTTGTGACCAGAAGTTTTTTTAAATGGGACAATGTTTAAAAATCTACACATTGTAGAAAAACAAGGTGTTTTTGGTCATTCAAAACTTAAAGATTGAAATTAAAATCAGAGGACGTGAACTCAGCTTGGACTTGCCTCTTTTTGCCTTGGGACTTGACTTGGTACCAAAGACTTGAGACTAGGTGGGTTGCTGATTTGCACACTGCAAACACAATTTAGGTTTTAAATCTTCTCCTAAATACTTTAACAGCTGGTTAATACCAACATGTATTCGTTTTTGGTTGAAATTACGGCTTAAAAAACTGCAAAGTGAACCTTTAAAACTGAACTGAATCTTTATTATTCAATTCAAATAGTACTTTGTGTTCTCATTTTTTCACAAAGTGCTGCATTTACCATATAGTTTTAGTGGAAATCACAAAGCTTACTAATTTTTACGTAAAAAAGTTACTTACCCAAACTTTAAGATTTGCAAAACACTGACTTTTACTTTTTAATTCCACTTTTGCTGATTACTCCAGAAGTCAGAAGAAAGTTGCCACTGTTTGACACTTCCTCATATCTAAGCGTCTTTCCCTATTTTCAACAACTGCTCAATGTTCCACTAACACACTATATTTAGCTTAATTATCTTCAGTACTAGCTTTATAGTAACAAGCTGTTTTGCAGCTTTATTGTTCACCAAATATATCTAGACTCATCAGTTGTGTTTCTTATCAAATGCATAATATCTGTAGATTTACAAATGTGAAATCCATGCCCTGGTGAACTTCATTTCTAGAAGCTCTTCTTTGTTAATTCATGTAATACACATTGACCTACTTAATGCTCAAAATGTTCTAATGAAAGTCTTTATTACATACTGAAAGTTATTTGATATGTGTATGTCATTATTAGAACATAATTACTGTGTCATTTCCCTCCCAGATTAAATGTCTGCTTCAGTTACTCATTCATATGTTCGTCACATATTTTATAAGTTAAATTTTGGTTAAAATGTTACCAGAAAATCTATGAATTTATTTAAGTATTTCTTTTTTAGCATTTGTCTCTGATTCATATTTCTACTTCTCCAAACTCACAGACTGACTTATTACTGTATCAAGATTGTTCTATGAAAGTGACACTGTGTGACTTTCTGAAGGTGGAAAATTATCCAGTTCATTTATTTTTACTGTATGCCACATTTTACAAACAACTTATTTCCAAAGTTTTGCGCATTGAATGTAAATAAAATGAAACAAATACTTAAAAAATCTAAAACAACTAGTTAATTCACCACATTTACAGTTCCTGTAACATTCTTTATGTATACATCAGTTCTATGCTGCTTTGTGGAATATTATAGCCAACAAAACACACTTATTTAACAAAAACAAGCTTTAGGCTCCTCTAGGTCATTAAATTGTTAGTTTTGGTTTGATGAAATATTAAACAGAATCCTCCAAATAAAAAACACATGCTTTTATTCAAGTCTTTTTCTTAAAAGTTACACAGTGAGCGTTTAAAGTCCGTATGACAGATAATTTTTCATTTTGACTTAGTTTGGTGTTATTACTAGTCCTTAAAGTGGTAAATGGTAAATATTGATCAGAGTTTTACCATAGTTAACTTTCAAACTATGAAGAAATTGACAAATACATGAAGTAAAGTAATATAAAAAGTTCTAAAACAGAATCCCTTCACATGTGTTGTCGTCAGACAATTTACACAAAGCACACTTTCCTTGGAGTTTAAATATTCATTTAACACTGTTTAGGTGTTACAAAATATTATCATTTGAAGCTTCTACAAAAGCTACATTTAAAAAACTGACCACAAACCGACCTAAGTGTTGGTTGTTTCGTAGCAGATGTTTGTGTAATATCTATGCTATATATATATGCTAAATATATAATGTAAATTTCTGGTAATTTCTGGTATTTTTGAATAGAACTCTAACTCTAGGAAGAGTAGCTGTCAACCTGGTGACAGCTAATGGAGATCCAAAGAAATAAACAATTTGTCAAATCATCATTTATGTGGGTTTTTGACCCAAATTTACAGTGCGGTTGCTAGGTAACCGTTGTGGGTTCCCTTCTATGTCATATTTCCTGGACAAAATGCAACTACAAACCTCATAAAAATATATGAAATCTTAAATATAATCCTGTCATATTGCCCAAATGACTTGAAATCATAATGTTTGGAATGATTGTTATTCTAAATCGTTCTCAGGCTGAAAAATAAACAAAAAATACAAGTCTAAAAGTACTTATGACCACATTTAAATCACAAATGGCTGTGTAAATAAAAAGTAACAAAGCTCCCTTCTCTTCGGTGAGTGGTGTATGTTTTATTGCTCTGCTGCTGTAAACCTTTAGTGATAAGAGTTTTGTTTCTGATAAGAGTTTGCAGGAAGTACTTTAAACAAATTGCCACAGAGACCAAAGTAAACATCATAAAACTGCTGTATTTTCTTAAAACACTGTGAAATAGTAGTTATATATTTAAGAACTAGATAAGCCAAATTTGTAACTATTTTGTGATACTGTTGTGTTGTTAAGCAAGACACTTCACCCACTTCCTCTTGACCGTGCTGATGGTGTTAACGTTTCTGTGTTTTCTGTTTTTGCAGGACTTAGCTGTAACTCTGTAGAGAAGAAGATTTACGTGAAACTGAACTACACTGTGCCCTGTGTACGACTGCTCAACGCCACACATCAGATCGGCTGTCAATGTAAGGAAACACACACTTACACATCTTGTTTAAGGCTTTTTTAAAGCATATTTTGTATTTAGAAACGAGAAGTGACTCACAGTGTCTCTGTTTGTGACTCATGACGGCTGCATTGAGATAGGGCTGCACACTAATGGAAAACATATTATAATTCATACTATTTAAATCATATTTTAAGTCAATGGGCCTCATTCTCAACATTTTAACAAACAAATCTGTTCTTAAGGTCTTCTTACTTAACATTTTTGTCATTTACAAAATGTGCTCTTAACTGAAAATGTTCCTCTGGAAGAACAAAATAAGAACAATCAAGAGCACTCGTAAGAACAAAAATTCTGCAGTTTTAGAATATTATTGCTCTTGTTCTTCAATCAAAAAATGTGTTTCTTACATGATTGAAAGCTATGATTTTTTTCAAATTATTGTGATTAAAAATTAAAAGCGTAAAGAGTGTACATTCCTTTATTAGACCTGTCAGCGGTTCTAGTCAACAGCAAAAACTGCTTTATTTCAACAAATTTGTGTTTGCTGAGTTTTTAAAGAATTTAAAGTCAACTTCTCTTGACCTGAGCAAAAACCTGAGCACAGGACTAGTGTGATGGTACTTCCTGGTTCTAGTCAGTATTTCTGGATGTACTGCAGCTATTTTACAGCTCGTTTGGATAGGCCGGTGAGCAGGCCGTTACAATAGTCTAACTTACTGGAGAAAAATGCATGGATAAGTCCCTCCAGGTCAGGCTTTGACACTATACTTTTGATTTTGCCTATGTTTTAGATGGTAAAAAGCTGCTGATGTTATTGACTTAATGTGGCTGTTAAAGTTCAAGTCTGAGTCCATTATTACCAGTAGATTTCTAACTTGACTTGAAGGTTTTAGAGAGAGAGACTGAAGGTGACTGCGGACACTTTCTCTTTGTTTCTGTGGGCCAAAGATGATAACGTCAGTCTTGTCTGAGTTTAGCTGGAGAAAGTTGTTTTTCATCCACACACTGATCTGTTGGATGCAGCGACAGAGTGAATCCACTGGCCCATATTCATCACATCTTTATAGATCTGAGTGTCGTCTGCATAGTTGTGATAGCGCACACACATTATTTTTATGTATTAACTGATCTAAATGGCAGCATGTAAAGATTGAACAGAAGGGTCCCAAGATTGAACCCTGGGGAACACCACAAGTCAAGACAATGTGTTCTGAATTCGACAAAATACTTTCTGTCTTCTATACAGGACTTGATCATTCTTTAGCAAAGCTTCAGTAAAAGTTAGAACTAACCTTTAAACACCAAGCAAAAAATAAAGGTTTACTGGGATTTTCTGTTATTCAAGTTACTCCAGTGCGGTGGTATAACATTACTCTTTTCTCGTCTCTATTCTCTCTCTTAGCCTCTCTGTCTGGTGATGTGGGCGTCCTCCATGTTCTTGAATCCGAGGACAACCTGGACTGGGTGCTCAACACTGGACACAGCCCTCCATATATGGTCATCCTGGAGGCGGAGCTTTTTACCAGGTGTTGTATCTATGCCCAGTTTGTCATTCCCCAATTTCAGTGCATCGTGCTAGTTATTAGCTGGACTATATTTTCATTATTTACTGCCAGAAATTAACTGGAATCAAATCGAAATCACTATTTTAATAGAGACATTTAGTAAATCGCCAAGGCTGTAATTTTTGAAAAGCCACAAACAAACAAAAAAACTATTTTTTGTTCAAACATAAGTAGATGAAAACTGGACTTTTCTGATAACTCAAGCATCAGCTGCAGGACAATACAGATTACTCAAACATACATGGATCAATCCAAATACAACTTTGAGTAAACTAATGAGAGAACACTGTTTTAAAACCCAAGTCTTTTTTACATAATATAGGCGTTTTGGCACATGGAAGTGTCAAGAACCAGGCATCAGGAACACTACTCCACCCCTTCTTTTGATATATATAGTGATCCACTAAATATATCTATTTAATACAATTTTAGGGGTGTGAAAGTCCCGTACTGCTAAAAACATTGATTATAGATTGACTTCTAGATGTCAGTTACAATGCTACAATCATAAAGTATAATTATTTTCACCATCAATTTATTGTCAGTTTGTTTTTAGACTATAGGGCCAAAAATAAAACTATGGGGGGTCGCCACAGTCCGTCCATCTCTCACCGCCATCAGTAAACTTTAATGCCATTATTATTTCAGTATAAACTTTCAGACGTGCCTGTAGTTGTTGATGTGCGTCACGTGCGTACAACGTGCATCATCACTGTCACGAATAACGTCGCTGCGTCGCTGATTCTCGGTCTGAGGGAAAAGTACTTGCCCCAGAGCAGGAGCTAAGTCGGTCCCCACATTGGCCTCCCTGGTTCCTGGTCCTTCTTATGTGGGAACATGCCAGAAAATGGACCAGTAGCTAAAAAGGTTACAGGAACAACAAAACGTTTATACAGTGTGAAAACTCCTTATGTTCCCTCTAATATTGGTGACAATATTCAGACTTAGCAGTGCAAGTTTATGTCAAAATCTCACACCAGGAGTGAAAATTGTGTAAAGTGTCATTGCAAAAGTGCAAGAATGTGACATAATGTAGGTCTAAGGCGTGGTGTCGTAACAGTATCTTCTCCTCTACAGTTTCCTCTGACCCGTATAAAATCTTTCTGTTTTTTAGGTCGATCATGTTGAAACTGAAAAGCGGCGCTCGCAGAGTCGCCGGTGTCGTTGTTATCGAGCCCAACACAAACCTGCCCGGTGGCTTTTCTCCCCACACGACCTGCCCCAACGAGAACACAGGTGAGAGGGGTTCAGACACGCACATGAATATCCACTAATCAAAAGAGCTTCGAAAGATGACATCACGGCAATCTAAATGTCAGCAGTAGGTGTCAAAAATGCATGAAAGTCAATGGAGAAAGCTCAATTTTCTCTCATCACAGAACATAAATAGGAAAAAGCTGCTAAAAACTGATAATGAATCTAAGGAATCATGGCTATGCTGAATATTCAGTTTGTATCTGACATGTGAGAAGAAAAAAATCAAGAGAAAAGCAGGTAAACAGTTGTAGAAAAGCACAAAAACAGCAGGGACATTGAGGCATCTCTGACAATTCTCTCAATGCAAGTCATACTTTTTTTTTTTTACTCAAATAAGATGTTTTTATTCAGAATGTTGAAGAGCAATGTTCACATAAAATTAAAGTAGTGCTGAACATCTAAATGTGGAGAAGTCTAGAAAAGAAACTCAATGAGGATGTTTCTCTGTCACGTTTTTCTGAGTTTTTCTCGGATCAGTGGTAAATACTTTTTATATTTTTACATCTGTCAAAGTATAACTATTGTATTGTTTAAAAGTCCCGATATTCAATAAAAGTAAGTGGTTGACCAGTCGACTAGTGAAATAATTACATCCTAATGTAATTTGTATTTATTACTTGGGACAACAGTGACTCTGTTTAGTGACTCATTCACTAACTGGAAGTTCAGAGGATCTATGATTTATCCTTCTTCACCTACAAAGTATAAATAGTAGTTTAAATTAGGGCTGCTCGATTGTGAAGAAAATAATAATCACGATTATTGTAATCATAATTGAAATCATGATTTTTCAAATGATTATTTGCTTAGCTCTACATTAATGAATGTAGAGTGTGAAAAGATCAATTTAAAGAACTCATAAAAATAAACAGCTGTAATTGTATTCTAGAATTGTAAAGAAACCACCTATTTTTCCAAATCAAGGAAACAAATGAGTGCCTATGAACAGACTTACAAGTTACGGTCAATAATCACAATTGCTCGATTACACCGTTTTTGCAAACTATTACAGCAAATATCGTAATTGAAATTGGAAATTCGATTAATTGCACAGCCCTAGTTTAAATCCACCAGATGTGATCTGAATAATTATGGAGCTCAACAGTAGAAGATCGCCCTGGTTCTGGAAGTTATTTCCCCATTGTAAAGTGCCATAGGCATAGTTTAAAGACATGTTACGGGTTAGCCAGCTATGTGCTAACTCAGATCCACAGCGCGGTTGTTTTCAGTCTAAAAAGCACATTTATAACTTGAAATTCGGCAAACTGTTGTAATAACATTGTAGTTTATAAAGCTGCAGAATTTTATTTTAAACAAAAATGTAGGTCTCATGCTCCCGACTCACCACAGAGCTTATTAGCTCCAAGGACATATTTATACTTTTAACATAATTTTTTTGGAAACCGCTATGGAGACTTATGGTGTGTTTCAGGCAACTGGGAACTGCCACTCGAACTGGTTAATCCCACTTGTGAACTGGGACCTGGTCGAGGAAGCCCCACTTCACATACGAGTTCAACAATAACCACAATAAATTTATTTGAGGGGTTTAACTGACGCAAAAACAATGTAAACATTGATTACAGGTTATTTACCGTTACTTTTGTTTAGCCTAAAGGTTAGCATTAGCCATAATGTTTACATACGAGTTGATTACGTTGGAACGCTCTGAAGTGGGAACTGGTATTATCAGTGTTGCCAGATTGTTCGGACTTTTTCCAGCCCAAAGTTCATGTAAAAACCGCCCAAAACGTCAAAAACCCGCCCAAAAAAAAAAAAACTTTCAGAACTCACCGTTGTTGCAGAGGCAAAATCAGAAGCAGAGCCCTCGACAACCAGAGTAATACGTCAATTAAAAACATGACAACCACTTAAACAACGTGTATTGTGCCTAGAAGCTCCAGTAATGACAAACAAATAGATTAGAGAGTTTGTTCATTTGGAGACGCGTTATAAACGGTCCGACATCAAACACTAACTTTTCTCAAACTCACGTCCTTATGAGGCTCTTTTCTCTATGATTATGAGGCGGACTGTTATAAGCCACACATCGTTTTAAAGCTTAAAATGTGGCGAACGTGTTTGTGCCGTCATTACTATGCCCTGTGTTCACATTTGCCCCGTATGAGCTGTTTTAGCCCTACCTGGTTTTGCGTGCGTCCTCAGAGCGGCTCTCCCTTTGCTGCACGTGCCTGTTGCATGGTGCCAAAGCGCGTGTCTGTGTGTGTGTTGGGAGAGCGAGCAGGAGAGAGAGAGCATCATTTGCGGGATGGATTTAAAAACCAAGGTTCTATCATAGGCTACATGTATAAAAAACGTCATTAAAACAATTTATTACACAGTATTGAAAGAAATAGATGCATTTTATTCAACCAGCTATTGAGAAATACGCACATATTTATGATTAATAGCACGTATTTCGTATTTTCAAAATCCCGCCCGAGACATCAAAAGCAGCCCAAAATATATGCACCCGCCCAACGCATTTTTTCCCCGCCGGGAGCAAAAAAAAGGAGCCCAATTGGGCGGAAACCCGCCCAATCTGGCAACACTGGGTATTATTCAAGTGAGCAATGTCCCAGTTCCCAGTTGCCTGGAACGCAGCATTAACACGGGAGCCGGAGCTCGTTGAACCAGGAAGTGGGCTGTCACTGTTGAGCTCCATAGTGAGGCTTTTTTCAAACCTGGAGCACATCACAGCTTATTTAAACATGAACTACAGTTTTTATTGCTATGTTCTGCTTTGAACACGCTTTCTATGTTCAAAGCAGAAAAAAAAAAACCCTAATACATTTGTTATTATGGTAATAACAATATTTCTCTTTCGTCTTCCTTCAGGCGTTTACACAGATAAGTACGATCCGGCTCTCGCTCACTGTAACCACACTCTCTGGAATCCTCTGGGAAACGGTTTGTCCTACGAAGAGTTCGACTTCCCCATTTTCTCTCTTAAGGACGACAACGACACTCAAGTCATACGTCAGGTAAAAACACTTTTCCTTCTGACGCTAGTACTGCTGTTTAGTTTAATCTGCATTCTCCTTTTTTAATAAATAATTTAATAACTTCAGTTTATGTTTGTTTAGACGTCGTTTTTTGTTTTGTGATTTTAAGAGCAATGCATGAGTCTGTTCTGTAGATTGACGTTGTCTGTTGATGTTTTGCAGTGTTACTTGGATCATAATCGCGGTGTAAACGGCAGTGCTCCGGAGTATCCGCTCTGTGCCATGCAGCTGTTTTCTCACATGTCCGCGGTCACCGACACTCCAACCTGCATCAGGAGGAACAAGATACAGAACGACTTCAGCATCAGCCCCGGTGCTTAGACTCACTAAACTAAACTAAACTACTCTCTCTCTTTCTCTCTCTTGCTCTTCTAATGCCCCCTCCCCTTTCTCTCTTTAACTCTTTCAGTCTGTCTCTTGTTTCTCTCTCTCCCTCTCTCTCTCTCTGTTTGTTTCTGTCTCTAGCTGTCTTTGACTCTCTCATCTCTCTCTGATCTGACACTCTCTGTCTCTGTCTCTCTCACTCTTTTCCTTGACTCTCTGACTCACTCCATCTCTCTCTCTCTCCAACTCTCTCTTTTGACTCTTTCTGTATCTCTCTCTCTCTGACACTCGCTGTCTCTCTCGCTTGCTCTCTTTCACTGCCCCTTCTCTCTCTCTTTTAACTCTCACTCTCCCTCTGTCTCTTTCGCTGCCCCCCTTTTCTCTTCTCCCTTTTAGGGGCCAAACACACCACACGAGGATTTCGGAGCGGAACAGCAAGCGAAATGCCTCGTGCAGACACGCGCCAGGCTCGTTTCACTTACGTGCCTACTTTTGTGGGTCAGACCTTGCACACAGCACGCCAAAGCGCCGAGCACACTGAGGCGCAGCCAAAGCGGCTCGCCAATCCAAAATACTCTCCAAGTGTATTTTTCCCGCTTGAGGCTTGCTCGAGGCTCGCGCAGTGAGGCGGTTTTCAACTAAATTGCACAGAAAATCTGTCTGTATTGATTCATTTTAAAGACTACAGCAGCACTACAGCCCAGCACACACTGATCAAACAGCAAGAGGGAAAACAGACTCAGACTGCCAGTGATTTACACTTCTTTTTTTTCGTTTGAAAAACTCACGCGTCTGACCTGACAGCCCATAGAGATGATGAAGACAAACATACTGTAAATGACCAACTTTTGTATAAGTGGAGTTGTTCTATGAGCTGTATCTGCTGTGGACATCCTCATAGGGAGACACAGAGGCAGCAGCTGCAGTCTCTTCTCTCCCCTCGCTCCCGGTGTGTTATCACTACCTCTCCCAAAGCAACTTGCTCTCTGAGGGCGCGCGCCTCTCGCTCACGCGTGCGGTCTTTTTGGGGTGTAACTCTCTTCATCTTTCTCATTTTATCTCTCTGTGACTCACTCCTCTTTCTCTCTCCCTGATTTTTTTTGTCTCTTGCTCCTTCTGACACTCTCTCTGTCTTAATTGCTCGCACTTTCTTTCACTGCCCACTCTTCCTCCATTTCCCATTTTGTTTCTCTCTCTCTGACTCTCTTCATCTCTCTCTCTATTTGACTCTATCACTCTGTCTCTTTCTCTCTTTGACTCTTTCTGGCTCAGTCTGTCTCTGATCCTATCTGTCTCTCTTTAACTCTCTCTGGCGCTTCTCCTTACTCTCTTCACCTCTCTCTCTACGTATCTGACTTTCTCTGTCTCTTCATCTGAATCTTTCTCTCTTTCTCTCTCTTCAGTTTCTTCACCCTCTAAACTTGCCGTTAAATATTGTTTCATTCTTTTGCAGAGATGGTTTGTGATCCTTTGGGAGGCTCAAACATTTGGACTTCGACTCGACCGATCAACAACACACAGAAAGGACACAAGATGTTTGAGAGCGTCGTCATCGCGGCCGCCAGAGTAAGATTAGTTCACTACAATAGGTTCTCTCTCAAGTTTACCTGCAACAAACTCTACATCTCTCTCTCTCTTTCTCTCTTTTCTCAGTTGGACAGTCGTTCGTTCTTCTTCGACTTGGCTCCAGGGGCTCAGAGCAGTGCGTCTGGGCTCATCGCTCTTTTAGCCGCGGCTCAGGCTCTGAAAAACATCACAGAAACAGAAGAGACGCAGCCAAACAAAACCATCGTCTTCACTTTCTTTGAAGGGGTCGGTCCACTTTGCCTTTTATTTTTTATACAATGATTTACTGGCAGGTCAAAACAATTAAGGTTGTTAGTGCGTCACTACGTGTCCGATACAATACTATCACAATATTGTCAAACATGCGATCAGTATACATTACAACAATGATATATGTTGATACAGCAACTCACTATAACAATAATGTACCATATACTGTAGATATCTAGCATATTTAGGACTTTTAGGAATCTTAAATATCTCTCTATGTAATCATAAAACAGGTAAAAAAAATATAGTAACAATGGAGCTCAACAGAGGAAGATTGTCCTGGTTCCTGAAGCCAGTCGTTCCACTGTGAACTCCCGTAGGAATTTTGAAAAATTCAAATATTAAGAGTTTGATGACAAGCCGCGGGCTAGCCAGCTATGTGCTAACTCTGATATATAGCAAGATGGTTTTCAGTTCAAAAGCAATTCGATAACTTGAAATTTGGCAAAACGTGTTCGTAATTTATAAAGCTGCAGAAATGGATTTTAAACAAAAATGTAGGTCTTATGCTCATGACTCACCACAGAGCTGATTAACTCCAAGGACATTTACTTTTTAAGATCACTCATGGGCTCCAATGCTAAACCAACTTTTGAACCAAGGACTGGGCGCTCAACGTTGAGCTCAATATAACAAAGAATTTGAAATCAGACTTGCAACTAAACATAATGTGGCAAATATTATTAGGTCTATAGACTGCTTACTAAGCTATAAGTTCATACCTGTAGTTTTATTACAACAATCTAATGAGAAAACAAGTTTAAAGATGGAATAGCTGATTTTCACACTACAAACAAGATTTAGGTGCACGGTGGCAGAGCGGATAGCGCTCTAGCCTCACAGCAAGAAGGTCGCGGGTTCGATTCCCGCTCAGGCCCGGACCTTTCTGTGTGGAGTTTGCATGTTCCTCCCCGTGTCTGGGTGGTTTCCTCCGGGCACTCCGGTTTACCCACCAACTGATAACATGCATGTTAGGGAACACTTGGTGGTAGTTGGAGGTTGAGGCGCCAGGTGTTAGGTGAATCGCCTCTGCTGAGTTGCCCCAGGGCAGTTTACTGTCACTAAGTGGGGAGGGAAGGGGTTTATCTCACTGTGAAGCACTTTGTGACTCTGTGTCTGTGAAATGCGCTATACAAATAAAGATTACTTACTTACTTACTTACTTTAAATCTGACAACTTCCACTCCTAAATCCCTGTATTCAATTTAGTTGCAATTATGGCCACTAAATGTCTTTTTGGAAACAACAAAGTGAAACTGTAGAGGACCACCCAAGTTCAGCCAATCAGAGTGCTGCATTCGGCTCTTGCTAAGAACTAAAATTCTTTATTATTCAGTTCATACAGTACTCAGTGGTTTAATTTTTTCATAAAGTGCTGCAGTTATCATTTACTTTTTAGTGGAAAACACAAAGATTACTAATTTACAACTAAAACAGTTAGTTACCCCAACTTTAAGATTCAAAAGTAGACCAAATTATGTTTCCAAATCTTTTAGGTCTAAGCTTTCCTGCAGAATACAAGTTAGAGATGATTCTGATTATTTAGGTTTAGTAATCGTGATTATGTTTTTGTTTTAAGTCACTCTGAAGTAATCTCTTTCTACATGCTTATAAACACTTTTATCTCACTAAATGAGTTCTATAACCCTAGAATAATTACACAGAATTCTCACATAACTTACCTTTTATCAATTCTTTCTTTCTGACCTGATCAGGAGACGTTTGATTACATCGGCAGCTCAAAGATGGTTTACGACATGGAGAATGAACAGTTTGCTCTGGACCTGGACAATGTTCACTCCGTGCTGGAAGTGGGGCAGGTCAGTAGAGCCAAGCAGCGTGATTTTATGTGAACTTACTTTTGCTTTATTCTTTATTCATTTCTATGGCTTACGTTGCTTGTTGTCGCAGGTGGGAATCCGACCGTCTAACTCTGCGATCTGGTTCCATTCTGATCCTGTGTCTCAAAGAAACGACAGCGTCAAGGCAGAGGTTTGTGATTCCTGTTAACATTTTTTAACTCTTCTCCAGCAGCCAGTAGAATTAATCTGTTTTTGTAAAGAGCAGACTGTTGGTGTGTGTTTTTGGTAGCTTTAGGCAGATTAGTTCTTTAGCCCTGCCTTCTACTAGTGATAAGCTTCTCCTCTTCTTTGTAAGATTTTGATGTAACAAGCAGCAGATTATTTATATATATTTTACATTTTTATCGTTGTAAAGTGGCTATGTGACAAGTTTGAACCATACATGCTTTTCAATTAATCTAAATACTTAAAATAATCACAATTAAATACACATAGGATAGGTGGTAGGTGGTAGGTGAGGACCGGACATTTCTAAGCGCTAAATATTCCGCTGAAGGACAAAGTAAGATTACTCAAACATACAGGGGTCAATCTTAATAAAACTTTGACTAATAAGTGGTACACAAAATCCATAGCAAATCTCACAAGATCACAAACTTCCCTTTTGCTTTAGTAAAAAAAACAACAACTAATGTATTTATCAGGTTACATGACAGCTTTGTAATGAGAATCAATGGAGATAAAGGACAATTACCTCAGTGCAGTTGTCTTGTTTTGGTTTAAAATAACACATCCTGTACATACAAACACTTCCTGTTCAATGCTTTTCAATGAGGTTTTCACTACATCAGCTTAAAACAAATAAATCCTCTTTAGATCAGACAGTTGTGGTGAATGTTACAGAAAACATGTTAAAGACTTTACATATTAAAGGAATATTTCACCAGAGGACACTTGTGTGAAAAAGAGACTTGATTGTGTCTAAATGCTAACGCTAACAGGAAGTTGTTGTAAGTACAGAAGTTAGCATTTTTGAACAATCGCAAGCCAACTGAAATTCCGTGCACACAGACTATTTCTCCTGTAAGAGCTCAAAATACAGCTAGAACAAGAAAAAGGCACTACAGTTTGATAATAAATTCAACCCACCACAAGTCTACTGAGTACAGGGTTTGTAACTGACATGTAAAAAGAGAAAATCAAGTAAACAGTGGTAGAAAAGCAGATAAACAACAAGACTTTATCTTCTCTCATGTTTATCACAAACACTGAGATCACACACACAGTTGAACGTATTACCTTTTTCTTCTTAAAAAAGATGTTTTGAGTCCAGCTGTTGCAAGCAAGCAAGCAAGCTGTTGCCACGACAACAAAGAAGTTTTGCCCGTAGTTTTTGCCACTCGTTCTAAATGTTATGAAGCTTTTTTTCAAATAAAAGAATGTCCATGCATAGCCTCTGTTCTCTGGCATTGTTTTCTATTAACGCAACCATGTTTTAGCTAAATTGCTTCCATTTTTTATTCTTAAGTCTATTTGAAATAACAAACACACAGAGACTAGAGAAAATATCAGCAACATATTTTAATTTGTTGGAATCTCTTAAAAAATGGGATTCCAACTCAAACACACAAGAACATATTAATGCAGAACAAATAAAACATTTTACCTTGCAAATATCAAGCCTTTTTGTAAGTCTCAAAACATGCATTAGCTCCCTCTGCTGTCAGCTGCTTTTTTATTTTTATATTTAGTAGTGGCATACATTTTTTTTTACTGGATTATTGCAATATAAAATTCAAACGATCTCCAATAATATCCCCTTTTATGTTCTCAGGTGGAGAAGCTGATCGCAAACCTGAAGATAGCGGCTAACAGCGCCAACGTCAGCGTGAATGAACCGGACCAGTCTCAGCCGCTTCCTCCTTCGTCGTTCCAGCGTTTTCTCCGAGCGCGGCCCTTTTTCCCCGGAGTCGTCCTGGAGGATCACCGCTCTGAGTTCACCAACAGGTCAGAGCAAACATCACAACATTTTCACACATCAAGCATAAACATCTTTACTGTCTGTTTATACACAAAAGCATCTCTATCTAGCGCATGAGTGGGCATTTATTTTCCCCCTGGGCCACATTTGAACTGGGACATGTGGGACAGGACTGGACCGCTGACATGCTTGAGACAAATTATCATTATTGTAAACACATTTTTTAATCTATTATTTTGACCATTTACTGTGATAAATATGAGGACATCAGGCAAAGACGGATGCTCCAGAGCTAAATCAATCAAATAAAAAGAAATATAAAGAGTAGCACTTATTCTGAAAAAACTTGCCAGGGGCCAGACTAAAGCAGTTTGAGGGCCGCAGTTTACCGAGGTCTGATGATCGAGCGAATAGCAGCGGTGGGAGTAAGTCTGTGTCCAGGTCGGGGTTGTCAGGATCAAGTAAGTCAAGTCATAGTAAGTAAGCTTTTTAGTAAATAAGTAAGATTTATATGTAGCACATCATTTTGAAGACCACAAAAAACTCCATGGACTCCATGACATTGTAATATGAAATACATTTTGCACCCTGTCTTAGTTTTTAACGTGGCTCACGCCAGATGGAGATGTGCATTTGAAATGAGTTCTACACATAATTGCTCTAAACGGCTCTCGTCAAAAGTAGTTTTGGAAAGTGAGCAGATTCTAGCAGAATGATTGCATCTGATTGGACGAAGCGCCCACTCACTCAATCACAGTACATAATCATGGATGAGGCTCCTGCTGAATCCAGTTGGAGAAATGCACGAAGTTCATTCTGTTCATACTTATTCATAAACCTCTACAGTCCCTGCGACTTCTCGCGTTGCCATGTTTGTCGCTTTGTCGTGAGCACACCTGACACTCACTGCTGTCGTCACGTCTGTAAATCCCGCCTCCTCCTGTAGAGAAGCCTTCTGATTGGTACGAACATTCAATACTCTGTTTGAACCACTGGGTGGGAGCAATTCAACAAGGTTTTTCAGGGATCTGTAAACCCACAAATACGTTGAAAATTCATCTTGCTGCACAGGGTTACTTAGTTTTAGTAATGTGCATTGCAATAATCCTATGATATAATATTTAAGGAAAATAAAAACCAAATTTTTTTCTTTACATCTGGTTCATCATTGCAATGTTTTGAAGCCTTGTGCTCCATCTCAAATTAAGAATGAATAAAGACTGCTCTGGTGACCTTCTGTTTTCAGTTTATAAATGGTATAGTCTTTAGTACATTTAAAATACAAATATCTTTAAACTAAACCAGCTTTGAACTGAATATATTGTTTTAATCCAGGCATGTCCAAACTGTGGCTCAGAGGCCAATTGCGGCTCTTGGACAATATTTTGTTGCCCTGCTAAATTGGCTCAAATCACAAAATTTTTACTGACAATTTGAACAGTTCTGTTCTCATAATCTAAACTACAACTAGTTTGATATACAGACTTAAAATGAATGCTCAGTGCCTTATTTAAGGTGGCTTGTCAAAAAGAATTTTAAATCTATTATGTGGCTCTCTGCAACATTTTATATATATATATATATTTTTTTTTTGCATCACTGGAAAAGCTTCATCTCCTCACACGCACAAAACATTCACCTTTCTTCATCCCCTAACAGAATAAAAAAAGATTCCAGAGGCCTCAGAGTGACTACAGTACAGGGCCTCAAAGACGGTCCACTCTGCAAGCAACGAGAATTAAATCAAATGCACTTTTAGCCGATTAAAATGTTTTATTGTTATATCTTTGTTTACAGTTTAAATAAAAAAAAAATACCATGTCTTCCATCAATTATTTTTGGATTGCGTTTTGTATAATTGAATCAGGCTTTGATAAACTGCTGTTGTAGCTATATTCTGCAGTATCTTACCATTCTTGCTTACTAAAAGTTACTTTCACTAAATGTATTTTTTTCTCTCCTGTAGATATTACGAAGCATGTTTGATAACACAGAAAACCTGAACATGTCGTATCCACCGGGCCTGACGCCTGAGCAGCAGCTGAGCTTTGTCACAGAGACGGCAGCGGTGAGAAAGAGTCGTTTAACAAAGACTTTCATCCAGACGAAACTGTAAGATATAACTTATTTATGATGAAATGTGTGGTTTTTTTCTCCAGGCTTTGACAACGTGGCCACATTAGTCGCTCAGACTCTGTTTCTTCAGGCCGGAGGTGAAGCCAGTCTCGCTCCTTCCATCACTGCAGACCCAAAAACTGTAAGTTTCTGTGGATTTATTTGTTTTTTATTTGTACTATTATGTAAATCCACTTTTCTGACATTAGTTTACTCAAAGCTAGAGATGGGCAAGACAAGTTTTATGTAGAGTTTAGAGTAGATTTATGCACAAACATTCTTTTGCTCCTCAACATTCTGACAAAACTATGACACTGTTTTTGGATTATTTTTTCATCTGGGAGTGTTAGTTTGCCAGAAATTTTATAAAATTGCTTTTTTGTTATCACAGCAACAATGTGCCATTAATCTGGCTCGTTCTTAAAAGTTTTTACACTGCACAATTTAGGTTTTGAATCTAACAACTTCCTCTCCTAAATTCTTGACACATGGTTAATATGCAATTGTGCCTTACTAATGTATTTTTGCAAACAACAAAGTGAAACGGGAGAGGACCTTCCAAGCACAGCCAATCGGAACGTTGGATTTGGCTCTAACTAAAATTCTTTATTATTCAATCCAGGCAGTACAATTAGCACTAGTGTTCTATTTTTTTCCACTAAAGCTGGCTGCACACACTACAGGAGTTTCGGATCTTTTGCGATTTTTTGATGTGCCAAAGAAAAGAAGAGGACACAGACATAATGACATTTACAACGATTTGTCTCACAGTCGCATCATGGGTCAGGAAGAACAAAGACTTGGGGAGCGCAACAGCGGAGAACAGTGTGTGTCGATCACGTCATCGAGCACGGTTTTCTTTCATGTGCGCGGTTATAAAAATTAACAGTGAAACGCGAGTGGATTAAACCAGGTTTATGAAGTTTACAGGAGAGCGGAGGGTCATTAGAGGTAAGGAGCTGTTACACTGACGCAGCATTGTGGGCGTGAAATAAAACATTTTAAACAAACTCTGTGTTGGCCATGTTCTATATTAAAGTCGGTGCTTCTCACACCATTTAAGGAGCAGGTGTTTCTTAAGGAGAGAAATAACAAAAAATCTCTTATGAAAATCCATACTGTGGCCATGCCTCCCTGAACTCTTAGAGGGAAACATCAGGCTTAAAATTGGGCCAAAACTCCTGTAATAAGCAGCCGGCTTTAGTGATGCATTTATCATAGACTTTTGTCAGTAGCCACAGGCCAATCAACAACTGCATACGACAACTGGACTCTGCAAACAAGTTTTCAAAACTCTTCCTCCACCTCTGACCCCGACAGACTCTTTCACACCAAACCCACGTGAGCCACTTGTCGGCAAATGTTGCCAAAACTGGTTCAGCAGGGCGACCCTCAGCTTGGTGTGAAAGACCCTAAAGTCCCTAAAAACACAGTCTTATTTTAATGTACTTTCATGGACACACTGATGACGTTTGCTGTTGTTTCTCAGGTGGCTCAGCTGTTGTACGGTTTCCTCGTCAAGTCAAATAATTCCTGGTTCCAGCAGATTATTCCTTCAGACTTTGTGAGGAGCCTCGGTGAGTGAAATTATATTCTACGCAAAACTGACCCCAAAGCTCAAAATGCTGTGTTCCACTTTATAATGAACTGGTATTTCTTTGTTTTGCAGTGGACAGACCCACAAACTTCTACACCGGCGTTCACATGCAGAAGAGCGAGCCTTCCTTTCTGGTCGAATACATTCTGGCAAATTTAACCGGGACAGTCGTGAACGTGACGCAAGAAAACTGCAAGAATCAGAGAGAAAACGCAGACGATAAGGAGAGCAAACATGTGAGTGAAAGCTTTAAGTATAAACATGTAAATATGTAAATCTGCTTCTGTTTACTGAACGTTAACGTGTTTCCTCTCTTGTGTTCAGCTCTACAGTTACATTTGGGTGCAGGGCGCTCTGGCTCCAAACAGCACAAAAAGAGACAGTTTCTGCGTCAGATCTTCGGTCCGTTTGTCTCCTGCAATTTCTCCTGCGTTTGACCTGGAGCAGCTCACGACCTCAGACTATTCCACGTGGACAGAGTCGAGGTGGAAGAAAATCACAGGACGCATTTTTCTAGTGGCCAGTCACGACTTAGAGGTGAGAGAAACATGATTCTGACGTGTCAGAAGAAGTCATTGATTAAAGCTAAACAGAAACGACACAAAATTAAAGCTGGAAGCAACATTCAAACGACTATTATATGGTAATTTTAAGTTCTAAAAACATTTAAATTAAGTTTCAATGTGTTTATTTTGATTTTTCTTGCTTTATATGACCCTAATTCCCAAAAACAGATTAAATGCCATGTCATAATTGTAAGATTCTGAAATAATCTCATGACTCCCAGATTTTTCTTCGCTACCCCCCACTTTGAGAACTGTTGCCTTTGGTCATTGTGTTGTATTGTATTGTACAGTATAGAAGAGCATCACCGCTAAACAGAGTAGATCAGAGAGGCAGCGCTTTCCTTGAGTCTTAGAAGAATTGCGCCGGGCTCACACTTAATCCAGTCCGTACTCCGGTCCGGAGTTTGGAGGCTTTCCGTTTCTTAAAAAGTAATGAGCGGCTGTCACACAGCAATCCGTCCGGTCCGGCGAGCCGCGCGGCTCTGCTCCGGTCATCCAGATCATTTCCATTTTAAGGAACTTTTTCCGGACTGCTGGTTTGCTGCAGGTAAACCGTACAACATATCGGAATCAACTGCATCCTTTTGATGCCTGACTTTGGAAGTGCTGGGGTGTTTAACCCCAATGTTCTGGGGTGTTTCGCTCCAATTTGGGCGAGGAGTTTGTCAAAGTACGATGCGAAGAAAATGAATGATTTTATCAAAACACCATTAAGACATGAGCGCTGGCGATGCGGTAAAAAAGACAACATGCTCACCACTGGCTTTGTTGATCGAGAGAACCAAAGAAATTTGAGGTAGATTTCATGTAATATAAATCTGTATTTGACTCTGTAGGGGCGCTATCGCACTGTAATTAAAAGTTTCACATTCAGTGGGTCCACGCCAGAAAATGTGACAATCACTGTGACATTCACAGTGATGCCCAATTAACCTAAACATGCATGTTTTTGGAGGTGGGAGGAAACCGGAGAAAACCCAGGGTGACACGGGGAGAACATGCAAACTCCACCCAGAGAGATCGTGAGATGTTGGTCCGACCTGGGAGTCGAACCCACGACCTCTTTTTTTGGGAAGCCAGAGCTCTAATTACTCTGCTACTGGTGCAGCCCAATGTGACAATCGCATAATTAAACTATATGGAAACAGGAGCAATATTAAAGTTTCTAAATGGACAAAAATGCTCACTTAGATGTGCTCGTAAACGTAAGATTTTTTTTTTAAAAGCAAATAACTTTTGATGCCCCGCTTGTCTAGCTGATGTACGTCAATTTTCAGCTCACATGGACGAGGTTGTGAAAGTAGGACATGAGTGAAAACTCCCTGCATTTTACCCTGTTAACATTAGGGAAACATCTTCTGTCTTTGTCTCTCCAGATGTTGACGTTGGAGTCGGCATCGCCATCCTGCTCTCGTCTCTTCTTCTATCTACGTGATCAGCTCAAAGGCCGATATTCTGTTCTGCTCAGGGAGAGAACCCACTAACGCCACCTACTGACCACCTCCAGAACTGACCCGGCACCACTACGACTACTACTGCGACGCTTCAACCAGGGCAGGGTCATTTTGTTCACAGGTACAGCGTTTTATTCTTATCGTTTCAACGGACTCACTGTTGTCGTGAGAAAGGCCATTTAAGAAAGACTTGAAACATTGGCCGCTTTTTTCGATCGAACTCATAATCTGGGCCGAACTTCCGCGGTCAGAAGCCAGCAGGCCCTTTTCAAGAGGACGAGATGTTAATATTTCATCATTTTCTTCGAGTTTTTTCTTCTGATTTTATGTTGAAGAATGTTTTTGTGTTTTCCGGGCACTAAACTTTGCGCATTACTTGTGTGATTGTGACTGGAGTGCGGTTGTTAAGTATGCCTGGTGTTTAATTGAAGTGAATGCGAGTTTTTGAATAAATAATATTTGTGTGGTGGTTAAAGCTGCACATTGTAACTTTTTAGGACTCAACACCTATAGAGGGATTATTGGTCGATGTCACTTTTCGCTCTACTGCGCCTGTTGCCTGCAAAAAAATAAGCTCTCCATCTAGTTAGCTGGGAAAACTTCTTTGATAAAAACAATAAAATGAGATGTGAGCAGCTGTTTGGACGCCTGGCTCCTGAAGCTTGTTTTTCTCGTTTTTTTTTCACTCACCTGAATGTAACAAATGTTGATTTACGTAGCAGCATTTGTTTCCTCACAGTGATAAACTCTGACAACAACGCTGGTTAGTGTTACAGCTACAGCTTGCGTCAATCAGCTGCGGCTCTTTCTGCTGTCAGGCTGCACACACAAACCCTGTGTTAATAAACAGTCATGCTGCGATCTGATTAACCCAATAACTTAACCTAACCTAACCCTAGTTCTAACCTTACCCAAATCCTTGGAAGTAAATATTTTCAAATTAAACTTTTGCTAGCATAGCCACCAATGCAAAGTGATGGTCTGAGGCATAACTGGGTTAGATGTAGTAACTTATGAGAAAAAATGAATTAAAAAAAGATGACGGGGATTTGAAAAAGCATCGCAAAAGTCAAAAGAATTGATGAGCAGAAAACTAATTTAATGTGAGGTGAGTGAAGTTAGATCTTTTCAGACCAGGACCCCAAAATAATCATGTAACCAACTCGAGATCCCCACATCAAAATAAAATGATTGTCTTTAATAATATATGTTGGAAAACCATTAAAATTAGGTACCATTTATAAACTACACCTAATTGCTTAGTAAACATGAATAAAGCATAAATAACCTTAATTATTCATTAACAAATGGTGAATTAATAAATGAAAATGTTTATTAATGCTTAGTAACTAATAACTAAGGCCCTAAGGTTAGGATTTAGGTTAGGGGCAGGATTGGAGTAATTAAGTATTACTAAGCATTAATAAACTTTTCATCTGTTAATTAATCATTTGTTCATGATCAATTAAGTCTTTATAAAGGTGTTATTAATGATTATTGTGTCTATTTTTGTAGTTATTTTTAAGTTTACCAAATTAGTTTAAATGTAATTATTTTAGTATATGACCAAAATTCTGTCAAACATGATGCTTCCCGTAAAAAACAAATGAAATTATCAAGTTAGAATTTGTAAAATTACATCTTGAAATCATCTTGTGACCCACAATTTTTCTTTCTGACCCCCACTTTGGGAACCACTGTTTTAATGACAGATGACCAATGAGCTGAATTATTACATCTGCGTCAAAATAAACTAATCTGAATGTTTGATGCTTGTGACGTTGATGTGAGAGGCAGTGGTGGCCAGACCAGACTCTTCACAAAGTATTTTAGAAGCCTGAGCTCTGGATTGGTAACGGCAAATATTATTATTTTTTACTTTTCTAAGCAGAATGCCAAGTTTATTTAGCTGCATTTTATTAATCCTGTTTTTGTGCTTTTGCATTTTAAAATTTCTGGTTTAGATTTAGTGCAATTATGGCTGCTTGAGAATCATAAATAACGCACAATAATAGTTTTAGATTTATATAAGTCTATTTAATGTAAAGAAGATGCAGCTCTGAAAAGTCCATTATGTGGCTTTAATGTGTGTAAATGGAGTGTGTGCGATGGTGTGTGCAATACTGTGGTCGTCTTCTTCTTTGTGTCGTTAACTTATCGATTTAGTTTGAATAAAGAACCACTTTCTGAGTCAGTGAACAACAGAGACGTCCAGCCGCCTCTGAATATTTGTTTTATTTCTGTTTTGCACATTTTAGACCAAATGTAAATAACACACACACACGATCCCAAACGACGTGCACACGATTTGGAAGACGCTGAATTAAAGATAAAATTTGCAGGACGTTTTGAAGTGTTTAATTTTTTCAACGTTTGAAGTGTTTTCTATTAATAATGCTGGGTTTCTGTTGACATCATACATTCTGTGATTTATTTAATACAGTTTGGTGCAAGTAAAATGAATATTGTTCAAACCTTAATGTTTGTTATGTTATGTTTTATGCTTCATTCATGTCACTAATAGAAATTATCACGCTCAATATTGTGGATCAGAGATTATTATTCTATATTCGGGTCACAGTTCCCATGTTTTTAATTTAGTTAAGCCTCACATTTACATTGGAAATGCAAAATAAAACCTACAGAGGGATGTCGCCTGCAGAAAGTTACACTGTCCTTCTAGTTTAGAGCTATTCAACTTTCTTTTCAACAGATTTTTCGGTGGTCAGTGATCTCTGGGCTGGAGGTGCACGATGATTATTTGGGTTTGCACAAAATAATATTAATATTAATATATATTTCTCTTATAGCATTCTATGCTGCTATATTAGATTTTTGTGGAAAAATGTATTACAAGAAATATACAAATACTGAAATTGGGAAAAAGAGCAAGATTAGAACTAAGACTAAAAATCAAACCAGTAAATAAGAACAAACACGTTTTCTAATGTTTTGAAGACGAGTCGTGGGCTGAAATATTTGGTTTGGAGGGCCTGATCTGACCCCCGGGCCTTGTGAACCGGTCTGACAGACGTCTGTCTCCTGAAGCTTGAGACAGTGTTTTTCTCTTGTTTTTCATCTGAATGTAACTTTTAAGGGTCAAAGGGTCGAATTTCATTCACAAATGTTGATTTAGCAGCACAACTTTTGTTTTCACACAGTTCTCTTGTAGTTAGCTGACAACAGTGCTGGCTAGTGTTGCCGCTACAGCTTGTGTCAGTCAGTTGCGGCTCTTTCTGCTGTCAGGCGTGTTGAGAAACCTCTATAGCTAAATAACTTTTTTTTTTTTTGAAGAATAATTTGTTTTTAAGATAATGTTTACAAAAAATATTTTTTCAGTAATTCCTGGATCAACTTTAGTGAAACAAAAAGTGACATAATGACAAAACTATAGTAGAAGTCTTCAAAGTAGCATCTGGACAGTGTTTCCGAAGATCAAGACGTTTCGACTTCATCCGAAAGTCATTTCAATTGATGGATCGAGATTGAATTTCGGATGAGAGTCGAAACGTCTTGATCTTCAGAAACACTGTCCAGATGACTACTTTGAAGACTTCTACATGGATCACTCCTGGATGAATGAGGGACTACACCAGTCATAATGACAAAACTCCTTTAAATAAGAATATAATGATAATAAGCTGCTGTTTACTTTATGCCATCTGAGAAATAACAGTGGAATCAACCCTTTTCTAACTTTACCAAAATGACAAAATGCAGAGACTCACGAGGATCACACCCAACACCAGAGTTGAACTGAAACTCCACTATCCAACGATTAAATACAGTTTTCATATTGTCCCAGCCATACTTTGGATTATCTTTAATTTACACAGTTTTCTTTCATAACATTACACAAAGCGCCACATTGTTTTAAGATTATTTAAAATATGTTTGGTCCTCTGTTTCTTTTTTTATCAGCGACGTTTCAATGTGACAATTATTCAGATTTTGTCCATTTGAGTTTTATTCTTTGGCTGGATTTAAAATGACCAACTGCAATGTCTAAATGGGAAATAATAATAAACCTGTTGCTTCTTATTCTGTTTCTGTCTGATTATTTTCTATTTCTATTAATAAATGAGAAGTCTTAGCCCTGATAATGACACTTTTTGACTGATCTCTAATTTATATTTGTACAGCACTTTTCACGACTTTCAAAGATTCTTCACAGTTCAAGACAAGAATAGATAGTTAATGTCGTAGTTGAGGTCAGATAAAATCAGTTAATTTGCATAAAGCGAATATTTAAACCTTACATGTTCTACTTTCACAGGGCAGTGAGTTCTCAGCTACATAAGTCTAGTTTTTTGTATCTGACTGCACGTGTGAGTTTGTCGAGTTCAGACTTGTTTTTACGGCGCCATAAAAGTCCTTTGAGCCGCTTTAATCGTGAGAGCATCTTCTTCATCTCCGTTTACGTGCGTGTTTGTGCGTGACGACGACGTGCGCTTAGGACCGCCCCCAAAAACACAAAACAAGAGGACAGTGGTGTGGCTTAGATCTCTCATGTAAACTACAGATGTTATTAATTGAGTAATACTTTAAAATAAATTGTTCTTTCAGAGTAATTACAAGACACTTACTTGTTATTGAATACAGGTTGATACTTAGCTTATATTAGTTTATTCTAAGGACAGAACATTATGCTGATAATAAGTTTTGAATCCATTTGTTTACTGCTCCTTCAGGCATTACTAAGTTTCTCTAATGCTTGTGACTATCTTCTAAAATTAATGCAATTTTATTGTTTTGCCTTAAATAAACACAGAGAGTCCTAAAGTTTCTTCATCCATTTTCTTCTTTTATTATGGAGGCAGCAGTCTGAGCAGGAAGGCCCAGACTTCCCTTTCCGAACGCTTCTGGGGAATGGCGTTCCCAGGCCAGATGAGCGACAGTGTACTCGGACACTGCAGGCAGGAGGCAGAAGAACAAAGCTGGCGTCTCTCACTGAGGAGGAGCAGCGGCTCTACTACGAGATCCTCCAGTGTGACTGACTCTGTCTCTAAGAGAGAGCTCAGCCGACCTGCGGAGGAAACTGCTTGTATCCGTGATATTGTTTTTCATTTTATCAATAAATTGAGAGTTTGACTTTTGGCTCAGCTCCTCTACAACGATCCAATCCAGAGATTATCAGTCAACATCACTTTCTGCTCTACTGTCCATGTCGCCTGCAGAAAGATACGCTGTCCGTCTATAAATTTCTTTGATGAAAACAACAAAATGGCACAAAAGTTGCTGTTTCGATCAGATCTGAACCAATCTGACGGATGTCTGGCTCCAGAAGCTGGAGACAGTGTTTTTCTTGCCATTTTTTCACTCACCTGAATGTAACGTGTGTGAGTCGCAGGGTCGAATTTCATTCACAAATGTTAATTTAGCAGCATAAATTGTTTCCACACAGTGATAAACTCTTGTAGTTAGCTGACAACAGCACTGGCTTGTGTTATTGCTACAGCTTGGTTAATCCAGCTCTTAGCATCCGGGTGAGAGTGCATCTCCTGTGTTGATAAACAAATAATCCCTCTATAGCGATCGCATCTTTGCACTGACTGATCTTTATCCACCAAAAGTCTGTAGAATTTCCAGTCTTCACTGTGCAGAGGGAGAGGTTACTAAATACTCTTCATCAAAGAGTGAATAGTTATACAATTCTGTTTCTGATGTGGGAACATTGTCATAACATCATAACATGATGACTTGAAGCTCAAAACAGTCAGTTTTGCATAACAATAATGATTAGGCTTCTGGAAGGTGGGCTGAGTTGGGGTAAGTGAAACCAGATCATTTCTGAACATTCGTCTCAGTTGCAGAAAAAAAACAGATCAATAAAAATACAACTCAGAGTAAACAAATGACGAGGAAACGCGGTTATTGAAGGTCAAAGCTGTGGCACAACATGTCTCCTTTAAGAGTAAAATGCGTTAATAAGAGTGTGGATAACAACATAATTATTACCCTGATGTGTGACGGTTGTTCCTCTCTCTCTCTCTCTCTCTCTCTCTCCCTCCTCTCTCTCTCTTCTCGCTCTCTCTCTCTCTCTCTCCCTCCTCTCTCTCTCTCTTCTCTCTCTGTCCCTCCCCCCTTCTCTCTCCCCCCTCTTCTCTCTCTCTCTCTTCCTCTCTCTCTCTCTCTCTCTCTCTCTCCTTCTCTCTCTGTCTCTCTCTCTCCTTCTCTCTCTTCTCTCTTCTCTCTCTCTCTCTCTCTCTCTGCCCCCCTCTCTCTCTCTCTCTCCTCTCTCTCTGTCTCTCTCTCCCTCTCTCTCGCTCTCCCTCTCTCTCTCTTTATTTCTCTCTCTCTCTCTCTTCTCCTCTCTCTCTCTCTCTCCCTCTTTCTCTCTCCTCTCCCCCTCCCTCTTTCCTCTCTCTCTCCTCTCTCTCTCTCTCTCTCTCTCTCCCTCTCTCTCCCTCTTTCTCTCTCCCTCTCTCTCTCTCTCCCTCTCTCTCTGTCTCTCTCTCTCTTCCTCTCTCTCTCTTCCTCTCTCTCTCCCTCCCTCCCTCCTTCCCTCTCTCTCTCTCCTTCTCTTTCTCTCTCTCCCTCTTCTCTCTCTCTCTCTGTCCCGGGGGAGGCCTTCGGGGCGGGGCTAATCCTGACTCTGGAGGCGGCTCTGCGCTGCGTCGCTTCGGTGGAAAGAAAGTGGAAAGTGAGGAGAAATACCTGGATGGACAATCTAAAATAAGTAAGTCTAACCGTCACGTACTCACGCCGTACTTTCACGCTTGTTTTCGCCGTGTTTCTGACGTGCGTAATTACGTTCGGCGACGTGTTCCGTGCGCTCTAGTTTTCACGGACAATAGTCGTGTGGTCTGGAGTCGCCTTTTTCAAACCATCGCGAAGTTTAACAGCCTATTGTTGTTGCTATCGAGGTCACGTAGATTTTAAAGACTAGCTTAAACCCATTACAAGCTTTACAAGTATGTTATTTAAACTAAAATTGACGTAAAATGCGTGTTCGTTGAGGAATACGCGGGTATTTTTTGGACGTGTTGCTGCGTTTTGACTGGTCTCCTTGGGATTTCCAGCGCGTCCATTCATTTACTCAGAAGACGTCCCACTTGGAAAGGAAAGGGCGAAGGAAAAGGGACGAGTGTTGAGATAATTGGGCTTTTAGGACGACTCCAGCGGGCCTGAAGTCTCTATTGTCCTCCGTTTTGTCTAATGCCTCAGATCTGGTTTTACGCACGGCACGTCTCTTTACTGTAAATTGGATTCGGTTCTTCAAAGTCGACAAAACGCTGTCACGGCAGATGCTCCCGGGGCTTGAATGATCTCATCTCATTAATTTTTGATGTTTGGTTGATCCTGGGCGCGTGTCTTTAGCGTCTGTCTCAAAGTAAACGCCATTATCACTTGTAGGAGACGAGCTCTAATCGTTAACTTTAAATATAATGCTTATGAGGATCGATCTGAGATTTATTCAGGTTTAGGGAGTAAAATACAGCAACATAATAATCTGCTGCTCTCTGTTATAAGTGTGTCCTGATCAAGTTGACTCAAAATATCATTATATTATTGTTAAACAGCAAAGTTTTTGTTGTAAAGTTTCCTCAATTAAAGATTAAATGTATCCAGTGATTAATGGGAATAATCCTGATCTGTCTTCTGGAATAATAGTTTTATTTGATATTTGTGCCATGCAAACAAGCCTAAAACACACATAGAAACACCTTCTGATGTTAAAAAATCTCAGTATCATTAAATCCCACAATGTCTTTGATTTGTATACAGATGTTTGGCTGCTAATATTAATTGGTTTTAAATGCTGCTGTTTTGTTGCAATAGTTCTTGTGTTTTGTTCAGCCACTAATAGATTTCAACAGATAGATTGTGTGAAATTCTTTATACATATTTAAAGGCAAAGTACAATGTTATTAATAAGAAAACTGACTTTTGTGTAACGTCTTGACTTAAAGCATCATCACATTCTACAGCCTGAATACGTAACTTGTAATAGCTTATATACAGTACGTCCAGTGCCAGGCTAAATGAAGCAAAGCTTTAGCTAAATATTCTTTATTAATTGTGTATTACATTACTTAAAGAAAGCAGTTTATAAACAATTGTGCTGCATGAATTCTCTCGTGGCAGCTCTGATTAGTCCTGTATGTAGATTGAATTGTTTGATACCAGTCCTTTATGTGGAAACTAGTGATGACAAATGGTTCGAGTGACAAACATTTCTATACTTCTCTTGATTTCCTTTGTCAATTTGTAAAAAGACACTTGGAAAGGCAATGTTTATTAAGAACAATGAACAATTACCTTAACCACAAGGGCAGATTTGCTTGCACCAGATTCTCCTACAGCTAATTTGCATCTGTAGTCCTGGGGAGAGGAGAGAGGAGGCATATTGGACGTGTTTTTAGTTGTAGGAGGAAACCGGAGGAAAGCTACGCAGACACGGGGAGAACATGCAAACTCAACATTTTAAAAACCCCGGGACCTTCTTGCTATGAGACCAGATCATTAACCACCGTGTCACCCAACTCTCAATGTTGTAACTCATGAACTTATTGAGAAGCTGTACCTTTTCTTGTTGGAAAAAGGTTGATAAACAAATTATTTCGGATATTACCTGGAAGTTGTATTGATGTAAACTTATTTTGTCTGCATTCATGTTTTAAATGTGTTTTACCGGTGAAGCTGAAGCCTCTCATTTTGTGTTCAATCTCATGCGGTCCTGCCCCATGGTCTTGTCTTTGATGTAAACTCGGGAACTCGGCTGCCAACACTTCCGCTCGAGTTTCCGAGATGAAATTCCGACCCAGTTCTGTGCGTTTTTTATGGACCTTGATGACGATGAGGAGGAGGATGACTTCTTCCGTTTATTAATGATTTGGAAATGTATTAAGACGAAGTAAACCCTGACTGCAGAGATGGTATTGTTGCAGTGATTTTCAAACTTAGGGGTCAAATTTGGGTTCCTGAATATTTTAATAAAGTCCCAAGGATAATAAAATAGATCCAATAAAACTGATTGATTTATAATAAAGGAATGACAAAGAGAATTACTGGTATAAAACATAATCATTAATCTGTGTTGTTGGAAAGTGGCTGCGGGACAAGTTTGTACCCTACATGTTTTGCTCAGAATCTGAATTATTTTAGTAATCACAACTAATTACAGACAGGATAGGTGGTAGGTGAAGACAGGATTTTCTGAGCACTCAAGCATCAGCTGCAGGACAATATAAGATTATACAAACATGCAGGAACCATTACAAATACAACTGTGAACAAACTAATGATGAGAGACATTAAAAATCATATATTAACTGCACATTATATTATTTGTACAGTGTAGCGAGGCCTATGTTACTAATGGGCCTATATATTATTTGGGACTGAAAGTAGGACATTAAAACAGACTGTCTGCTCCTGTTTCAGTGCCACTGCTGGTTTTCTAATGATTTTTAAATGATTTTGACGACAGGGCAGGTCATAAATATTGATCGCGTTTGGGTCCAGACTTGTTTTAATATTTTATGCTGCGCCTGTTACGACCTGCAGACGCTCATCATGAATCAGAGGCGCTTGAAATTACTGTACAACTCATTGAACTTCAATTACAACACAAAGATGGTTCTGGATTGTGATTCTGTTTGGAGCCGGAGTTAAATCAAACAAAAACGCAGCAGTTTCTTGAATGTCTTCGTCGATGTCTTTTGGGTTTTGAAGAAGAACTAGGGTTGTCACATGTGATTGGCAGTGTGAATGTTTTAGAACAAATAGGCCTAAGTTAAGGTGTTCCCCAAATTTTTTCTAAAGTTTGATGTGGTACAACGTAGCTTGAGAATGTTCTGTAAGTGTAGATTAAGAAAAACTAGTGTTTTGCATTAAAAACACGACATATTTTATTGCTGTTTAGTCTAGTGTTGTCACATTGCTAAACTGACTGTGTGCGTGTGAAATGTTTATTTTAAAAACATTAAGCTAGTGTTAGCTTTAGCACACAAACACTTCCTTTCATAAACAGACGTTGTCGTTTGGTGAAGTTTGTAACATGTCTGAGAAAATAATTCACTGCTCATTTTCTGGATCTTACACTAATTTTCATTTTACACTGAGACAGTGAAAACCCCATAGAAATGAACTAAACAGGAAATGAACATGCCGACCTTGATATTGTGAAGTTAAAATGCTGTTTGTTTGGCAGTTTTTGTAACTTTTATTTATTTATTTTTACTGTGGTATGTCTATTGTATTATTTTGTTAGTAGTTCAGTAAAAAGTAGAACAAGATTAGGGTAATCCCTATTGTGTTTTTGTAAAGTAAGTTTAGTAGTAGTATCGATACTTTCTTAAGTGAATATCTAGTTTTGATACTAATTTTATTAGTGTCTGATTTTCAAGACTTTTGACAACCCGAGTTCAGTCAAAGGTTTTTCTCAGCTCAGGGCATGCGCCGTTGGGGGAATGAAGCTAAAAGTTTAGGCGAGCAGCGGTAACTGAAGCTAAAGCTTAAAAGGCCGTTTTGTACGAAACTAAAACCTTTTGAACCGGAAAAAAGTTTACAATGTGAAACTAGGTAAGAATTATTACAAGATCCGACTGTTCCTAAAGCTGCAAATGCTGTTTCTGCCGAACATGAGCAGTTTCAGTTTGTACACTTTCTAGCCTGTTGAAGGCTGCAGCACCAATGGAGCGGGAACTGCAGCTGATTTAGAGCAGCTAAGCAGCATACCGTATCCAGATAATACAAAAGATCCATGGTCAGGTATCGCAGAACTGTAGATGATAGTGTGTTGGCCTGAATCAACTCAAGAGTTAGCAGACTGTATGGGTTCTCCTCCTTTGATCTTGTGTCAAATATTAGCTCAGATTATGATATCATAGCTATTAAGACAGACATTGCAACGATCGCTGACACATGTTTATGCTCTACTTCCTGAACTACAAAAAAAAATCAATGAGCAACGACTGGTTAATTTTTTAAAAAGTATCCATCTACTGTGCAGCAAACAATCCCCAATTATGTGATGTCAGACGGTTTCCACAAAGTTAAATGAATCCGACTGATGCATCTGGCTAATGTGTTGAAGCTTGAATAAAAATCACTTTTACGATTATTTTGTTCTTAAATTCGTTGATTGTTTTTCAATATTACATTCACTGCAATAGATTAACTTCATGCAGACAGAAACTATAAACTGTGTTTTCTTGAGCAGCCGTGAAATTCTCATGAGACTGATTGTGTTGTGTTTGACACTGAACCAATCACAGCGCAGCGTCCAAACAACCTAAACAAACCAAAACAAACATGGCGACGCAGACAGATGCGTTTTGGCAGCAGACATACTTTCAGTTTTATTTTTGGAAAACCTGTCGAGGCAAAAGATCTTTTTCTCACAACTGGATTCAAGTAACAGCATTTGTAATCGTCAGTCTCACTACTGTAGGGTTAGATGATAAATGACCAAGGCTTTATAATATTGTGAGCATTCTAGTTCTGCAACAAACGATTTTTCTTTCAATTAAAGTTAGGGTAACTTGGGGGTGGGGGGTTATAATTTAGTGAACTTTGTGTTTTCCACTAAAAGGTTTATTACAAATGCAGCACTTTGTGGAAAAATGGGACCGCTGAGTACTGCCTGAACGGAATGATAAAGACTTTTAGTTCCTATCAGGAGCCAAATGCAGCTCTCTGATTGGCTGAGCTTCGGTGGTCCTCTCCATTTTCACTTTGTTGTTTGCCTTAATTGCAACCAAAATGAATACATGTTGATATTAACAATGTGTCGAAAGATTTAGGAGATGAAGTAATCATGATTAAAACGTAAATTTGTCTGCGGTTTAAAATTCAGCTACCCCATGTTTAACCCATTAGATTTTTAGAATTCAACAGTCTCTTGAATACAAGATTTTTTTTGCAAATTTAACGTCACTTAGGAACGTTCTAGATGTAGATTTACAGACAAACACGTGTTTGCGTCATTATCATCATCGCTGTTCAGCCTGAGCTTTTCTTAAATGTTTTGAACCTGTATAAAGGAGGATTGTATCACAAATTGCAGACTAATCTATACTAAAGCTAGGATAAAATCTTCTATTGACGCTCAAGTATTTTGACTAAAAATTACTTTAAGAGAACACAATTTGGTCTTTGCTTTGAAATAATCAACTAGATATAACAACTAGAACAAAACATACACTTTAAGCAAAAAAACTATTACTTTTTGTTAATATGAATTTAGAATTGTGACAACACTTAAAACTTATAAAACCAGTTAAGGATTTTTCTATTACTTAATTAGTTGACGATGATTATTGATGCAGGTGAATTGTAGATGGAATAACTTGTTGCAGCCCTAGATCTTTCAGCTCTGGAACTATTTTTATTACAGCTATTAATCTAAGATGGTCACTAAGGTTATTTTTTTAGTTCTTACATTTATATTGTTACCAGAAAACTCCAACTGTTGAAGAACTAAATAGTCTTCACGTTTAGTCCTGACTCTGGTCCGTGTTTAGTCCTGACTCTGGTCCGTGTTTAGTCCTGACTCTGGTCCGTGTTTAGTCCTGACTCTGGTCCGTGTTTAGTCCTGACTCTGGTCCGTGTTTAGTCCTGACTCTGGTCCGTGTTTAGTCCTGACTCTGGTTCGTGTTTAGTCCTGACTCTGGTTCGTGTTTAGTCCTGACTCTGGTCCGTGTTTAGTCCTGACTCTGGTCCGTGTTTAGTCCTGACTCTGGTTCGTGTTTAGTCCTGACTCTGGTTCGTGTTTAGTCCTGACTCTGGTCCGTGTTTAGTCCTGACTCTGGTCCGTGTTTAGTCCTGACTCTGGTCCATGTTTAGTCCTGACTCTGGTCCACGTTTAGTCCTGACTCTGGTCCGTGTTTAGTCCTGACTCTGGTCCACTTTTAGTTCTGACTCTTAGTTCTGACTCTGGTCCGTGTTTAGTCCTGACTCTGGTCCGTGTTTAGTCCTGACTCTGGTCCGCGTTTAGTCCTGACTCTGGTCCGTGTTTAGTCCTGACTCTGGTCCATGTTTAGTCCTGACTCTGGTCCGTGTTTAGTCCTGTCTCTGGTCCGTGTTTAGTCCTGAATCTGGTCCACGTTTAGTCCTGACTCTGGTCCACGTTTAGTCCTGACTCTGGTCCGTGTTTAGTCCTGACTCTGGTCCGCGTTTAGTCCTGACTCTGGTCCGCGTTTAGTTCTGACTCTTAGTTCTGACTCTGGTCCGTGTTTAGTCCTGACTCTGGTCCGCGTTTAGTCCTGACTCTGGTCCACGTTTAGTCCTGACTCTGGTCCGTGTTTAGTCCTGACTCTGGTCCACGTTTAGTCCTGACTGTGGTCCATGTTTAGTCTTGACTCTGGTCCATGTTTAGTCCTGACTCTGGTCCGTGTTTAGTCCTGACTCTGGTCCACGTTTAGTCCTGACTCTGGTCCACGTTTAGTCCTGACTCTGGTCCACGTTTAGTCCTGACTCTGGTCCACGTTTAGTCCTGACTCTGAGGCCAGTCCACGTTTTGTCCAGGCTTTGGAACAGTCCATGTTTAGTCCTGCCATAGAGAGACTTAAGCACCAGCAGGATTTCACTTAAACCCATCTTTTCTCGGCTCACACAGAGCTAAAGTCCGCTCTTCTCTGATCTGTGCATTTCCTATGTTTCTCTCATCGACACTAGAGCAGCTGCTGGACTCTCAGGCTCAGTTCTGTTATTTCAGATTGTCCTTAAACACACCTGCTTCTCTTCACCATGTGCTTTTCTATTTGAGTCTGTACAGCTCCATTCCTCGGACATACTGTAGATTGAGACTTGGTAAGCTGGTTGTTTTCAAACTGTGATGATGTCATGTGGTCTAATGGGAGGCAAGAGACAGTTTTCCCAATAGGTTTGGTTCACACATCACAACATCCAACAGGCCAACAACATTTAATAGAGATGGAGCGTCCAAAATAAATATTGTTTAAAATAGGGCTGCAACTAAGGATTTTTTTGTTAATCGATTAATTGTTTAGAATGCAAAAGTGACAAGAATGCAAGATTTTTGGCAGATTTTAGGGTTATCAAAAAATTGTCAAATGTCTGATTCTAATCAACACTAAAACTATCGAAACTAGAACCTCATTTGATACTTAAAAATAACATTAACTGGACCAAATTTGACATTTTCTGAGGAGTTTTAGAACAATCCTGAACTGAATCAAAACTAGTTTAAAAACAAAAATGTTTAACAAAAAAAAATTGTGTTTTGTGCTGAAAATGTCACTCTATTGTACAGAAATTTGACGTGAAAAGAGCACCATGCCATACAGATGTTTGTGTAAATGTGCTGCTTGCTCCAGTGCTGCTTGGCCCATGATGGCAAGCTGCCCTGGAGCAGCTCAGTCGAAGAGATTCACCTAAACACCTGTCCCCTCAACTTCCGATCAACACCAAGTGTTCCCTAACCTACGTGTTATTGATTGTGGGGAAACCGGAGGAAACTACCCAGACATGGGGAGGAACATGCAAACTCCACACAGAAAGGACCGGGCCTTTGCGTCCTTTCTGTGTGGAGTGAGGTGTGCTTTTGGCCTCACACCAAAGCACTATCCGCTCTGCCATCGTGCAGACGATTTTTCATCAAAAAGACAAATTTCTGTTCAAACTAAGGCTCATGGGATGTTTGACAAATATTTCAATAATCGATAAGTTGCGATTAAGCGATTAACTTGAAAATATGTAAAACTTTGAGCTCTTGACAAAATACAATGTTATCAACAGGAACTCTTACCTACCATAATAAAGTGTACCTTACCTTACCCTTACCCTTACCATTTGGACAAAAATTAAGATCTTGAATTTTGGTGAGCATATATCGGTAACAATAATTTGTCCATCCAATACATTTTTTGGTTTATCTTAATAGGTTCGTTCACATTGTAGAATTTTATGATGTCAAGTCCAGATTGTGAAAAGTTTGTAATAACATTGTACTTTTATTCTGGTGATGTTTAATAAAGACTAGACCCACTAACTTTTGTTGCAACAAAAAACCATTTAAACAACATTAATTTTAGCTGCTCTCTATCTGCTATAAATTTTAGCTGAAATATTGGGAGTGTTTGCTTTGCAGAAATTGAATAAAGTAGCTATTCTGTTGTCACGGCAACAGTGCAGACTTTAGCTAGCTTGTTTGCTAATGATAGTTGGAGAACATTTTTTGATGTTGCACAGCAAATAATTCACTCATCAAACATATTAAAAATATCTTATTCAAGCAGAAAGTTAACGAGTTTCTCTGTGTGTGATCCTAAAGTCTGTGTGAGTGAGAAATGTGACAGAAACAGAAGTGCTGCTGTTGTTTATCTGCTTTTATGCCACTGTTTACCTGATTCTTTCTTTTTACAAGTCACATACACGCTCAGTTTTTAGCTGTAGTTGTGATTCTTTATACTTGTTATCAGTCTGTAGCTGCTTTTTTAAATTTTAATAGTTCTTTGACTCAAATGTAAAGTGTCTGCAGTCATTTTAGCCACTCAATAATAATATTTTGTCTCGTCTCGTTCTTGTGGACTCAATCTCGTGTGTAATTTTTGATCGTTTGGTACAACAACAAGAATGTTTTTTCAAGAGAACTGTATTTTGTCATTGTCTAAATAATTGCAGCCTTTGTGATTTGATGATTGCGCCACCTCAAACGTGGATATATTGTGCGTGATTTGCGTGCGTGTCCTGCTCCTCTGTTTCTGCCCTGGAGGTATTTTGACAGTTGTTTCAGACGGAGCTGGTGCAGTTCTCTCGAGAGCAGCTGTTTCAGACTCACAGCACGATGACAGATAAATGTTTGTGAAATCAGGACCAACTAAAAGCTTCTTAAACGGCACTTATGTTCTGCCGCTGCGGTGTCGACGAAACCAAAGAGCTCTTTTCAGCGCCTCTCTGCAGATAACTGGCTTGATCATAGATTTATGGGAACGGATTATTTCGTTCTAGTGCAGCCTTCGTTCACATGACATTCTACAGGCCAATAATAATAATGTAGAGAGAGAAAATGTGGAGTTTTGTGAAAAGTGGGAGCAAATACATTATATTTCTGTTTGGTTTATCGCAGTTCTTTAGTCATTTTTATTAGTCCACTTACTCCTTTATTTTGATGGTAAGGATTTACATTGATCAACTTACATTAGAATAAGTGAATCTGAGTCTGAAAAAGGCCTATTCAACAGATTAAAGTTGATTTTGACTGATTTAAAATAAGATTGCCACTATAGAACAAGCATAAAATATCTTATTTTTACTTAAAATATGAAAAATATACATTCATTCAACTTGAAATCAGCAAAAATGCTTCTGCACTTGGAATAAGAACTGTTTTCTATTGGCACATCCTAAAATATTCTCATATGTTATGATAGATACTAGGCATACAGATCAAACTGTCACGATACTGTGCGCACACGTACTGAACTGTCTCGTGAGATTTTTCCATGTCATGAAATTAAGTTTTGCATCTTTGAGCAGTGTAGTAAATATTCTCCTCCACACACAGACTTGTAGCAGACTTATTCTGACAGAAACAGTCTAAACTCTGTCTCAGTTTTTATTTTGTAAAGATAGGACCAATATTGACAGAGATAATTAGTCCTAAACATTGTAAAAGTTAGGCGAAAAATATAAATGTCAAATATACACGCAGACATCGCGGGAACAGCGCAGTGTTTTTCACACTTAAAAAACAAAGAGATATTTTGGCCTATATCATCAATACTAAAAAGAAGTCTCCTTATCTGTGTGTGTCTGGTCCCTGTCAGCAGCGGCAGCGCTGTGAAGAAGGAGAAAGGGGGCGGAGCTGAGCTAACGGGAGGCGGAGCCTGGCACCCGAGCAGATCATCAGTAACTCATACTTAATAATAATCCAGGGTGATACACATAATGAAAGGTAAAGCTAAACTAAAAGAATATAAACTAACAATAATAAATAATAATATATAATAATAATATATATTTTTAATTTGCCTTGTTTGAATTCTAAATTGAAACAGTTAATGCAAGTTATTTAAAAATCTTGTCTCGTCTCGATCTCGTGGACCCAATCTCGCGGCTCGTCTCGTCTCGTGAAAATTCTGTCTCGTCCCATCCCTAATAGATACCATTAATTTCAACCCTCCTTTTTTTTTAACTTGTTGAACAATAAAAGTAGTGAATTGTTGAAGATTTTGGGACCAAATCATTGGTCTTATCTGCATTTTTTACATAAACACACGGTCAGATTCATTTTCCGTATAAATTGTTGGCTTTTCGTCAACTCCAAAACCAATTTTAGTCTTTTAGAGCACAGTCTGGGTCAAATACAGAGCCGGAACAAAACATACTTTTTAGCTTCAGAGCTTCTTTGGCCACACCCCTTTTAGTCGATTAATTGGTCGATGGGACAAGATTTTAGTCGACCAAGAAATTCTTTGGTCCAAATCCAGTTATGTCAATTATTAAGTTGTGCTTTTTGAATGGAGAGTCCCACAGTTAATCCAGACTTTAGAAGAAGAAATGTGATGTGTGTTAAAGGACAGATTCGGAGTCTGTTTAGTTTATGTTCCAGTAATAACCCATAGTATTGACATCAACATCGGATACATAGACTGTATTGATTGAAAAAGCCAGTCTGAAATCTAGACAGTGTTATTTTTGTAACTATTACAAGAGACAGATCGATATATCAGCTGGCTATAAGATACAGCCGTCAGCGTGTCCTATTTGTGGGCGTGGCCTGCTGAGGGAGAAAGCGTCTCGTGCCTCACTTTGTTAAGAAAACAGTTAGAAATCGGCCTTGAAAATCTGTCATAGAAAAATTACCTCAGGTCAAAGAATAACCCACATCGATCTGTCCGGCTTGGAGCTAATGAGTTGACGCGGTGGCACAGCGGTTAGAGCTCTGGCTTCATAGCAAGAAGGTTCTGGGTTTACCGAGGCCTTTCTATGTGGAGTTTGCATGTTTTCCCCGTGTGTGCATAAGTTTCCTCCGACAACAGATGGAAATTAGCTGTAAGAGAGAATCTGGTACAAACATCTCTGCCATTGTGCTCCATGTAATTGTTCATTGTCATTAATTGTCCTAAAAAAAACTCTTCCGTTGCTCTCTTGTTGTTTGGTGTCCCACAGGGGTCTATTTAGGCCCTACTCTTTTCTCGCTTTCCCTGTTACCTCTCGGTTCTATTCTGTAACATCACAAGGTCTCATTTCGTTGCCACACAGATGATTGTCAGCTGTATGTCCCACTGAAAAAAGAGATGTTTTTGATGGATTTAAAAGCCTGGATGGATCTAAATTTTCTTAATTTTAATGAATCAAAAATAAAGTTTTGGTGTTTGGACCTAATCGTGTCAGACTTACCTCTTCAGAAGTTTTGGGAAATCTCAACATCTTTTGTAAACCTTGGTCAAATGATAGTTATAAAACGTTATGCACAATCAAGTTTAGTTTTTTGACTGAAAATGGTATGATCCGTGTTGCCAAATCCACAGTTTCCCACAGAACTGACATCTCTTTTCTACCTGTCCAGCCAATATCTACCTCAGCTCAGAGCCGCTCACAAGCTTCTCTTTTTAGACTTTTATTTTGAAACATCCCCTGAGGTCTGTCACTTTCCCTCACAAAGGAAAAAGGGGTCAGAGAGGTGCAAAAATAACTCGTAAGAAGAATCGAATGACAAAAGCTCTTTAGCCACAAAAGCCTCGGAGAAACAGAAAGTCAGAAAAGTGAAGAATCGTCTGAGGAAAAGCAGCAGATTTTAGCGTCTGTGTGAAGTGAACGTGGCTCGTTTAAAAAGGTAAAAGGTGAAGAGGAAATGTGCTTTATTTAGGACGCAGGATGAATGGAAACTTAATCCGACCACACCTTTAGATTTGGGGCGTGTGGAGCAGAAGTTAGACGGAGAAACAGTAAACGAGTGAACATGAGGAGAAATACAGACCTCCATTACTAAAACAAATAATTTAGGTTCTCTCAAAACACAAAACCTGATGTTATCTGAATGTTTTAATGATGTCTTTCATTAATAGTTTACTCAGAGTTGTATTTGGATTGATTCATGCATGTTTCATTGTGAATGTTATCTAACTTTACATAAGAAAGTAATAAATATTCTGCTGCTTAAGGTAAATATTGCAATGAACAGGCAGGGCTTATGGCTTGTCAGTTCTTTTATGAGGATTAACCAGCAGCAAATATCTGTTGATCTGGAGCTCTGAGTGCTCTAGGTGCTAATGTACACATGCGTTAAGTTCAGAAGTTTGTGGATTTATTCTTGGACTTAATCATAATGAGTACTGTGTCAGAATATAATATACTGTATTCAGGCTGTTATTCTTTCAAACAAGCTGCTTTGCTCCAGTTCATAATCTTATTGTACATAAAACTATAAATTAGGGATGGGACGATTCACGACACAAAATAAACAATAAGAAAGTATATTTAAAACAAAGCCAATGTTGTTAGAGCTTAGAACTGGTATTTTTATCAACATTCGAACCGTAAACAGTCATATTTAATGTCCATATTTAGAGGTCCGTCTATCTGTTGTTAATGCAGCACCCTCAGTCAGGTCTTGCACATGTTCAGGCTTTGTTTCTTCATACACCATAGTTTTTATTGTAATATTACTAGTATTATTCAACCACAGAAATTGTGTTTAGAGGTGCCGTGTGTATTTGTGTAACTTTTTGGCCCAAACTAGACTAGACTTTAGATTTCTTTGTTACTCTAAATAAATATTAAAAGTCTATGTTTTTACTTTGAGCGGGTTTGCAAAATGGACTCTTATTTGACCAGGAGGAGGGCCCAAACATATTTGTTTTTATAGAAAAGTGGTTAGTGTACCTGTATTTTTTCACATTATGGCATAAAATGTATTTAGGCCCATTCAGAATGTTCCAAAGTCTGGTTTTAACGTTCTAATTCTAGTGAATTGTGTAGTTGACTTTTCACCTCCAGAAAGTTACGCAGTGCACCTTTAAGTCAGTAGTTGCAGGAGCAAAACTGATGGATTCTGGCTTACTATTCCATTGCTACAAACTTCGAACAATTTTCAACGTTTTAAAACGATTTTTCATCCCTAACATAAATCAATTCAAAAATATTTTGATTATATAATACTATTTATAATGACGCATTCTCCACTGTGCCCAGAATGAGGCTTTTGATCTGTTAACTTTATATATTTTTTGTTAAGACTATTTGAAAATATTATCTTATTTGATTGTGTTGTTATTCCCTTGCTGCTCTTGACCTGTGCATTGCAACACTGGTATTTTACATATTGTGGGACGAATAATGAATATTTGATTTAAATGACAGTAAATTTAAGCATGGTCGAAAATTGTTTTACATTTTTGAGTTTTGAGGGCATAGAACCAGCACTCATGATAATGTGAATATAGGTAAATATGGTACAATATTTGCAACAGCATCAGAATGTTCTAAATCATTACACGTGTAAGTTTCTTGGTGGAAGAACAAGTTTAATACATCATTTTAAATTGTTTCTAATTCACAATAATGTTACACAATTTTGTGTGTTTCCTCTACTCTTTGGTTTATGCAATAGATGGAGGACTGATTTTTTTTTGTTAACTCTGTTACAGCAACATATGGAATTATATCTTAAGAAGGACTCTGGAAAAGCTGCATTGTGAAATATTGTAGGTAACGACTTGCATAAAGGTCTTAAACTTTGTGTTTGGTGGTGTTAAAAGGTCTAACCTCGACGTACACTGAGTGTGAGTTCGGTGCGAGGCGAACTCAACAAACACTTTCTAAGTGTTTAAATCCAATGCGCCCCGGTACACAGATGTCAGAGCAGTGCGAGTGGCGAGCGCACGTCCAAGAGTCGTGCGATTGTGTAAAAAAAATCTGTGTAGTCTATTTTTGTCAGAGGTGTAACGGTCTGATGCGACTTTCAAACCATAATATGAGAATTCTCGCGGTAATCCACATGAATCTGCGTGGCTTTGGGTAAACACGGACCGCCGTGGACTGTGGACTGGGTTAATTATCATGCAAACAACACAGCTTGTGTCTTGTAAAAACAGTTTGGGTCAGATATTTGGTCAGGTCATTGAGACACTGGCTTTAGTTTTGCTTAAGGGAGACATTTTAAATAAACAATGACTCATTTATCTTAATTTTCAGTCATTTGAAAAACCTGCCAATAAAAAAGTTGATCATAATAGGGCTGGGCAATTAATCAAAAAATTGCGAGATCGACTCAAATTGAATCGTCAATTATTTGGTTGTAGGTTTTGAATCGAATGATCAAAGATGATAGATTATAACTACAGTGAAGAATGTCAAAAGTAAAAAGTGCCATTCAAAACTACCTCTAATTCCCACACAGTTATCTTGAACAAACAAACTCTTCACATTCTGACCCATGTTATTATTATTAAGCACATTTTGACCTCGTCTCACCCACAACAGCCTCACTTATGGTCACATGATCCAGTCCTGTTTTGTCTGTTTGCTGATGATTGACGGCTCGTGTCCAGTTTCAGAAACCAGAACTGGGCCTTTTCTGCCTAAAAAAGCACTTTGTTTAGCTTCAGACTAGAGTTACAGCTCATTTCCTCAGCCCCATTTAAAAGGTTTATATTCAGGGTAATGTAGAGCTTTAGGAGCGTGTTTTTGTCCCGAAAATACCGTCGAAACTCAAGACCAGGAAGTGGATTTGTGGAGTTGTTTGTAAATGTTTAGCAGCTGGTTTTAGTATTTTATCAGAACTTTGCACCTCTGAATGGCAGATATATTGTTTTGTTTCAATACTCGACTGAAAAAAACACTGCAGATCTGACTTATAACTTTTCCGGTGGCAAGTTCAAGGACACATAATAAGCAGTTCTCATCAAAAGCAAATCTGGAGTTGTTTTTACCTTTATTAATCCTAGAATCTGGTCTTCTCTTCTTCTCTGAGCCTCAGAAAAAACTCTTATTTCTCAGTATGTGTCACATCAAAGACAAAGATCCAAAGTTAAAGATCTGCTGCTGTTTTTAGGTCATTTACAGGCTCAATAATATGCAACTTTTTAGCGTTTTTTGCAGTTTTTCTATCTGCTAGCAGCAATAAATGGACGAAAAATTAAATCATGATTGAGAATGTTTTAGAACAGGGCTGTTCAACAACTGTTTATTTCTCCGAGGGCCAGAGCCATGGCATCAGACCCGGATAATTGCTTAACATGTGATACATTTACAAAATCTGTTTCAGTAACGTTAGCAACTGTTTGTATTTGTCTACAAAATGTTCAAACCATCATTGAGCCAACATTAACCGAGACTGGCCAGGTCTGAACTAAATCTAACCAACTTTAGGGCAAAACCAAGTCAGATCCGGAGCAGAATTACACCAAAACTAAAATAGGACCAAATCAAGTCTAAGGTAAACCCAGAATCCTCCTGCAAACAAGAAAATTTATTTGTAATATTTGGAAGATGGGTTGAGGACCAGATCAGATCTCTAGTCTCGAGCCTTAAAGGAACCGTATGTAAGATTTTGATGTCAGATTTAATAAACATGACCTATATGTGCCCAAAGGTACAAGACAACAAGACAACATGTCCAAATATACTATTATTTTTACTGAAAGTCAATGTAATTCTGAGTTATTCTTAATTAAAAAAAGCAATGGACATGATGTCCCTTTGTTGATGTTTACATTTATTATCCAATCAGAAAGCAGAATAAGCCTCACATGACTCTCTCTTATTTGGGTTGCCAGTTTGGTTTCTTAGAAGCTGAAGTTAATTTTGAATCAGTAATCAGTAGCTTCCTATCTTCAATGTATGGGCCATTTCACACTGGCAACCCATGTTCATTTGTGATTGTTATACCTTTCTAAAACCACTAGTTGTGGATATTACATACGGTTCCCTTAAGTGTTGAATTGACATGCTTTAGAAAAAAAAAATGAGGAGAGGCTGTTAGCGCTCTGGCCTCATAACAAGAAGCTCCTGAGTTTCACTCCAGGCGTTCAAGGCGTTTCTATGTGGAGTTTGCATGTTCTCCTTGTGTCTGCTCCGGTTTCCTCTACCACTGAAAACATTATCAGCTGTAACGCTGGTACAAGTATCTCTGCCATTGTGCTTATTATAATATAGTATACTATAATATAGTATTTGTACATTGTCCTACATAAACAGAACCCCTGCCGTACAGGGAATAAAATGCTTAAAAACAATGTGCCCTTGTACACAGACTTCTGCGAGTATGCGGAAGGAATCTGTAGAGCGTGTATTTTTCATGGAGACCGCTGTGGTCTGACGCAGTCATAATACGAGGATTCTCGCAGAAATTCTTTGTGCAAATCAAACCTCGGTGGACTGGAGCTGGTGAACAAGGCACTTTGCAAGAAACATGCACATATCTCAAACCGAACTTGCCTCGCAGTCAGTGTACAGGAGGCGCTAAGTGTAAATAATTCTGTGTATGAGCTGCTTCAGTCGCGTCACCAGTTAGAGCTGCACGATACTGACAAAAATTTAATTCTGATTTTGCAATTTGATTTGATATGTAATACTTTATAAATATATTTTATACAGAGGCTATGCATAAATTGTAGGGATTATAATCTGAATCTACAACCAAGTTTAATTGGCTGACAGTTCATTTGACACACACAGACACTGTCGTATACCAGGAGACACAACAATAGGAGCAGTTCATTATCGGTTCAATATTGATAAATTTTGCAGCTCTACCATCAGTTCAGGCTGTTCAAACCCCTTTATCCCATCTTTGATAGAACGTGTTTATTTATTCTTGTAGGGAGTGTCATGACTATATCATGTTGTTCATGTTCAGTTTAGACGTGTGTCTTTTCAGTGTTTTTATGCTCGTCTGTTGGTGTGACTGTTTATGATGCATCACCACAGTCAGACGTTCACTCATCAGGATTCTGTGTTAGCAGGACATTTTAATGTGATAATGAGTCTGTTTATGTTTGCGTTTTTTTGCTCCAGAGAATGATCACGATGTGCAGAATACAGACCGGTCGACTGGTCACAATTAGTTGATCATTTGATGTTGTAATGTTATCACAGAACAGACTTGTGTTTGTCAGTATTCTTCTAGTCTTGTACAGCCCTGTTTCCTGTACAGTTGTTGTGTAATATAGTCCTACATAAACCCTGAGCCTCTCCTCTTCCTTTGTCTTTTGCAGAGAAAGCAGATCGTTGCTGCTGGTCTCATATTTGTGTCATTAGTGTTTCCTCCAGTCGATGCTTCAGTTTGTGGCTGAGTCAGAGTCTGTGTCAGAGACGAGAGACTGTGGAGGTTTAGCACAAGGCCACATCTGTGAGATTTAGTGTTTACTGAAGCTTTTAATATCTTCTGTAATGTATGTTGAAATGTGATAAATGAAGGCTTTTTTCAGAGATAAATGTTCCTTTGCAGTTATTTAAGGTGTATTATTTATTAAATCAATAAAGAGAACATATAGTGAATGCTATAACTGATTAAATAGACCAGTTCTGGGCAAACTGCAGCCTTGGGACCTCTGCCTGTTTTAATCAGGCCCGCGACGTTTTTGAGAATGAATATTATGATTTTTATTTATTTTTTCAGTGGTTTTGCTACCTATGATGCTAAACTCTTTTAATACTAAAGAACAAACTAGATCCTTGATACTAATTATGATACCACAATGATTTTTTTTCTCCTCACATTTCTAATAGACCCTTTTCATGCCACATCACGGTAACGAGAGCCCGTATAGCCGACGCATTATAAAGTTCGAGGTTTTATCGTGGTTAAAATGTCGTTTCGTTGTGAACTGTGACTAGGACATCTGTATCTAATGTTAGCCTGACCTTACCCAACTGTGCAGGTGCAGTTTGATGTACAAATTGATCTGTTTTATTTAGAATTCTAGCTAAAACTTTACTGTTGCCAATTATTAAATTTCCGTACACTAGACTGTTAGTTCCTACTTTAGCAAAGCCTTTGACGAGAGCTATTTCAGAGCTACAAACAACCAATTTTGTTGGACTAAGTTAATCATAATATAATTACTATTAAATGTTGTGTCTCTGAAGCACTAATAGGAGGTGTACACATCAGCATATTTAGCATTAGCTTCTAGACATGAACCGTTAAAAGACAACATTTTTGCAACTACTGGGTCTAGTAAAGTAAAACAAACCCAACAAAAAAATATTAATCACTACTGCGTGATTAAAAATACTTCTTTGGCAGATTTTTATGATTTTTTTTATCTAAAATATATCTTGATACATGGCATATTAAGGAGAGTAGATCAAACATATTATATCGTGACCTCTGTATCAGGGTACGCATTGTATCGAAAGGCTTTTGGTAATACTCAGCCCTAACATTTCCAAGTCGATCTTTCGATTCAATCAAAACCCACTATTGCTGTAGTCATTAAGTCGTTTAGTTGATTAATCGGTCGACGGAGTCTTAGTCGACCAAAATTTTCATTAGTCGACCCATTCTTTTAGTTAGTAGTGAATTAGCTGAAGATTTGTTTGCCTTTTTAGACATTATTTATTTTCTATATAAATAGTTGTTTAGTCTTTTCAAGTATAGTTTGGGTTAGATAAATGATCAGATTGAAAGATATTTTTTAGCTTCAAAGGTTTTGTCGTGCCTTCTTATTAGTCTTACTCTCTAATATTCAGATTAACAAAAATGTATCAATAAATAAAATGTTCAGACTAATCTTGAGTAAAGCGGTGTCTGTCCTTGTGTCTGTGGTGTCCTGTTGAACTCTGCTCGTCCTTTGACTCGTGAAACAGTGAAAGGCCTCGGACACGCCTCTCTCTTTATCACCGCCACGACGCTCCCGACAGCCGCACATCCATCACTCTCCGCTCCGCGCCGGTCCCACGCTGCACGCGGGACACGCCATTGGACGAGAGGCTCCCGTTTCCCCGGAGACCAGAGCGGCGCGGAGGAGAACGTGAGACGAGAGGCCAAACAAGTTTAGGGAAAACAGAGTAATCCAATACGGACGCCATTATGTCCGACCGGAGCAGAAAGAGAGAGAGAGAGATGATTAGGTTTGGCACAGTTTAGAGCGGGACAAACACTGTAAAGAGAGAGAGAGGCGAGAGAGAGGGAGAGAGAGAGAAGAGAGGGAGAGAGAGAGAGAAGAGAGGACAAACACTGTAAAGAGAGAGAGAGAGGGAGAGAGAAGGAGATGAGACAAGGAGAAAGAGAGAGGAGAACACTGTAAAGAGAGAGGGAGGTAGAGAGAGAGAGAAGAGAGAGAGGAGAGAGGACAAACACTGTAAAGAGAGAGAAAGAGGGACAGAGAGAAGAGAGAGAGAGGGCAAACACTAAAGAGAGAGAGGGGGGTGAGAGGGGAGGGAGAGAGAGAAGAGAGGAGAGAGAGGAGAAACACTGTAAAGAGAGAGAAGAGGAGAAAGAAAGAAAGAAAGAAGAAAGAAAGAAAGAAAGAAAGAAAGAAAGAAAGAAAGAAAGAAAGAAAGAAAGAAAGAAAGAGAGAGAGAGAGAGAGATGATTAGGTTTGGCACAGTTTAGAGCAGGACAAACACTAGAGAGAGAGAGAGAAGGAGATGAGAGGAGGAGAAAGAGAGAGGAGAAACACTGTAAAGAGAGAGATGAGAGGAGAGAGAGGACAAACACTGTAAAGAGAGAGAGAGGAGAGAGAGAGAGGACAAACACTGTAAAGAGAGGGAGAGAGAGAGGGGAGGGAGAGAGAGGAAAGAGAGAGGAGAGAAGAAGAAGAGAGAGATGATTAGGTTTGGCACAGTTTAGAGCGGGACAAACACTGTAAAGAGAGAGGAGGAGGAGGAAGGGAGAGAGAAAGGAGGAGGAAGGGACAGAGAGAGAGAAACAGGGAGAGGACAAACACTGTAAAGAGTGAGATGGGAGGAGAGAGAGAGAACGAGAGGGAGAAAAAAGAGAGAGGCGGGAAAGAGTGGAGAGAGAAAGAACAAAGAGAGAAGGAGAAGAGAGAGAGAAAGAGGAGTGAGAGGAGGGTGAAGAAGAAGAGAGGAGAAAAGATGATTAGGCTTGACACAGTTTAAAGCAGTACAAACACTGTAATGTAGGTAAAGAGGTGAATGCGTTTGAGCGACCCCTGCTGGACTGACATTAATACAGGGAATTTTTCTTAATTTATCTTGTGGAAATGGAACTCAACACTGGAAGATCTCCCTGGTTCCGGAAGCACAAACCACCATTATAAACTTCCATATAGGGTTATTTCACACATTTCTTTTTTTGTCTTCCAGATCTGCCCTTCTTCTTGACCTGCCTTCATCCTTTTACCCATCAGCCCCTGCTCCTCCTGGTCCTTCTTCACGATAGATTCCCTGTGCAGTAAAGTGGACCTGCTGACTCTGCCCCTGTCTCTGTCCATCTCGTCCCTGTCGGAGCGGAAGGTGCAGCAGCAGCAGCAGGCGGCGGCGGGACAGGGAACGCCGCGGGGGGGCTCACAGCGGGGGGGCTCAGGGGGGGCTCCGACGGCGGCCCGCTCCAAACCCACCGTCATCATGGACAACGACTCGCAGTACTCCGGATACTCCTACAAGTCGTCTCACTCCAGGAGCTCTCGCAAACACAGGTCAGACACAAACAGAGTGAACTAGACATTTTAACTTTAGTCATGACTGAAATTATTTTAGCTTTAGTCAAGATGGAGGCAAATTATTCTCATTTTTCAACCATATGATTATCACATTCTTCAATTCCATTGACTCAGTTCAAGATGGTGTGGTCCTATACTTTCCAGCAGGGTTGCCAGATTTTCAGAGAGCAACAAGCGACCTGGTCTTTGAAAAAAAGCCCAAAACAAGCGACTTCAGGCACTCAATAAAAAGTAGTTAAAATAAGCAATAATTCAACATTATCTGTCACAGCAAAACGTTGGTAATGATTTTTTGCATATTTTAAATAGTATTTAATCATTAATAAAGATTTTAAAACATGAAAATATGCAAAAACTCCATATTTTTTGTAATTAGTGGGTAATTGTCGTGAATTTAAACCTGAAAAAAAAACTTAAAAATCACCTTGTTTCTGACGTCAAAGGGTCGCTCAGGAGAAAGCCCAAAAAACCGCAACCCGCGACCGTCAAAATTCACAAGCGACTTTCCTAAATAAGAAGCCCAAAGTCGCTATAAAGAAGCGGACTTGGCAACTCTGCTTTCCAGTCACAAAGCATCCTGTACCACCAAGTTTGATGGGTCTGAAGTGAACCGCAGACGATCCTGCTTTCACAGTGAACCTGTAGACCAGAGCTATTCAGCTTTGTTTTCCAGAGGGCTGGATTTTATCGAGAACCATGGCTTTGGGGCCGCTTGTAGTTGCACAACATGTCATCGCTTTTGACATGTGGTTGTACCAAATATTTAGAGTACTAGATTTGTTTCTATAGTGATAATAACTACTGCTGTAGTCTATTTTTATTCCGCTACAAAATGCCCAAATCAGCATTAAGCCACAATTCAAAACTAGAAATAACCAAATCTAAACCTGGACTATCCCAGCATTAAACTGGTCTAAACCAGTAAGTATAGTAATCTTCATTTTAGGGCTGTAGTCGACCAAAGAAATTCTTGGTCGACTAAAAACATGTCGACCGATTAATCGACCGATTAATCAACTAAAAAGGAGACGTGGCAAAGACTCTAAAGCTAAAAGTAAAGTTGTCAAAAATATTACAAATTAATGTTAAAACTGGTGTCAAAATTAGATACTCATTTGAACAAATACAGATAATATTACCAGGACAAACATTTGAACAAAATCTGATATTTTCTAAATAGTTTTAAATTTAATCTTGAATTTCATCAAAACTGGTTTGAAACTAAAATGTTTGATCATAAACTTGGATTTTGTGTTGAAAATGTGAGTCCATTAAATAAAAATCTGACTTTCTTGAAAGAACATTTTAATTCTCATTGTGGGGTCGAGAATCAAGTTTATTCCTTAAGTATCAAAATCAGGTTGGACATTTTAGTTTTGTGACAACTCTGCAAGAAACCGTCTCAAAAAGACTAGTAATATTCTGTAGTTCATGCAAAAACTATAGTTTATGCAGAAAATGAAGAGGAAACATTGTCTTTATATAAAAAAGGCAATTCAGACCAATGATTCTGTTACTGTTGAATACAAATGCCTTATAAATAAAAGAATTAGTCGACTAAAAAAATTTTGGTTGACCAAGACTCCATGGACCGATTAATTACAACCAAAATGTTTCACATTTGTCTGTCTGTGTTGACTGTAATTGTTTGTGTTTGTGTCAGAGATCGCAGGGATCGACATCGCTCCAAAAGTCGAGATGGAAGCAGCCGAGGAGACAAATCTGTGACCATCCACACTCCAGGAGAACCTCTGCTGGACGGGTCGGCCAGAGAAGAGAGGGTCAGGACTGTTTATTTAACTCTGCTGCTTTACAGTAAGAACCACTGTGTCTGGTTTAAACAATACAAGCTCCTCATGAATGTCAAGTTCACTCAGACCACAATATTTATGTTTGAGAGGAGCCGAGGACACAGAGTCACTCACACAGGAATGTTCTGCTTTGGCTGCTTCTAGTTTAGACTGTTCACAGTGAAGGGCACATTTGAGTTTATCATAATAGATTAAAAAATAAATACATAATTCGTCACTTAGACTCAATTAACTATAGAAGCTTAGATGTTTTGAAATACATAATAAATTGTTCCATTGTTTTTTTATTACATTAACATACTGTAGCAACAATATTTTGCAAAAATATGAAAAAAAAATTAATTAACTTGTCCACAATGTTCAAGAATTTGTCTCTTTTTAAGCGATGAATCAGATTTCTGTCTAATGCACAAGGAGATGACACACCTGCTTGTCAAAGCCTGATCCTGTTCAGTCTCACAAGTTAAGCAAGTTTGTGCCTGGTTAGTACTGAGATGGGAAACCTCGATTATTAAAGTTAGCAATGAAACAAAACAAAAACAATTTATATGTCCCATTTATTCGATTTTTTGCAAACTACTGTATATATCAACACATGGGGTGCACGGTAGCCAAGTGGTTAGAGCTCTGGCTTCCCAATAAGGAGCTCGTGGGTTCGACTCCCGGGTCGGACCATATCAACATCTCACGATCCCTCTTGGTGGAGTTTGCATGTTCTCCTCGTGTCACTGTGGGTTTTCTCCGGGTACTCCGGTTTCCTCCCACCTCCAAAAACATGCATGTTTAGGTTAATTGGGCATCACTGTAAATTTCCCTTAGTGAGTGAATGAGAGAGTGAATGGTTGTCTGTCTAACCCTGCGGCAAGTTGGCCACTGTCCAGGGTGTTCCCCGCTAAGGCCCAAAGTCACTGGGATAGGCTCCAGTCACCCGCGACCCTAACGGGATTAAGCGGTAGAAAATGAATGAATATATATCAACATTCTGCTTCAAAGTTTGACTTTTGACAAAAGATTGTTTTTTTATCTTTCAATTCACAACCCAAAACCAAACAATTGACGATTCATTTCAATTCAATCTCGATTTTTTTTGATTAATGGCTCAGCCCTAGATGGATTGAAACAGGTTTATAAAGATCACAGGAGAGCGGTGGGTCATTAGAGGTAAGAAGCTGAAATGAAATGAAAAAGTTCCAACAAACTCTGTGTTGGCTATGTGATAGTAGGCTAAAGCCGGTGCTTCTCACATCATTTAAGGAACTTGGTGTGTTGGAGATGACGTATGTAATGATCGTAAAAAAAGAGGCCTGCACTTTGACTACGAGCACAAAGCGTTATTTACAGATGATGAAGCAATGTTTCTTCTTTATTTTATGTGCACATGCAGCATGTGCACCATGATGCTCCCGACAAATAGTCGCAGTGACGCACAGACATAAGGAGAGAAACAACAAAAAATCTCTTACTTTGGTCACGCCTTCTTGAACTCGAAGAGGGAAACATCAGATTTAAAATTGGGGCAAAACTCCTATAGTGTGCAGCCGGCTTGAATGGTTATAGTCCTGGTTTAGTCTTGGTTCTGATTTTGTGGTCTAGCATGGTTCAAGATGTAGTTTATGGCTGCTGTAATCCAAATACTAGGTTTAATCTTGGTTTAGAACTCTGTATGACAATGAAAAGAGTATAATTCTAAGAAATAGTCATGTAATTTGTGGTTATCTGATATAAAACCCATTTGTATATCCCTTTTGACCATAACCCTCCAAAAAATCTGGCCCACTAGTAAAGATGATTGACTAACCCTGACCTATACTGTCAAAATTTGACAATAACCATGTCAGGAATCAAAACTTGCTCTGTCTCTTTTCACCTCTCCCTTATTTCTCCCTCTGTCAGGACGATAACTGGGGCGAGACCACCACCGTTGTCACCGGGACCTCCGAACACAGCGTCTCCAACGAGGACCTGACGCGCGTTTCCAAAGACCTGGAGGAGACCACGCCCCTGCAGTGCAAGCGCTTCCTGGGACCTGTCGTGGCCGGATTCCTCAGCTTCTTCGCCCTGCTCACTCCTCTGGCCTTCCTCGTCCTCCCTCAGGTTCTGTGGCGGGACACTCTGGACCCCTGCGGGACTCCCTGCGAGGGCTTGTACGTGTCTCTGGCTTTCAAACTCCTGGTCCTGCTCATCTCGTCCTGGGCTCTTTTCCTGCGTCCTCCGCGAGCGACGTTGCCCAGGTTTTTTGTCTTCCGGTGCCTGCTCATGGTGCTGGTGTTCCTGTTCGTGGCGTCGTACTGGTTGTTCTACGGCGTGAGAGTTCTGGAGCCGCGTGAGAGGGATTACCGGGGGATCGTGGAGTACGCGGCCTCTCTGGTGGACGCGCTGCTGTTTATTCAGTATTTGGCGCTGGTTCTGCTGGAGATCAGGCACCTGCAGCCGGCTTTCTGCGTCAAAGTGGTGAGGAGCAGCGACGGAGCCAGCAAGTTCTACAATATAGGACATCTCAGGTGAGCAACGACTTTAGCTTTAGATGCATTGTAGAGTCTGTTTAGTTTAGTTAACGACTACAATTCTGATTAAAATAACATTTTATAGTCAACCAGTCATGATAAGCCAATTAACTCTTGCAGCTTTGATATATAAATACTCAAAATATATTTGTAAAACCAGGTCCAGTATGAACCAATCCATGGCTCTGCTGTGGCTGATGAGGTGATCCTTCTGCTTCAACACAACTTCAATCTTAATATTTTCCTGAACAGCTTCAAGGCTAGGCTATGTATCAATATACTGTATATCTTAATTTAATATTGAGATTTTTACTTGACAAGATATGAATTTGCACATACTCTAAATATCAACAAAATGAAATCCTGGGGTAAAAGAGCTGATAAAACGCAGTTAAAAAGCAGTTACAGAAAAATGTGACAAAGAGAATGAAAAGATCCATTAAATTTTCTGTTTGTTGTAATAATAATAATGTAATCAAATTATAGGCTTGTGTTATGCATTCAAGTTTATTCTAAGTAGTTTTACTCAGCAAACGGTATGACCAAAATAAATGTGCATTTTACTTTCTAATCAGCAGGCATCTAGGCTTAGAAAAAAAGATTTTCCTTATAAAATATAATTTTAATGTCATTGAAATTACATTCATCATGATATTGAGATATGAAAAATATATCGAGAAATATATTTTTGTCCATATTGCTCAGCCCTAATCTGGCTCAGATGGATCTGTGTTGAACTCCATATTAAGTTCTTCCACATTATCCATCTGGAACTTCCCTCACTGAAGGAAGAAAGGTGGGAGAATTAATAAATACTTCAAGCTGATTTAGTGATATTGTCAACTAGTGCCTACCTTGGTTTGTGCTGAACCAATCACAGCAACAAATGAATGAATGAATGAATGTGCACGCTGAACAAGTGTCACTTTCTTTCAAAAAGGAATATTCTGTTACTCTGTATTACTGCTAAAACAGAATCAGCAGCAAAACACGTACATCCACTGGAGTTGCCCTCTTTGTTTTGTTTGATTCATGAGCTACTTGCTATAGTTTTTGCTAACAACTCTCGACCCCCTGCTCCAATGTAATTGGGCTGTTTAAACCACTGGTTTGTACTCCAAACCGATCAGGCGAGTGGAGGCACAGATGGATTTCTCTCGAGTTTGTGGATTCACAAATGTCGAGAGAATCCATCTGATTTACCAGCTTAGGCCAGCACTAACTTGTCAGCCAAATGATGCTCTTTGCTCTGAAAATGTCACTCCTTGAAAACAACACAAACTCAGATACAAGCTTCACAATCGTCTCACCAGGACAAGCTCGAAGGATGCATCAAAGCTTCACCACCAGTAGGGAACACCCTGGACAGTGGCACTCATGCAGAATTAATACAGACACAGACTCTCTCATTCACTAGGGTAAATTTTACAGTGGTTCTAATTAGCCTTTTCCCACTGTATGAACTTTTTTTCAGTTCTTAGTACTTTTTTTTTAGTTCCAGTCCCATTTTAGACATGTTCACACAGAGCAGGAACTGTGCTCTGGGCAGGTACTTTCCAGTCAGACCAGGAACCTTTGGTGACACAAACACATTTACAACACTAGTTTTGCTTCGAAACATGTTTATATGTTCTCACATTTAGATAAACTTTCCTTATCCCGGAGAAAATTATTTAAAAGCAGAAACTCCCAAAATATAAGTATTAATTTGTAAATAGTAGCTTAACTACTACTAGGATTAGAGTGAAATACTGATAATAGTGTTAATTTCAGTGATGTTTCAGGTTTTGTAGATCATAGTTTATGTGGAATTGAAAAAGACAACTTTGTTTCCTAACACAACATAACGACTTATTTAAATGTTCCAGACTAAACAAATGCTAATGTTAAAACTATTTAGCCCCACTTTCACAAACTGCTGCTGTGTGAACACAAACATGTGACAGTGTAGTTCCTCTGACTAAACAAGAACTGGAGGAATGTGGGACTAGTTCTTGGTACTTGTGATCTATACATGCTTTGGAGTGGGAGAGTCTGGAGTAGAAGAAGAAATGTCAGGAAATTAAGCTTTGTGAAATGCCGATTCTTGTGAACTGCAGCAAATGTTTTCTTAAAAGCTTAAACCTTTTCTCGTCCGTCCGTCTCGTCAGTATCCAGAGAGCTGCTGTGTGGCTGCTGGACAGATACTACAGCGACTTCCCCATTTACAACCCGGCCTCACACAACCTGCCCAAGTCCATCCTGAGCAAGAAGATGAGCGGCTTCAAGGTTTACTCCATCGACGGTAAATCTGCACGCTGATGTTTGAAGATTACAGGCTGTTTTTTTATGTTTATAACTTGTTTTGGTTTGTTATTTTCCAGAAAACCCGTCGAACAACACGAGTGGTCAGTCCAGAGCCATGATCGCTGCAGCCGCTCGCAGACGGGACAATTCACACAATGAGTTTTACTACGAAGAGGCTGAGATGGAGAGAAGAATCCGCAAACGCAAAGCCAGGTCAGACACATGGGGAAGCATTTAGAGTTTTATTTTATTATTGGGTTCAAGTTCAAGTGCATTCAAGACAAGACACGAGATTGGTCCCACAAGAACGAGACAAGAAAAATTTTACATCATTTATCAAACACACTGCTAGAAATTTTATTGTGAAATAACAGTATTACTGTTTCTTCATTTAACATTACTTATAGTCACAAATGTGGCATTCAAGTTTTTTTCTGTAATTTTGGTTTGGTACACTTTAGTAGTAGAAATATTGAACAGATTTAAATATCCACTTACAGACTTGCAGTGTCAAAATTAACTCACTCAGCTTAAAAGGCTTTGCTGACATTTGTCGCATTGCTTTTTTGAACTACAACTTCTCAAAAAGTGTAACTCACTATTATAATTTTTGTGTGTGTCCAAATCAAGTAATCTCACAAGATCATTTTCAACATGTGCATAATCTTGTGACAGTTAATCTTGTGCCCCAAATCTTGTCCCTTAAATTATAACGTCTTTTTTTTTGTTTCCACATGAAACCTCGTTACTGAGAGAACAAAATAACCAAAAAAATATATGAATAAATTATCTTTGCCTGCATTGTCTCGCCTTAACCAAGTTTGAAGTGCACTGTGTAACTTTTTTTGGTAAATGGTCTATTTATATAGCGCTTTTCCACCTTACAAGGCACTCAAAGCGCTTTACAATCAGGGATCCACTCACACATGTACGCAGACCTGAGCAATGAGGGTTAAGAGTCTTGCCCAAGGCCACAACGACAATCCACTTTTTGTTGTCCCACTGTGGCACCTCCAGCGGTCTCCCATCCAAGTACTAACCAGCCCTATTTGCTTAGCTTCTGAGATCTGATAAAATCAGGCTTTGACAAGAAGGTATGGCCACAGAGACCAAAAATAGACTTGAATAAAAGCGTGTTTTAGATGTCTTTGAAGCAGCTTTGATTGGGCCTACAGAGCCACAAAATAGACATTTATTTGGCTTAGAGGAGGGTCTTTTCTGGTACGTTCCTTTAGGTATTATGTTATTCACATTATGACATAAAACATACTTGTCTCCATCTAGAATATTCCAGAGCATGGTTTTGACTTTCTATTTCTACTGAATTGTGTTTTTGACTTTTCACCAGAAAGTTACACAGTGCACCTTTAAGATTTATTTAAGCAAATATTTGAGTTTATTGGCTTTTAATCTTACTAATTGTCACCTTAGAGTCAATATTTCACTTTGTCTGACAAAAACTTGTTTTGATGAGTAACTATTGGCACTGGAGCGCCCTCTGCTGTCAACATTGGGAAAGGACAATGAAAACTTGATTTCTGCAAAAAGAAGTTTCATGAAATAAAATTAAGAGTTAAAACAAAGCTAAGAAACACATTTTATCGGGTCTCCTCCTCCTAACCCTAACCCTTTACCCATTTTTCAATAAAACTATGTCAGTGCAGAACTTCTTTAATATTTTTCCTCTCTTTCTCTCTTCAGGCTGGTGCTGTTTGTTACTGATTAACCTAATACTCCTGACTTACTGAACATTGTTTTTCTCACAGTTCCTCTCTTTCTCTGTTGTTAGGCTGTTGCGGTCTGTAACTGATGAATCTAATACTCCTGACATACGTATATAACAGTGTTTTTCATACTTTCCTCTCTGTCTCTGTCTTCAGGCTGGTTGTAGCTGTTGCTGGTTAATATTCCTGACATATTGATCAGTGTTTTTCTCACACTTTCCTCTCTGTCTCTGTCCTCAGGCTGGTTGTAGCTGTAGAAGAGGCGTTCACTCACATCCGGCGGCTCCAGGAGGACGAGGCTGCTTCGTCGCCCAAACACCCCAGAGAGGTGATGGATCCTCGGGAGGCGGCTCAGGCCATCTTCGCCCCGATGGCCCGGGCCATGCAGAAGTACCTGAGGACCACCAGACAGCAGGCCTTTCACAGCATGGAGAGCATCCTGACCCACCTGCAGTTCTGCATCACACACAACATGACGCCAAAGGTACAAGGCACATTTTAAACACATTTTATGGTCTGAGATGTTTTAAATCCAAAAAGCATCAATATTTGTAAGTGTATTCAGACCAGAAAAGATAGATTGTCTAAAGAACTAACTCTGGACCGTTAGTTTGTTGGAGAATGTAGGTTTGAATACGCTCACACAAAAAATTCTATAAATGTTTTGTCCTCTTTAAAATAATGTATTAATTTGTATAAAGTACTTCTTGTTCTTGTAGTTCACACTGCTGCAGCTTTGTGGGAAAATGCTCATTAATGTTCTTAATATTATCGCAAATGTTGTGTTTTTCTATATTTGTTGATTAATGGAACAGATGTGATGGTTTGTAGCTAAATTTGTCATATTTGTAGCAAACTATAAAATTAAATCTGAAGAAGCCTCTGGAAAAGAAGCAGCTTTGTGAAATACTATTGGTCACGACTTGTAAGTAGATCTGGTATGTTTTGTGGTTTTAAAAAGATCTTTAAAATGTGGACCCTAGATTACTGCAGAAACGCTATATGTAATTGCAGTTTTTGCAACTTCCAAAAGGTGGAGCTAAACACTTAACAATGATTAATTCTAAGTGATATTTTACTGATGTGACCAGACCAGCTTGTCAAAACCTGATCCTGTCAGATCACAGAATCTAAGCATGTTGGGCCTGGGCAGCACTCAGATGGGAGACTCTGGCAAAGCTCAGGAGCCACAGTGGGGCGAACAGAGGAGAAACTTGTTATGTCCTTAGGCAGGACACTTTACCCACATTGCCTAGTCTGGATCTGGTGTGAGTATGAATGGTTGGTGGTGGATGGTGCAAAGGGGATGCCTTGCTTCTATCAGTCTGCCCAGGGCAGCTGTGGCTACAATGGTAGCTTACCACTACTGAGTATAGAGTGAATGAATAATGCAGAATGTAAAGCAGGGATATTCAAATGGCGGCCCCGGGGGCCAAATGCTGCCCACTAAGCAGTATGTTTTGGCTCAGCATGAAAAAACAGACCAGGCTTATTTAAAGGGCACATTTTATGCAAAATTGACTTTAGGAGTTTTAATCATATTCTAAAATTCTATTCTAAAAAAAGTTTTACCTGTGTATTATCTTTCAATTCATCAATTCACCATCCTGAATGTCTTTGATCTGTGATGTCCTGAAATCTTCTGCACTGTTTTAACGCCATACATCATACAGACAGCATTGAGCATTTCTGTAGTATTAGTATATCAGACAAGATCAGTTTGCTTGATTACCCTGTGTGTGTGTCCTTTGTTGTCAGTAGATTTAGCTTTGCTTCTGTGAGTTACTTCACTGTGGAGGTGCAGAGAATGATGTATGAATGACAACAAACACAAAAAAATGCATCATATTTATTCTTTAAAATCCGTCCTCCTTGTTCTTCCCCCTCAGGCGTTCCTGGAGCGGTACCTGACGTCGGGCCCCACGCTGCAGTACCAGCAGCAGAGCGACAGGGGGCGACAGTGGACTCTGGTGAGCGAGGAGCCGGTCACGGCGGCTCTGAGGCCCGGCCTGGTGTTCGCCCTGCGCCGCCTGGACTTCTCTCTGGTCGTCACGGTTACGCCCCTCCCCTTCCTGCGCCTGGGGGAGGAGTTTATCGACCCCAAATCACACAAGTTTGTCATGAGGCTCCAGTCCGAGACCTCGGTTTAAAGAAACCAAAGTCACACACGTAAAAATGAATTATCTGCACTGACACTGACAATGTTTATTCCTAATATTGATCTTGATTTGAGTCATTTTGACTAGTTTAGTGTTTTTTGTTTACTTTTGGGTTAGTTTGCTTGATTATGAATAAGCCTAACCCATAAGTTTCTATCGTGACACTGTAAAAACCACTTCAGCTGCTCTGGGAGGTTCTAAAAATTACTTAAATCACAGTTTTGACTTTCTCCAGTCCCAGAGTGACTCCTGATGAACATCCTGATTAGGGATGGGACGATATACGATATTATCGCTAATCGCGATAATTAAGGACCGCAATTGAATAATCGTGGCGTTTTTTCATAATCGTGATGATAATAATCGGAATTATAGCCACAGGCGTGCGCCTGTGGTTCTTCATAAGAGCATCTAAAATCTGTCTGCTGTAAACCCAGTAACAAGCTGTATTATGAATAAACAAAGAAAAGCTTCATGTGTTAAAGTTAATTAATGACTATGAGACAAAGTAAGTAGATTTTTGCTCAACATTGTAAACATTTGTTCACTTTGAATCAATGTTGATTGTACTTAGATCAAAATACAATAGGTAGTTGATCAAACACATACATATTGTGCGCTAATAAATATTTCAATGATTTTGAATCTGTGCACTTTTATGTTTAGTAAATTATCGTGATAATATCGTTAATCGCGATTATTTTGGTCACAATAATCGTGAGTGCAAATTTCAATATTGTCCCATGCCTAATTCTGATGCATCATGGTCCTGGTCCTGTGACTTTGTTTTCACACAGTGACATTTTCAGCCAAACAAACTCACAGGAGGAACAATTAGGACAAAAAAAGTAAACAAAACACATTCTATCAGGTGTTCTTATCAGACTTTTGTCTCAGTCCAAATATTGACGAGTATTTTTTTTTTTAACATTAAAGGCTCTGCACACAAAATATCAGTTAGATTTTAAGACTATACATCTATACTAGTCAAAAAAGCTTACATTTTAATTAATATTCTGAATTCAAGTTATTTTAAGTGCAGACTATTCTTTTTTTACAGTGTGTGACAAATTTTCAAACCAGCAGCCTCAAACTAAAGACTTTTAAAACTAAATTCAGACTTATTTTTGGTAAAACAGCGGCTTGAACACGGCCAGAATCAGGAAGTACGTTTACACAAGCTTTCTGCCATTTAAGACTTTATACATGAGAGAATATTATGAACTTGTGACGCTTGGAATTACTTAAAAACATTTTCTACGAGCTGTAAAAGTCTGTGGGTCCATTTTTGTGCGAGATGCCTTCAACTTCGGACAATAAAACAGCTTCAAACATGAATGCCTTTTGTAATATTTGATTATGTTTTGTAAAAAAGCATCAGGATTTAATCGGAGCAGACTTTAACGTTGAAGATGACGAAGTGCGACAGTTCAAAATGGATGCCTTGCTTTGTCTGTTGTTGTTTCGAAAGAGGAACTTTATAAACTTTTGCCTGTTTTTTCTGTGACCACTGGATGACTTCATTTTGCTGAATCGACTCGACTTTGCTCCGACTGCAAAAGGCAAAAAAAAAACAACACAAAACCACTTCTGCAAAAGCAACACTGTGTGGCTCAAGTTAGAAAATACATTTACCTAAAACTGTAGTAGAGAGAAGGTTTGTCTGAATGTTTTATAGTACGGCTCTAAGTTGATTATAATGAATTAGATGTTTGATTCATGAGCTTATCCCTGTGATAATCTGCTTTTTGGATGAAATCGACTTATTGTGATTTATCTTTTCTCTGTTTGACGCAGCAGTTTGCTTAACTAGAGGCTTTTTCTCTCACTTCTCTGTCTTTGTGCTGCAGAGAGTGAACTTTCATAAGAAGAAGCAGATTATTATATTTTAACCTTTTAAACGCCACAGTTTTTCAATTCAAATACATTTCTGTGAATATAAAGTCTTAAAACCTTCACCTGGCGAATCAAAACTAACATATGTCTGTATTAGTTTATAAAACCGCTGGTACAGAGTTGCATTTGGTATTTTTCAAGTTTCTGAAGCTTAACAAAAACAGGATCTGAAGTCTGAATACAGAGAGGCTGAAACTGCTTGGTGTAGAAAGCTACTTTGGTGCTTAAATTTTTATTTTTTTTTACCCCAAAGACAATTAGAAAAATATACATGACTCCAAGAAAATTGCAAAACATGTTTTGCTGTATCTCCCAGCCATACTGTGAAACATTTGCTAAGAGCAGGTTCTGTCTTGATGCAGGTGGTGCAGTGGCTTAGTGAGCAGTGCTTTTGCCTTGTAACAGGAAGTTGTTGGGTTCAGCTGCTGCTGCTTGACTTTTTTGTGTAAAGTTTGCATGTTCTCTCCAGTTTCTTCTTCTACTAACCCACAGTGTACATTGAGATCAGGTTGTATGCGATTCAGAGCTCATGCAGGTCCTGTAGTGTAGAAAGTTGTTAAACTTTTAAAGCTGTGCAGTTCTGAGAGTCTGCTCAGTATTGAGTCTCTTTCTGAGACCGCTGTGGCTTTCATGTTTCATATTATAGAAAGATTATCGGTCAATGTCACTTTCTGCTCCAATGCGTGTGTCACCTGCAGAAAGAGACACTGTCCATCTAATTGGCTGGGGAAACGTCTTTGATAAAAACAACAAACAGGACTAGATCGTGTTTGGATCAAGTCTGAACCGGTCTGACAGACGTCTGTCTCCTGAAGCTCGAGACAATGTTTTTCTCTGCCTTTTTTCACTCACCTGAATGTAACATGTTGAATTTCATTCACAAATGTTGATTTAGCAGCACAACTTTTGTTTTCTAACAGTGATAAACTCTTGTAGTTACCCGACAACAGCACTGGTTAGTGTTGCTGCTGCAGCTTGTGTCAATCAGCTCTTTTAGCATTCCAGGTGAGCACGCATCTTCTGTGTTGAGCGTTCTAGTGGGAATCCAGGTCAATCTGTGCTGATTTGAGCAAACACATTGGAGCTGGTGCAACAGACGATTTGTAAGTAACTCCAGAACCAAACCTGCCTCACAGCTCATGTTCACAAGGCATTAAATCAACTCTTCCCTGGATTCCTTTGAAAAAGAGATTCCTGGATTTGTGTACTGTAGCTATAAGCAAACAACCAAAAGGTTCTGCTGTGCAAGTTTTTAGTGATGGGGGAAACTGGAGCAACCGTGCGTGAAGTTACACAGTGTTGCTTTACTTCAGTGTCTCATTTCAGACTGTTTTTCTCACAGTTTTGGTCATTCAAATGTCATTATTTTAACTCAAACCTGTGTCACCTCACTTGAGCCGACGGACTCACTCTGCAAAGGGCTTTTTCTGAATCACTTTTATTGCCAACGCGTCTTTATATTTCACCCACATTTCATCACAAAAATGTCTTTTAATATAATCTATGTGACTTTTAGATGTCTGTTACACCCCTTGATCACGTTCAGCAACACAAACACAGCTCTTACACTGTAAAAGTTATATTTATCTTCAATATACTTACATGGCCTTAACATCAGATTTGCCAATGTGTTTTTAGTTTTTGTTTTGTTCATTTTCTTATTTTAGTTTTACTCAGATTAAGATAAACACTACATAATTCATTTACTTATTCATTCATTAAGATTGTAGGACCTAAACGCCACAAACTAAAGGCAGCTAATCCATTATATTTGTCATTTTACCATCATGTGCTTCATATTTACACAACCGAGCCTTACGCATCAACAAAAGGACCTTTAAATATTTACGAATGTGATTTTGAGCCAAATATTTCACTGTAAAACCTCTGACAATGTGTTTTTAATCATTCTGCACTGCAAAAACTGACTCAAGATGCTGTTTTTGCCGTGTATTTTTTGCCTTACAATCGTCATTATTAATCAAACTTGCACCTAAAACGATGTATTTCTCTGCTTGTGCATGCTCCCGACTCTTTTCCTAAATAATAATAACTTCTCTATCGCTTTGTGCCTAATTTATGCAACTCTCTGAATGTTTTTGGAAAGAATTTTCTTGTACAAATGTCCATTGTTTGTATTTTTCTGATGTTTTGATAATTTGTAGCAGCCTGTGAACAGCTTTAGGCCTTTTGCAGAATTAAACTTGATCGTTGTACGTCTGTCTTTAGTTTGTGTTTGTTCTGAGGAGAGATGGAGACACTAGAACGTCACAAAACTGTACAATTTACTCACAAATAAATGCAGCCAAAGAACTATCAAAAGAGAAAAAAATGATTAACTAAAAGTCGCTGTTTGAACCTATTTCAAACAGATGGACTCATTTAACCTCTATTTATTGTAAAGACAGATTAGATTGCTGTAATTTCTGTACTATTGAACCAACTAGATTTAAATTAGAAAAATTATAAAGTACATAATTAGGCCTCACTTGTTATTAGTAAGTTTTTGAGAATCTTTCATTTTGCTGTGTCGTTGTTTAAGCCGCAGAGTTCAAAACTTCAGAAAAAAGTAGCGGCTTGTAGTCCAATTTTTAAGACTTATTTCAAGCCAAATTATTTGCCAATGGGCTAAACTGTTCTTACCCCGTTGGCAAATTTTTGTTCTTATTTTAAGCCAAAATTTCCTACATGATGACCGCTTAAATATGTCACGAAACCAGTGAAATATTCTACAGTACAAAAACCATTAGAGGCATGCTAATCCAGTTTTTTAAAAAACAGATCAAATCTGGATTAAAATTCTGATACCAAGTCATTTAATGCAAGTCTAGATTTATAGATATATGTTTTTTGACAAAACTGCAATTTTGAAGAAGTTTATAGAACTATTTTGTTGATATCTAACTAACCTTGGTTTTATTAAAGTTTAAACTCTAACATGTGACAGTACCAGTTCGTCCAAGCCTGATCTCAGAAGCTAAGCAGGTTGGGCCAGGTCAGTACTTGGATGGGAGACGCTGGAGCCTCAGTTGTCTCAGTGGGACTGATGTCGATGTATTTACAGGTATGTCTCAAAACATTAGAATATCAGGAAAAAGTTCAGTATTTTTGGTAAACGGATTCTGAAATTCAAACCAGTGTATAATTAAGATTTGTGACTCATGAAGTGAAATAATTCATGTCTTTTTTTTTTTTTTTTTTTTTTAAATTATTATTCTGGCTATAATATTTGACTATTCTTAAGATTGTAAAAACTAAAATTAAGTGTCACAAAAAATGTATTATTGCACAAGATTATTACAAACAAGGCAATTTTTAAAGAGAGATCAGGTTTCTGTTCATGTCTATGCTCCAATACTAGGTTGTGCCTTCTTTTACATGAGTTACTACATCAGTGTGGTGAGTCTGGAGGAGATCAGTCTGTGGCTCTGCTCAGGTCGACCTGAAGCCCAGGCTGTTGTAGACGGAGGCCTTCAGATCATCTGGAGGGTTGGGTTTGGTGTCTCTCATCTTCTTTATAGATTCTCCCTGAAGTTCATCTCAGGTGAGTTTGCAAAGCGAGAAAACACAGAAACACTGTGGTCAGTGAAGCAGGTTTGGGTCTCTTGCCTGTGTGGACATAGGTTAAAGGGACTGTACTCGATTTTTTTTGCAACAAGATAACTTAAAAGCAATTTTCCCCTAGCACTGATGCCTTATTATTGTATCTAATCAGGTGGAAATTAGTCCCAAAGTCCTGTCTGTGTCTAATAAAATCCCGTTTGTGTGCAGCTTTTTCTGTTTTTGTTTTTAGCATTGTGGCTAACTGTTGTTAGCATAGTGACTCACCTCGCTGCTAAAAGCTGTGAAAAAACATTAAAACTCATCATGATGAACAATTCTGAAGCTCAGAATGCATTAGCTACGTAAGGAAATCATGTAGACTGAAGGAAAAGGTTAAATGAATTATTTCTGTTTGTTTACATTTTTAGGATGCAAAAATCAGGTACAGTCCCTTTAAGTCCTGCTCAAACATGACATCAGCATCGCCACAAGTTGATAAGATTAAATACAGAAAAGTTCTGGTGTCACTGAAGATGCAGTGACGTCCAACATCAGAAAAATGTTCCTTTTACGAACTGATAAAACAGAGGAAATGATGTGACTTGATGTGGTCGTTCAAACTGCGACTGATCCGACTGAGGCAAACGAGCGTTAACACTTTTGTCACTGATTCGATGTCGATAATAAATATAGTGTTTATTTTTGTGTTTGTGACGCAAAGTGAAACTGCAGATAAAGTGAGAGAAGAGGAAGTCTGTCTTATCTCTTCCCCAAATCTCCCACTGAATCTTAAAAATGTTGTACTTTTAGGCAGATGATTTGTAGATTTAGTTGTGCTTTCTTTCGTTTATTTTTATTTTCTCAGAATGTGGAGGGAGATAGAATGTTTGTCAATTAGTCCCCGGGGTAGGGCCATTTATTTGCGAAAAAAAAGCACAGCTCTTAAGTACTTTTTGGGTAGAGGACACCCTGTGGCATGTAGAAACAGTGGTCTTAAGTGTCCTGTGGGGGGCACCTGGCTTTTAGGCTCAAAAATGTGCAATTGGAGCAGCGCTATTTTATGAAAATGTGAAAAATCACATTTCTGGGCGTGGTGGGGTCAATTTTAGGACTACAGTGATGAAATTTCACACAAACCATGTTCTTTTAATGAGGAAATGTGTGACAAAATTTGGTGGCTCTACCATTAAGGAATCTATGGTTATTATGACAAATATCATAGAAGACGAAGCAAAAATACCTTTCACGGAACTACCATAAGACACTTTGAACATTTACTACAGTACAAATTATTTATTGATGGGATGATTTTGCACATAGAAAATTTCCTCATGCTCTTAGCTTTGATTTGAGGGGTTGATGATGTTTCTACCTTTAATAATGTGGATGTTATAATAGTTTTGCTGGACCCGCTCCCTGCCTCACAAAAGCCAGTTCTGCTTCTATAGGTCTGTGACTCTTACTCAATGTGCTCACATGCTACAAGAATTACAATGCAAAATGTGCCTTTTTAACATTTTATTCCACAGATCAAGCAAAGGTACAATTAAATTATGATAGTAAATGGTAAATGGTCTCTATTTATATAGTGCTTTTCCACCTTACAAGGCACTCAAAGCGCTTTTACAATCAGGGATCCACTCACCCAGTGCAACAGACACTGTGGCAATGTTTTTGTTTTTTGTTAATTGTTTTTTTATTGACTTTTATTTAACCTGGGAAGTCCCACTGAGATTCAGAATCTCTTTTGCAGGGGAGCCCTGGGAGAGGGGTCAGGGGAGGCATTAATGTTAAGTGTCTTGCCCAAGGACACAACGAGAATCGAGAATTTTGTCGTCCCACTGTGGCACCTGGTGTACCAGCGGTCTCCCATCCAAGTACTAACCAGGCCCTATCTGGCTTAGCTTCTGAGATCTGGCCACATTATAAATGCACTTTGCTGCATGCTAATAAGGTGATGTAAATAACATCCTAATACTGATACAATCCTTTCTCTTCAAACTAAAGGTCCACATTTTCATCATCAGTGACTTCTTCAGGAGATTCATCAACCTCTTCATCCACCTTGGCTGCCTTATTGGTAGAGGTTGCAGGGCCTTGGTCTCCTGAAAACCAGAGCCGTCAGAGTCTGCCCTGTGCCATGATCCATCCATGTTTGTAGTGAAACATTCACTGCACATCTGATCATTGACAAGTTTCAGCATTTTTTCACTTTTTGAAAGCTGCATTGGTCCTCTGAAACACGGGACCATGAACTTGCTTGCCTCAAATCCCTTCCGCCTAAAACATATTCCCTTGATTTATGAGTGGACATCAAGCTCAGCAACACCAACCTGAAGACTGATCAAATCTGATGGTGTTTGAGAGCAAGACATTTAATTCAGAACTCTTTCCACAAATGACTTGCCATGTAAAAAAAATAATGTGTATATACTGTAAATGTTGTGTAAAGGGCCTCATGAACTGTTCAGACTTTGGTAAGTTGGCTGAGGGACCATGGTCAGACCTGAAAATATCAGGCGTCACATACACAACCCCCAACTGCTCTGGACATTAACCAGAAGCACACACAAGCTTCAGACTGATTGGACAATATTCCCGCCAAAGTAGGAGGGAACTTTGCCCAGTAGAAGCCGAACACCCTACTCATTCAATTTCCAGTTCAGTTTTGGACAGTCTCAGGAGTTTCTCTTTTGCAGCCTCTCTTATGGAGCTCCTTTGTTAACATGTGCACCTAAGAGACAGGCCTTAGGCCTCTGTGCAGGACGATGGAACAGAATGACAGCATGGTCAGCAAGAATTTGATGGCAAGATGTGTGCCACCAAATTTTTTCCATTTTATCTTCTCAAGCAGAACCTTCTTGCATGGTGATAATGTTGCTACAACAGTGCTCATTTAGCTGACATTGAAGTCTGGGATCCAGAGAAGCATGTGTAGTAGTTTTTATTAATTACATAAAGCTTCAGGATTTGATGAATAGAATCAAATATAAATTAATTGTTCGGGGAACCACTCACCAAAGTAAGAAATAGTTGATTCTAATACCAAATCCTTTAACTATTAACAATTAATTAATGACTTTGTCTAATCTGAAGGTTGTAAGATCTTTTCACATTTCCATTGACTCCGATCTGAAAATTAATCATGCACTTTACCAAAATAAAGTGTGGTTTATGAAGATGTATTGACCAAAACATTACATACAGTATTTAAATCAAATATGCAGATGACTTTCCTTAAATGCATCATAAGAGTCTAGACCAGGGGTGTCAAACTCGGGCCCAGGGGCCAAATTCGGCCCTCAAGAAGATATCATGTGGCCCCTGAGCATGATTTCAGATTATTATTGATAGTGGCCCCTTATATTGCTGAGATGTGACTATTAAATGTAATATTCACTAGAATGCAGCAAAAAGCATACAATCTGTCCAAAGTTTTCTTGCAATGAAATTATGTGCAATATGAAGTAATGCTATACAATACATATCTGGATATACAATGAATGTGTTATATTAGCTTTATACAGCCCTATTGCCATATTTGAATTTAACACAGAGGGACCTATATTTTAAAATATGGCCCTCGACCAACTCTGACTCTGATCGAATTTGTCCCTACCACCATTTGAGTTTGACACCTGTGGTCTAGATTGTTTATCTAAACCTTTTTGCATTAACTGAGTGTAAACCAGCCCGATGTGACAGTTTTCGTACGACCATTGGAGATGGCTGAATCCTTCTTTCTCCAGAAGATGTCGACTGTGTGGAGCTGGGGTGCTTGCTGCGCCGGGCACGTGATGGCTGAGGGTCACAGGGTAGACAGTGGCTGAAGTTGAAAAATGTTCATTCGCTTGAGCTTGCCTTAATCAATGTCCACAGCCAAAAATGTGGAGAAGAGATGGAGTTTTGGGGTGTTGGCCCATGTCTTTGTCCTTCCATCTCTGTAGTTGTAAAGGATGAAAATTCTGAAGATTCTCAAAAGAACCGGTTTTGGCTCCCTGCATCTTTGTGGCTCTTTAAGATTTGGTCCAGGGGCCCATGCTGTCATTCTGTTCCATCGTCCTGCACAGAGGCCTAAGGCCTGTCTCTTAGGTGCACATTTAACAAAGGAGCTCCATAAGAGAGGCTGCAAAAGAGAAACTCCTGAGACTGTCCAAAACTGAACTGGAAATTGAATGAGTAGGGTGTTCGGCTTCTACTGGGCAAAGTTCCCTCCTACTTTGGCGGGAATATTGTCCAATCAGTCTGAAGCTTGTGTGTGCTTCTGGTTAATGTCCAGAGCAGTTGGGGGTTGTGTATGTGATGCCTGATATTTTCAGGTCTGACCATGGTCCCTCAGCCAACTTACCAAAGTCTGAGCAGTTCATGAGGCCCTTTACACAACATTTACAGTATATACACATTATTTTTTTTACATGGCAAGTCATTCTGTGGAAAGAGTTCTGAATTAAATGTCTTGCTCTCAAACACCATCAGATTTTATCAGTCTTCAGTTTGGTGTTGCTGAGCTTGATGTCCACTCATAAATCAAGGGAATATGTTTTAGGCGGAAGGGATTTGAGGCAAGCAAGTTCATGGTCCCGTGTTTCAGAGGACCAATGCAGCTTTCAAAAAGTGAAAAATGCTGAAACTTGTCAATGATCAGATGTGCAGTGAATGTTTCACTACAAACATGGATGGATCATGGCACAGGGCAGACTCTGACGGCTCTGGTTTTCAGGAGACCAAGGCCCTGCAACCTCTACCAATAAGGCAGCCAAGGTGGATGAAGAGGTTGATGAATCTCCTGAAGAAGTCACTGATGATGAAAATGTGGACCTTTAGTTTGAAGAGAAAGGATTGTATCAGTATTAGGATGTTATTTACATCACCTTATTAGCATGCAGCAAAGTGCATTTATAATGTGGCCAGATCTCAGAAGCTAAGCCAGATAGGGCCTGGTTAGTACTTGGATGGGAGACCGCTGGTACACCAGGTGCCACAGTGGACGACAAAATTCTCGATTCTCGTTGTGTCCTTGGGCAAGACACTTAACATTAATGCCTCCCCTGACCCCTCTCCCAGGGCTCCCCTGCAAAAGAGATTCTGAATCTCAGTGGGACTTCCCAGGTTAAATAAAAGTCAATAAAAAAACAATTAACAAAAAACAAAAACATTGCCACAGTGTCTGTTGCACTGGGTGAGTGGATCCCTGATTGTAAAAGCGCTTTGAGTGCCTTGTAAGGTGGAAAAGCACTATATAAATAGAGACCATTTACAATTTACTATCATAATTTAATTGTACCTTTGCTTGATCTGTGGAATAAAATGTTAAAAAGGCACATTTTGCATTGTAATTCTTGTAGCATGTGAGCACATTGAGTAAGAGTCACAGACCTATAGAAGCAGAACTGGCTTTTGTGAGGCAGGGAGCGGGTCCAGCAAAACTATTATAACATCCACATTATTAAAGGTAGAAACATCATCAACCCCTCAAATCAAAGCTAAGAGCATGAGGAAATTTTCTATGTGCAAAATCATCCCATCAATAAATAATTTGTACTGTAGTAAATGTTCAAAGTGTCTTATGGTAGTTCCGTGAAAGGTATTTTTGCTTCGTCTTCTATGATATTTGTCATAATAACCATAGATTCCTTAATGGTAGAGCCACCAAATTGTGTCACACATTTCCTCATTAAAAGAACATGGTTTGTGTGAAATTTCATCACTGTAGTCCTAAAATTGACCCCACCACGCCCAGAAATGTGATTTTTCACATTTTCATAAAATAGCGCTGCTCCAATTGCACATTTTTGAGCCTAAAAGCCAGGTGCCCCCCACAGGACACTTAAGACCACTGTTTCTACATGCCATAGGGTATCCTCTACCCAAAAAAGTACTTAAGAGCTGTGCTTTTTTTTCGCAAATAAATGGCCCTACCCCGGGGACTAATTGGTTGATTCCTGTCATCTCATAAGTGTTATATTTGTAGATCTGACTCCGGAGACTCTTCCTGGCGCTCGCTGGACTCCGGCTTGGCTTTGCAGGTTTAAGTCGGAGCTGGGCTTCAGGATGCTCTGCTCCGGTCGACCAGATCTGCTGCAGGAAGCTTCAACACTGCTGGGGGAGAAAGGCCTGGATACTGTGGACGAACGGGTGAGAGAAGAGGCTAGACTACACTCAGTCCAGTTCTGGTTCTGTCTTGATCCAGTCCTCTCACAGAAAACAGCTCACATTCAGTCCAGTGCTCTTTCAGTGCTGCTGCTGTCACCGCCTTTGATCTCAGCACACTTTTACTGGCATTGTGAGAGAAAAAGTGCTGTGGAGGGCTTCAGCGGTCTGGTGAAAGTTTCTTCCAACAAAAAGAGTCCAGAGCAGTGGCCTGCACGGTGCGCCGTGTGAGAGCCTCTTGTACTTTAATTTCAGCTCACAGAGTTGGAACTAACCCAGGTCCAAGTCCAATTGGGGGGCATCTCCAGAGGTTTAGACAAAAGAAAGAGCTAATGTGGCCAACAATAATAATCATCTTCTTTTCATCAAGTAAAGGTTTTTTTTTTTTTTTTTTTTTTTTTTTTTTTTTTTTTTTTCTCGTAAAGGGTTTGCGAAAATGTTACACTGAAGAAAATATACTTTTTTTTTTCTAAATAAATAATGCTAATTTTGTGATAAGACTGTTACACATAATATGAACTTTTGTGAGGGAGGGGTGAGAAAGCAGCGCATTTGTGCTCTTCAGTGATCAGCCATCACTGCTAACAGGACAGCAGATTTTATTCAACATGTGTTTCAATGGGACAAGCTGAATCCTCCACTTCCTGCTTCTGTACAGTGCAGTTGTGCTCTTGCTATTTCTTGCTTTTCTGTCTTGTATTTCATGTTTGGAAGAGCGAGTGGGGGCGCGCAAAGGTGCAGCGGCCCGGTGGCTCACTCTGAACATAAGTTCGTTGTACTCTGTGACAATGACAATAAATCTTTTTGTTCTGGAACAGAAAAACCTTGTAATTTACAACAATTATAACATTCTGTGTATGTGACAGTATTGAAAATCTGTGTGTTCAGGGTCTGAGTGCTCTGATGTACGCCTCTGCAGCTGGAGACGAGGCTTTGGTCCAAGTCCTGATCCAGGCCGGAGCTCAGCTGGACCTGCAGGTGACGACAAGACAGAAATATAATAAACTACCACTACTACTACTATATTCTCTGTTTCAAATCACTGAATGATAATGTATTTCTGCAGTTCAGCTCTGTGACTACAATATAGTCAACACACTCATATCAGACAACTCCGCCCTCATAACTGTGTGTGCTGCAGGTGCCGGTCTGCTCCAGGTCTCACCCCTCGGTCTCTCCTGGCACCAGACACTGGACGGCTCTGACTCTGGCCGTGCTTCACTCTCACCTCTCTGTGGCCCAGGTACAATCTTCTTTTTAGGGATGACCAAAGCACTGGAACAGACCGAACTTAAACTGTGCTAGGGGTTTGGAGCGTCTCATTTCACTTAAACATTTGAAAATGATCGGAAAGGGGAAAAAATGGATTCTCAAGAGTTTTACACAACACCAAAACCAAAAATAAATGGTATGCTCTTGTGTTTCTGTGCTTAAAATGTCCTAATACTGTGACTGTGTGGTGTCTGTTTCAGCTGTTGTTGGAGGCCGGAGCCGATGTGGAGGCTCAGGTGGGACAGGCCCAGGACTGTTCTGTGGAGACGCCTCTGCAGCTCGCCTCTTCTGCAGGTAACACACAGATAAGGACAATAATAATAAGAAGAAACTAGAAAAGTGTCCCAGTGCCAATTCATTATCAAAAAGGGTTAGGACAGCTGCAGTTTTAGCATAGGCAAGATCACTTTTTGTATTTGTCATTATGTGTCATTCCCTTTGCAGAAAGTAGCTGGAGCCCTAACTTAATTCCTGGTGTGTGTTTTATTAACCAAATTCTAATTAAAAAGACAAGAACATTACAAACAGGCTTATAAATGTGTTTAAGCAATAACAATAATTGTATTTTTGTATTCTCTCTCTAGAAGTTTACAGTTTCCATATTTTGTTCCTCTGCAGGCGACTATGAGATGGTGGGTCTGCTGCTGTCGTACGGAGCCGACCCTCTGCTCCCAGTGCATCATGGGAGTTCTCCTCTGTCTGAAGACATCAACTGTTTCAGCTGTGCAGCCGCTCACGGACACAGGTCAGAGAGCTGCAGAATGATCATGTATACGTTAACAGGCTGTTCTTTGATAGATTTAATATCAGTGTTATCTAGAAAATGCTTTACTGGTTAGTTGACATTTACAAACTTGTGTTTTACCCATTTCTGAAAGAATATCGTCTCAATATAACATTTCTGAACGATCCATTTTTGTCAAAATACTGCTTTATTCATGCCGTAGGTTATGTTTGATGTTTGTAGAGGAAGGTTGCAGTAAGTTTGGCTCCAGCTGCTGAAGCCTGTCTCAATTTCCCATTTGGTGTCATTTACTGAAACTGAGTCAATCATGCTAGTAGTTAGCTTGATTATATTTTCATTATTTACTGCCAGAAATGTCAAATAATGTTTTCTATCAGTTGTAGCTTTAGATCACAATCTTATGAGATGAATAAAGTATGTTAAGAAAATTTCATAACATTTATTTTTGATAAAGTCGTACTTTCTTTAGTCATAAAAAACATTCAATTTATAACTAGTAATCTCAATGTTTCTCTGCTCTGAGCTGTTTCCTAAAGTGCATTAAACAATTAAACATTGTGTTTCACAAACACTGAGCTCATATTTAACTTAAAATAAACAAAATGATCAATATAGCATAATGTTTGTCATCGTATGTGTTGCCTTAATCAAATACTAACATGTATGCACTTGTGCAGACGCTTCTGGGCATACAGACATTGAATTTTGACTCAGATTCAACATGCAACTGCTAATCTAAAACCTGGTTCTACAGTTGGAATTTGAGTGTTTCAAGGCCAATCAAGAGACAGCTTCCTGCTGCACCACTGATTTCTTCAAGGTGACCGTTTAGCCGGGCTTTTGTGTCTGACAGATCAGTTATTTACAAAGTTCATACTGGACCATAGACCACTTTAATACAAACATTTTAGGGCCAAAAAGGAGTCAGACAGCAGTAGTTAGATGGAAAGAGATGCAGAGAGGCAGAAAGAAAGTTAAGTCTCAAGTGCAGAACCTCCTCACAATGTTACTTAGCCTTTCTTTTGTCTCTTTTCCTCACAGAAACGTGGTTCACAGACTGGTCCTGGAGCCGCCCCGGAGCAGGGAGGACGTGCTGTCACTGGAGGAGATTCTGGCTGAAGGTGTGGACCAGGAGAAGCCCTGGGATCCGTGCAGGAAGCAGGGGAACCTTCGCTTGTGTAAGAACCAGGAGCAGCCATGGGAAAGGAGCAGGAACCAGGGGAACCTCCGCATGTGCAAGGCCCGACTCAAGGCTCTGCAGCAGGCATCGTACTACAGCTCTGAGCACGGATACCTGGATGTGACACTCGACATCAGAGACATGGGTAAGAGAGAGTAAACCCACTTCTTAAACTGACAAAAAGGCATACTTAGTGCAACATAATTTGGAAACATAGAAGATTGCGAAGGTATGATCAGGTTTTTTGTAATAATAATCCCTGTTGTGTCCTGTAGGAGTGCCCTGGACCGTGCACAGCTGGTTACAGTCTGTGCTCAGAGCTCATGAACTGGGCCGGGATCGGATCATTCTTTCTCTGCTTCAGGATTTTAGCTCCATCTCCTCTGAAAACTACAGCCCTGAGTTTGTCCAGACAGGCGTCCCAGTCCTGTTCAGACTTCTGCAGACGACAAAGGTACAAACCAGGCTCAGAGGTATTAAAAACTTACTCTGGATAAAAATATAGAAGTAACAAATTCTCAGAAACGCATTCAGAGTTTTTGGTTTTTGGAATGAGAAGTGGTCCTTTTGAAGAAATTATGACGTCAACTTATATTTCTCTTGGATGTCTCAGAAACTGCATAATTTACACAAGATTATTCACTGTACACAATGCAAAATCAAAAACTGAACAGTTTTTTGTAAGCTCTCAGGCCTTGTCCACACTTGTCCAGGCTCAGGCATTTCTAAACAAATATTTGACCTAAACCACACATCATCCATTCGAAGCAGGAGGTTTTGGACACTGAAAACAAACATTTCTGAAACCAGGTCCCAGAGTGAAAAGATTTCAAAACTCCAGTTTAACGTCTCCTCAGTTACGCTGACGACATCACTGCCGCAGAGTCACGCAGAATGTACTGACCTTCACTACAAAAATCTGCGTCTCATTGCTCCATAAACACAAAAGACATAAAGAAAAAATAAATAAATCCACTACAATCTTTGTTAAATCTGTTTTGAAGCTTTGCCAAAATATTCCAAAGAATTTGAAGCATAAATCCTCTTTCTGTGTCTCTTCTGTCGGTTTTAGATCCACGCTGTTCATTCATGTTTGCTAAGTTTAAAATATTTCCTTGCTAAATTTCTGTTTGCATTCAGCAACTTTACTCAGTGTCAAGTCTTCCTCTAGTTTTGTGACTTTCTGTGTCAGTGTCACAGCGCCACTCTCTGGCCAGTTACAGGCATTACACCGGCTTCAGGCTGGTTTACTCATGTGAACGCTCATAAATCCTAAGACAGCTTCATGTTTATGCAGATCGCTTTGAAAATTATCATCGTTTTGGCTTTGTGGACAAGACCTCGAGGAGTCTTTATTTACATCAAATTAATGAGTCGACCAAGAATTTCTTTGGCGAATTTCAGTTCTTGTGATGTCAGAATGAAAGCAAAGTTGTAAGTTGCGTGTCTACTTTTCTAAAGCCTTAGATGGAAAGTTTGTGAAGAGTACTTTCTGTTGTCATGAAGCACGTTTATCTATTCAGGATGACATGATCTTACTGAGTCTCTGTTTTCAGGACTACATGATCCTGCAGCGTGTGGCCTCGGTTCTGTCTCAGGCTTATGGACCTGCTCCTGTTTCTCCTGTGTCTCCTCTGGACGTGTCTCTGTCCACTCACCTCGGTAACACCTCTCTCTCTTTCTCTCTCTTTCTCTTTCTCTCTCTCTTTCTCTCTCTCTGGTTTATCTTTATAAAGTCTTTATATTTTTATATAAACATACTGTGTTCTGCTGCAGACGTGCACTTTCTCAACAACCAGGAAATGTCGGACGTGACGTTTATGATCGAAGGAAAGCCGTTCTTTGCTCATCGAGTTCTGCTCATCTCTGCTTCTGACAGGTAACACATATAGTAGTTTGACCAGATTTCAAAAATAAAAAATGGAAAGGAATGGGGCACACCTGGATGGAGGTCAGGAATAATAGTCCAACAAAATAGTGTAAAGGCTACAAGGCTTTATAGGTTAATTTACTTTGCTGCTCCACATGATCCTGCTCATGACGTTCCATTTCCTGTCTCTCCCATTCCAGACATTCTCGTTCTTGGCATTCCTGTTCCAGCCGTTCTCGTTCCAGCTGTTCTCGTTCCAGCTGTTCTCGTTCCAGCTGTTCTTGTTCCAGCTGTTCTTGTTCCAGCTGTTCTTGTTCCAGGCGTTTCTGTTCCAGTTGTTCACATTCCAGGTATTCTCGTTCCAGGTGTTCCCGTTTCAGGTGTTCTCATTCCAGGCGTTCCTGTTCTAGCCGTTGTCGTTCCAGGCGTTCCTGTTCCAGCCGTTCTCATTCCAGTTGTTCTTTTCCAGGTGTTCTTGTTCCAGGTTTTCTCGTTCTAGTTGTTCTTATTCCAGGTGTTCCTGTTCCAGCCGTTCTCGTTCCTGGTGTTCTCATTCCAGCCATTCTTGTTCCAGTTGTTCTCATTCCAGCCGTTCTTTTTTCAGGCGTTCGTGTTTCAGGCGTTCGTGTTTCAGGCATTCGTGTTCCAGCCGTTTTCGTTCCAGTTGTTCTCATTCCAGGTGTTCTCCTTCCAGCTGTTCGCATTCTAACCATTCTCACACCAGCCGTTCTCATTCTAGGCAGTCCCATTCTAGGGGCTCCTGTTCCAGCCATTCTCACACCAGACATTCCCGTTCCAGCCTTTCTCATTCCAGGCATTCCCGTTCCAGCCGGTCTCGTTCCAGACATTCCCGTTTCAGCGTTTCTCATTCCAGTCATTCCTGTTCCAGTCATTCTCGTTCTCGCATTCTTGCTTTTGCCGTTCTCTCTCCTGTTCCAGCTGTAGTTGCTGAAGTTGCCAGGAAGAACAATGCAAGTTAATAAGCCACAATACATTTTTTAAAGAGCCGCTAACCCCTTAAACTCCTCCCACTCCCATTTCAAACTAAACTTTCTTTCATGAGGAGAAGGCGAAAGGTGGGGCTGAGAGTGGATGTATGGATGCACCAATCTAACTTTTTCAGCTCCGATTTTGATTCTGATACTTTGGCTTTAAAGGGACACTGTGTAACTTTCTGGAGGTAAAAAGTCTTTCCTAATAGGGACATCTAGTCACTTTAACACACACACTAAAGCTACAGTTTTTGTTACAGTTATGAGAACGTTTACCACAGAGATTTAAACATTTATCTTTGTTTCACTGTCAGGTTTGCACAGCTGCTGAGCGAGTCGCCCGATGCCATGATCCACATCGATCACATGACCTACAGCACTTTCCAGGTGAGAGCGACTCAAACAGACAGACATTACATTTACAATCGAAAACATGACGTGATGTTTGTCGTTCTGTGTTTCAGCTGATGATGAAGTCTCTGTACTGTGGAGGGACACGTGGAGTCACCGTGTCGGAATCTGAAGCTACTGAGGTAAAACACAATATTATTTGATTACTACATTAGTTGACGAATAATTGATCAGTTGCAAATAATTGATTACCTTGTTGCAGCTCTAGTTAAAATGTATGGATTGATTTAAATTTCTTTGTCTGTATTTGACAGCTGTTGCCGGTGAGTGTGTTCTTTGGGCTTGGTTCTCTTCAGAGGAGCTGTGAGATCAGTCTGTCTCTGAGTCTGACTCTGGACAACGCTGTGTCTGTCTACAGGACGGCCAAGGTAACTACAAACTAAATGTTGTATCTGCAAACAAACTGTTTTTAGTTTACATTTATTATAAATATATACTGCCAATATACTGTATGTTAGAGTAAAACTAAAGTATGTACGTAATTCATCCACTCAGAATGTTGAGACTATGTCAGTGCATAACATTTATGTGTTGGAATCAATATAACCTGGTTGTTGACAGATTAATATGTATATCACTCTGAGCTGAATTTGTACACATCATCAATCTAAATAGACTTCATGCCAAATGCTTAAATCTAATTGACTGAAGTGTCAGTACAAGAAAGTAGACAAATAATAACAATAATAATAAAGTGTTGTGTTCGTTTCAGTTGAGAAATAGACATATTTTTGTGTATTTTCGCTAAAAGAGGTCAAAGTACATCCTTCTTCACCACCATTCTTGTTTTGGTTTAAACATGTGCCTCTGCTCAAACCACAATGCTGCGTTGTGATTGGTCTGGCTCATCGCGGCCGTCTTTAGCTGTAATGTGGAAATCTGTTCATTTGGTGAAAATCACAATTTGACTTTGACTCGAGGGCACTTGGACTGGGTCTTGTCTTGGACTTGGGGTCTGACACAGAGACCATATTTCATTAGCTTCATGCTCTGCTAAACTTGCACCAGGAGCCAGAGGATGATGAGTTAAAATATGGCCGCTAGGCACAGTTGTTGCACTGCTCTAAACTCCCAAATCAATTCAAAATAATTCTTTATAATGATTAGCAACAGGTACGACCAATCAAATCTGATTCATATGCAATATTAATATTTTAATTATTAATTAAAAGCTTTTTATTTTAAAATAGAAATATATTGTGATATATAAACATTTTTGTAATTATTGCTGATTATAAAGTCAAATTTAAAATTGGCTTAAAAGAAACTTCAGATCTTGGCTTGAAAAAAATTTCTCCAACTGAACCTGATAAAGTTTTATTGGTGACCCCTGGCCTGTGCCACAGTGACAATAGGCCTTTTCCCACTGTAGGAACTTTTTTTAGTTCCTGGTACTTTTTTTAGTTTCAGTCCCCATTTTAGGCATGTTCACACAGAGCAGATGGACTAGGGTCACACTTTAGGGTCTTTTTTTAGCTCCTGCTCTGGGGCAGGTACTTTCAGTCAGACCAGGAACCTTTCCTTGTCCTCGAGAAAAAAATACTCAAAAGCATTAAATGCAGTAGCTCCCAATATAAATGCTTAAACTGTTAATAGGAATAATAAAGAGTTGTGTTTTAGTGTTGATTTCATGATGATTTTAGTTTTAGTACATCGTAGTTTTAATGAAGAAGGGAAAAAACAACTTTTGTTTTCCTAACTCCAACAAATGACTTATTTAAATGTTCCAGACTGAACAGATGCTGATGTTAAAGCTTTTTAGCCCCACTTTCAGAAATTGGTGCTGTGTGAACACAAACATGGGGACAGGGTAGTTCCTCTGACGAAACAGGGGCTAAAGGAATGTGGGAACTTAGTTCTTGGTACTTTCATGTGGGAAAGATGACAAAGATATAGTTTTGTTTGATTAACTTGGTCTTGTCTCAGTCTGTGGTCTCGGAAAGGTCTCGATTAATGTGGTCTTGACGACTACACTACCATATACTAGAGCCAGGTCACTGCTCATCACTAGAATTAGTTAATCACTTGTAACTGTATTAAGTCCTGTTTTTGATTGATTTATTTTTTCTTTGTTTCCAGCTGAATTCTGCGTCCGAGCTGGTCTCCTTCTGCCAGGGTTTCTTCTTACAGAACCTGGCGTCTCTTCTGGAGCGTGAGGACTTCCATCGTCTGCTGCTGGGAGGCTGCGGATCGGAGAAGACTTACCCAGAGACGGAGCTTCTCTGTGGGGCAGAACTGGACCAGGAGCAGGGTCTTTCCTCCAGACTCCTGCTGGATCTGGAGACTGAGCTTCAACACAGACTGGTCACTCTCTGTCCAAACTGTCGGGACTAAAACTCTCTATTTATCACAATTACCTTTGTCACAGTTTTATAATAATGTATTTATTCTATGCAATTTACTTGTACAAAGAAATGTTAAATATTATGACAGCCAACATTAATTTTATGGATACTTTTTACTTAGTACTTTTCTCGGCTGTTTGAAATTACTTGGGGTTTATTTATTAGTACATTAAGAGATTGACTTACTGTCCCAATTTTGACCAAAAAATAAAATAAAATACTAGTAAGAACAACTCAAAAAATATGACTTATTTGTACATTTATTAACAATTGTTTAACCAGACTATTAGGGGGTAACTTTTTAATTTTAAGTTAATATAAAACAAACTGCAAATCAAATTGTAATCGCAAAAATTAGTCTGAAAAAGCACAATTACATTCCATGCAGCCCTAGTGTAAAAATCTCATGAGAGACGAAGAAAAAGTGAGGAATGTTTGTAGTTTAGATTTTTTTATTTACAGATGAAGAGGAGAGGATTTTCAAATGGTCTAGACTACATTCCTCAAAGAACTCAAACGTATCGTACAGAAAAGTCAAAATAGTTCACAAAGATCAGGAGTTTTACACAGAAACAATAAATAGGACAAAATACAGTTATTAAATAAGGCCGGGTTTCTACAGACAAGAGCAGCACAAGTTAGTCACCGATAAGTCAGTCAGTACAATGGATTTTAATATTTTTCTGTCAATCTGTATAGCACTGAGTTTTGAGAATTCTAGCTAGCGAAAACTTGGTGTTTTGGTTTGATCTTGAATCAAATTTTCTAATGAGGAGAGTAAAAAGTCTCACGGTATCTTAGTTTGAAATAAAAAAAACAACACCTTGAAACAAGTCAAGTAATTTAGGTCCATCAGGTAAAACTAAGCCAGAAAAAAATCCATCCATCCATTTTCTTCCGCTTTATCCTGCCGTCACTTTGCTTCTGCCCAGGGACTACAGATGAAAATTAGCTTCTAGCTATATCTGGTTTGTACAATACATTTATTGTGCAATGTCCCTGTCAAATAAATAAATAAATAAATAAATCCGGAGTCGGGTCGCGGAGGCAGCAGTCCGAACAGGGAGGCCCAAACTTCCCTGTCCACACACACTTTCATAAACTCTTCCGACAGAATCCGAGGCGTTCCCAGGCCATTCGAGAGACATAGTCCCTTCAGTGTGCCCTGGGTCTTCCTTCCTTCTGGTGGGACAGGCCCGAAACACCTCACCAGGGAGGCGCCAAGGATTCATCCGGAACAGATGCCTGAGCTGCCTCAGCTGGCTCCTCTCAATGTGGAGGAGCAGCACCTCTACTCCGAGTTCTTTCCGTGTGACTGAGCTCCTCACCTGTCTCTATGGGAGCGCCCAGCCACTCTGCAGAGGAAACTCATTCCGACTGCTTGTGTTCACGATCGCGTCCTTTTCGGTCCTTATCCAAGCTTATAAAAAAAAAATAATATCAAAAATCAAAATCCACATTTTAAGTCCTTTGAGCCAATCTAGAAATACATGTTTTGTAGTGCACAAAGTTAGGTAATCAATCATATAATAATGACCCTCAAACGTTTGTTGCTGTGGGGGTTACAACCAATTGTGACTCCCACAGCAAAAAATGTATAATTTTCTAATAATGTTAAGCTACAAAACCATTTAAATTAGGTTCAGTTGTGTTTATTTTGATTTGCTTTTAATGACTCAATTCCCCAAAAAACAGATTAAATGCCAAGTCATAATTGTAAAAAATGGAATTTGGGAACCACCGTACAAGGGTATAAATTGACAGACTCCATGTCTTCAATTAAACTATGCAATTTCAAGTAATCCAAGTACAATGGACTACATTATAATTAACCCTCATTATTATTAACTAATCATTATTCATAATCATATCGGCTTAAATTGTGTTTTCTGTCTAATATATCAATTTTAACATTTTTTGCCTTGTTTCAAATTGTGAGGTAACTTATGTTTGCCAGTCCTCCAAGTGGACCTTAGATTAAATTAAACCAAAATAATAATTAAAATAACAGCATAAATAACTAACTGTATGACTTTGTTTACGACTTTCTCTGGTGACAAACTTGTGCTGCGCTTTTCACACAGAACCAGCGTTTCGATAAAAGACTTGGGGGACACATTCTTTGTATAAATAAGTCAGAATAAATTAATAACCAAAAAGTACAAAAATATACACTGTCTATTGTCTGATACCTGCAGATAATTCAAACAAATCGAGGTAAGAAATCATAAAAAATACTAATATCAGAGGTGGAAAAGAAATGTACAAAAAAAGTGCATCCAACACAAAAAGAACCAAACGTCACGATGACACAGGGTAAAAAAACTATGGCGTCTAACACAACAGAAGTCATTCATTCAAATCACATGACCTTTGACCTTTCATCCCGACCTGACCCCAGCTCGTCGTACAATCCAGTTTTTTTTCACCGAACGCAGCGTTACATCCCACAGACGACGGGAAAGTGGAGGGAGAAGAGCAGAAGAGCGCCCCCTGATGGCCTGGACAAGAACTGCACACCAGCTACTCATAACTGACTGACTTTAATACATTTGTACTTCTGGAGTAGCTTTTAGATACTATTTGAATGTATGCAGGTTTTAAAAGTTTATAAATTAAAGTGAGGTTTAAACCTGCGATCAGATACTTCACCTGGCTCACGTAACCTCCAGTCCAGATCCAGAAACAGACACAGATCCAAAGACGTCTGAGTCCAGTGGCCACTCACATTAAAATCGGAGAATACTTTGTGGGCATCGAGAGACCACGAGTTCACGCTCAACTTGGGACTTCACGCGATCACTGAGCACATGTATAGGTAAACAAAAAACACTTTTGGGCTTTTTCGCGTCTGTTCATTTTCTGTTATATTTTTCAACCACAGTGGATAAGCATGGAACGTTTATTTACATCCTCTGTGTTGTATACTCGTGTGTATGTCAAGAGTTTTGATGCATTTCTTTTAGAATGATTTGATGATTTTATTTTGAAAACCTAGTGCTTGCTTAGGTTCCTGTTTGTCGTGTCTTGTCTTTATAAATTTATTGCAAAGGGCTCCGGAGCGCTCCGGAAGTCCAGAAGAAGTTCCTTACAACGGAAAAGATCCAGACGACCAGAGCAGAACCGCGCTGCTTGCCGGACCGGATGGATTGCCATGTGAGAACCTCTCATTACTTTTGAGAAAGCCTCCGGCGCTGGACCGGAGTACTGGATGCAATGTGAGCCCAGTGTCACTCCACCTACAACTGCACTCCAAACAAACTTGTTCACACCCACTGGAGATGCCCAGTGGGTGTGAACAAACATTCATAGACAGCATGAATTATAGATACCGAGCTGGGCAAGTGAGTTCTGTGTGGCGCTGACGTGTGGTGAGGTTTACAGCTGCTGAGGCAGTGCAGCACAGACCTAGACGCTCACTTGCGCTTCAAGATTATTTTTTATCTTTGCAGACGTGTATGAAATGTTTCCTTTACAGAAGCACATGAACTCAGGTGAGTATTTTCGCTGCTGTGGTGGGTTAGAAACGATTACCCGATATGTGATGACCTCTACATCATGCAAAGTCGAGAAAAGAGGAGCCTTTTTTAATATGGTTTTAGTGGTAAGGAAAACCAGAATACCCTAGAGGAAACCTACGCAGACACGAGGAGAACACGCAGGGATCTAACCCAGGACCTTCTTGCTGTCTTTGGCCAACAACTAAAAGCCTCAATAAAAAACTTCAGAGAAATGAGTTTTGGTGTGCAGTTCTTGAGGTCATACATCAGCAGTAATGTTGTCTTCATTATTGGTTTGTTACCAGAAAGTGACCGGTTTGACTCCTGACTGTAGTATCCGTCGCCATGGTAACACATGCACAATAAGCAAAGTTTTCTCACCAAAATATGGCTCTAGGTTTTTAGATAATAAAGCCCGCAGCTCCTTCAAAGTTGTTCTCGTTAGCTTAAATGGCTTCACAGTTTGTTTTACTTTAACACTGGAGACTGAATATCTTTTAGTAACACCTGTGTCCATTCCTAAAACTTTCTTTTTTAGAACAGCTTTTGCCTGTTAAAAGGGTCTGTATCTGACTTTTGTTTGTTCTACTTCAGTGAGATTCATTTCACCCCATGCATGATTTGTACATCTGGCTTTACCTAAAGTTACTTGGATAAAAAAAATTCCAGCTGGTTTTGAGTTTTAGCCACACACGTTTTTAATAGCTTTTGTAATGTAGAATATTTCACTGGTTTCAAGGCTGAAGGTTTCTTTAAAAAGTAATGTCTTCAAATGAGTCACTTTGAAACCAGTAAAAGAAACTCTGTCTGATAAATACAACGTAAATTGGAAAGTGTTAAAATTCAAGAAACAGGCCATTTTAGCTTGTCTTGTAATTCATTTTTTGCAGTGTAAAAGCAGCTATTTCTGTAAAAAATGTCCAATCAGAGACTTTACTGCATGTGAACCACATGGAAGCAACTATTTATAATTCTGGAGCTTTAATGTAGCCAATAAATGTACATTTTCAATTCACTCCAGCTAGGTTAAGTATCACAGAAGGCGTGTGTTGGCCAGAACCAACCTTAATTGAAATGGCAGGTTGTATTTGTTCTGATTTAACCTTGTCTTAAATATCATTTATATGAATATGTTTATGCTGTAATTCCTGCTCGGACACAGAGATTGGTTAAAGTAGAAAATGTCCCCACCTCACGTTGCTGCGATGTCAAAAGGTTTCCACAAAGTGAAAGGAAACTGGCTAAAGCATCAGGCTAGACGTAGTAAGCCTGATGTAATTTCTTTCACTTGTATTATCAAAATCAGATACAGGCCTTAAATATGAACCAAAAATCAATCATTTCCTTAAAAAAAAATCCAGTAAATTACTTTGACCCTAACACCACACAGCTCAAACACAAGCTTGTTCAATAATGACAGGAAATGGATCAACAAACATTACTGTCTTAAGGCCAAAGTCTGTGACACCTGCTTCTGGAGTCTTTGTGCAGGACCCTGGGACTAAACCGGGCTGAGGCGATGAGAAGAGGGGCCTGGGGTGGTTCTGTAAGTTTGGCAGGGTCCTGGGGTGGGTCTGGAGGGTCCTGGGGTGGGTGTGGAGGGTCCTGGGTTGGGTCTGGAGGGTCCTGGGAGTTTGGGGCAGTCCTGTAGGTGGACTTAAGAAGGTTCTGGAGAGTCCTGGGTTTGGGAGTGTCATTCCCCAATATGAGTCATATATCGATTTTGAGTCAATCATGCTAGATGTTAGCTTGACTATATTTTCATTTAAACTGCCAGAAACAATTAAAAGTGTCCTAAGTCAGTAGCCTTAGATTGCCAAACACTTGAGCTAAATAGAGTTCACTGAAAAAGTTTTGTATTGTTTATTTTTGATTAAGTCACGTGAAATCTTGTACTTTCTTGAGTCAGAAAAATTTTAAACTTAGCACTAGTGTCAGTGACCTTAATATTTCTCTGCTCTGAGTTGTTTATTAAAGTTTATTAACAGATAAATATTGTGTTGAGTTATAGAATAAATATAGCATATTCTCGTAGCATTCCCATAGCGTTGTAGGCCAGTGCACATCGACTTTTGACTCAAATTGGGGAATGAAAAAGAAGGTTCTGTGGCTGGGTTTTTGAGGGTCCTACTAGTAATTTTGGGAAGGTTTTGCGGATGAATTTAGGAGGTTCTTGAGGGTGATTTTGAAGGGTCCAAAGGGTGGATTTCAGTAGGTCATGTGTGGATTTTCGGGTGTTCTGTGGATGATTTTCAGGGGTTCCTGTGGGTGGATTTAACAGGATCCTGTAGGTAAATTTTAGGGGGTTCTGTGGGTGGATTTCAGTAGGTCCCGTGTGTGGATTTTGGGGTGTTTTGTGGGAGGATTTCAGAGGGTTCTGTAGGTGATTTTCAGGGGTTCTTGTGTGTGGATTTAAGGGGATTTTGTGGGTAGATTTTGGGGGGTTCCTTTGGCTGATTTTCAGGGGTTCCTGTGGGTGACTTCGGGAGGTCCTGTGGGTGGATTCGAGGAAATCTTTTGGGTGAATTTTGGAGGGTTCTGTGGGTGGATTGTGCAGGGTCCTGTGGGTAGATTTTGGTGGATCCTATGGGTGGATTTCACGAGTTCCTGTTCATGACTTTGGGGGTCCTGTGAGTGGATTTCGCAGGGTCCTATGGTTAGATTTTAGGGTATCTTGCTGGCGAATTTCAAGGGTTCCTGTTAGTGACTTTGGAGGGTCCTGTGGGTGGATGTCGCAGGGTCCTGTGGATAGATTTTAGGGTATCTTGCGGGCGGATTTCAGAGGTCTTGTGGGTGACTTTGGAGGGTCCTGTGGGTGGATTTCATAAGTTCCTGTTCGAGACTTTGGGTGGTCCAGTGAGTGAATGTTGCAGGGTCCTGTGAGTAGATTTTAGGGTATCTTGCGGGTGGATTTTAAGGGTTCCTGTGGGTGACTTCAGAGCGTCCTGCAGGTGGATTTCATGAGTTCCTGTTCGTGACTTCGGGGGGTCCTGTGAGTGAATTTCGAGAGATCTGTGGGTGCAGATTGACAGGACCTCTTCTGCTGCTGTTGTTGTTGATAAAGTCTTTACGGGCGATGATCTCTGCACTGCAAAAACGCAACATCCAGCCGAGGGTGAAAGGACTAGAATACAAAATATTCATCCCAATTTTCTGACTTTTCATGACATACTTTAGATTAAAACATATTTGCCAAGTAGATAATTGGCTTCATGTATTGGCAAAATCTAAAAATATTGTCTTAAGATAAAGGCAAAATCAGTTTTGCAGATTATTCTCCTTAACCAGTTTGCTGGAACAATAATGGAGCAGCATAGAACAAAAAACAAAAAAAAAAACAAACAAACATGGCAAAGTACTCTAGGTCCATGAAGTAAATACATCTTCAACGGTAAAAATATTCTGCTCTCAAGACCTTTTACCAGCTCTGGAGGTACCTTTTTGCAGTGCGGTTGCAGAGACAGGTGAAGCCATCATCATAGACACAAATAGGAGAAAGCTACATGGGCTACTTATTGTAAAATACTGCTTGGAGCCATTCCCGCTAAATATTGTACAAAAGTTATTAGGCAAAAGTAGATTATCTTCTTGTATTGGAACTAAAGGGTGAGTCGGCAGCTGTCCCGCACTCATGCAAACGCTATAGACCCTTTCAAATGCGCAAAAATGTTCAAAGTCCTGGACTGGAGGCGACTGAAGGATACTGGAGGCAGTGGAAAGTCAGTATTGTCATTTCAATTGTTCACCAAGATAGAGTTTAAAAGCGCTTCTCACAACTTTTGCAGTCACGGTGAGGTTAAAAACAGTAGCATGCTAAAACCGCACTTCCTGTTTTTTGGAGAATAAAATGCTCTATAATTGTTTGTAGAGAATGCAATGGAAACATATTAGATTGAAAACTTTCTAAGCACTTCGAGGTGGATAAAATCTGCTTTTTCAGAACAATTCTACTTCACTATGATTGGTTAAACCCAGCTGTCACTCACTTAAAGCAGAACAAATGCTGACCAAGAGGAGAAATCAGTGGGGAAAATGGTTAGGGTTAGTCTGTTTTATGAACTGGGTGGAGTCACAGTTTAATCAATAAAGCAGATTGTCATAGAGATGCGATCACGATTCGATTTTTATCACAATATTGTCCAACTTGTCCAACTGATGAAACATGGCTAAAAACTCAGAAAAGTAGATTTTTAATAATATGTCTCCTTTGCTTTCATTCACTTGCGTCCAATTGGTTCTACTTTGCCAAAACCACCCTGATTTGCCATCTTTTGTGGTAATCTGAAGCTAATCCACGTTTATTTATTGACATCATAATATACTTCATTTTCACTTTCACTTTCACCTCCAGTCGCCTCCACTTTGTAATACTTTGTCCACAGACTTTTGAAGGGCTATAGTCTTTTAAGCTTGTTCTTGAGTTCTGCTGCCTCCGGTCGCCGCCGATGCCGCTGTCTTAGTTTTGTCCTTGGGTTTGGAGTCACTTGTGGGAGGAGCCTGTGGGTGGGGGAGGCGGGCGAGGGCGGTTTGTGGTGGGTACTTCCTGCGCTGCTGCTGTGGGGGGCATGCTTGGCGGGGGAGCAGGGGGAGGAGCAGGGCCCGCCCGGGGAGAGGGTCTTGTCGTCCGTGAACAGCTGTTTGATTACGTCGAAGAAGTTGCTCAACGGGCTGCCTACGGAGAGAGAGAAGAGAGAGGAGAGGGGAGAGGGGGAGAAAGAGAGGGTGAGAGTCAGAGGAATGATACAAAACACAAAAAAGTAAAAGTGTGTAAAAGGGAAAGGCTGGTCAAGATGAAACAAGGAGCTGAAGAGATGGGACAGCAGATCTGGAATAGCTTTTACCAGATTTAACCCTTGTGTCCTGCTGTGGAGTTTTACTCTGTTTTAGACTTCTTTTTTTTCTAATAAATTGGACACCAACAGCTACAGTTTTGAAGATATTACAAAGTTTTTTGGCCACAAAACTTTTTTTGATCCAAATTGAAAAAATTAAAAATAAAATGCCCTTAGCCCCCACACACATACCCACTCCAGGAGAGGACACTCCCCCAGGACCCTCCTGAAAACAAACATGTCCTCTCTCTGATTATGAATTCTGTAAATGATCAGATGCGTGTAGACCAGGGTTCTTCAAATGGCCGCCCGGGGGCCAAATGTGGCCCACTAAGCTGTATGTTTTGGCCCAGCATGATGAAATAGGTCATGGACCGGATTATATTGCTTGAAAGGCTTAGGTTGTTGTTCTTTTCTTTTGTGTAGTTTATCAGCTGATATTGTATAATCCAAATGTAAACTAGGTTTAGTCCTGAAACTCTGTCTAAAACAATAAAATATAACTGATTAGCCCTGATTGTAGACTGTCTCTCTTCCGCCGGGTGAACACTGAGTGTGAAGTGGGTTCAGGTCGGGACATGGGTGGGTTTCTTGTAAAGTGTCTGCAGTCAACTGCAGCCTGGATTTGTTCGAAGCCACGTGGATTCACCCTAGAACAGGGGTTCTTAACCTTAGAACATTCATATAATGACCTGAAAGCTGCATCAGACCACTGCGGTCTCTGGGGAAACAGAATTCTTGTGGATTCTTTCTACAGATCTGCACTGCTCGTGTACCAGGGCACATTGACTTCAAGCACTTTCTAAGTCCATGTGAGTCCCAAACTGCACTGAACTCACACTCAGCATGCATCCAGGGTCGTCCTGACACAAGCCTGGGCCTGAATAACTGTCTTCATCTTAATTACGAGCGTTCGTGTTGATTGAGCACTATGGATGGGCTCTGCTGGGTTTTGCTGTAGTGGTGTGGTGGATGAACTCTGTGCTCTGCATAGAACATAGGTGTGTGTTATGAATACTGTGTCATTAATGCACCCACTTAAAAGCTGTTTTGGCCCCAATACGCATCTAGAACACTCCTATTATATACTCAGTTATAAATGAATTTACATCCTGGTGGTGTTCAGAAAGGTAAAGCATTTCTTTGGTTGGTACTTGGTGTAAAACGTTTGAAAACCACTGATAACACAATCTGTGTCGTAGGATGAAGCTGTTCTTCTCTTCTGTCCCATTGTTAGTTTCCTCCTTGTTTCTGGAGCCTCAGTGTCTTTCACTACAGGTCAGAGTTCAAACATGAGATTTCAAGGACTTCATTTAGCTAAATAATAGTTGTGTCTTCTCATAGCATCTTACTACTGTGTTTAATGTGTTTGTGTTTTTTTATGTTAAACATCAACTTAAAGATTTTCTGCCTCTGTGGACAGGTAATATTATATGTGTCTTTAAAGTCTCATGTTTTATTCAGTTTTAAGGTCAAAGGTGAGTGAATTCAAATCATGCAACATTGTACACATTTTAAAACATTTTACACATTAGTAAAACTTACCATGGTATTTGTATTATCGTTATGTTATTTCATGCAGGGTTTTTCTTCCAACATGTCCATTTTATCAAAATAAGAGCTTGGAATGCAAATGTGCTGAACTTACTCCATTTAGGTGACTATTTTAGTCCTTATTTATCTTATCATTTGTGACCAGACTTGTAGGTTAAATAAAAGACAAATGGTTGCATTCTGTCAACTGGACAAAGTTTTTTAGAGTGAATAATAATTTGTATTGTGACAACACTACCAGGTAAAAAAAAGTTTCATCTTTCTGCTGTGAATAATATCTGGGCATACACAATTCATAAAAATAGACATTTTGTAGGGACTGGTATGTCAGTGCAAATTATGTTTAGATCCAGACAAACAATTAGCTGAAAATATTCAAATATTGTTTAGGGAAAGTGAAGGAAATTATAATCTAAGGCACAGGTGTCAAACTCAAATGGTGGTAGGGCAAAATTGATCAGAGTCAGGGTTGGTCGAGGGCCGCATTTTAAAATATAGGTCCCTCTGTTAAATTCAAATATGGCAATAGGGCTGTCTAAAGCTAATATAACACATTTACTGTATATCCAGACTTATATTGTGTTACATTACATTATGTTGTATATTTATGTACATAATTTCATTGCAAGAAAACTTCGGACAGATTGTTTTGCTTTTTGCTGCATTCCAGTGAATATTACATTTAATAGTCACATCTCAGCAATATAAGGGGCCACTATCAATAATAATCTGAAATTATGCTCAGGGGCCACATGATATCATCTTGAGGGCCGAATTTGGCCCCCGGGCCTGAGTTTGACACCCCTGATCTAAGGAATCAGTTTCATTTTAAGAAATTCTTCTTTCATACAACAATGAAACAAATGTGCCTTTCAAGATGTGGGGTTGATGTTTATAATAGTCTAAGTGAATAACTAAAGTTCTGTTCCAACATTTATCCCTTTAAACAAATATACAAAAAAATGTATTTACAAACTTTGCAGAAAGATTTTTTTTGTAGTCTTGCATATCTCTGAAATAACACAATATCTTTAGATTTTTACACACGATTATTGATTAAGTATGTCCTATAAGTCATTATGTAATAGGAGTAGGAGCCTATGAGTTTATACTTCTTCCTACTCCTTTTTGAGCCTTTATTCAATGATATTGTGATGATATTCATCTGTATGATGTTTTAATTTGATTGACTGCTCAGATAAAATTTGATTGATTGACCGGTAATGTTCATTTTGCATATGCACAATATTTTCCATTTGTGATGCCCTTGCCAACATATGAAGCTATGAAGAAAAAACCTGGATTCAGTCTAAAACCATGGTCTCGTTGACAGAATTCCACCTTTTGCTTTGAACCCTGGATCTGTCCTTTTAGACCCATTAAATGAACATGTTTTGGTTGTTCCTGTGAGAGTTGAGGAGTTAGTGGAGGGGTCTCAGTACTGCAGATGCTTTGAGTACTTCTGTGAGGGGTCTGAAGGATGCAGGACTTGGACTATAGGTCTGGATTGTGGACTTTGGTCTGGATCTTACCCCGTCTGGAGGTTTTACCAGGACTCGGGCGCTGGGGCTCGTCTGAGGAGAGCATCACACAGTTCACTTACACAGCTCAGGCCCAACTCAAACTAATAAAGCTTATGTTGGTGTTCTGTGGGATAAGGCAGGGCTGTCCACTGTCACTGCTGATATTTGACTGGTCCCAGAGATCAGGTCATGTCTTATGGAGCTACGCAGCAAAGAGGTCTGTGAGGTCTACAAAAACTACCAAAGTTCAGACTAGAGACTGGATTTGGGCAAGAATTTCTGCCTCGAGTGGGAACATGCGGTCAGAATTCTTTATCTCTTAAAATTAATGATGTGAGGGAATGCTGCTTTATCCTATTCATGTGTGTTTGATGCACTTTGCCAGTTAGTTTCTGTGGTATCTGTTATAATCTGTTATTATTTATGAATATTAACAAAATTCGAACCCTAATCTTAACCAACTCCAAGCCCCAGCCCTAAACTTACCCATTTTTGTAACTTCAGACCTAAACTTAGCCACTAAATTCAAAGAAAATCTTCCTATGTGGCTTCAACCAAAACACTCTTCTATAAGACGCTAAAACAATTACTACTTTTCAAATTATACTGTTATATTATGACATGTTATATATTAAGATGTCATAATTAACACAGTCTCCAAAGAAACGTAGATATACCACAAATAGTTAAAAACATGATGAGCAAATTGTCACGCCTTCTTTACATAAATATGCTACAAAAAGCCAAAATGTAAGAAAAAAACAAAACACTAATTTGGTTGAAGCCACGTAGCAACATTTTCTTTAGGTTTAACAGGTAAGTTTAGGCTTCAAGTTACTAAAATGGGTAAGTTTAGAACTTACTTAGTTTAGTATTGTTTTTTTTGATTTCTATTATTCATATTTGCTAAATTAATAATTTGGGAAGTCCTCAGAGACGACTGTTGTTTGATTTTGGGCTATACAAAAATAAATTGATTTGATTTGATTTGATTTGAACTGCGTTCTTGGGGTAGGTTAAGATTTATCCATCAAACCCAAAGAAAAATGTTGCTACGTTGCTTATTTTACGCTTTGGCTTTTCGTAACAGGCATGAAAACATACCAATTGTAATTTTTTGACATTTTGTTGTATAGAGGATTTTTTGTTTATCAACACGGGCGATGCGCGCGCACCCCGCCTGTAGAAAGAGCCTCCGCACATAGACACAAACAGTGGAAACAAGTCTAAAAAGCTCCGTTGTCAGCTAACATCAAGAGTTTATCACTTTGCGAAAACAAAAGTTCTGCTGCTAAGTTAACATTTATGGATGAAATTCGATCCTACGACCCTTAGAAGTTACTTTCAGGCAAGTGAGAAAAACGGCGAGAAAAACGCTGTCTCAAGCTTCAGGAGACAGACGTCTGTCAGACCGGTTCATACCTGATGAAAGCAGCTGCTGTCATCCCGTTTCGTTGTTTAATTGGAACAAGTTTCCCAATGTAAACAAATGGAGAGACGTGCTTTCTGCATGACGCAGAGCGCAGTAGGGCGGAGAGTGATGTCGACCGAAAATCCCTCTATATCTACATTTTCTTCATAGACTGGGCTGGTCGTAGTATAGATACACATTAGTGTGAGACTGTTGCCTGACCAGACAGTCCCGAGACGCTTTGACAAACGACTTTACAAAGACGTGAGGGTCTGGAATAAGAGCGCCGGGTTTCAATTACCTGGGCGGAAAAACCAAATTACACAGTGACACGCTAAACCGGATGTTATCGTAAACATGTATCAGTATGAAGGCTCTCAACGCGATCTTCTGCTCAGGTTTTGGAGGTTCAAGGAATTGATACGTTCATATGTTCAAAACCAAAGCAAGAGTCGAAAAAAAAATAATCTACAGCAGCCTGCAGGGATGTCCAAACTTTTTTCAGAGTGGGCCGCATTTTGAAATGTACATGGAGCTGAGGGCCACGTAATACAGGCTGTGAAGTGAATCATTAAAAATTTTACTTTTGACCTAATTTTAATGAACCACAACACTTTTAATAGGCATGAATATTCATTTTAGGCTTATATAACATCAAAATGTTTTGTTTTTTTACATTACAACTATATTTTTTTGTAATTTGGGCCAATCAAGCAGGAAGTCTGAGGGCCAAAAAAAAGGTTGGTAGAGTGGCCATTTGAGACTGGATCCTCCTAATTTTGAAAGACAAAGTTATTGGCTCTGTCTTTGGTTCCAGACCCTTCTGCATTCAAACAAAAAGTAGAAGCTGGCTGGTCAGGCAAGTGAGACTGTTGGTTCCACCAGAGAGATTGAAACACTGACGCCTGTGAAACTTGCGCTAATGTTTCTAAATCTGCGACCTGGAGACTGCAGTGTCATGTAACGGCCCTGGTGCCTTGTGCAATATGTGTGTCACAAAAAACAGGAGGTGTGGGGGTTCCTCATGCGAATAGTCAATGAAGATCTCTAGTCCAGACCTCAATGCTGCTTCAAATGCTCCAAAAATACAATTGTAATGATCACAGAGCTTTATAATACCCTAAGGGCGAAGTTAGCTGCAGAAAAGCTCACCACAAATCTGGCAAACACATAAATGCATATGCAACAAAGTAAATGTGAGTCTAAAAAAACATTATTTATCACTAAAAATTGCCCTTATGATGCCTCTGCTTTGAGTTTGTGCCAGATCTGAACCACGATCGCGGCGTATTTCTTGGCTCGTCTGTGTTTAACGACATGTAAACGAGGTGAACGACCGCCTCCCGCTAATCACGTTTATTTGAAGAAGAGGTTGTTGTAAGCGTGCGCTCTCAATGACATTACATGCACTTTGTTCTTATGTTCAAATCCATTTCAATCAATCAATCATGCAGTTAGCCACTTCTCAATCTGGCAACCCAAGCACGCAGCACTCAGCACCTGGCAACGGACCAAGGCTGGCACTGGCCCAACGAACCGGGGGGGAGTGTGGAAACGTGCAGGTCAGAGAGGAGGAGGAGGAGGATTGTGGTATATAGGCTGATCTCATTGTTTTAGACCAAATTATAGTCTCCAGTCCAAGTCGAGTCCCAAGTAGACCTGGACTAGATCAGGACTAAACATGGACCAAGGACGCTTACTTTCTTTGTAGATTGTTCTCAGAAAAGTAGTATTTCTGTAAAGTCGTCTGAAGTCACTTCAGGTCTCAGTATTTTTATGGTAGTTAAATAAATGATTGACAGGGAGCAAGTTATGAAGTGAATATGCTGGAACAAGTTGACTTTCTCTCTCTCCTCTTTTCTGTCTCCCTGTCCCATCCCTTATTCTCTCCCCAACCCCACTCCTCCTCCTATCTCTCTCTCTCTCTCCTTCCTTCTCTCTCCTCTCTTTTCCCTCATTTTCTCTCTTTCAGTCCTCTCCTCCTCTTTTCTCTCTTCAGTCCTGAGGCGGCTCAAGTCTGCACCTGCTGACCGCCATCTCTCTTTCTCCCTGTCTCTCTCTCTCTCTCTCACCTTTTCTCTCTCTCCCCTTTTCTCTTTCTTCCTCTCCCCACTCTTTCTCTCTTTCCTCCTCTCTCTCTTTTTCCAGACTGTACGCCAGCTTCGCAGTTTGAAGCATGCTGACTGCTTCGCTCTCTCCTTCTCTCCTCTCTTAATTCATCTCTCCCTCTCTTTCTTCTCTCCTTCTCTGTCTCTCTCGATCAATCGCACTTCTCCTTCTTTTTTTCCTCTCTCCCCCTCTCTTCTTCTCTCTCTTCCAGACCTGGGTGC
>CM076395.1:1027596-1455255 GCA_038363315.1 Mugilogobius chulae | reverse complement strand
GACACACGTCTGAGGATAATTATGTTAATACTCACAAACTATTGATCATGTCACAACTTGGTATAAACAAAAAGAGTGATTAAAAAAAGGACATTTATAGGTCACACTAAACAAAAAGCATGCTAGAGAATTTATAGCTTAATAGTTATATATATATATATATATTCGTGGGATTAATCTTTGACCTAAACAGATGATGTGGTACTTTTTTGACAGATCTTAACATCGTCTCCATGGCAATATTATTCTTGCCAATTTGTTCCCGCTCTTATAAACATTATACAGAACTTTTTATGCACTTTATTGTCATAAACACCAAGTAGCTCGTCCTCCATTTAGTATCTAAGTTAAAAGCATTACAACAGGTTTATACACTATGTGGTTCACCTAATATTGTAATTTTTAGATGTAATTTTTATCTTACTGTTAAGTGAATGCACTGTAATTCACGAAGAGCACAGCTCACATCGTTAATTACTCTTCAATAAACATAGTAAGATTTGAAGCTTAATAGGAAAAAATGCAGGTTCTTGGAGTCTCTAACAACAAAACCTTGTACCACAATACATTGTTTACTTAAAAAATTTTTGGTGTAGAAACTTCAGAATAATATATTTGGCAAATCTTCTAATCGGTTTCCACTTTGATTATATATATCAATATAATACAACTAAAATCTACGTGCAAAAAATGTGTAAATTCACCTTTTTATCTAATACCTAAGTTATCATGTGTTATTACATAGCTATGGCTCTTTCCAACATTATTGGTTTTGAAAAAAAAAAAAAAAAGAGAGGTAGAGTGCTTCTACCTCTTCTTTTTTCTACATATCTCTGAGCCTTAAGGTTTGATGAGCACCTTTTGTGAGTTTCACTTCGTTTTTTGGTCCAATGCAGCACTCCACTATCACCATTGATTAGTTTTGAATTGGGCCAATGCATCTCTTTATTGTTAAAGGCTGCAGACCGCTGGGCTGGGGTCTCACTTTGAAGACTTTATCAACTTCTCTGGGGCAGGTACTTTCTACTCAGACCAAAAACCTTTTGGTGATACAAGCATATTTACTGCTAGGAAACATTTTATATATTCACACACGCACATAAAGTTATCTTATCGTCAGAGAAACTACGTAGACACTGTAGCACCTGAAGTACAATTCTTATTTAGTAAGTGTGAATATTTGTTATGTTGACTAGATTTAATAATTTACTTAAACGTTCTAGATAAGACAGCACAAGTTACTTTTGGGAAGTGTTGCGATGTGAATGCAAACAATGTGACTTCTCTGACTGAACAGGACTGAGAAAAGATTTTTCTTGGTACTTTTATGTGCGAAAATGAACTGAAAACATCTTAACATACGCATCTTTAATCTGCATAATAGCTGTTTCTTGTCTTGGTAATCTTTCGTAATTATTTTCTCTCGCAGTCTAATAGAAACTGTTCCACTTGTGTTTGGCGTTTGAGGGCAGCGGGGTTTGGGTTGTGACAGAGGAGAAGGATAGAAGAGCTCCAGAGGTGTGAGGGGACTTTGGGACAGCTCTTACCCCGAGATCTGAGGACTGGTGCCGGACTGGTCCGCTCAGTGTTAAGACAGCTGGGCCTCGGAAGCGTCTCTCACCACCCAACGTTTGCGTAACCTCTCACTACCTGAGACTATCACTCATGAGAAACACCTTTAACCTACATGTTAAAAGTCTGTCTTTTTTTTTTTCTTCATCAAACAAGATCATGTCTCTGACCAGACACCCCTTATACTCATCGTGTCTTCTTCTCTCTCTTGCACCCTCGTTCTTTCTCTTTTTTTTTGTTTCGTCGTCCTCTCCCCTCTCTCTGTGTTTTTCTTTCTGCTCTCTCTCTCTCATCCCCTCTTTCTTTCTCCCTTTTTTCTGTCTCCTCCTGGTCTCCTCTCTCTCTTTGTCTCTTTCCACGCCGCTTTTTCTCATTCTCTTCCACTTGTCTCTCTCCTTCTGCCTCTCACTCTTTCTTCTTTTTCTCCATCAACCACTTCAACCTTAATTCTCTTCCTTCTCTCTTCGTGCTCTTTACATCACACACACACCTCCTTGACACTCTCATCCTCCACTCACAATCTTTCTTTCTACAAGACATTCTATTTCTCCTTTCTCCCTCCTCATGCGTTGTTTCCTTCCCCCTGTCTATCCCTCTCTCTTTCTATTCCCTCTCTGTCTCTCTCCTCTCGTCTCTCCCCCCCCTCTCTCTTCTTCTCTCTCTCTCTCTCTTGTCTGATCTCTCTTCCGCCCTCTCCTTCTCTCTCTACAACTGTCTCTCTCTCTCTCATAGCCCCCTCTCTCATTCTCCTCTCGTCTATTCGTCTTTCTCCTTGCTGTCACTCCGATGTTCTTCCTACGCTTTCTCTCTCTAGATCTATATCTTCTCTCCCTCCTCTCGTCTGCACTCTCTCCTCTCATCGCCTAATGCACTCTGTGGACTCTTCCCGTCTTCCCCTCTCTACACAACACACCCTGACCTTCTCCTACATAACTACTAACCTGTCCCCCTCCTCTTATTTGTTCCTTCTGTCTTTCTACCCTCGTCTTCTCTTGTCTTTTCTCTCTGTCTCTTCTCACTGTCTTATCCTCTCTAATCCACCCCGCCCTGCTCCTCTTTCTCTCTCTCTCCTCTCCTCTCTCTACTCTCTCTCCACTTCTCTCCCTTCCTCTCTCTGTCCTTGCTCTCTTTGTCTCTCTCTCATTGTCTTCTTCCACTCTGTCCCCCTGTCTTTTCTCGTCTCTCTCTGTCTTCCCAGCTCTCTCTTGTTCAGTTATTCCTCTCCTCTCTTCCCTTGTGGTTGCTGGTCTCTCTGTCATTCTCGACACTTCTCATCTCTTCTTCCTACAACACCCCATCATCCCTCCCACTTCCTACACCCCCTCTCACCTCTCTCTCCTCTCTACACCCCCCCTTCTCTCTCTCTCGAGAGCAGTTTGAGTCCAACCACTGGCTCCACAGTCTGTCCTGCAGTGACTTGAGTCTGTGTGATGAAGCTGTTACACCAACACGTCTGCTCCAGAGTCAAATCTCACAGTCGACTGTCACTTTACTTTTATTCTTGTACAAAGACATTCTCAGGCCCTTCCAAAAACTCAGCGCTGTCATGAATTTCTGCTGCACATAAATCAGCCTCCTTTAAATACATTTTAGTAAAACCTTTTCCCTCGTTCACCACTAAAACTAACTGAAATTTGCCTTTTTAAAGCCTCTCGCTTTCTCTCTTCCTCTCTCTTTTCTTTCTTTTCCCCTCACATTCTCCCCTTCCTCTGTTTCTTCTCTCTTCTCTTCTTTCCATCTCCTTTACTCTTTCCCGCTCTCTTTCTTTCTTCACTCGGCCATTGCTTTCTCTTCTCCTTTCTCTTACACACCCTCTCTCTCAATTTTTCTTTCTCTCTCTCCCACGCTCTCCCCTTTTCTTTCTTCTTTCTACATAGCTGCCTTCCTGTCTCTTCTCCTCTTTCTCTCTCTCTTCCACGCTGTCCTCTTCTCTCACCCTCTCTTACTTTTTTCTCCCTCAGCCCTTGCTATTTTTTTCTCTTTCTCTTCCTCACTCTCTCTCCTTTAGGCTATCATGGTAATGATCAGCGCTGAGCTCGTTTCTCCTCTCTTTTCTTCTCCGTTTGACTTTCTCTTTTCATCGTGCTCATACATATACATACATACAAATCTCTCGCGCATATAATATATATCCCGATCGAGAGCGCGTGCCTCATTCCTTCTTCTCACTGCGCGTGTGCGTGTTAGCTATTACCTCATAGAGGCTGCTCTAGCCCATCCCACTTACTCTCTTTACTCCACCCTCCAGGCTCTTATATAGCAGTGTCACACTCTGCGAGCGCAAACATCGCCGTTATATATACATACATACACTAGCTGCGCTCTGCTTTCTCCCTCTACTCTCTCCCCCGAAACATAGCTTTTCTACATACACATACAATAATCACTTTCTTCTACGGCCTCTCTCTCTCTCACTCATATACATATACCTTTCCCTCTCTCACCATACATATATACATACAATAGTTACGGCGTGCATCTACTCTCTCCTTCCTCTTCCACCAATATATATACTTCATCATTCGACTTTTCCTCGTCTCCTTCCCCCCATCTTCGGCATATAGACTCTCTCGCTCTCCTCCTAAACACATCCTCTACTGCTCTTTCCTACCATCTCTAATTACCTCTCTCTGTTTCCCGTGTTTTCACTCTCTCGTTGATCGTGCTCTCTCTAATCTCATATAGACTACTCGCTCCGGATACTGCTCCAGAACATTAGAATGGACTATCTTCCTCTCCTCATACCCACTTACACCCGTCTTATCACCATCCTATCTCTCTCTCCCTCTCCTCCCTTCTTCTCCCCCTCTCTCTCTCTCTCCCCTCTCTCCTCTTTCTCTCTCTCTCTCTCCTCACTGACAGGGTGTGAACGTGACAGAGGTAGATTGCCGTTCTCTTTAGTGGTGCTCTCCTCTCCACTCGCGTCTCCATCTTTCTTCTCCCTCCCTCCCTCCCTCCCTTCTTCTCTCCCCCCCCCCCCCTCCGCTCTTCTCCTCCCACTCTCTCTCCTCCTTTCCTGCGTCCTCTCTTTCTCACCTGCGCCTGATCCAGTCAATATCACTCCACGTGCCACTATAGATTCTCAGATAACATCGATCCGTTACATATATAGAACACGCCTGAGGCGCGCTCTCTCTACCATATACCCTCTCTCTACTTCATACCTGCCATATACACCTGGCCTCTCGCGGACAACCCTCCCCCAACGCCGCCGAGCTCCCGTTCCCCTATCTCTCTATCCTCCTCATCTCTCGTCTCTTCTCCTCACCCAGATAGTCGTGAACCCGTGAATAATTTGCCCTGAGTGCTCAGAATGTTCTTCTTTTAGAGTGGCCCCTGAGACGCCTTCTCTCTTCTCCTCCTCCTTGTTCTCTCTCCCTCCCCCTTCCCTCTCTCCCTCTTTCTCTCTCTCTCCCCTCTCTCCCCTCTCTCCTTTCTTCTCCCTCTCTCTCTCTCCTCACCTGACAGGAGCAGGTGAACGTGACTGAGTAGATGCCGTTCTCTTTGGTGCCCTTGAGCGCTCTCTCTCTCCCCTCTCTCTGGTTCTCTCTCCCTCCCCCCTTCCCTCTCTCCCTTCTTTCTCTTCCTCCCCCTACCTCTCTCCATTCTCTCTCTCTCTCTCCTCACCTGACAGGAGCGTGAAGGTGACGGAGTAGATGCCGTTTTCTTTGGTGGCCCCTGAGCTCTCTCTCTTCCTCCTTCCCTCCTCACTCCCCTCTCTCCTCTCTCTCTCTGGTTCTCTCTCTCCCTCCCTTCTTCCCTCCCTCCCCCTCTCTCTCTCCTCACCTGACAAGAGCGTGAACGTGACGGAGTAGATGCTGTTCTCTTTGGTGGCCCCTGAGCTCTCTCTCTTCCTCTCTCCCTCCCTTCTTCTCCCCCTCTCTCTCTCTCCCCCTCTCTCCTCTTTCTCTCTCTCTCTCTCCTCACCTGACAGGAGCGTGAACGTGACTGAGTAGATGCCGTTCTCTTTGGTGGCCCCTGAGCTCTCTCTCTCCCCTCTCTCTGGTTCTCTCTCCCTCCCTTCTTCCCTCCCTCCCTCTCTCTCTCTCCTCACCTGACAGGAGCGTGAAGGTGACGGAGTAGATGCCGTTCTCTTTGGTGGCCCCTGAGCTCTCTCTCTCCCCTCTCTCTGGTTCTCTCTCCCTCCCTTCTTCCCTCCCCCTCCCTCCCTCCCTCTCTCTCTCCTCACCTGACAGGAGCGTGAAGGTGACAGAGTAGATGCCGTTCTCTTTGGTGGCCCCTGAGCTCTCTCTCTCCCCTCTCTCTGGTTCTCTCTCTCCTCCCTTCTTCCCTCCCTCCCTCTCTCTCTCTCCTCACCTGACAGGAGCGTGAAGGTGACGGAGTAGATGCCGTTCTCTTTGGTGGCCCCTGAGCTCTCGCTGTAGGTGATGTCCACCTGGAACTTGACCGGTTTCTGGAACACGGTGGGTCCGGCCGCAGACTTGTACTCGGCCCTGAAGCTGGTCTGGGAGATCACGCTGTGGCTCAGGCTGGGAATCTGCACAAACACACACAAAATAAACTACATCAGGCGACACAAACAACTACAGAGACCATGATCCTCTGCTTTATAATAATAAACCCTTTGAAGAGTCTTTAGAGCAGACTTCTGTAAACTTTTTTTATTATTAGGCAGTTGTTTTATGGCTGGGCCAGCAGATTTGGGAGGATCCAGTTGTACCCCCACTGAGGTCTATAAATATTAATGATCCATACTACCACACAGTAAGATAACCTAACACTTAAACCATGTTTCCATTAGCACAGATCCCGTTTGGACTGCTTATGTTCTACTGCAGGTCCTGGGTCTGACGGTCTGTTACATGAACAGCTGACGTCACTCACACATAACACAGGCTTTCTTAGATAAAAGAAAATCTAAATTGTAAACCTAATTATACTTTTTCATGTTTGTGTCTGCGACTCCAGGGTCAGGCTGGTGTAAAAAAGTAACAACTTTGAGACGTTTCGACTAAATCATTTTTCTGAGTCACATCCATAAGATTGAAAATGATTGTTAGATGATAGTCGAAACGACTCAATCTTCGAAAAACAACTTTGAAGCTTTTTTACCAATTTGTCACTATTATTATTACTAATATTTTCACTTTTCTGCAAAATATCGGCAAATCTATAGTGCATTTTTAAACTTGTGTTGGATGCATTATGCACAGTATTGACATATTTCTATAGAGTTTTGCCTCGGCAAAAAGTAAACAGCTGATGTTAAATTGGTTTTGCAAAGTCTAACAGAGCAATAAATAAAGTTAACATCACGGAAATGTGGCGGTTTGTCACAGGATCAAGTTGGCATTTTGTAACAAACATTATTTCATGTTTCTGTTTCTGTCATTTTTGTAGTTTAGATTTCTTTGTTGCACTAAATTTAATACAAATCTCAGTATTTACTTCAAGCGGGCTTGAAAGACCACAAAATGGACTATTATTTGTCCTGGAGGAGGGCTTACTCCTGTTTGTTTACATGAAAATGCTGTTTCTTTAGCTGTACTTTTTCACATTGTGGCGTAAAATGTATTAAACACCATTAAGAATGTCCCAAATTATGATTTTAAATATGTCTACCTCTAGAAAGTTACACAGTGCACTTTTAAAGAAGAAAGCCATGCGTAGGCATGCATCCTGTTCTAGTGTGAAAGTAGGATTCGGCTCACTTTGGACCCAGAGAAAAAGGTCACTTGTGCAGTGGAAACAGCATAGGATCGTACTATACCTATGAAAACAGGGCTTTGCAGATTCCAAAGTCTTCTGTTCCTACAGTGTTTGGATTACTTTTACATTTGGAAGCAAGCGTCAGTGCACTCAGCGACCAGTGAAGCAGAGAATTGAACCGTGACATAATTTAACAGGTAAAAGTGAGAAAAACTGACATCTTTGGATATATTTCAGGAGAAATAGTCTATAATTTTGACCCTCAATAGTTTTTAGTTTTTTTTAGCTTGGCCTGATCACAAGCGACTGCTATTACAAATTTAAAAAAGTAAAACAGTGTTGTTACCGATAGAAAAGCGTGCACGATGTCGGCCTTGATGGAGCTCAGAGGTTTGTCTCTGATCACCACAAAGATCTGCTCCTCCTTCTCCAAGTTTATGAAGTTACCGAACCACGACTTCTTTGCCAACCTGCGCAAAACATACAGCAGACGAATGATTTCTACTGTAATAATGTCATGTATTTAACCTGTGCTAGTGTAACAAGCACTACTTACTCAGGAGAAGAGTCCGGGGTCAAACTGGACATGTCTTCTTGTGTAGGAACTGTGAAGAGAACCACAGACATCACATTATTTTACATCTAAGTTCAATAAACCCACTGTGAGGTCTTGTGCCATCTTATAACAGCTCATTATCTGCTCTGGCATCACTTGCTTTGACTTAATTATCATTATTAGGCTCAGAGCTTGTTCTTTCCCCTGTAAGCTTAAAGAGACTGGCTTACATTCTCCACGCACAGCTCAGGAGCTAATTATCCATTAAGAAATCATTAGCATAAATTATGAAGAGCGACTGGGAGACATAACCTGGTTACGGAGCCCTGGAGGTACCCACAATGCACCTGCAACGTCTGAGCGTTAGCACATGATTCTTGGTGTGATGTGGGCCTGGGTTTTGAGGTTTGTAGCCTAAATTTAAACACAGAGATTTTAATGTGCGATTTAAATAAAGGAAAACTGTGTAATGGCTTCTAGTTCCAGTTTTTAATATTCACTTAAGGTGAATGTTAAAATTCCATTTTCTTGAGCTTTGGGCCTGGTTGTAACACTGTTTCCTTATTAAAAACATGTTTGAGCAGCATCTGAATGGCCAGGAAAGACTCACCAACTACCTAGTCCTGCAGTATCTAGTGGATTCTATAGTGCAGGTCTATTCAAACGGTGGCGAAGCAATATGATCTAGTCCAACATGGTAAAACGGGTCATGGACCATTGCAAAAGAGCACAACCCTACTGTGAACAGCTGAAGTCTGCAAGAAGTTTATTTTCCCTCTAAGCAAAAAGATTGGTGCTACCTTAATGCTACCTTAGACCATGGGCAGGACCACAATCCAGTGTTGGTTGTGTTTGTCATTAGTGCTCTGTGTTAGCTTTGTTTTTTCCGAATCATGCAATGTTTATAAAATATTGAATCAGAAAATGGCACTGATATGTAAGACCATAATCCTAACTTAGCCCTGGTTTAGTTCTGGTTCAGGTTTTGTGCTCTAGTCCTGCTCCACAAATGCAGATCTATAGACTTAGTTTAGCTCTGGGTGTAGTGTAGTCTAGTTTTAGTTTAGTTTACTTTATTTGTCCCCCCATTGGAGAAATTCATTTTGGAATATATGTAAGAGCTGCTCAAGACACCACACATTTACAAAAAACAATAACAAGACAAAACAACCCCAAGATCAAAGTGAACAAACAGTGGTTACAAAAGTCCTCTCCTTTTCCTCATTTACAAGTTTAACAGATACAGGTAAAAAAGAATTCCTTTTGTTGTCATTTTGATCTACTCTGATTAATGATCAGCGCTGGATTTGATTGGTTGAACCAGGTTCAGATTGCACTCAGTCTAGCTCAGTTGCAGTCACTGTGGGTGTTTTGAAAAAGTAAAAGGGGCTCTCATGTAAGCAAGTAAGTAAGTAAGTAATCTTTATTTGTATAGGGTTTCACAGACAGAGTCAAGCGCTTCACCCCTCCCTCCCACTCAATGGTAGTAAGCTGCCTGGGGCAGCTCACCAGAGGCGATTCAATCCAAACACCTGGCGCTCAACCTCCGACTACCACCAAGTGTTCCTTAACATGCATGTTATTGGTTGGTGGGGAAACCGGAGTGTCCGGATGAAACCACCCAGACACGGGGAGGAACATGCAAACTCCACACAGAAAGGCCCCGGGCCGTGCAGGAATCAAACCCGCAACCTTCTTGCTGTGAGGCCAGAGCGCTATCTGCTCTGCCACCGTACCGCCGTACTGAAGTGGCACTGTACACTTCAGTACTCTTCATGGAAATGCTCGCGAGCTCCGGCTTCTTCCATTCAAAGAACGTTTCAATGGAGCCCTCCACCTTTTTCCTTAAAAAAAAACAATCAAGAACTGCTTGACTGAGCGATCTTTCATGTGCAGAATCATTATTGTGTATATTTTTTATTGCCTAATTTTACTGGCCTATTTTTGCATGCCTTATAGTTGATTTTATTTATCTTAAATATTTTTATTATAGTTGATATTTTTTACTCTTTATATTTTGTATTCTTTATTTGTGTTTTCTGTGTTACATGTTGCACATTAGCATCATAGCAAGTTCCTAGTTTGTGAATTTAGTTTGTTCACTGACAAAAATTGATTCTGATCAAAATTAAAGAATGAGCAGCAGACAGAATGTGAGCTATTCTCTGCGCGAGGACTTTATCAAGACAAGACCTGAGCTGGACTGAGTGCGGTCATTTTTACTTCTGTAGAAAAGGTTGTGGTTCAGTTGTGTATTCCAGCCCTTGGATGACTCTTGCTGTTTTTAAGTTTATTAAAATCAGACCTACTTTGAGCATTTCTGCTTCAAATCAACTCCTGTTCTACATTATGTATATAGGACTGATATGAAGTCTTGTGTGGTTAGGAACCATTTTTGTAAGTTATAAAACGAAAGTAAATTACAAGAGTATGTTTGTAGCCATAACGATTCACAATTTGATGGCCATTCATTCATTCACAATATACACATATTAGTAACTAGTTTTGAACTCTCTTCTTCTAAATCTTACCCTGCATTTTCCGGCGGTGAAACCTCGGCGAGCCCAGGAAGCTGTTCTTGATGGAGTTGAGTCTCGTCCTCCAGGGCATTCCCCCGATGGAGGGCGAGGGCGGCGGTGTGGGGCTGGGTGTTCCCGCCGGGCTGTCCTTAGGCGTGTGCACCGGGGTCCCTTTGGGCGTGGGGAGGGGGCTCCGCGGGGGACACCTGTGGGGGCGCACCAGCACATTTCCCGTTGCTGTCTGGCTGGAGGTGTCTGCGCCGCGGTGACATGGGCGCGGCGGGGGACAGGGGGATGGACAGTTTGGGTGGGACAGTGAGGGGAGGGTGGCGCCTGACCCTGGGGCTGTTCGGGGTTTGTGTCGGGCATGGAGTGAGCATTTGGCAAGGCGTGGACGGTTCGGATTTGTGCGCAGAAGGTGTAGGTTTGGAGCTGGGTAGCGGGTTGGAGCGCGTGGTCTGGAGGGGTTTTTCGGAGGGGCGGGGCTTAGCGGGGAGGGTCTGCGTGCGCGGGTGCATGAGAGGAGAACCCATGGGCACACGCGGGCACACACCGTTCAGGCGCGGCTCGCAGGAAAGAGGCGACAGGGGAGAGAGGGGCGAGTTCGGGGAGTGGCACAGGTTTGGGGACTGGGGCGGGACGAAGAGGCGTCTGTGGGGCTGCGATTGGTCATGCGGCGATGTGGGCGGGTTCAGCCAATGAGAGAGAGGATCGGGAAGTGACACAAAAGCACAGGAGACACGCACACACAGAGGCGACAGGTGGAGGAGGTGGAGCGGGCGGAGGTGAGGTGCAAGAAAGAAAAGAAAGAGAAGACATGCCATTAGCCAGTGACCAGCCAATCAGCACGCAGCAGTGGAGCCGTGACCAGCCAATCAGCACGCAGCAGTGAGGCAGTGAAGCAGCGACAGGGATGCACCAAGGAGAGGCAGAAGTTGTCAACTGTCCCTTTCCTTACTTGGTTTTTCTATTTGAGTTTGTTGACAGTCCTTGTGGTGTAAGTTGCAAATTGAAAAAATATATAACGTAGTGTTATTGACAAATTTTACAGCGGTTATATTACAGTGAAATGAGTTCTAAAGAAACAATTTTTTTATTTACATTTTAAGGCAATGGGAAGATACTTGAAAATTGAAAGTGTTGGTCTGGTTTGAAGCATACAACCCAAAATCAATTTTCTTGCCACATTACCTGCACCTTCTCCAAACGTCCTGTATGTAATTAGTGTGAAAAATACACAAGGGTGTTTTTCTTGTTCTCAATTTTTAATAAAGGTTCTCTTAATAATTGCAAGAAGCAATGAACCAAAAACTAAAAGCTGTTTTAAGGCAAAGGCATGTTTTTTTGTGTGTTTTTTTAGAACAAAATCTTCTGTATGGGCCAAGTTACAGAAAGCAACGTAAACACATTAGTGATAATCAGTATTCAATAACATTTTGTTTTTAGTGAAAGGATTAAAGTTTACTCAAAAGACTACTTTACCTTAAATTACAAATTTGTTTACAGAATATTTTGAGAAAATTTTCTTGAACTAATAGCCATTTGTTAATTCTGACCATTCAAATGTCAGATTTTGATTAAATTGCTTGTTTAATCCTGGTTTAGTCTGCCTTTACACTTGACTTGGCTCTAGTTTGGGCTTAAATTAACCAAATATTTCTTTTGACTAAAACAGTTTAAGAACCAGCATCAGTGTAATAGACTAACATCCTATTGCACATAATGTAAACTTCTTTTCTATCCCTACTAAAGATAGATAAGTCTCTCCGTTGGTGCATCTCTGGTTCAACAGTGTGTCAGCCTTGGCTCACACATGCAGCAAAAGCACAAGATGAAAAGGCATTTATCGTCTTTAATACAATAAAACAATGTCAATGACTCTTTCTCATAACAGCAAGAACTACTCGTGGAGTTACAACAGGATACACATCTGATTTGGATCCCTGACATAGGTTCAAAGGTCACATAAAGGTTGGATTTTCCAAGGAAAGACAAATGTAGTGACTATATCTGCTTTAATTGTAAAGAAATGTTTTACATGTTCCACAGCCCACTTTTTACTGGGCCAATGAGTTACTAAGAACATGACTGACAGGTGAACAAGCCAATAGAAAACAAGGCACTCTTGTTTTCTACCAGGATTTTTATTTGTTGTTATGATTCTTTTCCTCTTTACCATAAATACCGTAAGTTCCAATAGGACTTAAGGTACTGATAGCAGCTGTGTTGGCCAGAACCAGCTGCATCATCTCTCTGTTCACTGAATGGCCGGTTGTACTTCCTGGTTTTCTGAAATCGTCTGCAGTTCTGTGATACCTGATATTGCAGCTGGCGTGAGCAGAAACTCTACTAATCTGCAGTGTCAGAGCTGAGATATTGTTTGACTGTATTATTGATGCATTTAATTTAATGATGCAAGTAACTTAGGTGACTGAGTTTGTCAAGCGTATGACTGTCTTTTGATACGACAGTTGTAATGAGCTATAAGCTCGTACCTGACAGTTTTGGAGGAAGGACTTCTGTCTTTGTCAGAAGTGATATCTAGTATTATGACGTGATCTTAGATGTTCGGAGACATGGCCAGATTGACAAATCTGTCAAACACGCCTCGAAACATCTTATAAGATTACGTCATAGCACTAGATATCACCTCTGATGAAGACGGAAGTCGTTACTCCAAACTGTCAGGTACGAGTTTATAGCTCATTACAACAAAAGACAGTCATAAGCTTTATAAATAAAGTAGACAGAATCAATTTTGTAACACAAAACTGAGTTTGTAACTAGTAATATATTAATAACCTTTTACAAGTAATATTTGATAGTACTTCTCTATAACTGAAAAAGAAAAACATACAAAAAATTACTTTTGTATTGAGTTGAGGAGGAGCTACATGTGATGCATGATCATGGTCTTTAATCCACACTTTTCAGATATTACATTAGTACAATGTTCTTAATAGGAAAAAAATAAATAAATCAACCAACCATCATCATGTGAACTTCATAAAACCGTCTAAATCAGGCAGGGATCCAAATCAGAGAACCACAAATATAACAATTATTTACTATAAACCAGTGTCAGCTGTATGAGAAAATGTGGTGAATATTATGTTGATGTGAAGTTTGATGAAGCTGTCGTCTTCATCTGGTAATTTAAGCTCACAACCAGGCTTTAAACTGTACATATCCTTTCAACTATAATCTTGAGATTGATTTATTGATTTATTGATTGATTGATGAAGATTACAACAAGATAATTTGGGACTTGGACTGTCATAGGTCTTGTTTGACTTGACTTATACTTTTGGTAAGGTCAGTGCTTATTGTATTAAGTAATTTAACAAACTGAACACAAAATAAAATAGGTTTGTGTTATTTCTTTTGCTAAATTCAGATTTGGACAGCTTAAAGCCTGTTCTGGACCATGGAAGTGTAAAGCATGATGTTTTTTTTTTTTTTTTTTTTTGAGGTAAGCAGAGGCTGTAGCGCCTCCGTGTGGTGAGCTGGGGTGAGTGCACTTACCCTGGGGCTGCTTAGAGGACTGGTGGACAGGCCTGAAGACGCTCCGCTGATGGACCGGGACCTACACACAGACAGAAGCTCACAATCTGTGCAAAAACGTGATCAAGTATGGTTTTACACTGCAAAAAGGACTGAGTTAAAATGACCTGAATTTAGATCGCATATGGAGTTCATTTAAAGTTGATTTATGGCTAAAAGTTGAGAAGGATACATGGTTTTGTCTTTGATGTGTCATTTAATTGCTGTGAGCAGATGAAAAACTGAATTTCTCTCAGGATTGTTTTACTCTGATTCGATTCTCAATACCTGGGTCACGATATACCTGGGTCACGATTCTGATATTTCTAAACAAGCATCTTGGACTGTCCTGTCAACAGGTGGCTCCTCCCCTACCGTCCCGTCATGACGTCTGCCGCTCTTTCCTTTTTTGTGTGTGTTTGCTTTGCATTTCAAGTTCGGAAGAGCGAGTGGCTACGTGCAACAGCTGCAGCCATTTCATGTTAGGAAGAGCAAGTGGTGGCGCACAAAACCTGCAGCCATTTCATGTTAGGAAGAGCAAGTGGTGGCGCACAAAACCTGCAGCCATTTCATGTTAGGAAGAGCGAGTGGTGGCGCACAAAAGCTGCAGCCATTTCATGTTAGGGAGAGCGAGTGGCGGCGCGCAACAGCTGCAGCCATTTCATGTTAGGAAACGCGAATGGCGGCGCACAAAAGCTGCAGCCATTTCATGTTAGGAAGCGCAAATGGCGGCACGCAAAAGCTGCAGCCATTTCATGTTAGGAAGAGCGAGTGGCGGCGGACAAAAGCTCCAGCCATTTCATGTTAGGAAGAGCAAGTGGGGCGCGCAAAAGCTGCAGCCATTTCATGTTCGGAAGAGCGAGCGGCGGCGCGCAAAAGCTGCAGCCATTTCATGTTAGGAAACGCGAATGGCGGCGCACAAAAGCTGCAGCCATTTCATGTTAGGAAGCGCAAATGGCGGCGCGCAAAAGCTGCAGCCATTTCATGTTCAGAAGAGCGAGTGGCGGCGGACAAAAGCTCCAGCCATTTCATGTTAGGAAGAGCAAGTGGCGGCGCGCAAAAGCTGCAGCCATTTCATGTTCGGAAGAGCGAGTGGCGGCGCGCAAATGCTGCAGCCATTTCATGTTTTGCATAAGAAAGTAGAAAAGTGCTGCTGCCTTCTCATCTGTAACACAGCTTTTGCTGGTTTTAAGATGAAAAAGCAGCAAAAGAGTTAAGTCAGAGGTTTATTAAGATAATGTCCAAAACGTTAAAATTTCAGTCAATATCAGATGCATTTTTTTGAAGCTTGGTGACATACAAATCGAGACAAGAATCAGATACTAGCAAAACAGAATCGTACCATCCCTATTGACAATCCAATAAGATAAAAAATTCAAGTCATCTTAACTTTTTGCAGTGTTTGTAGCATGATTATGGCATTCAGTTACAGACGAGTCGAGAGAAGATGGAGTTAAGATGAGAGGTTATGATGAGATGGAAAAACTCTTCAGTCACACATTTTACAGTAAATACTTGTACAGCTCAGAACACATATGTAAAACCAAAGTCGTTTCATATTCACAGTAAAAGGGATGTTCATGGAGATCTTGGATTTACCATTTCACAGCTTGAGAACCACTGTCCCACCGCATTAACAACACACTTTTGAATCAGAAAGGATTTGTTTGTCTGGATAACCTGATTCAGTGTTTGTGAATGTAAATAAATTCTGATCCAGGACAAATGATCAGAAATGTTAGTTCTTAACTCTATCTCCATTATTTAAATCAGTGTTTCCGAATCTTTTATGCTTCAAATACCCCTAAGCTTTGTCCCACAGTGAAACAGTTTCCGAAGAACCAGGAAGTACAATCGTCCAATCAGAGAACAGACGTTAAGTGGTGCATTGGCCAGACACAGTTAGTGCTAGATAGTCCGATCTGGAGGGACGAAAGAGAGCTGGTTGCCATAGTAATGAGTTTATTCTGTTGCTAAATGGGCCTAAGCTGTTTTACTCTTTATCTTAACCTTTACCCAAGTCTTTTTTCTAAACTTATCCGTTTCCCTAAACTTAATCACCTTCCCTCCAGACCCGACTACCTAGCATTTACCGCCAGACACACACCTACTTCCTCGACCCTGTCATTCTCCCAATCAGTCATTTGCCAAAATTGAGTCAATCATACTAGTTGCTAGCTTGACTATTTTCGTTATCTAAACTAGAAACAGTTAAAAATGTTCTCTGTCAGATATAGCTTTAGGTGGTCTCATATGAGATAAATAAAGTTAAATAAGAAAGCTTTATAACGTTTGTTTTGCTGAAGAAATCGCGTGAAATCTGGTTAAACATTAAATTTAACATAATGTGAGTGGCCTCAAAGTTTCTCTACTCTGAGCTGTTTGCAACAATTTAGTGAACAGCTAAAATATTATGTTTTCACAAACATTGAGCTAATATTTAAAGTTGGTGTAGCTGATTTTCACAGTGCAAACACAATAAGGTTTTAAATTTGACTACTTTCTTGTAAATCCTTCAACACATAATTAATATCAACATGTATTCATTTTTTGGTCGCAATATATGACTTAATTATTATGACTTAAAGGTGCACTGTGCCACTTTTTGGCTAAAAATAAACTTGAATAAATGCATCTTTTTGTCACTTACACCAAATAATTCATAAAAATCTGTGTTTTTACTTTGAGCGGGTTTGCATGGTCACAAAATAGTCTATTATTTGGCTTGGAGGAGGGCCCGAACAAGTCTGTTTATACAGAAAACGGTTCCTATAGCTGATTTTTTTCATTATACGGTTTAACATGTATTCATCTCCATTCAGAAAGTCCCAAGTATAGTTTTAACTTTCTATTTCTACTAAATTATATACATGACTTTTTAGCTCCAGAAAGTTACACAGGCACCTTTAAAAAACACTTCTTACAAACAGCAAAGTGAAATTGTAATGGACCACCCAATCTCAGCCAATCAGAGCTCAGCATTCCACTCCAAATGAGAACTAAAACTCTTTATTTTTCAATTCAGACAGTACACAGTGGTCTTATTTTTTCACAAAATGCTGCATTTACCATATACGTTTTAGTGGAAAGCACACAAGTTACTAATTTATAATAAAAAAGTTAGTTACTCCTACTTTAACGTAAAAAGTAAATGATTTATAGTGCATATTAAATGTTGTTTGTCCTCATGTGTTGCCGTAATATGAAGCCATTGTTTATACTCATGCGAAGAAGCATTTTAACTCAAAATTGGCACCGACTCAAATTAGGGAATCACTGTCATTTCCACATACATAAATCTACAATCTCTTTTAAGAATGTTTTTTGAGTAATTCCTCCTTGAACTGGGCTTTAAATGAAGCCAAAACTCCTCATAGTTTAGTTCAGATCTGATAAAGTGTCCTGGGTCTATTCTTCACACTTGGCTCTGCTCCAGTCCAAAACTATCTGTCATTTCTGTCTCATTAGCTTTCCATCTGAAGCGCTCGGCTGTGGGCGTACGTGCAGCCCTTTCTAAAGTGTAATTACCACAAAGACAGTCTGGACCAGAGTCAAGTGAAAATAAAACCGTAAATCAGCGTTAAACAAGTGTGACATATAAATATACATGAGGTGTTCACTTTATCTTTCGTTTGTCTGGATTTATGAAGGTTTAGCGTCTGGGTATAACTATGAATGATCGGGCAAAACTCTAACAATATAATAATAGAAGTTCTTTTATTTATCACTCTAATAAAGCCTAACCTTCCTCTTTGCAAAGAGCTCCGATGAAAAGATTAGAAGTGTAAAATTCAATCAATCTCTAATTTAACATGTGACATAATATAATGTGTTTTGACATTAGTTAAAGGTTGTACAGTGGATTTTTTAAACAAAAAAACTAATTCAGCAACTGTTTCAAATATATAACGCGTGTATTTCCCTATTTACTAACTAACTTATTTACTTATTTATTTATTTACTTATTTACCTAACTGGGCCAATGAGTCATCAGAGGGTTTGATTGACAGACCAACAGAGGGAATTTTTTGTTTATCAACATGGGCGATGCGCTCACACCCCGTTTGCAGGAAGAGCCGCCACTCATCGACACAAACAGTGGAAACAAGTGAGAAAAGCTCCGTTGTCAGTAACTACAAAGTTTATCACTGTGAGAAAACAAAAGTTATGCTGCTAAGTCAACATCCTACAACCCTTAAACGTTACATTCAGGTGAAAAAACAAGCTTCAGGAGACAGACGTCTGTCAGACCGGTTCAGACGTGAATATAAAAAGGCTAGCTGTTGTCCCGTTTGGTTGTTTAATTCAAAGTTTTCCCATTGTCAGATGGAGAAAAGCGCTTTCTGCATAACGCATGCGCAGTAGGGCGGAAAGTCGTTACATTCTTGACTTTCTAGTTCACCACTTTATATTAAGGCTTTACTAATGAATAAGTAGTAGTACTTGCGACCAGTCTTGATCTTGAAACCAGTGTCAAGACCGTTTTCTAAGGTCTTGGTCTCATCTTGGACTCAAGCACATTTAGACTCGTCCTGCTCTCGAGGGTGCTTGAACTCGGTCTTATGTTGGACTTGGTCTTGAACTTGATCTTTCGACCCTCACAAGTCTTACCCTCACCAGGGCAATAAAATTGATTTTTGAATAGGATTTTATTGCCCTGATGAAGACCTGAGGGTCGAAGCATGTTGGCTAGTTGGCCAAGTTATTAAAGTCCTTTTATTTTACTTCCTTCGTGCAGCTCATTATTGTTTTGGATATTTGAAGTATTTTCCTGGATATTTGAATTTTTTTTCATTAAATTCTTTTATTGTTTAATTCAGACAGAACTCAGTGGTCTCATTTTTTCACAAAGTACTGCATTTATCATAGACTTTTTGGTGAAAAACACAAAGTTTACTCTTTTGCAACTAAAAAAGTTATTACCCCAACTCTAAGGGTTTAGTAAAACTTGTCTGGTCAAAGCAAAGATTTTTACATTTAAACCACAGAAGTTTCTTGTTTCAGAACTCATAAGACGCACAATTAAAACCATGTTTCAACAGCATAAGTGTCGCGATTCTTAAAAAAGTAGAAAAACTTGACTATATGCTAAATCAGTTTGTATACAATATATTTGCAGCTTCAGACAGACAGGTGAGGCTTAAGACATGCTCAGGGTCAGAACAGCACAAACACTCAGACTAAGCCCACAGAAGAATGAAACGGCGCTACAGGAGAATGAAACACGAAGAGTGAATGAGTGCTCTGTTAGAATGAGATGAACGTGAGCCGGCGCACACTGGCCCACAGGTGGCAGTACCTCTCCTCCTTGCTGCAGTTAGCGTTTGTGATATCCAAGCTTTTACTGAAAACCGATTTGCTACAGAACAAAAAAAAAAGTGAATGAACAGAAAAGAAAAGAAAGAGAGGAGGCAGGAGAGAGAAGAAAGAAATCACAAAGTCAAAGGAGGAATCTACCCAGCATGCATCAGCACCGCAGGATGAGTCAGCAGCGCTACGCACACACATGCTAACGTCAGAGAAAGTGGGTTAAGGTACGGATCAGGCAGGCAAAGAGCTAGCAAAGAAGTGAGCATGCAGGCTACACACAAGGAGCTGAGTGCACAATGCTGGAATGTGACAGCGCTAAGACTGAGAAAAACTTTGCCTAAGCACTTGCTTTAAGTACATTGAGCTCTATAAGAATTGAGTTTTAATACTTAATTTTGGCATGTAAAAAGTGTTCAAAGGTGACTCTACATTAGAGTAGGGTGACCATAATTTATAAATTAAAACCAGGAACACACTTGAGCTTTTTGGGACTGTCCCAGGTAAATAGGGACGTCTGGTCATCCTACATTAGAGTAATTGGATTTCAAAAGTAGGAATGTCAACATTTTTAGGTTAACTAGTAGTCATAATTATTCATGTCACAATAGAACCATTTCATCAACACAAGCGCAGATAAGTAGGTATATTTAGTAACAAACCTCAAACTAATGTACTGTTTGAAACACATCACAGCAGAGACATTTTCAGACGTGCTTCCATGTCCAAAAACAAAATAAGATCTATTCACCAGGACTATTCAACTTAATATTTCCTGAGGACCAGGACCGAACACACTGGTGAAGTCCTGATATTTGTAACGTCTTGGCGTCTCGGTCGAGCCATTGCCACCACTTTAACCAGTTTGGGGTTGTACACAGTATCCACTGTGCAAGACGTGTTTCCTCTATATTTCTTTCATTTTTAAATATATTTATTCCATGTACATTTACATTCTACTTTCTAATCAGCAGCTATAGCTTAGACAAAAATTAGTTCACTAAAAAAAATTTTATTTCAAAGATATAAAGTATTGAGATATAAAAAAATATATTAACATATACATTTATGTCCACATTGCCCAGCCCATCAGATCTGACTCAGTAAACAAGACAAAAAAATGTATTTTTGCAACATTTGTAAAATGGGCTGAGAGCTGGATCAGATCTTTGGAAAGCCTTAAGTTGAATAGGCCTGTTATACATGTAGGACAATGCAGCGCGCATTATGAATTTAGAACAGTGTTTCTCAAACCTTTGATGCCAAACACCACCAAAGGTAAGGCTTGACTTTATGAGTATCACAATAGCTCTGAAACATGACTTTATCAGGGCTGAAACTGGACTTAACCAGGTTCAAATGACAATAAAAACTCATCAGGTGTTTCCAAATAATAATTTACTCAAAGAAAGGACAAATGCATTTTAAATCAATCAAATCTTCAGTGGACAGAAGCACCACCAGTGACTTTCCTGTGCATCTTCATCTGTACACCACAGTTTGAGAAACACTGCTGTGAAACATTAAAGGCAAAGAATTTAAGTTACTATAGATGTATTTTTTTTAATTCACTCCAGTTAAAACTTTGCCACAAACATCACAAAACCAGTATCACCAGAGGGAAAAACGTCTGCTTATTGTTAATACTGAATATATAATCACATTCAGGGAGCCTTATGTTCATTTACTAACATGCTACAAACTCTGAGGCCAATCCAAACAGACATGCACTCACTGTTAAAGGGATAAACCAGCAATTACATTCTTAGGTAATAAAAATAATAACAACAAACCAGCACACGGTTACACTTGTGTTAGAAAACGCTGTTATATCCCTTTAACATGCAAACCAGGTCGACATCAAACAGTGCCATCCTTACGTTCACATTTGCAAGCAGATTTAACCAGACTTGACAAAACAAGTAGGAATGTCGTAATCGTCCGCACACATGCTGTTCAATCTATCCACATTTCTCTCTTCTGCGAATAGAAACAGTCCAACAACTCTCAGAATTAGGAATGAAGTCAACCTTATAATATCAGCTAATCTTCCCTTTTATTTTAACTTTAAAATCTGGGTTTCAGGAGAAAGAAAATTGTACAGAATGTTTAATCTCCTTGGAGCCATTTCCTTTCTCTCACTCGGAGAACCAGGACGACTCTCATCCAACAACATCTTTGAGTCTTTTAAAGGACACATATTCACGATTTAGGTCTTTAGACTAAGCTCGTGCATCTCTTCTTTGGCATATCATGAATAAACTTAAAATGCATGTATGAAGAACCACACATTTCTTTTTACTCTTTCACTTATTATCTTATCAAATGGTAGCTAAGTAATCTGGCTCAAGTCAGATAAATATGTTGAACTCTGTTTAACCCTTTGAGTGGAGGGCCCTCCCACTTTTCTTAAATTCACCATCCACATCTATAAAAATCAACTATAAAGCTCCTGACATTTCAAATCAAGCCGTCTGAAGTTTACTCTAAACCTACAAATAAAAGAATACCTCAAAATTTCCCAAAATGTAATGGGACTTTTTTAATGGGCTCCGTCTAAACTGAAAAGAAACAGCTTCAGGTTTTGAGGAGGAATTTCCAAACCCCAAATATACCAAATGTAATGTATTCTGGCCCAGGCTGTGACTCCAGCTGTCTGGTGTTTATAATTACCAAAGAGTCAGTCAGACATCAGAGGCTAAAACTAAAAAGCTTCATAAAGAGTCAGTTTTCATTTGATTTTTAGATTATTTTAATAAGGCATTTTAACAAAAATGAGCCAGTTCTTCCACATTATCCATCTGGAACTTCCCCTGCTGAAAGCATTTGGCAAAAGGTGGAACATTTAATGAAATACTCATAGCTGATTGAGTGACAGGTCAACTAGATTCTCTCAACTTTGTGAATTCACAAATACCGCAAGAATCTACCTGGTTGGCCAAGTTAGTAGCTAAGGAAAATTTGGAAAATAAACAAAAGCTAGCTTGGCCCAGGTGTTAATAGAAGCTCAAAATTGTGTTGAACATGATTTAAGGGAGAATATAGAACAGCTGTTGATAACTGATGGACTTTTAAACAGCAGACTTTTATACTTGTAAACATGAAATGTGAGTGAAGTTGTGCTTTTGCTGATTCTAGACCAAAAAAGTAAATTTTGCATAACATGTGTCCTTTAAAATAAATAACCTTTTACACTATTAGTTGCTTTTTATTACCTTGCATTTATGAAATCAGACACAAGCCCTTTAAACACTGAGCCCTTGTGACCCCTGACCTATGACGTCATCCTCACCTCTGCCCGTGATTGGCCATGTCGAGTGCCCGTCGCACCGGCACCGGAGACCCGCCCTCGGTCACCGTCAGCACCTCCATGGACTTCCTCTCCGGGCGCCGTTTCCCGTGGCGACTCAGCATCGGCGAATCCACGCGCTTCCTGGGCGGGTCTGCTGGGGTCAAACAGAGGTCAGCCAGAGTGTGCAACAGAATTTAAACATGTATTATTTATAGATCAGCGATGAGCGTAAGGATAGATTCAGTTTAGAGGTTCATACCAGTCTCATTTCTGGGCGGCAGGTTCTGGTCCTCGTGACTCGGGAATCTCTCTTTTCGGTCCAGAAGCAGGAAGTAGATCATCTTCTCCTGATTCTCACTGTCACAGCAAGGTAGAATGGAAAAGTTAATGTCAATATAAACACATATGTAAACATACTTTTACATTCCTACTGCTCTGAGCATTTTTGGTGAGTTTGACCTTAAAGTATAAGCTGTATTTACATTAGCACTGGGCAATATTGTGATAAAAACTGAATTGTGAGCTCATCTTTGTGACAATCTGCTTTTTGCTGAAATCGTCATACCGTAATCTCCCATTTCTCTTTGAAGCATCTTTTTTTTTTTTCCAACTTCTTCGCTTAGTTGCCAAGTCCACTTCTTTATAGCAACTTTGGGCATCTTTATTAAAAGTTTCTAAGTCATAAAAAGTGAATTTTAGCCACTTTTCAAATCCGATTTAGAAAAATATATCCATTTGTAACTGAAGCATGGATTTTTAAGAATATTTTTATGTTAAAAGTTGTTATTAATCTTAGAAAATTATTACAAACTTGATTTATAGAGACGTACAAATTAATTAATGATTTAAGACTTTTTTGCTGAAGGGTGAGGTTGCTTGAAAAGCTTGGTCACTCGTTTCTTTCTGAAAATATGGCAACACTGGTCAGTCTTTCACAAGGAATTAGCCATTGACAGTGAAGAAAGAACTTTCTGAAAAAGCAGATAATTGTTTTTCCACGTTGTCGATCTGGTTAGCTGGGAAAACTATTTTGAACAAAACAACAAAACGGAACAAGAGCAGCTGTTTGGATCACGTCTGGCTCCTAAAGCTTGAGACAGTAAGGGTCGTAGGGTCCAGTTTCATTCACAATGTTGATTTAACAGCATAACTTTTGTTTTCACACAGTGATAAACTCATGTAGTTGGCTGACAACAGCCCTAACTCGAGTTGTTGCTCCACCTTGGTCAATGAGCGACAGATCTTTCTGCATGTTGGGTGTGCGCATTGCCCATGTTGACAAACAAATAATCCTATGTGGAATGAAGCATTGTATTTCTTAAAAAAATAAGCCAAGGAGAAGAGGATGTTAGGAAAACTACAACGGGCCCAGAATGGAGCCTTGTGGCACTCCACAGTAAACCATTCTAATACTGTTTCTTTAACTACACACAGATTTCAAGATGAGACACAAGAATGCTACGTTCAACTGTGTCCAAGAAGACTGAGGGTGACAATCAGTATTCAAATACAAGTCACGTAAAAAGGCAGTCTCAGTCATTTCATGTCTGTGGATAAGTTATTGTCCTTACTCTTTTGACCAAAGGTCTTTGGTAGATTATACAGCCTACTGTGTTTCAGAATTACGTTGTATAAATGCAGTTCTTACTCGTCTGACAGCAGGTCTTTGGTGAGCTTGTCCTTGTCTCTGAAGCAGCCCAGTGAGTGCATACTCTCCAGGACGTCCGGGTCTATGTCCTCCGGGGCACACAGGGTTTTGATGGACACTTTCCTCGGCACAGGCTGCTCCGGTTCTGGCTCGTTCTTACCCGCGCTGAGACAGAAAAACACAAAGTTTCAGTCTGACCACGCAGGAGAAAAGAGCTGTGACCACAAAAACCTTCACAATAAACAATAAAGCTACACAATACAGAAAAATAGTTTAGTCAGCAATGTATTATAATCATGGGCCTGGTTTGTGTAGAGAAAAGTCAGAGTTAATTCAAAGGTAAATGCAACTTTTTCACTCTTTAAGATTATATGTATTTGAAACTTAGTCAATTTAAGTCTATTCAGAACTGAGTCTTACTGGGAGACATTGACCCTTTGCATGTTAGTAAACTTTGCGTCAAATTCTGGTGGAAGCTGTCAGACCTGACACAGACTTTGGTGAATTTGTCTGAGCTTCTGTGATCTGCTCTTTTATGTGGCTATGTGGTTATGGTGCTAGACCCAGTAGTGGCTAAAATACTGTATTTTTCTTGAAGCTAATGCTAAATATGCTAATGTGTGCACCTCCCATTAGTTCCTTAGAGACAACACAACAATTGCTAGTAAATATTTTATTATTAACTTAAGTTTGTTAGACTAGAGTCGCTTTTCGGGCTGGTTGCTTATAGCTCCGAAAGTCTGCTAGCTCTGGTCGCAGGCTTAAAAACAGAATGGTATTTTTTTTTTGCACAAAAACTTGAATGATTGACAACAGTGCAGTTTTAGATAGAATCTAAGTAAAACAGAACAATTTTAACATAAAACTGCACCTACACGTCAAGCTACCATTAGACACCAATGTCCAAGTCACGGTTCACAACAAAATGGTATTTTAATGACGATAAAACCTTGAACTTATGAGTTTTTGTTTTTATCTTGCCTAGAGCTGTGACTGGATCTATTAAAATCAAGCAAATGATGACAGATTAGCAGTGGCAGTAGCATTATTAGAACTACCCAGTCTCTAAAGAAAACGTAGATATACAAAGAAATGTCAAAAACAAGCACATAATCATGCCGTTTTTGCGTCAATATGTTATGAAAAGCCAAAATGCTAATTTAGCTAAAACTAACTAAAAATTGTGGTTGAAGCCATGTGGCAACATTTTCTTTGGGTTTAACGGGTAAATCTTAACCTGATCCAAGCTTCAGCCCTAAACAAAGAAAATGTTGCCACAAGGCTTCAACCACAATTTTACATTTTGGCTTTTTGTTACATAAGGAATGAAAATGTGCTTATCGTAAGTTTTTGACATTTTGTTCTTTTCTCCGGAGACTGGTCGTGTTGGACATTAAATGCTTTATTCTTCTCCATGTCTGTATTTGACACAATATAACTCCTTAAGTCTGCGTCTGCTCTTGTAGTTGTTGATCGATAAATGATTGAGCAGGTTTTCTACATTAACATTCATGGATCGCTTCACCCACAGAGGGCTTTGTGGAGTCAAATGTCAAATCCAAACACCGGAGTCATAAATGTGAACGTCGAGACATACTTACAGGTACCATGTGTGCTTCTGGATCTGCTCTAACTGCAAACACACAACGATGGACAGTCAGTTTTACTCTGAAGAAGGTTGTTTTAATGTGATGATGTTCTTTTGCGTCCCGTGTTGCCCTCACCGTGAGCCTCTTGGCCGGGTCGACCTGGATCATTCCCCGGAGCAGGTTCTGACAGTCCGGAGGGATAAAGTGCGGCATGTGGAAAACTCCCAGCTTCACCTTCTCCAGGAGGTTACGCAGGTTATCGTCGTCGAACGGCAGAGCTCCCTGCGCACAAGGACAACAAGGACTTAGGGTACTCTTAACTACTGATGGGCAAATGAAGCGTCAGTGTCGACTCGAACCATTTGCCAAGTGAGCCAAAACATGAGTCGGTGCTTCACAGACGTGTTTTGTGCCATTATTGTGGTGCATAGAGCAAACAAATGAAATCGTGTCATAAACAAATAAACGCTGATGAACAATACAATTATTGAATAAATAGTTGCATTTCATCCATTTCATTTTTTTTTCTAAAGTAACATTCAGACACAAATATACAACATATAAAATTGATGTTTGACACAGTCTCTCTGGGTGGAGTTTGCATGTTCTCCCCGTGTCACAGTGAGTTTTCTCCGGTTTCCTCCCACCTCCACAAACATGCATGTTTAGGTTAATTGGGCATCACTGAAAATTTCCCAGTTGAAGAACGAGAAAGTGAATGGTTGTCTGTAGCCACATGTCCATTAGCCTGGGTCCCTCAGACTGGTTCACTTTGGAGCGGTTTGGGTCACTTATGTTAATGAGGGTGAGGTTTCCACCGCAGGTCCTGGCTTCCAAGGTCTGCTACGAGAGCAGCTGACGTCACGCACAGATTACTCATGCTTTCTTAAATAAATTTAAAAGAAAATGTACTTGAATTATACTTTTTCTTCCTGGCATCAATCTGAGTGATTCTCAAAAAGACTTGTAATAATTTGTCTGTGGCTGTGACACAAGGGTCAGGCTAGTGTAAAGTACTTCTGGTTTATCGTCACTGTTTTAAAAATGTATTTTACCTTTTGCAAAGCGTTTGCGACTCTGAGCTGCATTTTAAACACATTTTCTTCAATGCTTTGAAGCTGTATAATGTCGGACACATTACACACAGGATTATACAGTGTTTTGCCTCAAACAGGAAACAGCTGATGCAATGCGCTAATTTGTTTTTAAGTCTATCGGAGCAACAAATAAATTTTCATCAGTGAAAAACGGCGGTTTGACACAAGATCAAGTCACGTTGGTGAGGAACATTATTTCATGTTCTATCTGTCTTTTCGTCTGTTTTGGGGGCACTGTGAGGTCTGCTCCAGGGTCCAGGGTAAAGCAGGGCCAAAGCAGCTCGCTTTGAAAAGCGAGCGACGGAAGGGCTCGCTTTGCGCAGTGGAAACAGCATAGGACCGTACCATACTGCCCGACCCAAGCCCATGGAAACAGGTCACTGGGATAGGCTCCAGTAACTTACAACCCCAAAAATGGAAACAAGTGGTTGAAAAAAAAGAGAAGAAAATTCTCTTTGAAACACGTCTGATTATAACTGTTTGGATTGTTTAATTCAGTGGTGTTGTGACATTAAAAAAATGGATACTGTCCAAGTGTAATCAATAGAAAAAGCAGTGATGAAGTATTGATCAGGCTCACTCACCACTAAAAGTGCAAAGAGAATGACTCCACAGCTCCAGGCGTCTGCTTTCCTCCCGTCGTATTTCTCTCCCTGAAAAAGGCAAAGAAAGAAAAGACAAGAAATGAAGTCAAGATGATCAGGTTAATCAATAATCATGAGTCTTCAAGTCACAATAATTGTGCCTTTTTGTTGTTTGTTCATTCTTTAAAAACTATAGTCAATGCATTGGTTCCGGCTTTGGCATTCTGGCAATCTATTTTATAAGATTTTTCTTCTATAGAGAAAGGTAAATCTTGTTTTTGTGAGTCAATTATAGAAGTATTTTGGGCTATTTTTTGTCTAATCAAGATTTTTTTTGTTTGTTTTTCATTCAGAAAGTTTGATTTCATAAAATTGGTCACAAACTTAAGGAAGAGTAATGTGGTAATTTCACTGTTGTTTAATTGTGATAATCGTGAACTATCTACATGTTCTTATGAAAAATATGTCAATAGCGGGATTATCTACTGTGCGTGCTTCATCTGCTTAGTTGGGGAAACTTCTTTGAATAAAACAACAAAACAAGACGAGAGCAGCTGTTAGGATCAGTTCTGAACCGGTCTGACAGACGTCTGTCTCCTGAAGCTCGAGACAGTGTTTTTCTCTGTGTTTTATTCACATGAATATAACGTGTAATGTGCAAGCAAATTTCATTCACAAATATTGATTTAGCAGCATTACTTTTGTTTTTGCACAACTCTTGTAGTTATCTGACAACAGCGCTGGCTAGTGTTGTTGCTACAGCTTGTGTCAAACAACCGCATCTCTTTCTGCTGTCTGGGTGCGCACGCATCCCCCCATGTTGATAAACAAATAATCTCTGTATACCAAGTCATGTAAACAGTGTGCCATAAGGACACCTTTTCTGTTGAGGACTGAACGCGTTGAGGTGGTGCTCTATGAAAGCATAGAAATGACAGCCTATCTTCTTGGCGTCTCATAGACAGGTAAAACACCTAAGGAGAGGGCTTTCTGGGGTAAAGTAGATTTGGTCTGAGTTTTGAAGTTGGTTAAAATTAGGAATTATTAATAATAAAACACGTATTTACATCCACCATAAAAAATAACTGAGGCAACAATGAGCATAATAAACACTCAAAAATAGAAAATGTGCTTTACATTGCGTTTCGGACTGGACTATTTCAAAATCATATTTTGCCTTGCATTAACCGTATTACTAAAGTTTGTCATTATGACATCCCTGATCTCTTCCCAGTGACAGACCAAATAAGCCAAATAATGTCAAATACAGATACATACCCGAATCACTTCTGGACAGGCGTAATGTGGAGATCTGCAAACAAAACAGACAGGTTTAGTGCATTTTTCAAATACTACTAGTAAACAATAATTCTTCTCCTGTCTCTCTTCTACTACAGCTCCATCTCTGCTCTTGTCTCTCTTCTTCTTCTACTACAGCTCCATCTCTGCTCCTGTCTCTCTTCTCTACTACAGCTCCATCTCTGCTCCTGTCTCTCTTCTTCTACTACAGCTCCATCTTTTTTTTTTCTTGCTCCTGTCTCTCTTCTTCTACTACAGCTCCATCTCTGCTCCTGTCTCTCTTCTTCTACTCCAGCTCCATCTCTGCTCCTGTCTCTCTTCTTCTTCTACTACAGCTCCATCTCTGTTCCTGTCTCTCTTCTTCTACTACAGCTCCATCTCTGCTCCTGTCTCTCTTCTTCTACTACAGCTCCATCTCTGCTCCTGTCTCTCTTCTTTTACTACAGCTCCATCTCTGCTCTTGTCTCTCTTCTTTTACTACAGCTCCATCTCTGCTCCTGTCTCTCTTCTTCTACTACAGCTCCATCTCTGCTCCTGTCTCTCTTCTTCTACTACAGCTCCATCTCTGCTCCTGTCTCTCTTCTACTACAGCTCCATCTACAGCTCTTGTCTCACTTCTTCCTCTTGTCTCTCTCGGTCTCAGGGCAGTGCGGTGGTGCAGTGCTGCAGAAACGCTGAGCTCAGTTTGATTCAGACAGACTTTGATTCAGAGTTGCAGAGTCAGGCCTGGATCGGAGCCACATTTACAGTCAGAGCCGAATGCACAGAGTAATCAGACTCTTTTACACTGCTCATTCACTAAAGTAACAACACTTAGTCGGTGTAGTGAGTGAACAGAAGAGAAAGAGGAACAGCGGGTCAGGCCAAAGCTGCACTGCTAAACAAACAATCGCTGTACAATACTTTAGATTCTTTTTATAACAAAAAGGAATATCAATTTGTTCGGATACACATCTTTTACTTATTGTTAAAATCTATAGAAATATTATGTGTACATTAGGGCTGCACACATTTCTGCTACATGTGATATTTTAGATTTTTTTTTTCTTTTCACATAAAGTCGTTGTTAAACATTAAAACAACCTAAAACAACAAATCATCAGCAAGTGCGGTCATTTACTTTGGACTTTTTTTCCAAGGTGCTTCCCTAGTCCCTCATTACGGTCTGAAAATCTGGCAACCGTGGTCCCTTCTTCTGCGCGTTTAGTTTACACACGTTTCCCATCGTCTGTAAACTGAAAATGAGCTTGTGTGTCGTGTTAAACGTGTCTGACAGATCACAACAGTCGTTCTTTAGGAGGAGACGAGAGTGCAGCGCTAAAAATACACGCAGGACTTTCTTTGAGATGAAGCTAAGGCAGGGAAAAGTTGAACAGAGTGGCGTTTAGTCTTATAGCTCCGTGGTTTATTGTTTGGTTGTGTCGTGTTGTTAGCGCTAAGTCACAGCTAACTACAGACATAACATGCTGGAATCAAAATGCCACAACCTTTGACATTTCCTTTGGTTTTCCTGAGTCTATCGGATCAGTTTGAGGAGTTTGAAGAGTAAAGAAACTTTACAGTGATCCTTGTGGAGTTGTTCGCAGCGGCTGTACAATTGTAATTTCCTCTGGATGTGGCTTCTGTTTTTGGTTGACACTAGTCTTATAAAGAATCTCATCTTTTCATCTGTTTATTATAGTTTACAATAGTGTATGCGGCTCACTCGAGCAAAGCTAAACAGCACCATCGGTGGCGCAGATTTAAGGTGACGCCAGAGTTGTCAAACCACTACATGCTAAAAATGGATGATTAATACATACAAAATATAATAAATTATCGCGCATCTTTGCAATATAGATATCGCACATGTCAATATTGCGATTTTTTTTTAATTATCATGCAGCCCATTGTACATCAAATAGCTGAACAACAAAGATTCAAGCAAAGCTCTAGGAAACCTGCTCCCAGTCATGTCTTTGATAGAATTGCTCCATCACAGTCATAGTCTGCTATAGATCATTAAGCATGAGGCAAATACAGAGTAATGTTCACTTTCCTACATAAATACTGAGTCATGTAGTGTCTTACCCGCAGCTGGTCTCCAGCAGACTGTCCCCGACCTGCAGGGACGCCATGCCGAAGTCTGCGATACGAATGTTGTTCTTCTCGTCCAACAGGAGGTTCTCGGGCTTCAAGTCTCTGTGACTGGAACCACAAGAGAGACTCGGATTAAAGTCATGTGAGCAACAACAACGACAACGACACAACTGTCTCGACCTTTTTCAGTCCTCCTAAAATCCTAAAATAACTATACAACCAACCCGGGAATTCTACAGGAAATAAAGTTCATGCAGTAAAAATTTTACTTGGAAAAACTAACAGTATATTTTATGTATGCACTGTATCAATTGGGAACTGATACATTTCCTGACTCCAGCAGTGAACGAGCGTCCGATTTTGCATTGTATATATGTATTTGATACAGGTTCTGCATGAGAACACAAAATTTGGGATGAAAAGACTCAAAGAAGCCAGATTACCAAGTTATATCTTTGTAAATTTATTTTAACAAAGTGTCTGACACACTCTGTGGAAACCAAGGTCTAGACTCTAGGCCACAAATGGTGTCCAAAATATTATATTGTATTGGCATAATGAGTCGACTTTGTATCAAATGCACAGTCGATTTGGAACAGTCGTAGTAATAGGAGTTATAAAAGTAGAAGTGCTGACCATATGGAGTGACTGTGGCAGAAGTCCAGAGCAGAAATGATTTGTCTGAAGAACTTTCGAGCTTCTTTGGGAGTGAGACGTCCTTTCTTTACCAGATAATCAAACAGCTCTCCCCCCGACACGTGCTCCAGCACCAGATACCTGCAAAACATCACATCAGTGTTTAGTGTGAGGAAGAACAAGTCAACTTTCACAAGAAGTCAACACACACTTTACACAAACACGTCAGTCTGAGAGATTCACAAAAACACAAGTAATCATTCGGGGGTCAGGCTGGTGTAAACATGTAACTACCTTTGTTTGTTCCAGGGTGCACTGTGAAAGCAGGACCCACTGCGGCTCACTTTGGACCCCTCAAACAGGCAGTGGTGGAACGCAACAAAGTACAAGTACTTTGTTACTGTACTAAAGTAAAAAAAAAATCGTGTATCTGTACTTTACTTATGACCTGTACTTTTAACTTTTACTTCACTACATTTCACAGCAAATATCTGTACTTTTACTCTACTACTACTATTTTAAGAAACTTGTCGTGTCTTGTGTGTTCCATTTTTAGTCTGAAAAATTGAACCCACGCCAAACCGGTTCTTATTGAATTGTGGTAAGCAGCTGTCTGTTGTTTCTCCGGAGATGCGCCTTGTGCGCTGCAGCTAGGTACCACATCACCGTGAACTTGTCGTAACAATAACCAACACTCTTTGTTACAGTTAACGCACTGTTTAGGACCCGTTTGAAATCGCCTTTTTTGAAAGTTGTGACTAAGCAGGCTGAATTATGCATGAGCTGACTGCAGCGTGAGTGCGCTCTGGATCTGGATCTGATACATGAGGTGGACGAAATCACACTGGAGCAACATTCGTGCAATAATAATAATAATCGTTTGTCAATAACGAAGACGCGCACAATATACAGTATATCGTTATCGAGATGCACCACTATTTTTGCAATAGCAAACTAATTAAACTAATATACAACATTTGAATTTTGAGTTAAATACTTTTCCTTTTTTTTTTCTTAGTACTTTTACTTTTACTTAAGTACAAAAAGTGAGTACTTCATCCACCATTGCAAACAGGGCAGCACACCGGAACACCACCTGACCATCACCCGACCACCACCCAAACACCACCCAAACACCACCCAAGCACCACCCAAACACCACCCAAGCACCACCCAAGCACCATCCGAACACCAATCGAACACCACTCAAACACCACCCAAACACCACCCAAGCACCACCCAAGCACCATCCGAACACCAATCGAACACCACTCAAACACTACCCAAACACCACCCAAGCACCATCCAAGCACCACCCAAACACCACCCAAGCACCACGCACCATCCAAACACCAATCGAACACCACTCAAACACTACCCAAACACCACCCAAGCACCACCCAAGCACCACCCAAACACCACCCAAGCACCACCCAAGCACCATCCGAACACCAATCGAACACCATCCGAGCCTATGGAAACAGAGCTATAAAGGACCACTCTTCCTTTGCATTACCATAAGCGCCATTATTTCGAACTAAAATACTTTATCTCAAACTTGGTTAGCCTGTTAGCATGCCATACACACTGAAACTGCTGGTTTGGTTCTTTCTCACTCTGCTCTCATCCATCTCCGTGTCAGCTCTGATCTGTGGCAGTGGAGCCCCCTGCTGTCTGATTTATGAGCAGGTTCACGTGTCCACTGAAGCGTCCGTCTGTCGTTATAATAAGTCCTGATTTGTGAATGAGTCGTCCCGTTTGGTGAGTGTACGGCACAGAGCTGTTAAATTATTGAACACGGCAGTAACGGTCGGTGCTTTCATGATAAATCGCTCTAGTTAAACGTATAGAAACGGCAGGTCCAGCAGAGCGTCGTTTCAGAATGAATTATCAAATATTTACAACAGGAAAACAGATTCAGAACATTATTTAGACGGTATTTCATCTTAGCTCTTATATTATTGTACCTTGCAATGTAAGAAAGTTATTTTTCATACCAAACATGAAATACAGTTGTCAAAATCAGTTTGTACAAGTGACCTAAAGCCACACAAAGCAAAAACACATGAACTGCATATTAGGGCTGTGCAATTTATCAAATTTCAGGCCTCCTTTGGCATCTGCAGCTTTTTCTTGCATTAATAATTGGCAAAAGTGTTACTGGACAAAATCATGCCAACTGATTACCTTAAAATATTGAGCGTTGTAAGCATGGTTAACTTTACAGATAGTTTTTACAAAAAAACTTGTCTTTCACAGTGTTTTTGAGCATTAAAAACTGCACTAACAAGGTGCCCACTCATATCCCAGAAATATTTTCCAGAACATTTCCAGGACATTTCCAATGATGATTTTATGTAATTACAACATTTACATTATCAATATTTATTTTCTTTTTTTTTTTTTTTTTTTTTTTTCCAGCCCAATAGTCCACAAGTATGACAATCAATGTATAACGCAGCACGGGTTCTCTCAAACTTTGATCTTTGTTTGGAGTGAGACAGGGACAATTTGTAAAGCACCAACTCACTTTGGACAGCCCCCTTTTTAGTGTGGATCATTGGCATCACAATTGTACTATTTCAGCATTGAGGGGGGGTCTGGGGGGTCATCCCCATAGATTTTTGAAAAAAAAAAAAAAGTTAATTTTAGTGCCTTCTGATGCATTTTACAGGTTTCATAGTTTTTTTAGATGACACTTTTACCTCAGGCTGTTGTAAAAATGTAATTAAAACATTTGGTTAAACAGCCAACTGAAAAAAACAGATAAATGAGAATTCCTGTTCAAATGACTGTGGGGACATATTTTTGTGAGGGGGTCCTGAGGCTTGTGTTCTAATCATGTTTCAGTGGTTCCCAGTGAAGTTTTGTTCATATCTTTGCAAATATAAAGCAGATTGTCAAAAAATAAAAACTAAAAGCTAAAAGCTTAGGCTCTGTAGAACATCTTTATAAATTCCTAACTGTTACTTTATTCCTTTATTTTACACTATTTGTTGCTACTGACAATCAGCTGTTGGCACAAATATCGGGTTCATTTGTTTGCTTGCAATAATAATTTTTTTTAAAAGGTCTCAAAGACTTTTCCAGGACAGTGTGGGAACCCTGACTGACATCACGATGGACACAGGCAAAAGGCGGAGATTGGTAAAAACTCTACTTGATTCCATGGCTTGAGTAAAGTTCAGTGTGTTGGACTCACAGGTATTTCTTGTTCTCGTAGACGTCATGCAGCTTCAGGACGTGCGGATGTTCGATCAGCTTCAGGATGGCGATCTCTCTCTCCACCTGCACAAACCAGAACAACGTCAAATATAACAGCATAGCTTTTTTCTGCAACTCTAGACCATTTTACAGAAGCGGCAAGTAAGTGCAGCTCAGGGGCGAGGTTGCAGATATAAACTAAAGAAAATACTTGTGACCATTTTGCTCTTAATTTACTTAATCTTCCTCAAAACAAACCGCTTCGCCAGGCGGCGCCACCTAGTCCTTCCACTCAATTTGATTTCACTTCAGGTATCACAGAACTGTGAATGGTTCCCCAAAAGCAGGAATAACATTCGTCCAATCAGACAGCAGTGCTACTTAAGAGGTCCATTTGGCTCCATAGCTCCTTGAGCCAAAACCAGATGTGCGTCACTGCACGTCATGATAAGAACTGTTCGAATAGTGCAGTCAGGAGCCACACACTTGTCCTATTCTGACCCAGGGCAGGAGCAGAGTGGTGTGTTGGCCAGACACAACTTAAATTGAGATTGAAGATTTTATGCATTCTCCTCCTTTGACCTCAAGTAAAAAAAACAAAAAAACTTTTTTTTGTTAGTTTTGAGCAACAAAAGGAAAAAAATACAAAAGGGAACATAATATGCATTCCATACAGTAATGACAACAGTAAGCAAAACTTAACAAAAAAGAGGGAAGAAGAACATTTATTAAATCCCACGCCCATCATAAATATTAACTTAGAATATTACTTTAACTTGTAAGCTTAGCACATACTGTAGAAATTAAAACAATCACTGACACACATGTTTATGCTGTACTTCCTTGACTATAAAACGACCAAATAGCAACGACTGGCCAAATTTAAAAAAGCCCTGCCTACTATAAAGCGAAAGAACCTCAACAATGTGATGTCAGACGGTTTCCACAAAGTTTTATGAAACCTGCTGATGCATCAAGCTACTTAGGACTGACTGTCAGTCTTGTAGTTAAATCTGTTCATAGCCTTTGGTTGTTTTGTCCTGGAGGTAATGTGGACTTTGAACAGTTTTCTACTAATAAAAGCGTTTGATTTAACAGTGATTAAACCTGATAATCTGAAACTCTGCTGTGACGTTCGCTGCTTCTGACCAGAGATTTTAATGAACCGTGAAGGAAACCAGATCAGCTGCTCCGTCCCATTCATAAACCAGAGCAGGGGGCGGAGCTAGAGCGAGGCGTGCGACCAATCAGAACGCACACTCCCCCTCTTTAGAACCAGCCAATCAGAGCGCAGAGAGGTGAGGTAAGCGCTGTCAGCATCAGGACTGTAGTGGGAGGACAGAGCTTTTATTGTGCTGTGGATGTGGAATCTGCAGAATGTGTCTGACATTTCATACAAACGCTTTTATTATGTTGTGGAAATAAGAATGCTGCTCTTTTTGCTCTAACATCCACATTATTATTGTTTTATTTTATGTGATATGTGTGGTCCAATAAAAATGAAATAAATTATGAGAAATGTTAAACAAAAATCTGAGAAAAATTGTGCAGGTCTAATGCATATACAGAGCCATTTTTATTCTTTTAAATAACAATGTACTTTGTCATGAAATTAATATAATGTAAGACAGCCTTATTCTAGAGATAGAAACACACAATAAAAATAAGATACGATAAGATATGAAGATGCTATTTTAGCTGAGCACAGTGTAGTATTGTATGTATATAACTAGGTGGCCAATATATTTAACTATAGATAATATTGTCAATATTGTTCATATTGTTGTTCTACAGCAGAGCTCTCCAACATAAGGCCCAGTGGCCACATGAGCTAAAGCTGTCCAATTATCCATCTCTCAAACATTATTTACTTGTTTGATTATTAGTCCCAATACCTAGCCCAGAAGTATGGGCTTCAGGACCTGACCTGATCCCACTCACAAGGTGCAGTCCCAGTCCAGGCCTACAGTGTGATACACATATACAGCTTTGCACTCAAATGGATTGGTTAGGACCATGTCATTCACAGGCAACAGCACAGCTCAAAGAAAACCTCTCTCAGGTGAGGAGTGGACACTTTGTGTGTGAACAGATTCTGTTTCCACCACATTTTTCCTCTTCGTCTCACATCTTTTTTTCTAGTTATACGTGGATAATGTTGACCATCTTTGCTCAAAACACACAAGTTGTGTGCCGTAAACAGGGCTGCAGAACAGGCTTCACATGAAGCTAATTGGACTGGCATTAATGTTACTTGAAGCAACAGCATAAGATTGTTTGAACATTGGTTTAGGCCCGACCTTCCTGAAACTGCCAAACTACTTCTCACTGATCTATTCAAACCACCTGAACTCGCAGGCTTTATACATATATTTCTGCACTACTTGTACAAATATTTCATATTGTCTGACAATATTTCTTGGTTCAATATTATCTAAAGCAGTGGTCTCCAATTCCATCTGCCCAGTAACTCGCCTTAGAAGATTGGATCAGATATAATATGCATGCTTTATTGCTTAAATTGTATTTAAACTTGCCTATTTTTATTGTAAACATATCTTTAGATGCCTATTGTGTCCACTTGTAAATGAATATTGTGATAGTTTCATAAAAGCATCTAACTGGGCTCAAAATCCTTCAATATTTCATGTAAAAGTCGTAAAAAGGCTCAGTGTAACAGCCTGATTAAAGTGGGACATTATTATACAGTAAGATGTAAATAAGCAGCTGGCAGACTCCCGCAACAGAAAAGTTACATAATGAGCCTTTATCAGCCTGAATAATGCAGAAGAAAGGCCACAGAGAGCTGGGTCTTTACAATGAGAATCTAAGTAAAATAAAAGAGCCAAAGCAACAATAAACTTTAGACGCTCGAGACAAAAGACTGAGCGACACAAAGTATTTCACTGCAGGATCATTCTTCTCTCTCTCTCTCTCTCCCTCTCTCTCTCAACCTTTCCACATTACATTTCTTCTCTCTCACACACATTTTCTCTCTCTGTTTCTCTTTCTTTGTGTCTTTCTCTCCTTCGTTTGTCTTCTCTGCCTCTCTTTCCCTTCTCTCTGACTTTGCTTATCCCCTCTCCTCCATTTGGCTGTTTCTCTCTGCCTCTCTTCTCCTTCTCTATGACCATCTTTCCTTCTTCTCTCTGTCTCTGCATCTCTTTTCATTGCTTCTCTCTCTCTCTTTTCCTTGCTTGTCTCTATCTTTCTCTGTCTCTGTTTCTCTCTTTTAAATGCATTTATCTGCCTTCCATTTCCTCTCCTTTGTCTTCTCTCTCACCTTTGTCTCTCTTCTCCCTCTTTCCCATCTCTCTTTTCTCTCGCTCTTTCTTTCCCATCTCTCTTTCTCCTCTAACTCTCTCTCCACCTCTCTTTTTCCTTTCCTCTCTCTCTCTCTTTCCCCATCTCTCTCTCTATATCTCTCTTTCCCCTATCTCTCTTTCCATATACCCCCCTCTCTCTGTATCTCTCTTTCCCCATCTCTCTTTCTCCTCTAACTCTCTCTCCACCTCTCTTTCCCTTTCCTCTGTCTTTCTTAATGCTCTTTCACCTCTTTATCCTTTCTCATCCTCTCTCAAATATCCATCTCTCTCACACAACCTTTGCCTCTCTTTCATCCCCTCTCTCCCTCCCTCTCTTTCCCTTTCCCTTTCTCTCACTCACTTTCTTTCTCGCCTTCTCTGTCCCTTTTTCTCCATCCTCTCTCTCTCTCTCTGTTCAGTCTGACACATCAGGTTGTTCTCTCCCATCTCTTTTTCTCCTTACTCTCTATACGCCCCCTCCCTCCTCTCTTTCTCTGTCCCTCTTCTCTCTCTCCCTCTCTCTTCCCTGTTTCTCTCTCTCTTTCTCTCTCTCATTTTTGAAGTGTGAATGACGTAATGGCAAAATGTTTTGACAGACACAATCAGACACATTCTCCCGCTTGCCCCATCTCCCTTCTTCTCATTTCTCTGTCCTCCCTCTCCCTCTCCTCTCTCCTCCTCCAAATCCATCATTTATTTCTTCTCTCCTCTCCTCCCTACTTTCCTCTCATTTCCCCCTCTCTTTCTCTCTTTCACTCTCACATCTTGTTGCTCTCTCTCTCCTCCCACCTCTTTACCTCTTTTCTCTGACTCCTACTTCACTTCACCTCCTCTCACCTCATCTCTTCTCTCTCTCTCTTTCTCCTCCCCCTCTCTCCCTCCCTCTTTCTCTCTGGAGACTGGACGTCCATTGTGCGACAATAAAACGCCGCTTCAGCCAATCCGCCGCCTGTTTCCATGACGACGAGCCCAAAAATAACACACACGCAGCAGCAGCACAAGCAGAGGGGTTTCTCTGTCTGCGCCGGCCGGGGAATCCCTCTCTCTCACTCTCTTTCTCGTCTCTTTCCTTTTCTTTCTCTCTTCTCTCTCTCTCTCTCTCTCACTCTCTCTTCTCTTTCTCTTTCTTTCTTTCTTTCCTCTCTTTTCCTTTCCTCCTCATGCTCTATTTCCGCTCTTTTCCCCTCTCCCACTCACTCTCTCTCTCTCACTTGTTTCGCACTTTCTCCTCTGTCTGACACTTGATCACGCTGTTTTCTCTCTCCTTCTCTTTCTTCGCTCTCTCTTTCTCCTCTACCCCTTCTCCCATCTTTCTTCTTTTCTATCTCTCTTCTCCCCACACTCTTTCTCACTTCTTTCGCTCTCTCAGGTCTGTCTGACACATCAAATTGTTCTTTTCACCACCTCTCTCTCTCTCTCTCTCTCTCTCTCTCTCTCTCTCTCTCTCTACTTTCTGGCTCTTCTTTTTCCCTCTCCCTTTCTCTCAGTTGCTCTCTTCACTCCTTCTCTCTTTATCTCCCTCTCTCTCCCTCTTTCTCCATCCTCTCTCACTCTTTTTCTCTTCAGTCTGACACATTAGGTTGTGTAAGACTGAAGCCCCCCCTTTCCCTCTCCTCCCCCTCTTCATTCTCTCTCTCCCTCTCTCTTCTCCTTTTTTCTCTTGTGCTCTCTCTCCTCTCTATATTTTCTCTCTCCTTGTTCTCTCTTTTTCTCCCTCTTCTCTCTCTCTTCTCTCTCTTTCTGTCCCTCTTCTTTCTCTCTCTCTCTTCTCTCTCCCTCCCTTGTCTCTCTTTCTCTCCCTCTCCCTTTTCTGACTTTCGTTCTTCTCTCTCCCTCTTATCTCTCTTTCTCTCTCTCTTTTTCACTCTCTTCCTCTTCTCTCTCTTCTTGTTCTCTTTCTTTCTGTCTCTCTTCTCTTTTTCTCTGTCTTTCTCACCCTTCCTCTCTCCCTCTCTCTTTGTTCTCTCTCTTTCTCTCTTCTTCCTCTTTCATCTCTCTTCTCTTCTTTCTCTCTCTTTCTCTCTTCTCACTTTCTGTCTTTCTCTATTTTTCTCTCTTCTCTCACTCTCCATCGTCTCTCTTTCTCACTTTCTTCTCTCTCTCTTCACTCTCTCTCTCCCTTTCTCTCCCTTTTCACTCTCTCACTTCTCACTCTCTCTTTCTCTCTTGGCTTTTTTCTCTGACTTTCTCTCTCTTCTCTCTATTTCGTTTCTCTCTTTTCTCTCTCTCTTCCTCCCTCTCTCTCTTCTCTCCCTCTTCACTTTCTCTCTCTCTCTTCAGTCTGACACACTCACACTTGTCGTTCTCATAGAGTCTGTGAAATCCTCTTGTTAATCCGTCTGTTTGAATATTCAATGAGGTTTTCCTGTTTTTGGCCGGAGACGAGACTCAACACAATATGAGCAACAGCATTTTAACTCAGCTCAGGATTAAAAACTAAAGAAATATTAAACCGACTGATCGACCTACTCGACTACACACCAGAGAAAAATGTCAAAAACAGCAGGACACAGACATGAGGACAGAGGGAGAGAGAACACACTAGCAGGTTTGTGACGAGCCGTTCCATGTGTAGAGGACAACTTAGTAAAATGTCCCTGAAACCACCGTGGTCAGTTTTACGTTTTTCCCACTGTTGAGTCCTGCTGATGCCTGTTTGAATGCAGAAGGATCTGGAACCAAAAAAACCGAGCTAATCACTTCGTCATCCAAAGTTAGGACAGTCCAATATCAAAAGGCCGCTCCCCTCCCTCTCGCCAGTTTCAAAGCATTCAAGATCAAGGGCGTGCTGGCTAATCGGGAGAGTCGGGACGTTTCCCGGTGGGCCGCGTGACTTTTGGGCCGGTGGCCTCCGTGGAGAGAGAGAGAGAGAGAGAGAGAGAGAGAGAGACAGAGAGAGAGAGACAGAGAGAGAGAGACAGAGAGAGAGAGAGAGAAAGAGAGAGAGAGAGACAGAGAGAGAGAGAGAAAGAGAGACAGAGAGAGAGAAAGAGAGACAGAGAGAGAAAGAGAGAGAGAGAGGGAGAGAGGCCCGGCTCATACAGCTGCAGCAGGCGAATGTGTGCACAGTGATGGGAGAGGCGGAGCCAGCTGCTTCCTCGTCTATGATGTGTGATTCAGAGCACAGCACATAGCACATAATCAAAGACTCTTTACACAGTCAAACTTTGTTTCAAGTAAATCCGTTGTATATTCTTGGAGTTACGAGTAAAAACGGCTGATGAACAAACACTTCAGCAGATTTATATGCACGAATCACTTGACAAAAGATTCAGACACAAGTTTGTCTTTGTGGGTCAGAACGTGCTTCGTGTGTGTGTATGAGCGCGCTGCTGTGGAGCAGAGAATAGGTCATGAGGAGGAGAGCTCTGAGCTGAGTCCGGACTACAAACATGTCGTGACTAAAACTAAGTAGTTTACTACTGGAGACGAGAATGTATGAGAGATGGAGTAGGCCTAGATATTGATTAAAAGCTAAAAATAAAAAAATAAAAAAAATCAAGCGAGAGGTTCCTGAGCGGGACTCGAACGTGGGTGCTGAAAAGGCAAAAGTCTAAGTGCGCAGTTCTTAACCACTCAACTACCTGCTAAATCATGTGACTCAATGAACAAATGGGCCAATCTAAGGTCTAATTTTCCTGGGCTAAAAAACGATCCCAGCATGCCACTGTTCAAGATGGTGGACATAGCTGATGGATTATTTTCTTCGACTCTTGCTTCGGTTTTGAACAATCAGGAACGTATCAATTCCTTAAAACCTGAGCACTAAACAGTGTTGTGAGCCTTCAGACATATTTGTACATTTATACATATTTGTAGCTGCTTCGGAGATTGGTTTACTCAGCGCTTGGAAAGCCTGCTTTCAAAATTGAAACCCAGTGCTCTGATTCCAGACCCTCACCTCTGTTGTAAAGTTGTCTCTCAAAGCATGTAGGGACTGGCTGCTCAGGCAAGAGCACACCCTATCACACGAGCCCAATCTCACAAGAAAGCGTACATTAACATTACAGGACATCTAAAAAGCGTCTGATTAGCTCGAGTTCACGGCTTTTTTACATGATTATGCAACGCATCGCAGTCCCAGTTCATTTCTATAGTGGGCGTTAAGATGTGTTCTTATTTATGAATATTAATAAAATCCTGATTCTAATCTTAACCTGCCCCAAGCCCCAGACCTAATCTTACACATTTTAGTGACTTGTTGCCTAAACTTACCCGTTTCACCTGAAGAAAATGTGCTCACATGGCTTCAACCAAAACTTGTGTAATTTTTACACTTTTTCATATCGTGCTATTGACCCTATTTTGTCCTGCCCACTTGGCTGGGAAATGCACTTCCTGTTTAGCTCTGTTAAGGTAGCTAAAGTGTTTGTTTGTCTGTCTTGTGGGGCAATTTTAATTAAATATAATGACAGTTAAAATAAACCCATCGACTGAAATCTACAGGCTAAATGCAGCTAAACAGGAAGTGCACGTCCTAGAAAAGTAGGCGGGACAAAATACGGTCAATATTTACGGCGTAACATAAGTACAAAAAAAAGGCCTGAAATCATGCTCATAATCTGTTGTTATTGTGTTGTGGTAAATGTACGCCTTCTTGTGAGGATCACTAAAGGTCTAGAAAAAACACAAAGGTCCAGACCTTACGAAACTCACAATGCTGCGTACGGCCATGATACTAAAGTGAAAAACAATCGGGCGTCCATGGGATATTTTTAAATTGATGAGGGTTTTCTGACTTTAAAACAACTGAGAAACCCAGTTTTAAAAGAAACCAAAGATAAAACCAACTCATGCAAATGAATGTAGTTTAATCTCTATGTTACACATTCAGGCGTGACTGTGTGTGTTACCTTCATGAGCACAGACTCGCTGAGCTTCTCTCTGTTCACGATCTTTATGGCCACTTTCTGATTGGTCACACAGTGAACGCCCAGCTTCACCAGACCTGAAACACAAGAACACATCATTTACACATTTAATCAAGTCATTTACACTAAAGCTCCTACAGTTTAAAGATCAAGTTAGTTTTTCAGCTTTTACGATTGTTATTTTATTATGTTCGCTTCATCTACATCTATTTTAACTCACAAACACACGCACACCTTCGCCAAAGTCAACCAAATACTGTCTGCCTTGGATTTGCCAATCTTTGAAGCTACAGCTATTGCATTAGACATGTTTAAGCTGCTTCACTTCAATTTTTTTACCCAAAATCTTGACAAAAGAATAGATAAATAACAACATTGTCCAAAAAAGGCAAAGATTGGTGTTTTCTTTATCATTTCAGAACATTATTTTCCCACCCAAGCTCCACATATCTTCAGAAAGACAACGCTGTAGATATATTTTATCCTTGAACGTATACATTTCAGTTCATTATACTTTTCATGTCTCCCCAAAGACCATAAATGTGTGTCAAGGTTGCTCCTCCCCCTCCCTGCCCAACATGGCCGCCTCCAGCTGTGCGAGTACTCCGCTGATAAAGTATTCATCAGGATCGTCTCGAGTCGTTATAAGATACAGACACGAGCTCAGAAAACAGGTCAGGCCTCCAGAGAGACAGCGAAGGCACCAACCACGATGTGTTCAAGTTCACTCAGGAAACACCGGAGGAGTCATGATGCATCCAGGTCTTGCAGAACTTACAAAATGCTTGAAACTAATGTGTTAAACCTTCTGAACACTACAGGAGTTTTAACCTGATTTTAAGCCCGATGTTTCCCTTTACAAGTTCAGGAGGTGTGGCCAGATTAGGGATTTTCGTAAAAGATTTTCTGTGTTTTCTCTCCTTCTGTCTGTGCTTCACTGTGACTCTATAGGACTGTTTGTCAGGAGCATCATGGTGAGGTTCACCTGCTGCACGAGTGAGGACCTTTACAACAGAAGCATCTGGTGCATCTGCCTTGTGACAGCGACTCTTAAAATGTCAAATAAAGAAGAAACATTGCCTCATCATCTGTAAATAAATGTAACTCTTTATAGTTGGAGTCAAAGTGCCGGATTCTTTTTAACAAGCATCACGCTTGTCATCTCCAACACACCTTTTACAAAAAGTAGGAACGCTGATACACGCGTTTCTGTTCTTGAGGTAACAACATGCTTTGGGACGGGGGTTTCACAAATTAGGACACAAAAATGCTTTCTGTGTGAATGCAGGATTAGGTCAATCTTAGGTTTTTGAATAATCACCGGAACCTACAGACAAGTGGGTAGAACTGGAGAAAACAGACATTTTCTTATCCAAATATAACACAACCAAAAGATCTTTAAAGCAGGGTTTCTCAACCTTTTTGACCTTGAGGCCCAAATATTCATGTGCAAAGTAATCTGGGGCCCAATCTCATATTAAATGTATTGTGTTTTACTGATTCCTCGGTCCTCAAAGAAGTGTTCACGGCCCAACTTTGGTCCCTGGCCCTATGGTTAAGAATCGCTGCTTTGAAGGACATTTTGCACAAAAAAAAAAAAAAATGAAATGATTTTGTGAAAATTGCATAGGTCAAAATGAATTCTAAGAAATGTTGTGTCCATTGAAAACAGTTTAAACATTTGCCCTGGAATCAGCTGACCTCATATGAATCAACAACCCCCCCCCCCTCTCTCTCTCTCTCTCTCTCTCTCCTTCTCTCCTTCTCTCTCTCTCTCTCTCTCTCTCTTCTTTCTCTCTCTCTCTCTCTCTCTCTCAATGCTCTTTCAGTCTGTGTTGAAAGCCGTCTCTGTAGAATTGTCTCTCACACAAAACCTTGTCCCGGGGCCTCAGGACCAAACACTGAGAGATCCAGGAGATGCACTGTAAAAATATACGACATTTTATATAGAAATGCTGCTGTTTTAGGCAAAGTAGGAACATTAAATATAGTATCCACTTTGACTGGACATTCTACAGAAAACCTGACGAGTTTTAGACAAAGTAGAGAATCCCTGACAAAGCATAATTTGTTGTATTGCAAAAAAAACACAAAAAGTTTAGTTAAACGCCAGTCAAACTAGGATTTGCGGGTCAAAGCCTATTGGCTCTTCAAGTGTCTAGTTTGGCCTGCAAAGGTGTGATGCTGTTTGTCATGATATTTGATCACATATTGTGTTTCAGTGGACTAAAAACAGGAGACTTTGCACCATTAAATGTGGGAGCAGCCCAGCACTTTAAAACAAAAAAGGATCCCGCACACTGCCAACCATGCAAAGATATTTCACGACCAACGGTAGCACGTACTTTTGCATGGTTAACAGTGTATGGGATCCTTTTTTTTTTAAAGTACTGTAATGTTATCATAAAATGTATGCTCTTGCTCTTGGTATGTTCATGTGCGTTCATTTTGAGGAAATGGTAAATGGTAAATGGTCTCTATTTATATAGCGCTTTTCCACCTTACAAGGCACTCAAAGCGCTTTACAGCCAGGGATCCACTCACCCAGTGTACGCAGACACTGAGGCAATGTGGGTTAAGTGTCTTGCCCAAGGACACAACGACAATCTACTCCTGCCGTCCACTGTGGCACTTGGTGTTCCGGCGGTCTCCCATCCAAGTACTAACCAGGCCCTTTCTTGCTTAGCTTCTGAGATCTGACGGGATCAGGCTTTGACAAGCAGGTATTTTGTCACAAATGCTTGTCACTTCTGCAAAGCTGTATTTTGGCCATTGTGATGGTCGGTTGTGGGAATGGTTTTGGTTTTAGTTTGGCCCTGCACCCTAGTTTCATTTAACTTTTTGTGTGTTGTATTGGGGCTGTGTTAGAGATTCTCTATTTTACCAAAAACCCTATTTATTGACTTCCCAGGTATTTTGCAGAATGCGTAAACATTCTTTTTTTGGAGGTCTTGGGCAAAGCGACCATTAAAACTAAATATTTATTGTATAACTTGCAATATGCTGTATATGTACCACTGTAAACAGCTTGACTTTAATGACTCAAAATGCGGGACAAACTGTAGGAGGAACAAAGCAGGTTGGATAAGACTGGACGAGAAATGTGTTTATAAAAGCCATGTTCACAAATATCTGATCTAAACTGAACCCACAAGATCACAAACTTCCAAGCTAAAATAAACACGTGTTCAGAAATGTTCTTTAGGTCTGGTCTGGGTCCTACATTAGCCCAAACAGACCAGCGCTGAGGGTCAGTTCCACTCTGAGTTACATGAGTGAACATGACTCTAGTGAACAGTGAGTTTAGTTTTAGTTTTACAGTTTTACAGTGCAAGCAGCAGAGATGGAGACACTCGTCCTGTTCCACGTCAAACACAGTTATTTTTTAGCTGCAGCTCTTTCTCTCTTTCTCTCTGTTCTGTCCTCGCTGACGGCTCTGGGCTCGTTCTGCTGTCATCACTCTGCTCTCTCTCTCTCTCATTTCTTCTCTCTCTTTCTCCCTCTCTCTTTGTCTTTCTATTTCTCTGCTGCTTTCGTTCTCTCTCTCTCACTTTCCTTTCTTTCTTCTCTCTCTGCTTCTTTCTCTCCTCCTTTCTTTGTTTCTTTCTTTCTTCTCTCTTTCTCTTCTCTCTCTCTCCTTCTATCCTTCTCTCTCCTTTCCTCTCTCGCTCTTTCTTTCTTTCTTTCCTTTAGCTCTCTCTCTCTTGCCTTTCTTCTCTCTCCTTTTTTCTTTCTTTCTTTCTTCCCCACCCTCTCTGTCTCTCTCTCCTTTCTTCTCTCTCTTCTTTCTTTCCTTTCTCTCTCCTTTCTTTTTCTCTCTCTCTCCTTTCTCTCCTTCTTTCTTTTCTCTCTTTCCTTCCTTCTTTCCTTCTCTCTCCTTTCTTTTCTCTCTTTCGCTTTAGTCTTTTCTTTCTCTGTCTTCCTCTTCTTTCTCTTTTTTTTCTCTTTCCTTTCCTCTCTCTCTTTTCTCTCTCCTCCTTTCTTCTTTTCTTCTCTCTTTCTTCTTTTTCTTCTCTCTTCCTCTCTCTGTCTTCTTTTTCTCTCTCTTTCTTCTCTCTCTCTGTCTTTCTCTCTCTCTCATGTCTTTTCTTTTCTCTTTCCTTCTTTCTCTCTTTCTCTTCCTCTCTCTCTCTCCCTTCTCTCTCTGCATTCCTGCTTCACCTCTTCATGTCCTCGCTGCGGCTCTGGCTCGTTCTGCTGTCATCCTCTTCTCTCTCTCTCTCTTTCTTCTCTCTCTTCTCCCTCTCTCTTTCTTCTATTTCTCTGCTGCTTTCGTTCTCTCTCTCTCACTTTCCTTTCTTTCTTCTCTCTCTGCTTCTTTCTCTCTCCTTTCTTTGTTTCTTTCTTTCTTCTCTCTTTCTCTTCTCTCTCTCTCCTTCTATCCTTCTCTCTCCTTTCCTCTCTCGCTCTTTCTTTCTTTCTTTCCTTTAGCTCTCTCTCTCTTGCCTTTCTTCTCTCTCCTTTTTTCTTTCTTTCTTTCTTCCCCACCCTCTCTGTCTCTCTCTCCTTTCTTCTCTCTCTTCTTTCTTTCTTTCCTTTCTCTCTCCTTTCTTTTTCTCTCTCTCTCCTTTCTCTCCTTCTTTCTTTTCTCTCTTTCCTTCCTTCTTTCCTTCTCTCTCCTTTCTTTCTCTCTTTCGCTTTAGTCTTTTCTTTCTCTTGTCTTTCCTTCTTCTTTCTCTCCTTTTTCTCTCTCTCTTTCCTTTTCTCTCTCTCTCTTTTTCTCTCTCTCTCCTTTTCTGTCTTTATTCTCTCTCTCTTTCTTCTCTTTTTCTTCTCTCTCCTTCCTCTCTCTCTGTCTTTCTTTTTCTCTCTCTTTCTTCTCTCTCTCTGTCTTTCTCTCTCTCTCATGTCTTTTCTCTTTCTCTCTTTCCTTCTTCCTCTCTCTCTCTTCTCTCTCTCACTCTCTCTCTCTCTCCTTCTCTCTCTCAGAACATTCCTGCTTCACCTTGCTTCACTGTCCTCGCTGACGGCTCTGGGCTCTCTGCTGTCATCATCTGCTCTCTCTCTCTCATTTCTTCTCTCTCTTTCTCCCTCTCTCTATGTCTTTCTATTTCTCTGCTGCTTTCGTTCTCTCTCTCTCACTTTCCTTTCTTTCTTCTCTCTCTGCTTCTCTCTCTCTCCTTTCTTTATTTCTTTCTTTCTTTTTTCTCTCTTTCTCTCCTTTCTTTTCTCTCTCTCTCTCCTTCTATCATCTCTCTCCTTCTCCTCTCTCTCTCTTCTCTCTCTCTCTCTCTCTCTCTCTCTCTTCTCTCAGACCAGAACATTCCTGCTTCACCTTTTACAAAACACATTCAAACTCAACAATCACATCCTCGTGTCAGCTCAGTTTTCCTCGCTGCTCTCTGACCTCACTCACATGGAAACGTTTACACTCTAAAAACACATTTCCCGTTCGTCTGTGACATTTGTGCTGAAGCTGAAGCTGTAAATGCCACGTCTCCATCAGTTCTGTGAAACCTGCTGCGATGACATTTATACAGCAGACTACAGCACAGCAAAGCATTCTGGGATATGGAGTTTCACACACAAAGGATTGTTTTTTATCAAACCAGCAGCACACTGATTATAGCGGATGCAGGTTTCAATAATTCAGTGCATAAACAATAGGTTGTGTTCACTTTAAGAATGATCTCTGTGTAACTTATACGAGGTGATGTCATTGACTGATGCATTAGTCTGTCTCATTGCACTTCCTTGAATCCGTCTGACATCGCACCATTGGGGTTTGTTCTCTCCGCAGTAGGCGGGACGTTTCTGCTTTAACCAATCACTGTGCCCCAACACATGAGCGTAATCCAGGAGGTAATGTGTTGACTTTGCTTGTTCAGTGAGGTAAACTTATGAATGAAAAGATTCAAAATAGAATCTTAATATTTGACACTTGGTCCAAGGGGGAGAACATACAGTCTGCTATCTACAATTGGCCAACACACCACTCTAGCTCCTTTCACTGATTGGTGGATTGTACTTCCTGCTTTTCAAAAACACTCTACAGTTCTGTGATACCTGACCTAGTGACTGGAGTAAAATTAAATGTCACCAAGTCAGACACCAGGTGCCACCAGAATGGCTACTAATAAAAATTATATTTTATCAAATAATGTACCTAAATACAGTTAATTGAGTCTGAATTGACCCTGTGCATATTAGTGTTTATTTTTAACTTATCAGACTTTAGCGTTAGCATTGACAGACAAACACATCTTTTTATAAACACACTTGGTCCTTTGGTGAAATATTCTTCTCATTTGTAAAGTATTTAATACGTTTTTTCATTTTAGACTGAGCAGTGACACCTCATAAAAATGAACTAACATGCCAACAGGAAGTTAGCATTTTTAATTTTTATTTTATCTTTTTTAATTGACCTTTATTTAACCAGGGAAGTCCCACTGAGATTCAGAATCTCTTTTGCAGGGGACATGTTAATGGACATGTTTTTAGTTTTTAGTTAAACCTACGCAGACACAGGGAGAACATGCAAACTCCACATAGAAAGGCCCCGGGTCGACTGAGAATCAAACCCAGGACCTTCTTGCTATGAGGCCAGAGTGCTAACCGCTGCGCCACCGTGTCGCGGAAGTCAAATAAACCAGCTGACTTCTGTGCACAAAGCCAACTGAGTTCTACAGATCATCATTCTGCAAAACACTCTCACTGTAGCATCGTTCCTAGATCCTGTCAGATCTCAGAAACTAAGCAAGTTAGAGCCTGGTTAGTACTTGGATGGGAGACTGCTGGAACACCAGGCTGTTGGTGTGTCTTTGGGCAAGACACTTAACTATATAAATAGACCATTTATCAAAACATGGAGCATCAACACAAATAATTGAATCTGATTGGTCGAAGTCTCAAAACAGCTGAAGAAGCTGAAAATGCATTTTTTTTCCCTTTAGCAAATCAACTCAGTGAACACCTTTATCAAAGCCAAAATCCTCTGTGATTCTGCTACAATAGGCCTGAGTAAAGCTGTTGTCATCACAGTGTTTGTTTCAGTTTACCACAAAGCTCCTCTGTATTTGCCTTACAGCCGATGTTTTCTCACAAATCAGACAAAGCCAGGACAGTGTTCACACAATCTGTACAAACAAAAGTTACAGCTGCCAGAATTATTTAAGCATCCGGAGAAAGTCTTTGCTTTGACAGAGACTGAAATAAAGACGGAAGAGTCAGTGCTGAACGCTCAGGACCACGGACAGCTCCACCGCTAAAACCACAAACATGAACAACAGCTGTATTTCTACTGATCCTAACAAAACACATCAGCTCTTTCCTGTTTACTAACTCACTGTAACTACTTATATTGACAAAAACCCCAATATATTCCAATGATAATGAAATATCCATAACCAAGCATAACGAGAAACTAAAACGAGCTCTAAAAGTTTTGAAGATGTGACCTAAATACTAAAAAGTTTGAGGATCTAGTTTACCATATATGTATGCTAGCTTAGCCATGACATACACCCATTCAAACTTTTCAAAATGAACCATTATATCAGCTGAAATAACAACAATAGTTAGTAATTGTTCAGTGTCTAAAATGAGTCATAATATTTTAATCATTTTTATTATCCGACCCCGTCAACGATAATGGACTTAAAAATATTTTCCTTTACTTAAATTATGAGTCATTTAGTTGAGAATAATGAGCAGTTGTTTGTGTGGGCTAATGGGGGTGACTGTGCCATGGCCCTGTGACCAGAAGGTCTCAGGATCCAGCCGCATGTCGAGGTTAAGCTGCTCTTACTCCACATCTACATCTGTGCTCAATCCTTTAAAACAGCAGAAAGAGTAATCCCCAAACAATAGAAACAACCAGCCTGGTGTGTACCCCGATCACACACACATGTACCCCACAAACACACACACACGTACCCCACAAACACACACATACGTACCCCCCAGCGCCGTCCACATCTGTGAGCCAATAATCCATGTGTTATTCTGGCAATCAAAGCTTTGTGTGAACGCTCTCGACTCATTCATTGATACAGAACGCCTCAGGATAGCTCAGATCCAAAGAAAAGGAAAAATGCTGCTTTAGTGGAAGCGTTCTACAGTGTGATGTAGAGAAGAAAACAGAAGTAATGCTTCAACAGTACACACTCGTTTATTATTCTGATTGTGTTGCAGTTACAGCACAGAATTGAATTAAATGGTTACTTAAGTAGCACATTTTTACAGACTTATACCACTGTCACCTTCTCACGCACTCGTCTTACTTCTGCTCTACACTGAATGTGAGTTTGGTGTGGGACTTACACGAGTTCCGCAAGACTTAGAAAACGCTTAAAACCAATGCGCCCTTGTGCACAGACCCTGGAGCAGTGCCAGCGCATGCCCGAGTCGCGTGAGTGTGCGGAAAGAATCAAGAGGTAGCAGCGGTCTAATGCAGTTTTCCATTCTCACGAGAATCCACATGAATCCCACAGTTTGGGTAAATCCAGACTGCAGTGGACTGGAGCTGATGTACAAGACACGTACTCGTGTGTCTCGAACTGAACTCGCCTCAAAGTCAGTGTATGGGACTCGTAAACACGTTATTTGGTTGATAGGGAAACCAGAAAGCCCGAAGGAAACCACCCAGACACCAGAGAACATACAAACTCCACACAGAAAGTCCTGGGTCGTGCAGTCAAACCTTATGCTGTGAGCTAGAGCGCTATCCACTCGGCCACCGTGCTGCCAAAATGTGAGGCGTGTACACAGCAAAGCGCTCTCCCATTACCAAGCACTAGTGGACTCAACCTGTGTGACATGTGCCAGTCAGTGCGTTTACATGTTCAGGGAAATCAGACTAGGCTAGAAAACCGGACTCTATTGGTTTTCCAATCAAACCGTTGGTTTTACTCCTGTTACATGGTACGAGAGTAAACCATACTCTGGAGAGACATGTGTCAGATTCACTAGCATGATTCAGGCTTATTTGTTGTTTACCTAAATATTGTTTACTATTAGTAAATGTTGAATATTGTGTTAAAGTTACAACTGATCTTTCTGGACAAGGAACTGTGGTAGTACTGCGTGAACATGTAGTTAAATATGTGACTGAGTTCCACAATGAGTAAGGCGCTTTCTGTGTAAAAATGTAACTATATTGCTGGAATGTGCCTGGGCAGGAGTTTGGCTGCTCAGTGCATTTGTCCAGCTGCAGACGATTGTCTGTTTACATGAGTCTGAATCAGACACAATCGGTCGGACCACGGTGCCAACTGTTTCCAAAAACCGGTTTATGGCTCCCAATATTCTGCCTGGTTACATGCACTTGGAAACTGTTAAATCAGACTAGCTAGTTATCGGTTCCTGGCCTCAGAGGTTCAGAATAATCTTTCTGGTCTGTTTGATAACAATCTCCTCAAATAACTCCCATCACTTTGAACCTTGTCCGCCCTTCTGATTTCGATTTAATTGACAAATAACAAACCACACTCAAACATAACATATCTTATAACACTTTAACCACAGCATAATAAAACACAAGCATTATTTTCTGCTCCACTCCAAAAACCCTTCACAAGAAATACAGTCTTTGTTACATTCTGCTGCAAGTTCAAGTGAGTTCAAGTGGACGTCCCAGGCTAAAGAATCAATGTGGACACCCAATTTTTGTAAGAATGCACCGGCTTTCCAATCATCAACCTGCCATGAAATATCTAAGCGTCTTTTATAGTGTGTATGTGGGTGAACCTGCCACTACAGCACAGTCCTGTCCAGCTCTCATTAATAACTTAAACATCTGCAGCACACTCACTCCTGCTTTGTGAGACTGTGGCCTATATTTAACCAACCAGACGACCACCACCACCACCACCACCACCACCACCACCAGCATCAGCCTGTAACCTCCCCCTCTGCCTCCTCCTCCTACACAAACAGATCAAAGTGTGTCTGGGGGGAAACATTAGCGGCTCCGGGTCTTCCTCAGTTTAATCCTCACACACACACACACCCCTCCTCTTCACACACACGCACACAAAACATGTCTGCAGGGCGATATTTAACGTCTGTGAATCATGATGTGTGTCAGAATTTAAATCAAATGTAATAAAGACATAATGAGAACTGGGGATTGTGGCGTTACGTCAGCAGACTTTTAGACCTGCTTGATTTGGAGAAAATATTAAATGGCTTTTTTGGGGGGTACAGATAATAATAGCATTTCCAGTCAATCTGCAATTTGTGTTTAAAAAATGTATTCAGCGCAACAGTGTTTTGGTTGGCTAAAAGATGAAACAAAAGTTGTCTCTGTTTTTAATCAAGACCTCATATTTCATTGCAGTTGCGCGTAGTTTTTTAATATATATAATTAAAAACTGCACACAAATGAATTTGTATTTTAAATTATTTAAAATGTTTTCTACAATTGTTTTTGAATTTTTATGCTTTTGATTTTATACATTTTTCTTGTTTGTGAGCATTTTTGTCCTTCAGAAACAACCCTATTTCTGTTAATATCAATACATTATCCTCTACCTATCCTGTTAGAATCACAAGTGATGAATCTAACCCAGTACTTTGGCCTAAGCGGGAAAACACCCAGGACAAGGCCAACTCATCATAGGTAAAGCATAGAGACAAACATTCACTCTCTCATTCTTTAACTATAGAAGAATTTTACAGTGATGTCCAAATGACCTACACATGTATGTTTCTGGAGGAGGAGGAACCCGGAGAGAAACCACAGTAACACAGGGAGAACATGCAAACTAAAGCAGAGCCTCGGCTCAACCAGGGAGTGATACCCACAATCTTTTTGGAAACCAAGAGCTCTAACCACTCTGCCACTGTGTGCAGTACAAGTCAGTACCACATTATGTAAAAAGTGTGTTATGATGACGCTTCTTCCTTTTTGGAGTGTCTTTTACAAGTGTTGAGTAAACACACTGTGGGAGAGCAGAGAATACACATTTTCTTTTGTTTGGAGCTACGTGAGACATTTTCTTTGGGTCTAACGACTAAGTTTAGTCTGAAGTTTAGGTTTAGAGGTTAAAGGTGGTTAAGATTTTGTTAATATTCATAATTAATAACATTAACCACCCACTGAAATTAACCTAGACAGTAATACATGTGCAAATAAGAGAAAGAGCATTTGTATGACTCACTGTTTATACGTAATTGTGTTGTATAGACACACCTTCTGTTGGACCAGGTTGGATTAAGAGGGGAAAAAAGAGAAAGTTTAAGAGAAAGTTACACTTTAAGTCTCTTTGATTTACAAATGTTCATTTTGTTACAAAGTTTGTTGTGAGGCTGTGAAGATTCATTAAAACTACAGTGACATCACAGGTGATGCAGAGTAACAACAGAGTGACAACAAGTCAACACCGTCACGTTTAGTATCGTCTTTGGTCTGTTTCCATCATTAGTTGAATTCAAACGTTCTTCAGCACAAAGCCGTGAGCTGTATCTGAAAACACTCTGAAAGTAGCTTTAGGTGAACCGCATTAAATATGATGATATGATTTATTTATTACAGCTGCAGGTCACTGCCCCCAATCATCAACATCATTTGGCTCCCTAGTCCAGATGTGAGGCACCATTTCATTCAGTGAACCTAAGATGTGTCACGTCTGTGCAAGTGAGCAGCTGCAATAATATCACAGACCAAAGTTAACTTAGTCAGCAGCTTCAGTTTGTAAAAAAAATTGTAAGATACTTGAGTACGCCTCTGTCAGCTCACAAGTTATGTGCTTAGTATGTGCGCGGAGCTTTCTGTTCGCGTAGTTGCTCACACTCTTACTACTTTTCCTCATGCCTCAGAACTGCACTTTTCCTGTGTTACAGCTGTGATGCGTCTACAACAGATGAAAAAAGGACATTTTTTAGAGGATGGCTTCGGACTAACCCAAAACCTTTTGCGTTTGTGTCCGTACGCATTTGCAGCCTTTATATACTGATGCAAACGCATACAATTTAAACTGTGGCTTCTACAACGAGGTCTGTAGCTTTACCCTTGCTAGCATACATACCGGAGCCTCTTCATAGGAGATAGACTTTCTGTGAACAACTAACAAACGATATGTTAAACTGACATGTAGACTAGAGAGCCAGATTAACAACTGTATCACTACGCCATCGGATTTAGAACCTCGGTCAATCTGAGCCAAAGACGTTCATTATCCTAATTAATGTATAAATGCAAGGTAAGGTTCAACAATACAAGTCCTTCTTTTCCAAGTGAGAGAGGGCCATTTAAAATTAATTGTCATAAACAATCTGTCAAAACATTTCATGATTGTTGACGTCAGACCATCGATAATGTTCAATGTTTACAGTATTTTTTTTTTTTGTCATATCTAACCCTTGTGCTATTCTGACCTCTAACCTGTCAGATGTTTTTCATGTAGATTTCTGACCTGAATCCTGAGCTGTGATTGGTTTATCTGCTGCTGCTGTTGTTGTTTGTCACACCTGTCACAGTCGTATTCCCCTGAGATGAACGTGATGTTAATCCCATTGTTTTGCATGTGCTTCCTGTGACCTGTGGAGTTTGGGCCGAAGCGGAGGAGCAGGTGTTTAATCCAATCACAGCAGAGTTTCCTCTCGCTGACAGAGGACCGACCATCTGGAGCGTCAGGTGAGACAGAAGATATAAAGGTGTCGGCAGAAGTACAGTACACATGATTGACAACCTTAACCCTTTCTTTGGCTTCTTTTCTCCATCTCTCTGTCTCTCTTTCTCTCTCTTCTTTCTTTCTTTCTATCTGCATCCCTTTCTTCTTCTTTTGTGTCTCTCTCTCCCTCCCCTCTCTGTCTCTTTGGCTCTCTCTTACTCTCTCTCTCATTTCCCTCCCTCTTTCTCCCCTTGCACTCTTCTCTCTCTCTCTCTCTCAGCTCTCCCCCTCTCTTCTTCTTTCTCTTTCTTAACCCTTCCTTTTTTCTCCTCCCTCCTCCTTCCTCTTTCACTGTCTTGCTTTCTACTCCTCTGCATTTCTTTCTTTCTTTCTCTCTCCCCTCTCTTCTCTCTCTTGGTTTTCTCTCTTCCTCTCTCTCTGCACCCTTCTCTCTTTTCTCTATCTGTCGCTCTATTTCTCCCCTAAACCCCTACCCCTTCTTCTCTCTCTCTCTCTCTCATTTCTATTTCTCTGCTCCCTTCTTTCTTCCCTTCTCTCTCTCACTCTCTGCTCGTTTCCCTCTCACTCCCTCTTTCTCTCTTCCTCTCATCTCTCTGCTTCCTTCTTTCTTTCTTTCCCATCTCTCTCACTCTCTCCCTCTTTCTTTCTTAATCGCTTCCCTCTTCCTACCTTTCCCTCTCTGTCTCTCTCTCCATATCTCTCTCTCTTTCTCACTCTTTCTCTCCTTCTTCCTTTCTCTCTTTTCTCTCTATCTGTCTGTCTCCCTATCTCTTGCCTCTCCCTCCCTCTTTATCTCTTCTTTCTCCTTCTCTCTCTCCTTCTCCCCTCCTCTCTCCCCTCTCTCTCTCTTCTTCTCTCCTTCCCTCCATTTCTCTTTCTCTCTCCCTCCCTCCTCTCTCTCTCTCCCTCTCTCTTTCTCTCTCTCCCTCTCCCTTTCCCCCTCTTTCTTTCTCTCTCTCCCCCTCTCTCTCTCTCTTCTTCTCTCCTTCCCTCTCTCTCTCTCTCCTTCTCTCTCCCTCCTTCTCTCTCTCTCTCCTCTCTCTCTCTCTCTCTCTCTCCTTCTCTCTCTCAGGTGTGAAAGTGCTAAGTGTAACACCTTCCTCTGGCGATGACATCATTTTGCCCGGTAACAGCCCGTCCCTGCGCTCTGATTGGCCGTTCCCTGAGATAATGGGACAGTTACACACAGTTTAATGACATCATGGTTTGGAGCCGAGCCAGAAGCGTCTCACGTGGAGCTGGCATCTCTCTCTCTTTTGTGCTCTCGTTTGACCAGTTTTCTCCTCAAAAACTCCAACACAGACGTCAGCTTCAAACATGTACTGATAATTTACATACATGTGAGTGTTAATTCAGTGTTAATTCATATTTATTCTACCTAATAAACGTACTATTTCATTTTATTTATTATTTATTATTATTATTATTTTTTTTTACAAATTATTATGTTATTATTTTAGACTATTTTAAATATAAACTATGACCTTATTATAGGTTTTGGTGAAAGTTGAATTTCAACATCATACTGAACGTCAACTCAGCACTTTTATTATATTTTTTTATGTAGTAATTTGAAACACTTAATTTGCTTATACAAAAATTATTCCAGATTTGGAAGTAAGGTAATGCAATGTAAATACTCCTATATGTGTCCCTTATCAAGGAAGCCATTTTGATGCTAAAAATATTTATGTTTAACTCATTTATCTTCGTAATCTCTTAAAGACAGCCCAGTGTGTTTATGTATTATTACATATTAAGAAACATTTTATTTTCTAAAAGGGTTTAGAAATATAAAACAGGTCCATTTACTTCCTGTTCAAAATTACAGAACTGATAAGCACCGCCTCTTTAAAGGAGACCTATTTTTTGTAAGTTTTAACATTGTTCTAATGGCTTTTTTGTCGTTACTTTACTCAAAGTTTTATCAAAAATGATTCCTGCATCTTTGAGTAAGCTTGTATTAGCTCAGAAAAGCCTGTCCTCACCTACCACCTATCCCCGCCCACTTGTCTGTTAATTGTGATTATTCCAAAAATTCAGATATCAGTGAAGCAATTATGATTCCAAATATTACATAAACAACAATACAAATTACAAATTTAAAATCTGTTGCTTCAGTGCTTATCAGTTCTGCTGTTTTGAACAGGAAGTAAAACAGTTTTCTTTTTCTTCACTGCAAAAAAAGGTGTTTCGGCCCAATCACATCACAGCAGCGTGGTTTTGAGGCCCAGTCACATTGTAGCAGGACGGGCTAACACAGCTGTTAGCGCCGAGTCTGATTCAAGCTAAACAAAGATGGCTGCTTCCGTGGATGTTCGTGTTTCTGCTGCTTTTGATGCGGTTTTAGCAGAAATATGGAGTAATTTCTTTTTGTAAGAAGAGCAGTATGTGTGACACTTGTTTCTATCCCACGCAGACATTGGATTCACCATTATGAGTTGTTGCTGTGATTGGCTAAGCTCAAATAAGGTCGGCCGCTCACCCAATCAGCTTGAAGTATTTCACTAAACATCCCACATTTCTCAAACGCTTTCAGAGAGTAAAGTTCCAGATGGAGACTGTGGAAGAACTCAAATCGTAGTTCAACACAGATCCATCTGGACTGAACCAGGTTAAGACATAATGCTTCGAATCAAGTGAGATTTGCTTAAAAATCTTGTCAAGAAAACTTGAAACTAGCATTTTTTGCTCAAAACAGTCAAATTTTCCATTGCACTGGCAGATTATTCCACTTGAAATGAGAAATTTTTGCCTCAAAATAGGCAAAGGTTTCTTTTTTTTTTTTTTCAGGTATTTTTTGCAGTGTAAGCTGTTTAACATCAATTTTGTTTTGCAAAAAAACAAAATGTAAATTATCTACAGTTTAAAGTGGACTTATTTAAAACCCTACATGATTTACTAAGAATCTGAAATTTTGAAGTATTCAAAAGTAAATTAAGACAAGTGGGTGGGGACAGGTGGTAGGTGAAAACAGGACTTTTTGAACCCTGGAACATCAGCTACAGGACAATACAAGATTAATCAAACATGCAGGAATCAATCCAAACACAACTGTGAGTAAAATAAACAAAACAAAAATGCTTAAAATTCAGTAATGTGCATTTACTTAATTTCCATCCTTCCATTTTCTTCCGCTTTATTCGGGGTCGGGTCGCGGGGCAGCAGTCTGAGCAGGACGCCCAGACTTCCCTGTCCACACACACCTCCTCCAGCTCTTCCAGGAGGATTCCGAGGCGTTCCCAGGACAGTCGAGAGACATAGTCTCTCCAGCGTGTCCTGGGTCTTCCCCTTGGCCTCCTCCCAGTGGGACATGCCTAGAACACCTCACCAGGGAGGCGTCCAGAGGCATCCGGTACAGATGCAAGAGCCACCTCAGCTGGCCCCTCTCGATGTGGAGGAGCAGCGGCTCTACTCCGAGTTCATCCCGTGTGACGGAGCTTCTCACCCTGTCTCTAAGGAGCGCCCAGCCACCCTGCGGAGAAAACTCATTTCGACCGCTTCGGTCATTACCCAAAGCTCATGACCATAGGTGAGGGTTGAACGTAGATTGACCATTTACTTAATTTGTCCCATTAACTCAAGCTGTTCTACTGATGTTGAAATATAGTGACTGAACACTTCTAGGTGCAGAACAAATAATGTGTATTATAGTTCAAAAATAAAGCTCTGTCTTTTTATGTGTTTAGTAATGCTTGATGCTTGCAGCCCGACTGTGAACTGGATTATAACGACCTGTTTCAACAACACATCTCAATTATTTATCAGAAAACTGCAGCCGTAATAACATTCTTACAAAATTGTTCATCCATAATTATTCTTTCCTCCATTTCTCTGGTTGTGTCTAGATTTGATCCCCTCCCCCAGGCCTCTTTCTCTATCTCTCTTTCTTTTTCTCTTTCCCTTCCCCCTCTCTCTCTTTCCTTCTCTTTGCTCCACTTTAGCTTCACTTCTGTTGAACCAGTGACGACCTCAGAATGACACAGATTTATGGATTTATACTTCAATTCATCGCAAGACAAGAAGCAACATCTGACTCAGAACTGTCAAGAGTAAACAGAAGTATAAGATATGAGCTGAATAAATGGAACTGTTTATCTGAAGTCCCATTCACACAAGAGGAATATTATAATCAATGCTTGTAATTCAATAAATTACGACAAATTTACATGGACCTTTGACTTCATTCAAGTTAATATTACATCCTGAGCTTGTTTCTAGCCCATGACAGACAACAATATATAGAGATGTCACAATGTCAAGTTTTAGTATTACAATTATTGTGATGCAGAATATCACGATTTATCGATTATTCACGATTACTTTGGCCACGACCAAACAACAATCAGTCTCATTACTTTTTTATTATATTAAACTTTCTGAATGAAGCAATCTTAATGTGACAACACATTCTGCTGCATTTGTTTTAAAAAAGATTGAAAAATGTATGTAAAATTTGCTTCTAAAATTGTGTTGTTTTTCTCTCTTTTGAAAGGCGGACTTTTGCTTCTAAAATAGCCACATTTAGAGACAGGCTATATGTATTTTTACTTATTTATTTTATTTTATTGCCAATATCAATATTTGTAATTTGACTGCCAGATATTTGCAGATTTGATCCATAACAAGACTCATAATAATTATTATAAACTTGAGTCTAAAATACTTATTTACTTACTATAGCAAGAACATGTATTTATCTAAAATAAAACACATCTGCAGCAATGATGTATTGTTTTTATTTTCTCTAAGTTCAATATTTTATCCATTAATAGGTTCAGAACAGTTTTCTAAAACTAATAATTTGTTTCTGAAAATGTCATGTTACGATTATATTGTGTTTGAAATAATCACGATAACCTAAAAATCTTGACATCCCTCCTAATATACATTTAATAAACTTCAAAGTAGAAATTCTATTTTGATCTGATCAAAACTTCATTTGCTTATGTTGATTCAACTTAACAATGTGAGTTAAAGATTTTGAACTCAGACTTTTAAGTTTTCAGATGCCTTATTACTTTTTACAGTGTACCTGTGCCAAGTCTTATTGATTTCATTAGAGCAGTGGTTCTCAACCTGGGGGTCGCGGAAGGATTTCTGGGGGTCCAGTGATATGTGAAATTTAATATTGACATCCTAAACATTGACACTCTTCGAATGCAGTGATAGTGATAGTGATTCATATTTTTTGGCCAACAGAAGAAGGTTCCCAGACTTATGACTTCAAAATAAAAAACAAACATAAGACATTTTGTGCTTGGGGGTCGCGAAGGCCTACGGTTGTTTTTTTGGGGGGTCGCGACTGAAAAAGGTTGAGAACCACTGCATTAGAGTGAACTAAAAAGACTGACATTTGCTTCTAAAACAATCATGATTATTATCCTTTTGTTCTGACTTGACTAATCAATAATCTTACATCTTTAGTCCAGAGCTGTTGATTGAAAGACTCGACACATCACTGGTTTTACTTTGTGAGCTGTAATTACTGCGCAGACTAACTTTCCTCACCCTCTCTCTGCTGTTTTATTGTCTGCCTCTGTTGTTACGCGCCGGGTCCATATTGGTTTCCTGTTGCCGTGGAAACATATTGGCTTCGGGTTCAGTCTGGGCGGCGTCTGGGCCACGTTCAACAATGATTTCATCTCTCGCTGAAGTTTGAACAAAAGACGGAGAGCGGACAATTTCAGACAAACAAACAAAAGGTGTGTTATAGAAAGGATTTTGTTCAACTGTTTGATGAAACTAGAAATACAGAAGAATAAATGTAACAAGTACAACAGCGACGTCTCAAAATAATGTTGTTAAAGAGACGTACACTGTAAAAAGTCATGAGGCAAATAGATTAAATCAACTTAAATCATTGTGTTGATGTAACTTGAAAATGTAAAGATTTTTAACTTAGACTTTTAAGTTATAAAAGAAAAAGAAAGAAAGAGAGAAGGAGAAAAAAAGAAAAGAATAGGAAGAAAGAGAGCAAGAGAGGGAGAAAGAAAGAGAGGAGAGAGAGAGAAAGAGGGAGAAAGAAGAGAGAGAAAGAGAGGGAGAAAGAAAGAAAGAAGAGAGGGAGAGAAGAGAGAGAGAGAGGGAGAGAAAGAGAGAGAGAGAAGAGAGGGGAGAAAGAGAGAGAAGAGAGGAGAAAAGGAGAAGAGAGAAGAGAGGTAGAAAGAAGAGAGAGAGAGATAGGGAGAAGAAAGAAAGAAGAGAAAGAAAGAGAGGAGAAAGAAAAGAAAGAAGAGAAGAGAGAAAAGAGAGACAGAGAGGGAGAAAGAAAAAAGAGAAAAGGAAGGAAGAGAGGGAGAAAGAAGATGAGATAAAGAGAGAGCGAGAGAGAGAAAGAAGAGAAAGAGAAAGAGAAGAAGAAGAGAGAAAGGAGAGGTAGGGAGAGAAGAGAGGAAGAGAGGAAAAGGAGGAGAAAGAGAGGGGAGAGAAGAGAGTGAAGAAAGAGAGAATAGGAAGCAAAGAGAGAGAGTAGAGAGGAAGAGAGTAAGAATAAGAGGGAGGGAGAAGAAACAGAAGGAGAGAAGGGAGAGAGAGAGTCGAGGAGTAGAGAGGAAGAGAGAGAGAGAATGGGAGAAAGAGGTGAAAGGATCAGAGAAGTGTAAGAAAAGAGAAAGAGAGCAGGAAGTGAAAGGGTGAGAGTAGAGAAAGAGAGAGAGGAGACAGAGAGAGACAAGAGGGAGAAAGAGAAAGGAGAGAAGAGGAAGAGGAGAAGGAAAGAGAGAAGAGACAAAAGAGGGAGAGAGAGAAGAGAGAGTGAGTTTAAGAAAGAGAGAGGATGGAGAAAGAAGAGGAGAGGGACAGTAAAGAGAGAGAGGAGACAGAGAGAGCAAAAGAGGGAGGGAAAAGCAAGCAAGAAAGAAAGAGGAGAGAGAGGGGAAGAGAAAGAGAGGAAAAAGAAAGAGAAGAGAGGAAGAGAACGAGAAAGGTGTAGAGAGAGAGAGGAGACAGAAAGAGCAAGAGAGGAGAAAGAAGAGAAGAAACAGAAGGAGAGAGAGAGAAGAAAGAGAAAGATGGAGAAAGAGAAGGCACTGAAGAAACAGATAAAGAGAGAGGAGAGAAAAAAGGAAAATAGGGGGAGTAAAGAGAGAAAGAGAGAGGTGGCAGGAGAGGAGAGAAAAACAGAGAGAAGAAAGAGGAAGTGGGGAAGTAGAAGAGGAGAGAGAAAACAAACTTTAAGGCAAAATGGTACAACATTCAAAGAAGAAAATATGATATTAGGTCTTGTCCCATCACTCAGAAAACTGCAGCGTGGTTAAAAAGCTTCTAAAAGTGGATTTAAATAATAGATCTGCTTTATTCCTCTCATGTTGTCTCATAAATCAACATTTGTGTCCCGTTCACACCCTCCTCGTGTTAACTGGACTAATTACACTCACTCAGAGTCAAATACAGTTTATGTTAAAGAGCTGACGCTGCGTTCACTGAGTCATCAAAGCTGGGACCAGAGGAAACTCCCCCTGGGACGAAGAGGGGAGGGGAGGGGGGGGGGGGGGGGGGAGAGAGAGAGAAGGAGGTAGAGAGAGGGGGGGGGGTGGGAGGGGAGAGAGGGAAAGGGGAGGGGGAAGGGAGAGAGAGGAGGGAGAGAGAGAGAGAGAGAGAGGAGGAGGGAGAGAGAGAGAGAGGGAAAGAGGGGAGGGGGGGGGGAAGGGAGAGAGGGAGGAGAAAGAGAGGGGAGAAGGAAGAAAGAGAGGAGAGGGAGGGAGGGAGAGGGTAGGAGGAGAGAGAGGGGTGAGAGGAAAGAGAAGGGAAGAGAGAGAAGGAGAGGGAGAGAAGAGAGGAGAGAGGGAGAGAGAAAGGAGAGGGGAGGGGAAGAGAAAGAGAGAGGGGGAGAAGAGGGGAGGGAAAAGAGAGAGGGAGGGGGAGAGAAGGAGAGGGAGAGAGAGAGAGAAAGAGAGAAGAGAGAGAGAGGGAAGAGAGAAAGAGAGGAGAGGGAGAGAGAGGTGAGGGGAGAGAGGGGAGAGAGAGAGAAAGAGAGAGAGGAAGAAAAGAGAGGGAAGAGAGAGAAAGGGAGAGGAGAGAAGGGAGGGGAGAGAGGAGGGGGGAGGGGAAGAGGGAGAGAGAGGGAGATGGAAAAAGAGAGAAGGGGAGGGGGAGAGGGAAGGAGACAGGGAGAAGAGGGGAGAGAGAAGAAAGAGAGGAGGAAGAGAGAAAGAAGAGAAGAAGGGAGAGAGAAGGAGAAAAGAGAAAGAGAGGAGGGAGAGGGAAAAAGAGGAAAGAGAGGGGAGAGAGAGAGAAGAGAGGAGAGAAAGAGGAAGGGGAAGAGAAGAGGGAGGGATGAGGGAGAGTGAGACAGGAGAGGGAGGAGGGGGGACCATCTGGCAGGTGCTGTAATGAGGGTCGTGACCCCAGAACCCCCTGGAGCCCCCCCCTGATAGAGACCCTGCTGTAGACTGATATGATGAGGCCTGAAGGGGACGGAGCACAGGGGGATTATGGGAAATGTAAAGCGCTGTGTGGGGTTTGGGTGTAACTGAGCGAAAACAACATTGATCAAAACTGTGGTGAAAGATTATATTCACAAGCAGACTGTGGTCCAGGCAAATGAGACGTGCTTCCGATGAGTTTGTGCCGGAACAAATTTTTTTAGGAAAGCACATCAGTGAGTTGACTATTTCCACTTGTTCATTTTCAAGTTCTGTGACACTACAAACTTCACTTAAAGTAGACGAGATCAAACTGTTGTGATATTGTAGATCTGCACTACACTTTCACAGACTCTGTTTATGTATTTGAACTGGTTATAATAGTTTTAAGTTACATTAATTTGAGGTGCTGAGGTAAAAAAAAAAAGTATTATTATAAATCTAAAGTCAAACGGAAATAGACAACATGCAAAGTGTTCTCCTATTGCGTGTCTGTACCATACTGTAGTGTGTCATGATGACGCTTCTTCCTTTTCTTGTGTGTTTATTACACACCCATTGCGTAGAGGGATTATGGAGCTCAACAGTGTCCGCCCACTTGGTTCCACAATTTGGACCCCATGTTAAATTGCCATAGGGATTAGATAAAAAATTATATTCAAAGTGTGGAAACGTCCTCGGGGCTAAGCAGCTATGTGGTGAGTCAGGGGCATAAGACCTACATTTTTGTTTAAAACTTTTTTTAGCTTTATAAACTACAAAGTTATTACGACATTTTGACGAATTTAAGTTATAGATGTGGTTTTTAGACTGAAAACATCGTACTGTGGATCTGAGTTAGCACATGTGCTGTCTTTAAACTCTTAAATTAAATTTTTGAAAGCCTATGGCATTTAACATGAGGCAAAATCTTCCGAAGCAGGGCGATCTTCCATGTTGAGCTCTATTTGTTTATCAACAGGGGGATGTGGGTGCAGCCTGACAGCAGAAAGAGCCATGGCTGATGACACAAGTTGTAGCAGCAACGCTAGCCGCGCTGTCAACTAACTACAAGTTTCAGTTTTCATTAAGTTAGATTGCTTTTAGCTAAACAATAGTGTGGATTTACACAAAAAGTGAGAAAACAATATTTGTGAATGAAATTCCATCCTACGACTCAAACACGTTACAGTCAGGTGAGTGAAAAAACAGAACAACACCGTCTCAAGCTTCAGGAGCCAAACGTGTCAGACCAGTTCAGACTTGATCCAAAAGAGCTAACAGCCAACTAGACAGACAGCATCTCTTTCTGCAGGAGACATGAGTAGTAGAGCGACAAATGATGTTGACCAATAATCCCTCTATAAACACGTGTTTTGGTTGAGGACACGCAGAAGGTGTTTTTTAGGGTTAATGGGTAAGTTTAGGTCTGAGGCTTGGAGTTGGTTAAAATTAGGATTAGGATTTTGTTATTATTCATGAATAATAACACGTCTTTACATCTACTATAGCAAATTACAGTATGTTCATATACCAAATAGCGTGGTATGTTCACGCATATGTGAGAACAGGCTGTGACAACCTCCTGACAAAGGAGTGGATATAGTCTCTATGCAATCAGTTTTGTTTATTCATTAATTCATTTACTACCGCTTGTTCCTCTTAAGGGTCTTTCACATCAAGCCGAGGGTCGCCCGTCTGAACCAGTTTGGCAACTTTTGCCGACAGGCGACTCACGTGTGTTTGGTGTAAATGGGTTGTCGGGGTCAGAGGAGCGGAGCACGTCGTGGAGGCGGGTTTTTGAAGACTCGCAAGTAAAGTCGGTGTCGCCAGTTGCCGCAAATGCAGCTGTTTGATTGGCCCGTGACCACAGGAGAACCAGTGAATCAATGCGCAGGAATATAGTGCGGATAACCGAAAATGACGCTACGAAAAACAGTATTTAGCCGAGCATGGATTGTTGTTATTTACACGGCGTCAACGGGTCGTAACTACGAAGGAGAATGGTTCTATTTGGATGGAGAAAAACACGGGGGAGTTATGAGGACCGCAGTGCGAAGGCTGGACTGTGGAGGGAAATACGAGTTGAGCTTAATCCGTGAGGTAAGACTAGAAACTCTGTTTGCCGTCAAAGTTTGACAACTACTACTCGCGTGCAACTTATGTTTCGTCATTTTCGTCAAACGTTACATCACTGTTGCCTGTTTGGGTCGTGTTTGTCTGAATGTTCTTTCACATCGGTGCGCCCCATAGAGACAGCGACTGGGGGTTGTGTTGGTGTGAAATACCCTTTAGGGGTGGTGGGTGACTGGATAGCAGGGCTGTAGTCGACCAAAGAAATTCTTGGTCGACCGAAGACATGTTCCATCGACCGATTAATCGACTAAAAGAAAGCACGACAAAACCTTTTGAAGCTAAAAATATCTTCTGATTTGATCTTTTATTTACCCCAAACTATACTTGCAAAGACTAAAAATGTTGTGGAGTTCATGCAAAAATAACAGTCTTTTTAGAAAATGAATAAGAAACAGTGTGTTTATGTCGAAAAAGGCACAAGCACATCTTCAGAAAATTTACTGCATTTAAGTTGCTGTTCAATATAACTTCTTAACTAAAACAATGGGTCGACTATTGAAAATCTTGGTCGACTAAGACTCCATCGACCGACTAAATGACTCATAGACAACAACTCAGTCTTATCCCACTTCTATTACTTAATGTAACTTCTGTCTTCCCTGGTCAGTTCTGATCCGAGGCCACAGATCCTGGAGCTGTAGTGTCCGGTTCAGTGGGTTCGTTTGGCTGCTTCGGCACATTCACAGTGATGAGTCAGATTAACAGTGTGTTGTAGCGGTGCACTCAGTGAGATTGCAGATATCGACACGGACCAATGATTAAAGTGCTCTGAGTCGGACCAGGAAGTGCCCGCTTTGAGCCAAATTGAAAAGTCTGAAAACAGCTTTAATGGCTTTGTCTGAATCAAACGTCCACATGGTTTTAGCTCAGGACAAGGCACTGTCACTCGCCTTTTACTACAGCAGACACACAAAATGAAACTCTCTTCTTGGTGGTTTTTACAGTCAACATTAGGCTGTTTTTATGCACAAAAGTCCTTATTTCTATATGAAAACATGGCATTAATAAAACGTCAGTGAGCAAACTTCAGCACAGGTTTGAAGTTTTAAATGTACCTACAGCACATCTCTGTTCACATGTGAATATACATCCACATCTTAAACAAGCTGCATTCAGACCAGACAGCGCTGGAGTGTGTTCAGTTTACACATCTTGAGGTGTTTTCTGAATAAGCAAGACAAAACTTGGGAAGTAGACGCTCCAACCTGCAGCAGGCACTTTGGCCTCATCAAGTTGGGCTCTGCTGAACTTTCAATGCCTGAACGCCCGCGTCTACCCATCAGACACTGCTTTCCTGTGACGTAGCACTACGTCATGTGCTACGTGATATGCTTGAGCTTGATATGCTTGATATGCTTGATATGCTTGTGCTACGTGAGATGCTTCTCGAGCAGGATGTCACTTGACATCCTGCTCGAGAAGCATCTGGCTGCAGACCTCTTGCTGCAAGCCGTAAAAAGCTCTCCATACCCATCGGACACCCATATTTGGCAACTGTCGACTTTTCACTAAGCTGTAAACTTACCCAAATGACCTGATCTGACCCCAGCCCTTATCCTAACCCTAACCTTTCCGTCTTTGGGGTGTAAATGTTGAAGATTATTAAATTAGCTAGCATAGCCACGGACAAGAGGTGACCATAAATGGGCTTCAGGTGTGGTGGACAAGCAGGTGATTCTGGTCTGTGACAAGAGGTCTGTGGAGTCAGACGTTCTTATCCTGCTCTGTTCTCACATCAAGAGGAAAGAAAGCCTGTTTACTTATGTCCCTTGATACCTTTTTTTAATTTGTCGAAAGGTTGCTTGTTTTTGCGCTTATTTCAAAGGCTGGGTCGCTTGTCGATCTCTGAAAGTCTGGCAACCCCGACACGGCAAAGCAAACAAGATGGAAATACAGACCGACGTAGAGCTCAATGCTGTGTTTAAACCACTACTGGAGAAGTACAGACACAGCCAAAAGACATTGCATAAAGGAGGAGAGAGTTGTAAAGTCTCTCTCTCTTTCTCAACATGATCTGCCTACGTACAAAACCAAGCCTTTTGCAAAAAGTGGGAACGCAGAGAAGCACGTCGGGATGTAAAAAGTGTTCTTGTCCCCAACGCCTCGACGTGCTTTGAAGCATTTTGGGCACCTGTTGGGGCGTCAGCTTCAAAAATATTCTGCGTCGATATTTACTTCAACTCGCAAAATTGGACACTTCAACGCTGTCCCGTCTGAACGCAGCACAAGACATAGAGTTTTGAACAAAGCAGCCTTTCCTGTGCAGTCCTCAAACGCAGGGTGTACACTGACTGGTCACTCTGGTTTCAAGGACTTTCTTACTTTTAACTTTCAAGCACATCCGACTCACACAGGTGTTCTTCTCCCTCATAAACCTAAAACAACATTCACATGGTCTAATCCTGCAGCTCACGTCCTCCTCCAGACCAAACCTCATACATGTCCCAGGAAATTCACATGAAGGAACAATAAAGTCTGCAAGTACAAGAGCACGACTTTCACAGTGAACAAAAGAATCCTCTTGGAGAAATATTAAAATGACAAAAGACATGTCACACATAAACAAGAACAACACGAGTCTCTGGACACGACATAAACTTCAGTTAATACAAACATTGATCTGTCAGAATAAAGTACAAGAACACAGTTTATGTTTAAGCCTTTGCAGCTTCTCTGATTCTTTTGTGAGTCTGACTTACAGCGAACACGAGGGAGGTTTGACTTTATACTGTTTTATGCAAATGTGTGAATAATTTTACATTAAATACAAACAAATGGAACAGTGAGCCGCAATAAAACACTGATGTGGGACGGAGATAAAGGCTCGAATTATCAGGAAAATGGACAAAAAAAGGTAGGTTAATGTCACGCTAGGGAATATTTTAGTCAATAAAATGAGCAGTCAAGACATTACAGTGTACCTTTGACAAAAAATATGTGACTATGAGGAGTTGGTTTAGCATAAGAATGACTTTAAGATGATCCATCAGGGTTAGGCTTTCTAAAAAAAAAATCAGTTTATAGCACTGATATTCTATCTATCAGTGCTATAATATATTCTATCTATCTACAAGTATCTATCTATCTATCTATCTATCTATCTATCTATCTATCTATCTATCTATCTATCTATCTATCTATCTATCTATCTATCTATCTATCTATCTATTCAAAAGACATTTAGTATTAAAGCATTTAGTTCTTAAATGGTGCGCTTGTTATTGTTTTTAGTTTAAGCTAGCTCTTATTAGCATACGGACTTGTGCTGGTCACTGAAAGAAACAAAAAGTGCAACTAAGGCTCCAAAAAGTTTGCATAAGTCAGCAAAAGTTTTGCAGTATAGTTGAAAAGCTGAATTAGCTCAGGCAGGAGTGAAATACCGTTGGTTACGGCATTAGATTTGATAAAATAATATGAATACTTTACATTTATAGTTATATAACACAACATATGACACTCAAAGACGCTTAAGTTACATCATTCATTCATTCTACACTGGATGGTGGTATACTGAGGTCACAGCTGCCCTGGGACAGACTTACATAAGTGAAGTTGCCAAACTGCACCATCAATTCCTCTAACCTTGGGGACTTAGGACTCAGACTCGAGTCCGACTTAAGTTCCTATTCTCTGAGACTCGAGACTTGACTTGGACTTGAGATTTGAGACTTGTGAACATTACAAGTCAATGCGTTGCCGTGGCGAATCCACACTCACTCTCTTTCCTTCTCTCTTTTCCCACATTAATGTGAGAGACGCTGAAAAAGCAGCGTCTCTCACGTGTCTGATGTTAATGACGTCAGCAGATGTGACAGCTACTAGATTCACAACAACAGAAGCGCCTGGCCGTGGCGAGCTCGGCAGACACACCGCTGAGTCCGCTGCTCTGCTGCCGTTTGTTGTAACATTTGCGTTTAAGGACTTTGTGCAGCGTCACGACAAGAGAACTGCCAAATGCAAAATATGTGAAGTTCAAATTTGTGACGCCAAGACGACGACATTGAACTTTAAGACACTTGGAAACGCACAAGGAGAGGTGAGTTAGTCAAGTGTTAGGAGCAACCCGAAAATGTCAGTGCATCACTATATTCACCTTTTGCAGTGAGCTTATTAAACATAAATATAAATGAATTGTTTGTTTTTGGAATGTTAGCGCAACGCCACACACCATGCACAGGGAAAAGCGAGCAACCAACGCTAATATAGTATATGCATGAGGTTACAAACGAAGCCTGTTTATTTTTATTTTTTATATCAACAGGTACAACAAATATATGATTTAAAAGCGACATCCACTTGCAGCTGACGTCTTTATTGAAAAGTTACATTTAAAATCAATCTAATAAAATATGCCAATATATAGAATAAATTGACTACATATTCAAAAATATGTATATATAGTAGCGACTTGAGACTGGACTTGGACTTGTGGCCAAAGACTCTCTGCCTCCAACCATCACAAACTCTTCACTCACACCAGATCTACACCAGGCAGTCTGGGAGAAGTGTCTTGCCTAAGACACAACAACAGTTTTTCCTCCAAATGAATTTTTCATGTGTAAATCTCAAAAGTTGTGAGTTTTCTTTGAAAGTTTTAGAGGAAAGTTATACAAAAACAGAGATGGCACCAGATCATTCTCCGAAAAAAAAACAACATACCCATTAAACCCAAAAAATGTTACCATGTGGTATTTTAAGTTTTGTTTTTTTTTGTAACATATTGAAAAAGAGATTCTGAACCACAGTGGGACATTCCTGGTTAAATAAAGATGAATAATAATAATGTACTTTTAAGTGTTTATTCTCAAAAAAATGAAGCAGCTGGATGAATGTGCTGTTAGACTGTGGATTTGTTGTTCTGATAATAACAATGACAAAATTACAGAAATAATCTAAAAAATGCAGCCTTGTCAGTTCAAACGACTCGAATCCAGTTTGAACATCTCAATTGTCCAAAGCCACTTGATGTTTTTGTCCCGGAGGTCAACCCCAAACTGCAGAAACATTTACTAAACAAAGACTTGAGAACATCAGACCAGCTGCTGCTTCAACACTGAACCAGAAGTCATTATTTTAAACACAAAACACAAAACAAGCAGCTTCAGAACGGCCCTGTTTACACAAATACAATAGAGTCAATTATCTGGAGTTTGCAGCTCAATTTGTTTTCATGTAGAGCTGGGACATAGTCGCAAAAACACATTTCTGAATATATACTGTATTTATTTTAAATAAATTGATGTATAGATTGTGCAAAGCTGCCACTATTAGGGCTGGGTATTGCCAAAAGCCTTCCGATACGATACGTATCCCGATACATGTTAATCCTGATATAATTTCCTTAATGTGTCACATATCAAGTGTCAAATGCAAAAGAATTTTATTTTCAAACTACTCTTTATGTTACATACAAGTGTCTTACAAATTAGCTATTGTTTGGCTAAATAGTTTCAGCCTTAACCCTGCTGTCCAGGTTTATAAGTGTAAATTATATTCATTTTAGTATGCCGATACGTATCCCGATACACCTTCCTGTAACGATACGCGTATTGCCAATGAGCTTGTCACGATATATCCCGATACCGATACATTGAGTACAGCCCTAGCCACTATTGTTGGTAAAATGTTAGGATGCACCAGATATTGACGACACAAGATCTGTTTCAGGTCATTTTTAACTACTGTTAATATTGCTTTGTGAAAATTTCCAAAACAGCTCTGAACTACGATTAAACAAAAACTAGACAAGTACTAACCAAAAGTCAAACAAGAGAAAGTATATTTGGGGTTGAGGGCTGATGTTCTTCCGCGCTGAGTATCCCGTCGAGATTTGCACCCCCTTAAGTTAGTGCAAAAAAAAACTGCAAAAATTAAATATTTTTAAATTACTGTCTGTCGCTAAACTTCATCCAAGCCCCATCTTAAACCTAAAACAGTACAAATGTGCCTGTCACTCCACAATTGAAGTCACTTGCAAGTATTAGCATAGGTTTATTTATTAAACTGCCAGAAACGGTAAAAAAAATATTTTTTTCAGTTGTAACTTTAGATCGACAATCATATGAGATTAAAAAACGTCCGTTAAGAAAGTTTAGTAACGTTTATTTTTGTGAAAGTCACTTAATATCTTGTACTTTCTACATTCATAAAAAACATTTAATTTAACCATTGATGCACCGATCCGATACTGTGATCGGATATTGTTTCAGCTGATATCTTAGTTGTGACTTTAATTGGACATAATGAGACTGATTGGTGTTGATCCAGAACGTCTCATAATATTGGACATTTTATTCAGATTAAGTTGTTAACAGTTACATAGCATTAAATGCCAAAATGTCTTATGCTTTGATAAGTAGGAAAAGCAATTTCAGTCCTTACACTGGTATCGGTTGATATCTATCGGGTATCGGCAGACACTTAAAACCGAAGTATCGGAATCGGTATCGAAACTGAGAAGGCTGGATCGGTGCATCCCTAAATTTAACACGAGTTGTTTGCTTGACTTTATTAACAGACAGATATTGTGTTTTCACAAGGTTAAGCTCATATGTAACCTAAAATAAACATATTTGGAAAGTAAATGATAAATATAACATATTCTATGTTATTTCAACTCATGTTGCCGTAGTCAAACACTGACGTTTATGTGACGGTGCAGAAGCTTCTGAGCATGCGCACATCGACTTTTGAGTCCAATTCGGCACTGACTCCGATTGGGGAGTGACAGGGCCAAAACTTAGCCTATTTCCCACGGGGAGGTTGTTCATTGGTTTGGTGTGGTGTGTTTTTATGCTTTGTCCGTTTTATTGGAAAGTGCTTTGGTCACCTTGAGTGTTGTAAAGGCCGTAAAAAAGAAAGAATGATTGATTGTTTCATTGATTGATTAATTGATTGATTGATTGATTGATTGTGCCCAGGGCATTGTGAGCTTTAATTTGGTAAAGTTTAAAGATTCTAACCAGGTCATGTTGGGGAGAATAAAGTGATTTTACTTCCACCAGTCTGTGTCTTGTGTATTTCCTTGGTGCTTGTGTGGGACGTGTGGGGTATGGGCAGGGGAGGTGGGGGTGAGGAGGAGTGGGGGATGAGTGAGGGAGGAGGAGGAAAGGGGGAGGGTCAGACAGACTGCGGTGATTACAGAAAAGCTAAAAGAGGCCATTAGAGGAGCAGCTTCGTGATGACAGGCTTTCACTGAACACACTCTGCTCCACTGTAATTATGTGTTTATCACTAATACACCAGAGTCTCTCCATCAATAAGAGAGAGAGAGGGATGGAGGGAGAGAAGGAGGGAGGGAGAGAGAGGAGAGAGAGGGATGGAGAGGAGAGAGAGAGACACCAGAGTCTCTCCATCAATAAGAGAGAGAGAGGGATGGAGAGAGAGAGAGAGGGATGGAGAGAAGGAAGGAGGGAGGGAGGGAGGGAGAAAGAGAGAGAGACAGGCCTTCACTGAACACACTCTGCTCCACTGTAATTATGTGTTTATCACTACACCAGAGTCTCTCCATCAATAAGAGAGAGAGAGGGATGGAGAGAGAGAAACCAGTCTCTCCATCAATAAGAGAGAGAGAGAGAGAGAGGGAGGAGAGAGGAGAGAGAGACACCAGAGTCTCTCCATCAATACGGAGAAAGAGAGAGAGAGGAGAGAGAGACACCAGAGTCTCCATCAATACGGAGAAAGAGGGAGAGAGAGAGAGAGGGAGGGAGGGAGGAGAGAGGGAGAGAGAGAAACCAGAGTCTCTCCATCAATAAGAGAGAAGGAGAGAGAGAGGGATGGAGGGAGGGAGAGAGGGAGGGAGAAAAGGAGAGAGAGACAGAGAGAGAGACAGGCTTTCACTGAACACACTCTGCTCCACTGTAAATGTGTTTATCACTAATACACCAGAGTCTCTCTATCAATAAGAGAGAGAGAGGGAGGGATGGAGAGGAGAGAGAGAGACACCAGAGTCTCTCCATCAATAAGAGAGAGAGAGAGATGGAGGGAGGGAGGGAGGGAGAGAGAGAGGGAGGGAAGGAGGGAGAAAGAGAGAGAGAGGGATGGAGAGAGAGACAGGCCTTCACTGAACACACTCTGCTCCACTGTAATTATGTGTTTATCACTAATACACCAGAGTCTCTCCATCAATAAGAGAGAGAGAGAGAGAGGGATGGAGGGAGGGAGGGAGGGAGGGAGGGAGGGAGGGAGGAAAGGAGAGAGAGAGGGATGTAGAGAGGGATGGAGGGAGAGACACCAGAGTCTCTCCAGTAATACAGAGAAAGAGAGAGAGGGAGAGGTTGGGAGGGAGGGAGAGAGAGAGAGGGAGAGAAACCAGAGTCTCTCCATCAATACGGAGAAAGAGGGAGAGGGAGAGAGAGAGGGAGGGAGGGAGGAAGGAGAGAGGGAGAAACCAGTCTCTCCATCAATATGGAGAAAGAGGGAGAGAGAGATAAGGAAAGATAGAGAGAGAAAGAAGAGACGAGGTAGGAGAAAGAGAGGGAGAGAGAGAACCCAGAGTCTCTCCATCAATAAGAGAGAAGGAGAGAGAGAGGGGGGGATAAGGAAAGATAGAGAGAGAAAGAAGAGACGAGGTGGGCGAGAAAAAAGGAGAGGGAGAAACCAGAATCCCTCCATCAACAATAAGAAAGAGAGAACGCGAGAGAGAGGAGAGAGCGAGAGAAAGAAGAGAGGAGGGGAGAGAGAGAAGGTGAGGGAGACACCAGAATCTCTCACTACTTAGAAAAAGAGAAAGAGAGTAGTGGAGAGGGAAACAGAGACGGAGGAGACACCAGCAACTCTCTGCTTTTGAGAAGAGAGAGAGGGAGAGAGAGAGAAGGATGAGAGAGAGAAAGAAGGAGAGGGGGAGACAGAGGGAGAGTGAGAGAGAGGGCAAGAGAGGGAGGGAGAGACACTAGCTAACACAACTCTGCATTGGAGAGAAAGAGGTGGAGGGCGTGAAGAGAAAGAGAGATCAGTAACTCCATCAAAAGAGAGAAGAAAAAGAAAGAAAAAAGAGGGAACAAAAAAGAGAAATAGAGGAAGAAAGAGACAGGAAAGAGGCAGAGCAACAAGAGGCGTGAAAGGACAGAAAACAAAAAGGAAGCAGAGGTAAGAGAAAGAAACAGCGAGAGAGGAGGGAGAGAGAGAGAGGGGTGTACACGTTGTCTCTGTGGTCACTCTCACATCTCAAACAAAGTTGCAGAAACGATCATCAACAAATCCTTATCTGGACTTTACCGACTCTCAAACAGACTGTTCTTCAAATCAAACACGACTTCTGGACGTTTTCCCAGGCAAGAATTATTCTAGGTTAAAAGTCAAAGTCCAAAAACTCCTCCCACAAGCACATTTCAAACTAAACTTTCTGCTGGAAAAGCCTGAGGAGAAGGTGAAAGGAAGGTCTGGGAGTGGAGAGCAGCAGTGTGTGGTTGGTTTAACAGCAGGTGTTTGTGATCAGCACAGTATTGAGTGGACAAATCAATGCTGATGTCACGCAGAGTCGAGAAATAATACTGGTGTTGGTGGAACACAAGAGGAGCAGAGACTTGGGTTAGGGTTGATCATTTTCGAACTAAAATTACCCAAAAATTAAGTTTCTGAATTAAAAAAAAAATCATAAATAGGTCTATTATATTATCAGAACATGTTTATCTTTTGACTTGTATGACTGCGAATTCATTTCTATTGAATTGCCTGTTATCATTTTCCAAAAGTCAGAACTCTGCTCCAAACAACATGCATTAGGTTGTCTGTGGATTCATTATAAAAACACAGGCTGATCATAATGAAATGACTGAATCTCTATTATTAAAAGTGATTAATTAACAGCTCAAGGCAGCAGCAGTTTAAACATTATGTTCCCTGACAAACACACACAAACACTAGAGACAGAGTGAGTGAGCACAGACTGTCCACTCAGCTCCAGCTTCATTCACAAAAACACAGAGCATTACAAAAACATTTACGATGAGAGACAAATTATTCTCTTTGACATGTATTTACATTTTTCTAATCCTCTTTTGGCACAATGACAGATACTTTTCACTATCACAGCTTTGGAAAAGGTTTTTTAAACACAAAAGTGAAGCAGGCTCTGTACAACCAATCAGTCGTCATCCCAAAGAGTCACATAGAGACTCACATGGCTCTGCATTACAAGCTTGAAAAGACACCAGCTGTAACGGTTACCAGTTTTTCTCAAACTTTTTATATAAAGTACAACCAAAGAAAGCTTTACAGATGTAGCTTTACAAGTAGTACCTTATCCAAATCTGGTCTATGACAAGACTATTCAAGACCTAAGCCATTTTTATGCAGGGATACACTACTGCTACACTACTTAGTTTTATAAAAAAAATGACTCAAAAAGAGCAAAAATATTGAATATGAAATGTCTCTATATTAAAACAACAAAAGAACTAAACTATTCATTTTCTACCACTTGTTCCCATTAGTGGTCCCGTGTGACTGGAGCCTATCCACCAGGCAGGGAACACACTGGACAGTGGCCAACTTGTTACATACGCCTCCCGTACACAGACTGCGAGGTGAGTTTGGTCCGAGACGTGTCTGAGTTTCTTGCGAAGTGCCTTGTTGACCAACTCCAGTCCACTGCGGTCCGTTATTCACGTGGATTACCGCGAGAATGCTCGTATGACTTGAAAGTCGCATCAGACCACTGTGACCTCCGAAATAGACTCTCTACGGCGCGACTCTCGTACATGCGCTCGCACTGCACCGAGGTCTGTGTCCAAGGGCACATTGGTTTTAAGCACTTTCTAAGTCCCGCCTCGCACCGAACTCGGACTCAGTGTACGGCAGGGGTTAGACAGACAAACATGCATGTTTTTGGAGGTGGGAAACCGGAGTACTCGGAGAAAACCCACGGTGACACGAGGAGAACATGCAAACTCCACCCAGAGAGATCATGAGATGTTGATATGGTCCGACCTGGGAGTCGAACCCATGATCTCTTTATTGGGAAGCCAGAGCTTTAACCACTCTGCTACTGCACCCCAGAGAGACTAAACTAATGAGACTAAAACTGATGAAGTGTCCCTGAGTCAGCAGAAGCCACCAGTGGTACATGTACCACGGTTTGAGAAACATTAGGTTAGAGCATTTGGGGCAGAGCAGAGCTTAGCTAGATTGTTTGCTATTGCTGACAATTGAAGATTTACTAGTGATGGGAAGATTACCCGATTTGCACCGATACATCGATGTAAACATGCGCGATGCGAGTGCGTCGGTAGAAAGGAGCTACATCGATGCAGATCGTGTGACAAAAGCAGCCTGCATCAGATTATCAGACTATTTACCGATGAATCTAGATTTTTCCACGATTCACTGATTAAAGTGTTCTCCTACACAGACACAGACACGCACATACACTCACTCACTCACAAGCTGAAGCTGACACTGCTGCTAACGCTGTATATTTCTGACATTCCTTATGTAGGCTGTTTTGGTTTACTTTCACCTAAAGATGTGCCAACAACAAATAGCTCTGTTCTGGCGTTTGTCTCTTTCAGTCAAAGCACCTTTCATTTTCACGAAGCTTACGTAATAACAACAAAACAGTGTCCAATTCAACTGTTGCACAACAATTCCTTTCAAACTGACTCAAAAACATCTTATTTAGGATAAAAATCTAACTTGTTCATCTGTGTCAGTGATAAATGTGACAAAAACAAGAGTGTTCCTGTATTCTGCCACTAAAGTGGATTGTCTTTTTGTTATCAGGTTGTTTCTGCTTTTTCTTAATTGAGTTAGGCTTTGAGCGCAACCTCCTTCTCTTGACTCTTTTTTCCAATCAAAGCTGACATTTGAAACACTGTGAAGTCACCCACTTAACCTCTATAGTTTAATATTTCTCACAACTCCTTCTCAAACCGAGCCCCCGCCAGTATAGCTTTCGAGCGAAAACAGAAAATCCATGCTCCGTCCATATTTTTGTCGTGTTGCAGAAGAGAAACGCAGCGAGAATGATAAAGTGCTGAGCTAAACAGTCCTGGTGATCTGAGAGCTGAGGAAGGACCAGAGCTGGAGACTAACATCAGATTTATCATCCACAAAGCTCAGACTCAGAGGAGCTGCTGCTGCTGAACACTGCACTGTCAGCCAAAGCAGCTCCAGGACTCAAACTGGACTCAACCAAGACCTACACAGGACAATAGGGCTGGGACATAGTGGCAAAAATAAAAACACAGGAAAACATACAACAAAATGTCAAAAATATATTAAAGAAAGGTGACACTTGTTGGAGACACCATTACGATTCATTGCTGTGATTGGCTAAGCACAAACCCAAAGTAGGCCGCACACCCAATCAGCTCAAAGTAGAGCTGTGATATGACAAAAAATGTATATCACGATTTTCTTGAAACTGTATCACAATTTAGAGTTTATCAGGATTCACAGATGTTTTTTGAGCTAAAATAAAAATCCTCTGCTTCTATTGTTTAATATTGCGATAACAATCAAATCTTTGGGGAAATCATCATATCGTGATTCACAGAGTTTCTGTGAATGCAGTTCCTTACTCAAAAACACATGTTGACAGACTTTTTCTGTTCGTCAGCCACTGTAAAGCGTAAGTGAAAAGGTAATTTTCAATCGGAAAACTGCAAACTTTTGGGAAAAAAGGGATCCGTCTTTTTCATTGCCTTCATTTACCTCATTAAGGCATTATGAATAAGTCTACAGAAATCATGATGAAATCAATATGGCTTTAGTCATGATCCAAATGTTATTGAACACCCCTATCTGCTTCTTCAGAAAGTTCTACTTTATTGTGATTGGTTACATTCAACATTCAAAGTATGACAAAGTGTAACTGGTATAGACCCACACGAGGGACCAGGTCGGTGAAGTGTGTGGTGGTATGGGATAAACTCACCCCCTCAGGTATAAAGGCAGGACCGGCAAACTGGGCTAACAGGAGCGTTCCCTTTAGCTCAACGTGTTTGTCAGTCGCCTGCAGAACGAAAGATCCTGGTTCGACTCCCGCTCAGGACGATACTAACCACTATCGTCACAAAAGCACAACCAATAGGAAATGTGGATAAGACAAATAATTGTTATTGAAGCAGATAATGAAGTGATCCGATGTGAGATTTCACTAAAAAAACAGATTGTCACTGGCATGAGCTCAAATTCAATTTTTATCACAATATTGCCCAGACCTAGCTCAAGTATTTCGTTAAACGTCTGCAAAGTCTTACACAAGTCAATGTACTTAATGTAGGACCTTTAATACAGATGGAGTGCATGAAAATATAATACTGTTTTAAACTGTTTCTTATTGTAAATGTCCACACTTTATGACATTTAAAGCTCTATATATTGTGATGTTTTGATTTTGTGATGTTTTGATCTGAAGTGCAACAGAAACACGTGAAGGCCAATAAGGCAAACTACTGTTTAACAATGAGTTGGATTATCAGAGAGAATTCATCGAAAGAATGGCTTGGTAAGACTATTGCCATTCGCAGTAATCAAGACCAAAACCACTGGAGTCAAGACCGAGACGAGACCAAGACCACAGTTCATCGAGACAAAATCAAGACCATCTTTGTAATTTTGTACAATTAACAGTGTCTACAGGATCTTAAACTGTCTTGGACAGATCCAAACGCTCCTGGAGCAAGTTTAGCAGAGCACAGTAGTAAATGTAGTCTCAGTGTCGAAGACAAGACCGAGTCCAAATGTGCTCAAGTCTGAGACGAAACCAAGAACTTAAAAAAGTCACAAGACTGGTCACAATTACTCCAGCCAACAACACGCAGGGAATGCTTGTGGTTGGTCGGAGGTTGAGGCGCCAGGTGTTTAGGCGAATCCCTCTGCTGAGCTGCTCCAGACCATCACTGACTGAGACGGGGTTGCTGTGTAAAGCACTTCTATCTTAAATAAACCATCATCATTTATCATTCACACTACACTACAAGAGAGTCTCACAAGTTCCACTAGTGACTCAAAAAGAAAGTCTGGGCTTTTGAAGTCAAGTTAAATGGACTTTGGTATTCCAAAAATAAAAAATCCATCTGCAACAAATGTTTCAATTAATCGCAAATAATTGGTTTTACCAAAATAATTGGCTCTGTGCACAGAACTTCAGTTGGTTTGTATTTGTTCAAAATAGCTAACTTCTGTACATACAACCACTTCCTGTTAGCATTAGCATTTAGATATAATCATGTCTTTTTTCAAACACACAAGTGTCTCTGATGAAATATTCCTCTGATTTGTAAAGTCTTTAACATGTTTTCTGTAACATTCACACAACTGTCTGATCTAAAGAGGATTTATTAGTTTTAAACTGATGTAGTGAAAACCTCATAGAAGAGAATTGAACAGGAAATGGTTGTATGTACAGGATGTACTATTTTGAATGAAAATAAGCAAGCCAACTGCACAGAGCCTACTGTCAAACAATTTAGCAATCGAATAGGCTAATCAAAATTGGTCATTATAGGCTTCATGCCTTGTGAGCTGAGAAAGACCACACGTTGATGCAATGATATAAAAATGTAAGTCATTTTAGAGTTTTCGATGTAAACACTACTTTGTCTGTAAATCTGCACCTCCAGAACATTCTCAAGTGACAATGCCTCAACTCAAATTTAGCAAAAATCTTGTATTCAAATGTTTTTTGCCTTCTGATCCACTAAACCAAATACAGTATTTGCAGCTGGATGTGATAGCAAAGCATTGAAAACTACTGCACTAGAAAAGAATCAACAAAATCTACTCGAACAAACCAAGACAACTGTGAACGCACCCTCAGTCAGCCTCATGAACCAACACAAAACAGAAAAGCACAGTCAACAAATAAGTAAGAAGAATTATCCCAAAAACACCATCTAAAGTTGGTCTGAATCTGACTGAACCAGTATTCTCAGACCAAACACAGCTCTACAGCACGATGCAGCTCAGTGTTTCTGTCCGGACAGTGCAGCCCCGGTCCTGCATTGCCCCGGGACCTCTGCGGGCCCCTCTCCAGCCCATTTGGACCAGCACGAGCTCTGCACCAGCCGTACCACCGCTGCAGTGCGTGCGTGCGTGCGTGAGTTTGCGTGACAGATGGACCGAGAGTCATCACCACCACCATCATCAGCAGCAGCAGCACCGCTCTGCCTGACAACAGCGCGGAAAAGACGCACGTACGGTACCGCGAGCAGAACCGGAGCGGCAGTGACGATGATGATGGTGACGGTGGTGATGAAGAGGCTGATGATGATGATGCAACCCCCGGTGTGAGTCCCAGCCGCAGTTCTCCCATTTTCCCGCAGTCAGAGGAGCAGCGGTGATGTCAGAGCCGCGGCCCCCTCCTCCCCCCCTCTGCCCGGTGCTCGCGCGCTTCTCCCGGTGCTCTCCCGCGCCTCCCCCCAGTCCTCGCGCTCACTCACCTGTCTGTCCCTTCCCCAGAGTCTTCTCCAGGCGGTACGGGCCCACGTAGTTGGTGTAGTGGCCGCTGTTGGCCTCTTTCCCCGCGGATGTCATGTTCCGTGTCGGCCCGGGCGGGGGGGATGCTGCTGTGAGTGCGCGAGGGGCCCGTGCCGTGGCCGTAAATCCCTGTGCGCGCGCGGTACGCTCACGGTGCGCGGTGCATGTAGCGGTGCTGGGGTCTCGCTCAGGAGGCGGACGGGACCCCGGGCTGGATCATGGCTCTGTGGCCCCGCTGGGTGTGATCTGAGGACGGGACAGCGCGAGTGATGCTGCCGCTGCTGCTGCTCCACAGCTGCGTCAGCGCACCCGCCGTCACACGGACACTTCCGGTTTGTGCGTAAAAATAAAGACCTCACAAGATTTGGCCTGTGGTTCGCACGAGACTGTGACATTCTGTTCTTTAGGTAAAATGTGACATGTTTGAGAAAAATACCATGATATTTACTTTTGCTCTTATGTGAGGTTATATACTTTGTGTCCCAAGGAAAGAGGACGGTGGTTTGGATGATTTTTATCAGAAGTTTCTATTTATTTGTAGCAAAATGTAAGATTATTCATAGAACAAAAAAGACAAAGTTCTTTTTAGTGCTTTAAACGGGAAAAATGAAGCTTCATTTCCAATTAGTGTCTCGGGAGAACATACTGTAGGCCAGGGGTGGGCAATTATTTTTTGCCAACCCGGAAAAGTGATGGAGGGCCGGTCCGTGGTCATTCGTTTGACAAATTTCAACATTATAAGCACATTTTTTGCAAAACAGGTTTTTTAATCTATTATTTTGACCATTTTTGATGATAATTACGAAAACAAGCAAAGACACATGCTCCATAAATCAATCAAATAAAAGAAGTAGAGTAACGCTTATTCTCAAAAGAGTGCTGAGGGCCAGATTAAAACAGTCCGAGGGCCGCAACTGGCCCCCGGGCTGCAGTTTGCCCAGGTCTGTGTAGGCCTACATCAAGTGCATACTTGCCTATTTAAAGCACTGGTCCAATCCTTTACCATTTGCCACAAAGATGTTTTTTATGTCAAAGATACTTTACCCACTTTAAATCTGGTGTGAGCAATTACCAAACTGGTAGGGCTACGCTCAGTGTATCGGTGACAAACTTGTTGGCATCATATATATATATATATATATATATATATATATATATATATATATATATATATATATATATATATATTTTTTTTTTTTTTTTTTTTTTTTTTTTTTTAATTTTGATCAATAAAACATATTTTGATTTGTTTTGTATTGAGGGAATTATATTGGGATAAAAAGGTATTGAGATATGTATCATATGAAGGCTCTTGTCCCAGCCCTAGATTTGAGCAGGGCATGAGCTGAATTTGTTGTTCTGGTCCGCTATGCTGGCTGTGTTATGTCTGGGATTAAATGGATGTCTTACCATTTAAACCAGATTTTGTTACACAGTTAAGACACTATAGTCCTGGTTTAGTCCAGGTTCAGAATTTGAGGTCTAGTGTTGTTCAAGATGTGGTTTATGTTGATGTAATCTAAATATAGGTTTAGTCTTGGTTTGGAACATGGTCTTGTCTCACTACTGCTTTACTCTATTGTTAGATTTTGTATTTATCACAGAAAAATGTGTTTATTTAACACGTGGTACAGAGACACACCAACCATTAATATGATGTTGTGTTTTTTTTTTTTTTACTCAGTTTCCCCTCAAACATTTGCTAGTATCTTATTTTGAAAGCACATTGCTCCTTTTGCGCTTTCCCTGTTCTAAACTACGGAAGCTTCATATGAGACGGCGCATGCGCAGGAGTGACGGGCTCAGACTCCGCTTTTGAATGGACCACGGTGAGTTTTATGGGACTTTGCAGAGCTTCTGGAAAAGTCACTGTTCATGAACGAACTCTTTGAAGGTCTGACGTTAGTAACACGTTTTTATTTCAGTTCTAGGCCTATTTTAGTTCATTTATTTGAGTAATCACTTTGAAAATGATGGGCATGCAGGCTATGATAGTAAATTTGATGCTGCAAGTTTTTCATTTTCAAAAAGTTGCTGTTTTTAGACACAATCCGAGCATCCATCAGAAAAGTGGCCACAGATAACAGAATAATTTCATTTTTTAATAACATGTCATTACGGCGCTCCATAGTACTCACGAAAAAAAAAATATTTATCTCGTAATTACGAGATAAGATCTCGTAATTACGAGAAAACTATCTCGTAATTACGAGATAGTTTTCTCGTAATTACGAGATAATTTTCTCGTAATTACGAGATAATTTAAATGGCTTTTCCCACATTCTGTATACCCACACGCTTCGTATAGGCTAAGCTAGTGACTTTATCCACAACGAGTAGTCTTTTCTGTGCTAGCTTGATGTTTCTAAATAGCTAAGATGTGCTTGTGGATTTCGTTATGTTAAATTAAGTGTCTGTGGTCTTCACTGCAATGTTAACGGTCGACAAAAAGTATGAAAATAGCTCATAACGTGACTGTCAACTCATGCTACAGTTAGCATGCTATTATAAAGACGGCCAGTGTGTGGAGCTGTTCACCCACCAGAAAGAAGCTAGTGGTAATCGGCAGGTTTTTTAAATAAAACTCGATCTTCTTGACTGTTGACAGTCAGTCTCACTCATCCTTAGAAATGTGCGGCAGTTTTTCTGTGGCTCCAGCGTCTAGTTTTCAATTTATTTGGCCAAAAAGAAGAGAAGTGCTGTACATTTGCTACACTTCCGCATGGATCACCCAGAGTGGGCGGGTACTGCAAAAATGCCCGTATGTTGCAAGTCTGTTGCAGCACTTCTCTCCATTATGGCCAAATAAATTGAAAACCAGACGCTGGAGCCACAGAAAAACTGCCGCTCATTTCTAAGGATGAGTGAGACTGACTGTCAACAGTCAAGAAGATCGAGTTTTATTTAAAAAACCTGCCGATTACCACTAGCTTCTTTCTGGTGGGTGAACAGCTCCACACACTGGCCGTCTTTATAATAGCATGCTAACTGTAGCGTGAGTTGACAGTCACGTTATGAGCTATTTTCATACTTTTTGTCGACCGTAAGCATTGCAGTGAAGACCACAGACACTTAATTTAACATAACGAAATCCACAAGTACATCTTAGCTATTTAGAAACATCAAGCTAGCACAGAAAAGACTACTCGTTGTGGATAAAGTCACTAGCTTAGCCTATACGAAGCGTGTGGGTATACAGAATGTGGGAAAAGCCATTTAAATTATCTCGTAATTACGAGAAAATTATCTCGTAATTACGAGAAAACTATCTCGTAATTACGAGAAAGTTATCTCGTAATTACGAGATCTTATCTCGTAATTACGAGAAAGTTATCTCGTAATTACGAGATCTTATCTCGTAATTACGAGATAAATATTTTTTTTTCGTGAGTACTATGGAGCGCCGTATGTCATAGAATTACATATTAAAATTATATATATATATAAAAAAAACATAATGGAAGGATTTATAATATGACGGGAAGAGGCAGGAACATAATTAAACTATTTATGAAATTTTTTTTCTGGGTTTGTACTTGTTTAATCATTACAAACAAATATACAGGCCTAATAATGAATGAATAATGAATAATGAATGAATGAATAATGAAAATGTTCTTGAGTAAGTTTGATTTGGCATCTCATGTATTCTAATTTAAGAAAAGTAAAATAAAGCAAACATGATAATCTGAGATTGAGTTTCTCTGAATTGCAAAGAAATTACACAGAGGAAACGTTCTGATGCTGACGCTGCAGAAATGCTCAAAATGAGTCTGGATTAGGGACGCACCGATCCAGTTTGTCAGTGGCGATATCGATTTTGATACTTGGCCATTAGGTACCTAACACCTGATATCAACATGGGCACCGAAATAGCTTTAGTTTTCTTCTCTATACATGAGAAACTTAGTGACAATTTAACAGCTTTACATGAATACAATTTGAAATTTAATGAGATGTTCTGGACCAAAACCTGACAGTAAGTATTAGGGATTTATTGGACGGTGATGATTCCGAATGTCTCATAATGTTTGAAGTTTGCACCAAAAATAACAGCTACTTAACACTATATAACCAAATTGCATGTTTTGATAAGAAAAAAGATATGGGATTATCGGTTGACGTCATTTTCAGCTCTACTGTGCATGCTCCATGCAGATAGAGATGCTGTCTGTCTAGTTAACTGGGGAAACTTCTTTGATTAAAACAACAAAACAAGACGAGAGAAGCTGTTTTGATCAGATGTCTGTCTCCTGAAGCTTGAGACAGTGTTTTTCTTTGCATGTTTTCACTCACCAGAATGTAACATGTATGATTTCAGTCGGTCAAATACCATTCACAAATGTTGAATTAGCAGCATAACTTTTGTTTTCGCATGGTGATAAACTGTTGTAGTTACAGACAACAGCGCTGGCTGTTGTCAGTCACTTTCTGCATTTCGAGTGTGCACGCACCGCTCGTGTTGATAAACAAATAATCCTTCTATTTCTATGTCTATAAAAGTATCGGTTAATATCAGGCATTGGTAGATACTTAAAGCCAAAGTATTGGGATCAGAACTGAAAAAGCTGTCTGGGTGTAGCCCTGGTAAATATGTCCACAACCAGGATATCGGCTGAACGGATATGATGTGACCGATTCCCTATCCAGCCAATTTCATAGATCAGCACCAATATCTGATTCCAGTATGGGGTCTGTGCATTACTAGTCCTGATCTCAAATCTCAGAGATCAAACTAAGACATCACATCTGCTTTCTGAGGCTCAGAGAGAAAAGAAAAGTATCTCACAGACAGAACTCCAGCTGTATTTGTGATCTGAAAGCAATGTTAGAACAAGAATGAAAATTCCAAGTTGATTTTTGCTTCAAATATGTCTTTTAAACTCCTGAGCCTGAATCTTTTTAACTGTGAAGGATTTTTCATAGATTAGGTCATCATCAGGTCCAGTTAAGAATAAGATCTGTGGAGAGTCTAAGAATCCGTGCTGTAAATGTTTTTTTAACGACTAAAATGATGCTGGAGATTATTCCACATGGAAGAATAACACATCCATGGAGACACACTATGCTAAGTTTGTCTTCATTTCTTGTTTCTCATGCTGCTGTGAGGCTATTAAAAGGTGTTAAATAATCTGCTTAGTCATGATGCAGCACTGCTTGAAGGCTAAAAATTACAAGACATCAAGTAAATGCAGTGAAAGCTCTTTGGCTCAGATGCCCTGGACTCTGCAGAGACACATGTACAGATGACGGTGTTTGTTTGTCTCATAAAAGCTCCTCTGTGTTTGGACCGTGACCTCACCCCCAGAGCTCAGGACGTCCCACACGAGAGTCTCACATGTGGAGAGTCTGTCTGTGTGTGAGAGTCGGTCATAAACACAGAAACGGATAAGGACCACGCTGTAAGAATGTTTAGCACTCTCACCCAAGCTGCCTGTTTGCATGCTTCTGTCTGTTAGGGATTGTCCTGGGAAGTCCGACTGTTGCTGGAGTAGATCTGGAGATGTTTCCCGGAACGTTGAACTTTGGCTTTCACTGTTCCAGAAGAGACGCTCCAGAGGCACTAGGACGAGACAAATACAGAGGACACATGAGGACACTTCATCCAGAACTCACGCTTCAGAAATACTTTCAGATCTCTCGCTCTCCCTCATGTTTCTCAGTTTCTCTTTCTTCATTTTATCCTCTCCTTCCCTTTTTACCTCTCCCTTCCCCATGTCTCTCTACCCTCGTTCTCTCTTTCTCCCCCCTCTTCTCGGTTTTTCCTTCTCTTTCTCCCCCTCTCTCTCCTCTTTCTTTCACCTCTCATTAGCTCTCTCCTCCATTTTTTCTCCTCCCTTTCTCTTGACCCCTCTCCCCTCTTTCTCTCTCCTTTTCCTCCCACTCTCTTTCCCTCTCTCTCCCCTTTCCTCTCTTCCTCCCCTCTCTCCAAATTGTCCCTCTGACTCTTTCCTTTTCAACCTGCCCTCTCTCTTCCTCCCTCTCACTTTCTCCCTCCTCCCTCTCTCTCCCTTCTTTTCTCTCTCACTCTCCCCTCTCTTATTCTCTTTCTTCCCTCCCCCTTCTCTTTCTCTCTCTTTCTCCCTTCTTCTTTCTCTCTCCCCCTCTCCAAATTCTTTACCCCCCTTCTCCCTCTTCTCCTCTATCTCTCGCTTTCTCACCCCCACTCTCTTTTCACCGTCTTCTTTCTCTTCCTCCCTCTCTCTCCCTCTCTCTTTTTCTGTTTCCCCCTCTCCTTCTCTCTCTCTCTCTCCCTCTCCTCCTTCTTCTGTCTTTCTCCCTCTTCTCCTTCTCTGCCCCTTCTCTCTCTCCCCCTCTCTTTCTCCATGTCCTCTCTCAATCCCCCTCCCCCTTCTCTCTCTCCCTCTCACCCCTTTCCCCTCTCTCCCCTCTTTTTTCTGTCTCTCCCTCACCCTCTTTCTCCATCCCTCCCGCTTTTTCATTTCTCTGTCTCTCTTCCCCTCTCTCCTCTCTTTCCTCCTTCTCCCTCTCTCTCTCCCTCCCTTCCCCCCTCTCTCTATCCCTCTCTACCCCCTTCTCACCCCCCTCCTTCTCTCTCTCTCTCTCCCTCTCCCCCCTCTCTCCCTCCCCCTCCTTCTCTCTCTCCCCCTTCCTCTCTTTCTCCCTCCCTCTCCCCTCTCCCCCTCTCTCTATCTCTCTCTCTCCCCTCCTCCTCCTCCCTCCCTCCCTCTCTCTCTCTCCCTCCCTCTCCCCTCTCTCTCTCTCCTCTCTCTGCCTCTCCCTCTCTCCCTCTTCTCTCTCTCTCTCTCCCCCTCCCTCTCTCCCTCCCTCCCTCCCTCCCTCCCTCTCTTTCTCTTCCTCCCTCTCCCTCTCTCTCCCTCTCTCTCTATCTCTCTCTCCCCTCCCTCCTCCCTCTCTCTCTCTCCCCTCTCTCTCCCTCTTCTCTCTCTCCCTCTCTCCCTCCCTCCCTCTCTTTCTCTCCCTTCCTCTCTCCTCTCTCACCCCCCTCCCTCTCTCTCTCCCTCTCTCTCTCCCTCTCTCTCTCTGGTGTTGATGACAGTTGACTTAATTGAATGTTGGTTGGGCGACATCCATTTATCGTGCTCATCACTCCTTCAGCACAAAGCAGCTCCACAGTGACAGATGGTCCCCCCCTCCTCCTTCTCCTCCTCCTCCTCTCACTCACTCTCCCTCTCTCTCTCACCCCCCCCCCTTCCCTTCTTCTGTCCCAAACAAAGAAACACAGGCAACACTACAAAAAAAAGCCCTAAAAATGTCAAGCACGAGTGATCGTTCTCTAGTTTTGACATGTTCAGCAAATATTCTATTCTTCTTATTTATATGAGCACGAAGAAGAGGAAGAAGAGGGAGAAGAAGAAGAAGAAGAAGAAGAAATAGAAGAAGAAACAGAAAAAGAAATATAAAGAAGAAACAGAAGAAGATTAAAAAGAAGAAGAAATATGAAGAAGAAATAGGACGAAGAAGAAGAAAGGAGAGAGAAGAAGTAGAAGGAGAGAGAGAGAAGAAATAGAAGAAAAAAGGAGAGAGGGAAGAAGTAGACAAAAGAAGAGAGAAGGAGTGGACGAAGAAGAAAGGAGAGAGGGGTGGAGGAGAGAAGTAGAAGAAAGGGGAGAGAAGAAAAGAGAGAAGAAAGGAGAGAGGGAAGAAGTAGAAGAAAGGAAAGAGTGAGGGAAGAAATGAGAGAAAAGGAGTTAAAGAAGAAGAAAAAAGAGAGGGGTGAAGGAGAGAGGAGATAAAGGAGAAGTAGAAGAAAGGAGAGAAGAAAGAAGAGAGAAGGAGTGAAAGAAGAAGAAAGGAGAGAGGGGGTGAAGGAGAGAGGGGAAGAGACGAAGTAGAAGAAGAAGGAGAGAGAGAAAAGAAGAAGTAGAAAAAAGGAGAGAGAAGAAGAAGAAAGGAGAGAGAAGGAGTGACAGAAAAAGAACAAGAAAGAAGGAAAATTTTGATTAGTAGTCATTAATAGAAATCCCTATACATTTAAGAACCTTAACACAATGTATTTAGCATGATGGCAGAATATTATTATCAGAATATTAGACTGCTGCTGTTTTTTGTTTTTGTTTTTACAGTGTAGACCTGGAGCCTGTTGATTAATGCTCACACCTCAGTCTGTTTATCCCCGGGCGGTCCCCCAAAAAGCACCCCCTCCCCCTGCTCTGGCTCCGCCCCCAAAGCAACAAATCAATCTGAGTCCAATGAGGCCCGGCTGACACACACAAAGATATCCACCTTCCACTGCAGCTGATGAGAAGAGATAAGAAACGAGACATTTAACGGGAAATTATCTGATCAAACAACTGTTATATTTAAAGAGAACACATGTGAGGTAAAAAAAAAAAAAAAATCTTAAACCTGTCCACATGCTGCTCTCCAGTCTCAGTCCCTCCTTTCACCTTCTCCTAATGCTGTCAGAATGCTGGGTTGGCTTCATTTAAACAAAAGCTGAAATTAGTTGTTTGAAAATGTAGAGAGAGAGAGAGGAGAGAGAGAGAGAGAGAGGAAAGAGGGAGACTAAACAGAGAGAGAGAGAGAGGGAGAAGAGAGAGAGAGAAAAGAGAGAGAGAGAGAGAGAGAAGAGAGGGGGGCAAAGAGAGGAGAAGAAAGAGAGCAAAGAGAGAGACTAAGGAGAGAGAGAGAGAGAGTGAAAGAGGGAGACTAAACAGAGAGAGCAAGAGAGAGAGCAGGAAAAGAGAGAGAGAGAAAAGAGAGAGAAGAGAGGGGGCCAAAGAGAGGAGTAAGAAAGAGAGCAAAGAGAGAGACTAAGGAAGAGAGAGAGAGAGAGAGAGAGAGAGAGTGAAAAGAGAAATAGCAAAGAGAGAGGTGGAGAGAAAGAGAGAGAAGATAGTGAACAAGAGAGAGAGGGAAAAACAGAGAGAGAGAGAGTGGGGCAGAGAGGGAAAGAGAGAGAGAAAGAGAAACGGCAAAAAGAAAGAGAGAAGAGGGAGAGAAAGATTTAAAGAGAGTAGAAAGAGAGGGAGAGGAGAAGAGAAAGAAAAAGAGAGGGAGGAAAGAGATAGAGACAGGGTAGGAAAGTGTCAGTAGGAAAGAGAGAGAGAGAGCAAGAGAGAGTAGAGAAAGAAAGAGAGGGAGAAAGATAGTAAAGAGAGAGAAAGTAAAGACAGTGAGTAAAGAGAGAGAGGGGTAGAAAAAGAAGAGAGTGAACAAGAGGGAGAGGAAAGAGAGTGGGGGCAAAGAGAGAAGGAGAGAGAGAGAGAGGGGGGAGAGCAAGAGGGAAAGAAAGAGTAAAAGAGAGGAGAAAGAAAGAGAGAGAGTAAATAGAGACATAGTAAAAATAAGGGTTAAAGAAGAGAGAGAGGAAAAACACAGAAAGAGGAGAGAAAGTGGAGGGCAGAGAGTGTCAGCAAGAGATGAGAGAGAGAAACAGGGAGAGAGAAAGGAAGAGACTGGATGAGGGAGCAGAAAAAGAAAGAGTAAAAATAGAGAAAGTAAAGGCAGAGTAAAGAGAGAGAGGAGGAGAAAAAGAGAGAGAAGAGAGTGAACAAGAGAGAGAGAGGAAATGTTAGGGCAAATAGAGAAGGAGAGAGAGAAAAGGGAGAGATGGAGGGAAAAAAGTGCAAAAGAGAGGAGAAAGAAGGAGAGGGACATAGTGGAGGGCAGAGAGAGTATCAGCAGAGACAGAAAGAGAGAGAGAGGACAAAGTGAGGGAGGAGAGAAAGTAAGAAAGGGAGAAAGAGGAAAAGAGAGAGAAAGAAAGGGGGGCAAAAGAAAGAGACAGAGATTAAATAGAGAGAGCAAATAGTAAGTAAAGAGTGAGGGAGGTGAGAGAGAGAGAGAAGAGAAAAACAGGAAACGAGAGAGAGAAGAAGAGAGGAGAGAAAAGTAAAAGAGGCAAAGAAAGCGCAAAAGAGAGGAGAAAGGAAGAAGAGGGAAAAGAGTGAGACTAAAAATAGAGAGAGGGGGGAAAAGAGAGAGAGATAAACAAAGGGAGAGAGAGAGAGCGGAGGAGGGAGTGAGGGAGGAGAGAAAGAAAGGTAAAGAGAAGGAATAGTAGAAAATTCACATACATAAATTGAATTGGCATAAAACTTGAAATTGTACTTACATTTTTAGTTAAACTGCCCTGTTCTTTTTACAGTGTAAAGTTTTGGCTATTGTCTGTACTGAGCATTTATTTTGCAGATTCTTTTTACAGTGCAGTCCTCATTGTCAGTGTAAATGTCTCCGTGTTCCTTCTCTCTGTTTACTCGACCTCTGCACACGCTCTTCCATTGTTCTTGGACAGTTTGTGTAGAAAAGTGCTTCGTGTGCGGTTTATCTTTCCTCCATCGGCTGCTCCTGCGTCGGAAAAAACACAACAGGGAAATCACACTCAACTGTCACATTCAGTTTTCAACCAAGAGTCAAGAAAATGTCCTGGTCCTGGTCTTTTGTGCATCATTTTAAATCCGTTTATTTGCGATACACACCTATGTTTTAGTAGAGAAAAAAAAATCTGTCTGAAAAGCACTTCTCTCATCTACAACGCATTGGACATTTTTCTTAAAACACCCTAACACTGTCTCACTCTTGCACAATTTACGTTTCAGTCCTTCGAACCTCTTCAGTTGTGTGGGCAGCCCCTTTTTTTGTTCACTTTTTAAAAATTAAGGCACTGCCCATCCATCAGACCAGGTGTCCAATCACAGAGCAAGAAAAATGTACAAATAAAATTGGACCTGAAATTAGAGATTGATCAAAATGGGTTTTTCTTTGACCAATGCCGATATCAATGGCCAATTTTCAAGGCTTATTTCTGAGGCCAATTTTCCCGAGCTCATACTGCCTCTAGTTCAGATCCAGATATGCCTGGGTCCGTTTGTATGGACCCTGCCGACATCGCGAGACCACGAGTTCACGGGAATTCACGCTCAACTTGGGACTTCATTCAATCACTGACACATGTGTATGCAAACAAAGAACGCTTGCACCAAGTTTTGGGCTTATTTCAGGTCACTTGGTTTCCTGTGGTGTGTGGAGCCTTTTTTGATGAAGTTGTGAAAACAAAACCTGGCAAAGTCTTGTTTTCACAACTTCATCAAAAAATGCTCCAGAGTGTTCTGGCGGTCCTAAAAAAGTTCCTTCAGAGTACGAACTGGATGCAGTGTAACAGCAATCTGTCTAATCTGGCGAGTCGTGCGGCTGCACTTTGGTCTTTGGATTTTTTCTGTTGAAAGGAACTTTTTCCGGACTGCCAGAGCGCTCCAGAGGTCTTTTTGATGAAGTTGTGAAAACAAGTCACGACAAACAGGAGAACAAGCAAGCACAGGTGAAGTGAATCCGATGGTTTTCCCCAAAAAATCATTACACAACTACTACTACAGCAAATGTCAAAATTCTGACACACGACTATATAACATAGAATGTAATAAATATCCAAATCAAGCAGAAAATGATCTGAGGTAAAATAACCCCAAAACTTGATGCAAGTGTTTTTTGTTTACATACATGTGAACTCCCAAGTTGAGTGTGAATCCTCGAGAACTCGTGATCTTGATGCCGGCAGAGTCCTTACATATGCATGTATAACTCGGTCGTAGTGTGAGTGGCCACCACCGGACCCAGACGGATCCGGATCTGTACTGGATGCAATGTGAGCCCGGTGTTATGCACCTGTCTCTTTGTCAGGTGTGCAGAGTTTACCTCAAAGCAATTAAAACACTTGACTGAAACTGTCTAAAGTTCAAAATAAAACCTTTTCGAGCCATTGTATGAGTTCTTCGTTTGTCTGAGGCTCTGTTGTCTGTCTGACTAGTTTACCTGAAAACAAGCTCTGCACAAAAGAACAGCAGATTATAAAGTTCACCTACATTTTCCTTTAGGGATAAACGCAGAGCCATCAGAGGTCTGCTTGAGTAAAAGTACAGTAACGTTCCTGAAAATGGCTCTGGTAAAAGTACAAAACACTAGTCTTTTCTGTGATGATCCAGTGGAAAACCTTTGACCCTCAGCTCAGTCCTCGGCCCTTCTATTTGAGAGTTTAATGTTGCCTAAACTAAAGTGTGTGTGTTTGTTTTGTCTGCGTCTCTGCTGCGAGTAGTTTCAAATCAGTTGTTAATGACTCCGCGGCTCGTCTGTCCTCCCTCTTCTTTAAAACACTGTAATTAAACTCCACAGATCCTCGTTAGGACGCACTAATGCACACAAACACACTCTACAGCCTGGATCACATCAGCTCTGAAACACTGACTTTAACGACTGATTATAGTTTTACTCTTTGGAATATCTGAACTTAATGACCACATTTATCATGATTATATTTAAGATTTCATTAAACATTTTGCGTGTCTGTTCTGATGAGGTTTATAATTGTCTTTTGTCCAGTGAATATGACATATATAGAGGTCATTCCACAACTGTTACCTAGCACCTACCTGTTCTAAATACAGGCCAAGCTCCACATAAAATACACATATCACTTTCATTATAGTAAATGGTTTAAACTCCAGGAAACGGTCAGTCTTTGCTTTTTGGTGCTTTTCCAGGACATATATGAAGGAATTCTGTTTTACAACTGTAATTTTCAACTTTTTTTTGTTTGTCATTTTCTTCATTAACCGCTGTAAAACTATGATAAGTATTCACCACATTGTTCTGAGATCCAAGGCCATTCAAATGATCAGATTAAGCAATGAGCCTTTACCATTTGGATATTTCATGGTAAAGTTGTGTTCTCGTACCATCACAACATTCTACGGACCAATAATGTTTCAATCAGTGGAGAGAAGATAAAATGAATACAGCTTAAATGCATTTTTTTTGTTATGACACAAAAGGTTAATGGTTCGTTGTAAAATTACCATCCATCCAGTTTCAGTTTTCCCTTTCCACATTCGTCCAGCTCTTCTGAGGAATCCCAAGACGCTCTCAGGTCAGACAAGAGACATAGTCCGTCCAATGTGTCCTAGATCTTTGTCGAGATGTTCTTTTCAGTGGGACCTCAACAGGAGGCTTTGTCCAGGAGGAACAGCAGCAGCAGCAGCAGCTCAACTCAGAGTTTCTCTCTGACAGAACGCCCAGCCACCCTGCAGAAGAAGCTCTTTCGACTGCTTGTCTTTTCAGTCGTTACCCAAAGTTTCATGACCATAGATGGGTTGGAACAATTGCTTTTCGACTCAGCTCCTTCTTCACCACAACGGTCCTCACCACTGCAGACGTTGAACCAATCCATCTGTCAATCTCACGCGCCATCCTTCACTTGGAGCACTTGGACAAGACACTTTTTTCAGTTTGAGAACCATGGCTTTGGATTTGGAGAAGCTGATTTTCATCCCAACCGCTTCACACTTGACTCAAACCGTCCCAGAGCATGTTGCACATCCATGGTTTGATGAGGCATCAGGAGATCAGCTTCAAACAGAAGAGATGAGATCCTGTGATCCAAACCAAACTCAATCTTTTTCAGGACAAATTAGCAAAAGTTACCCGATTTTAGATTTGTGAAATATATTTTATCAATCAGTCAGTCGGTCAATCAATGAATGAATCAATCAACATTTATTTATAAGGCCCTTTACAACACAAAAAGTGACCTAAGTGCTTCCCAGTGCAAAGTAAAGTGAAACCATCTGGCTTCATTACGCTACTAAACTTGTAAAACGGAAACAGAACTTATTAATAATGGTATTTCTAGTTTGCAGAAGAGGGAGACTTGACTCTAGTCACTTTTCATGACTTGTGACTTACTTGGTTTATGACTTGGCCCTTTGTGACTTGAGATGTGACTTGTATTGAAACATATACAATGAAAATGTACAAAGTTCAAGGTGAAATCTAAAAAAAAGTGACAACTTGATTATTAAAGATATTTGTAATTAATATAATTTATAATAGAGTAAATGAAATTGTTATTTACTATGTATTACATATTTTATATATTATCTATTGTATTTTATTAATTGATTGATTGACTGATTGATTGGTTTCCGTGGTCTTTAAAATGACTTACATGTTGCCAATGCAATGACTTATTTAACCCTGACGACTCGCTGACTCGCTGACTGCACGGTAGCCAAGTGGTTAGAGCTCTGGCTTCCCAATAAGGAGGTCGTGGGTTCGACTCCCGGGTCGGACCATATCAACATCTCACGATCTCTCTGGGTGGAGTTTGCATGTTCTCCCCGTGTCACTGTTTTCTCCGGTTTCCTCCCACCTCCAAAGACATGTTTAGGTTAATTGGGCATCACTGTAAATTTCCCTTAGTGAATGGATGAGAGAGTGAATGTTTGTCTGTCTAACCCTGCGGCAAGTTGGCCACTGTCCAGGGTGTTCCCCGCCTAAGGCCCAAAGTCACTGGAATAGGCTCCAGTCACCCGCGACCCCTAACGGGATTAAGCAGTAGAAAATGAATGAATGAAGGACTCGCTGACTTGGACGTACTTGTGACGTGCACATAATTGACTTTTTCCCCCCTCTTGTCCCAGTGTGTCCCATTTGAAAGCGATCTAACGACGCACCAGTAAATGGCTTTTTCACCACTGATTTATCCCATTGAATAACTGTGACTGTGGCTCCCTCTGGTGGCTCATGTTGGACTTGCTTTTACTCCTCTTCACTTCACTAAATGTTATATTGTCAAACTTTTCTCCAAATGCTAATATTTTACCACCAAATCTAAACTCTGACTATATCAAGATTAAAGTGCCTATGACAGGTCGAACTACTCTTTTCTCAAAGATATAGTTAAGATCATTATATTTAAGGTTTTCCCAAACATTTTTAAAATGTTGTTCCAGTTTTGCATTTTTTAGCATTAAATTTGTACTTCCTGTTTGTAGATGATGACTGGTAGTTGCCTGGCGACCATGTAATAAATTGAGACAAAACTCTTCGTTTGGAAAAGGCTTTTTTTTTTTTACTTGAGCCATACAGGTCCATACAAATCTGTTTCTTGTGAGAAATTGAAAATGTCCTTGTCTCCCCAGTGTGATGTCATCAATTTAGAACTTTGCTTTACTTCTCAATATTTAAAAAAAAAATGTCTTCATAATCTAGTTTTAGATTAGCGTAAAAGTATTATTTATAATTACAACAGGTATTAATCTACCAAATTAAATGAAAATTAGTAAAACGTGAAAACCTGTCATACGCACATTAAGTTAGAGCTAAAGTAGGCTAAGCACTGGAGCTTTAGCTGCAGAACAATATAAGATTACTCAAACAAACAGGAATCAGTACAAATAAAACTGAGAGTAAATTAATGATGAGAGAACATACTACAAACTGAGAAAAATGCATCCCTTGTCAGCTAAAAGACTAAAATTAGACTATAATTTGTTTAATTCAATTCAATTCAATTCAATTTATTTTTATATAGCCCAAAATCACGACGATCCATCATCTCGAAGGATTTCACAGGATGCCAAAAGTACTCCTGCACCGTGCGGGGAGGGACCAGGTCCTGACAACCGGTGGGGCCTCGCCACTGGAACGTCCTAGAACACACTCCCAAAGGGGAGTGGGACAGGAACAACAAGATTAAAAAAGTCACTAGATAAAGGAAGATACAGAAAAAGTTAAGATAAAATGTAGTAGAAAGGCTAAAACAAGAACACAGAATAAAAGGAGGAAAACATGATAAAACAAGGTAATAATACAATTTTACTCAATGTGTAAGACTTGTAAAATAGAAATATGAATAATAGTTAAAATAGATAAAAAAGTTTTCTTTTCTTGCTTCTCCTCCCCTCAGCCCCCCACCCCCAGCCACGCCCTATCCCGCCCCCCAGACCATCCGACCCCCAAGCCACCAGAAACCCCCAGCGTACGGCAGCCCACAGGTCCCAGGTCCCAGCCAGACCCAGCAGGAGCCAAAATAAAATCGCCAAAAGATGATAATTCCTGCTCCTGTAGCCGTAGCAGTCCCTAATGTGTGGGGCTTTGAAAGTACCCTATTCTACGTGTAATGCATTAAAAGAAGTGGGTCGAGTCTATCAGAAAGTGGAAACTTCTCAACAGATTCTGCACACTTGTTCCTAGTCTTAGTTTGTGATAAAATGAAGTACCATAAATACAGTGTTTAGCTTTGGTCCAGATTCAGCTTACAGGTCAAACTGAGGTCATGTTTTCTATGTAACGGCTGAGATCACACGCACACTGTTGATAAGACTCGTGTTTATCAGAGGTTTTCACTGAAAGTATGTGAAACATGTGCTCCTCCTGCAGGTTTATCTGAGCAGACCCATGCCACAGTGACACCACAACCTTTTACCACAGTCTGACATGAACACTTCTAAAACACGACAACCTTCTACCAGAACCACAGACTGACATGAACACGCACTTTTACAACACAACAAGCTTTTACTAGAACCACAGTCTGACTTGAACACACACTTTTACAACACTCAGGCAGAAAAACTGGATTCGGCTTCATTCCACGAGCAGGAAGTGTTCAGGACAATGAGAGAGACTGTTCTAACGTGACTCATCTTTACAGAAGCTTAACCAGAGTAAATATGACCCAGGCTGTGGACCAAACACTCAACTGTAACACACAGAGAAAGGAAAGTGTGAAGAATCAGCTGTGTCAGAACTGGGTTGGAAATTTAAAAAAAAAAAACATTAACATATAATTCTTTAATTCCAACTCAGCCCTGCCTCTTCTCCGTAAGATTTTAATGTAACAAGGAGCAGATTTTAACTTTGTACTATTTAGTGTTGTAAGGTGGCTTTGTGATGCTTTACTATGAATATAAATGTTCAGACTAATCACAAATAAATTCAGACAAGTGTCCAACATATAACTGCAGGTGTAAGATGCTGGTAGGGAAAGCGTACATGGAACGCCACATCCAAGTATCTGGCATAATATACAGGAACATCTGTGCGGAGTATGGACTGGAAACCCCAAGGTCAAAGTGGCAAACACCTCTGAAGGTGGTAGAGAATGACCGAGTCAAGATTCTGCGGAACGTCCAGATACAGACAGAATAGTAATGTGAACCAACCAGACATTGTGGTGATGGATAAAGAGTAGAAGAAAGCCGTAGTGGTGGATGTGGCAACATCAGTAGAAAGGAGCATGAGAAACTAACACTAACAAACATCTTTGCAGATTCGTGAAAGAGTCATGTGAAAACAGTTGTTGTAACTCATGAACTTATTGAGAAGCTGTATCTTTTCTTGTTGGTAAAAAGTTGATAAATAAATGATTTCGGACATTACCTGTAGAGTTGCACTGGTGTAAATTAATTTAGTCTGCGTTAAGGCTTTTGTGTCTTACTGGTGAAGCATAAGTCTCAGTGTAATATAAAACTAAATCCCTGTCATTTTAAGTCTCTGCTCTAATCTCATGCAGTCTTGCCGTGGGTCCTGCCCAGGCTCTTGTCATTTGACTTAAACTCAAGAACTCGGGTGCCAACACTTCTGCACGAGTTTCCGAGCTGAAATTCCCACCCGAGCAGCGTTCAAACACATTATTCCCATCGGAGCTTGGAACTTCCCAGTTTCAGAGAGCACATGGATGCAGCAGGTGTCTACAACAGATCCCTGGAAATACATCCGACATCTCAGTCCAAATCAAATCAAATCAATTTTATTTTTGTATAGCCCAAAATCACAACAACAGTCGTCTCTGAGGACTTCCCAAGATTATTAATTTTAGCAAATATGAATAATAGGAAATCAAAATAAAACAATACATATTCAATGAAACAATACACATTCAATGAAACATTTGATCAGGCATGTCAAAGCAGATTGTTAGTAGAGCAAATGAACGATTGTCCAGAACATCCCCTGTCCTTAGACCCTCCTTCTCGGCAAGGAAAAACTAAAAAAAAACCCTAAGGGAAAAAGAGAAACCTCGAGGAGAACCACAGTGAAGAAGGGATCCACTCCCATGGACGGACAGGCTGTAGATGTAACTAAGGCAAAGTTATAGAGTTTATGTTTGTGGAGCCAGAGTCCATAGGCAGAGGGAAACGACTCGTCCAGCAGGATCAGGACCAGAAAAGTGCAGTTCTAGGAACAGCAAGGATACTGCGCAGAACCCTCAAGCTTCCTGGCCTCTGGTGGAGGACCTGAGCTTGGAAAGTGGATGAGAGAGTGAGACGGGAATTTTTTAAAAGTATTTATATACAAGATGACAGGTGAGCATTTTGGCTCTTGACCTCTGACCAGTTCACTACCTGCAGCTTCTATTGCACTCTCTCTCTAATGGCTTAAAAAGTTCAGCTGCACTCTTATCCAGAGTAACCTCCCACTTGGCCTGAAAGTACAGTTACTCTTCCCAAACTGGTAGTAGAAGTCAGCTTGTTGCCGCTCCCAAATGGCCTAGATGTGCAAGCTTTTGCCCTCTTCTCTGTTAGCTTTTATTAAAAAAAAAAAAAAAAGTAGGTTACTATTTTATTTCCCAAAGGCTTAAAAAGTGCAGTGAGAATTGACCATGTGTTTCTTCTCCAAAAGTCATAGCTCAAATCATTAAAGCCGTGACTCAGGTCTGACTGACACACACAAGTCCACGCCTTCGGTTATTAAAGTAAACAATAAACAAGCAGAAATACACCAATGTTTATTAAAGAGAGAGAGAGAAAGACCAGAGTGTCTGCATTCCTCCAACAACCTGCTCCTCCTCTTTCTCTCTCTCTCTCTCTCTCTCTCTCTCTGTTTTGAACGTCTCAGTCTGATAAGCTGCAGTGAAACCGATCGTCTGTATTGATCCTCTCTCGTCTGATTTCACAGCTCTGCCTCTTCGTGGTCGATCAGATGGAAATAATCAGGACTGTGGAGCTTAATTGAGCGGCACAAATCAGAGTGAGTAGTTATAGTTTGATACATTCTGTGAAGCGGCGTCTCTGATCTCTCGTGTAGTTTGTTTGGTGTAAACTTACTCTTGAGGATGACTTTCTTAATTTAAAATGTGATTATCTATTGTTAATGTTGTTGACAAATGGTTTTGAAGAAAAATGTGTTGAAATATTTTATGACAGCTGATGATAGTGATCGTAAACATAAGGCAGTGAGGGGTCATAGGAGGGCTCTTTCAATTTTTTTCTCTTTTGTCATTCATCAGATAAAAAGAATTGATCTGAACTTCAGGATATTTAAAAGATAAAGACATAAAACTCTTACAGTCAAATCAGTCATTCTGGGATGACTGAGTGTGTGTTCAAATACTACTCTGCCGTACAAAATACTTTCTATAAGTTATAACAAATTTTTAAATGGGTTCTGCCTAAACTTTTTTTTTATTTTTATAGTCGGTCAAACTCATTTTTAGTTAATACCTTCAGCTTTTAAAGATGCACTGTGTAAATTCCTGGAGGTAATGACACAGTTCAGTGGATATAAAAGCTAAAATCATACTTTGGGACGTTCTGGAGGACAATAAACATGCTTTGTGCAACGATATGAAGCAATAGAGCCAAAGGCGACACAGTGGCACAGTGGTTAGTGCACTGGCCTCATAGGTTCTGGGTTCTCCCTGTGTCTGCGTAGGTTTCCTCTGGGTGCTGGTTTCTCCTACCACTAAAAACATGTCCATTATGCCTCTCCTCCCCCAGGGCTCTGTGCAAAGTGGTTCTGAAACTGTGGGACTTTCCTGGTTAAATAAAGATCAATAAAAGGAAGTGCTTTTCCACAAAAACATACGATCCAGGTCAAATTACAGTCCATTCTGTGGTCATGGTAGCTCACTCACATATTTATATTATATAAATCATATATCAAGTCTATTTTTGTTCTAAAGGTTACACAGTGCATTTTTATATTGGAATGCAAAACAAAACAAGTGGTCAAAGTAATATTATTCTGGCCTTAGTAACACCAGCTGTACAGTTTGTTTATTCACCAAAGAAGAATTAGGCAGAATTCAGTTTCTAAGTAAAAGTTTTTTTTTTCTAAAGAGATTGTTTGATGTTCATTTTGAGTCATCTTTGTGAATTTGGGCATAAATACAGCTTTGTTGTTGGAGAAACGCCGCACACCCGAGGGCCGACAGGTGCGTTGGTACATAGCAGATACTTGTAGGAAAAAAACGCACACTGTCTCACTTTTTTCTGCAAAAATATTTTATTTCGTTACATATAACGTTTCGGTTTCTGTCGTTTCGGAACGTTGTATGTAAAGAAATAAAATATTTTTGCAGAAAAAGAGTGAGACAGTGTGCGGAATTTTTTCTATACGGGCACAAATACAGCAAAAATACACCAGTATTGAATTACAACAAACCATTAGAACCTATTTATTTACTTAAAAGCACAGTTACATTTGCTTGAACATTGTAAAAAAACAACAGTTTTAGGTTTATGTGGAAAATCAAAAAAGACTTTACCAACATTATTAGGAGACAAAAGGGAACAAAAATTAGGAGACCATAAGGACCAAAGACGAGACAGACTGGACATAATCAAGATCAAGATCAAGATTTCTTTATTGTCCGAAGGAAATTTGTCTTGGACATACAGGCTGCCACACACAAGAAAAGACAACAAAGAACAACACAGACAGTCAAGTAACACATCAACAGAAACGTTCCATCACCTTCAGCGCTCTGTTCTGTGGCCTGAATTAAGGAGGTTCACTGATATTGGGAGGAATGAGTTTTTATACTGTTCAGGTATCTTTTTTGTTTCTTGTTGGAACTCTATAGCGGCGTCCGGATGGGAGCAGCTCATATTGGGGAATAAGACATGAGAGGGGTCAGAGATAATTTCCTGGCCTGTTTGATTACAATCTCCTCAAACATCTGCTGTAAAGATGGATGTTCTTCAAACGGAATCATTTGGTTGGGGGGCCTGATCTGCCCTCGAGCGGCATATTGAATAGCCCTGGCAAAAAAAGTATTGAGCCATTGCTCCAAGCCTTCTGTAACCAATTTAGTCAGGCCTGTATATTTTGAAATTTGAGATTTTTTTTCTCACAGAAAAGAAGACTACATTGATTTAAAATGCATGAAGAACATAATCCATAAGAGTTTATTTGCAAAAACAGATAATGTCATTAAAAAAAAGAGAGAGAGATCTGTTTTTGCACTTGGACTCACGCTCAGTTGCTTTAACATAAGAGTTGTCTCACATGTTGTGTCTGGATGATTGACAGCTCTCATTTGTTGTCTATTTCTCACTTGTATCAGTTTGAGTGAGCGTCGGTCTGTGATTGGCTGCTTCCTTGGTGATGTCATGTTCCGGTCCGTCCACATTCCTGCCTCGCTCTCATTCGCTGCTTGTTTGAGTGAGCGCTGGTCTGTGATTGGCTGCTTCCTCGGCGATGTCATGGCTCCTGTCTAAACTCCTGTCCGTCCACATTCCTGCCTCAGTCTTGTTCACATGAAAAGACTCCACACATTCGTCACGCTGCTCTGTCAGGAAATCTGTCACTCAATACAACCACAATGAGGCTGTTATTGAACTTTTTTTACACTAGTGTCTTAACTTTGACACTAATTGCAAAATTTCCACATTGAGAAAGAAAACACAGCTTGGTACCAGCTTTTTTCCCCATTTTTAGCCTTAAATGTGCACTATAAAACAATTTCACCAAAATAGACCAGAATAAAAGCGTGCGTTTATCATTTAATTTCTTTGTTGCACTAAATAAATAATAAAATCTGCGTCTGTACTTTGAGCAAGCTTGCATGGCCACCAAAGTACTGTTATTTGGCCAAAAAAAGGCTTTTTTGGTTTTAATTCCACTAAATTGTGTTGTTGACTTTTCACCTCCAAAAGTCACACTACACATTCACGTGCATATGGCAGGTTAGACCACATTTTTTAGTAAAACACATTGTGAACATAGTATTATTGGGATTTCTGGTGAGTTTTTGGTCTTTGACAATTCAGGCGGTTGTGGGTTCAACTTTCAGATTGGACCATGTCAATCTCTCTGGGTGGAGTTTGTATGTTCTGCCCATGTCACCCTTGGTTTTCTCAAGGTTCTCTGGTTTCCTCCCAGGTTAAGGTTAATTGGGCGGCACGATGGCAGAGCGGACAGCGCTCTGGCCTCACAGCAAGAAGGTGTGGGTTCGACGCCCGCACGACCTGGGTCTTTCTGTGTGGAGTTTGCATGTTTCTCCCCGTGTCTGGGTGTTTTTCTCTGGGCACTTTGGTTTCCCCACCAACCAATAACATGCAGGTTAGGGAACACTTGGTGTTGGTCGGAGGTTGAGGTGCCAGATGTTTAGGCTGAGCTGCCCTGAGTTGAGAGAGGGAGTAGCTGTGTGAAGCACTTTGAAGGTCATCTGTCTGTGTAAATGTGCTAAAACATTCATTATTTCACTGGTGAATGAATGAATGAGAGAGAGTGATTGATTGTCTGTCTTTAGCGCTGCGACGAGTTGACCACTGTCCCGTCACTGGGATAGGCTTTAGTCATCTACGACCCTTAACGAGAACAAGCGATAGAAAATGAATGAGTGAATATAATAGGCCAACTGTTTTTGGTTATATAATGTGGTTCTTAAAATGATTAAAATGTTTGTGATCTCTCGCCAAAAATACAAACAGTCTCTGAAGAAAGTGTAGATGTAAAACAAAATGTAAAAAATGTACAATAGACACATTTTCATGCCTTTTTTACGTTACGAAAAGCCAAAACGTAAAATAACCAAAAATTTTGGTTGAAGACACGAGGCGACATTTCTTTGAGTTTAACAGGTAAGCTTAGGCTTCAAGTTGCTAAAAATGGAAACTCTTGGCTAGGTTAAGATTAACTTTTAAACCCCAAGAAAATGTTGCCACTTCAACGAGATTCGTATTTTTTTTTTGGTTTTCGTAACATAATACGTAAACGATTGTTTCTACGTTTTCTTAAAAACTGGCTGAAAATAACATATTGTAGGCTCAAGCCGAGTGACATATGGCGCTCCTTCATGTGATCATAGGTTAGCATGTCCTGTTTCCTTTCTTGACAGGTGGAGCGTTAAAGACCATGGCAGTGTCTGACTTTTGCGTCGTTAAGTTTGCAACATAAAGGTGTAAAAATAAAAAAGAAAGAAAATAGATCATTTTGTGTTCTACAGATGAGTGAGTGCTGGTGGAGCTCTGGTGTGTAGATGATGTTCTGTGTTCTTACAGGAGCGATGGAGCTGCAGGTGCTGGTGGAGCCTCTCTCTCAGGGTGGTGTAGATGATGTTCTGTGTTCTTACAGGAGCGATGGAGCTGCAGGTGCTGGTGGAGCCTCTCAGGGTGGTGGGGGGGGGGGGGGGGGGGGTCTTAGGTGGTGTAGTGATGTTCTGTGTTCTTACAGGAGTGATGGAGTGCAGGTGCTGGTGGAGCGTGCTCTCAGGGTGGTATGTGGAGTGCCCGGAGACCACCTGTCAGGAGGTCGTCATCGCGCTCGCTCAGGACCTTGGTCAGTAATAACTTTATTCAATTATTCTTGAAAACCCAAAATCGCAACAAGAAGTCTGTTGATTTAAGAAAAATTGGAGATTCACACAATGAAAGGATCATTTGTCAATAATACAGACACAGATTATACATTTCATTCATTCACAGCAAACAGAGTTATCCTTCTCGGCAAGGAAAAACTAAAAAAAAAAAAAACAACTATGGGGATAAAGAGTAACCTTGAGGTGCCCACGAAAAACCACAGTGAAGGAGAGATCCACTAGGACTACATGTATTTATTTTTAGTTAGACTTTAAGTCTGTAGAGCCAGAAAGAGGGAGGTGGACTTAGCAGGCGAAGAGGAAAGTGGGTTTCCAGAGTTCGGTCTGTTTCGTGTGAGTTTCTTGTGAAGTGCCTTATACACCAGATCCACGTAGTCTCTCACGAGAATGCTCGTATGTGACTTAAATGTCGCATCAGACCGCTGCGACCTCCGACAAAAATAGACTCTATGGATTCTTTCCACACACTTGCACTGATCCGAGGTCTATGTATAAGGGCACTACTGTATGGTTTTAGGCACAGCAGTCTTGTGAGGCTCAGTGAAAATCAGGGGTACAGAAGCAAGGCTGAATTTTTGAGTCATCCGCCTCTCTGAACGCCAACGATCGTTCACACTCAAACCAGATCCATACGGTGCCTAAGGACACAACAATGAGTTTCTCCTCACAGTCGTCCCACTGTGTCTTCTGAGGTTCTAGCGGTCTCCCATCCAAGTACTGCGCAGGCACAACCTGCTTAGCTTCTGAGATCTCACAGAATCAGGCTTTGACAAGCTGGTATGATCACTGCAGGAACTGACAGTAGTCTAACCTTGATTCATTCATTCATTTTCTACAGCTTAATCCCGTTAGGGGTCGCGGGTGACTGGAGCCCTATCCCAGTAACTGTGGGCCTTAGGCGGTGGGAACACCCTGGACAGTAGCCACTTGCCGCAGGGTTAGACAGACAACCATTCACTCTCTCATTCACTCCACTAGGAAATATACAGTGATGCCAATTAACCTAAACATACATGTTTTTGGAGGTGGAGGAAACCGGAGTACCGGAGAAAACCCACAGTGACACGGGGAGAACATGCAAACTCCACCCAGAGAGATTGTGAGGTGTTATATAGTCGACCCAGGAGTCGAACCCACGGCCTCCTGTTGGGAAGAAAGAGCTCTAACCGCTTGGCTAACCGTGCACTACCTTGATGTATGGCTATATAATGCATAAATGAAAAGAGAAAACTATTAAAGCACTTAAATGGACTTTATTCAGCTTCATAATCTCCAGAGCAAAATGTTATAATGTGAGGATTTGCTGCTGATGCAGAATAAACATATAGTTAGTTTCAGTGGGAAAACTTTTAGGTAGAGAAAAAAAAAATGCAATGCACCATCTCTCCTCTTAAAAAGCAAACTGATCCCATAACATGTTTTCCAGTAATGCCCACCCAGCTCACACAGGAGAACAGATTTTATGTTTGTGTAAATATAGAATTTATTATTGGCTTTGTTAATAGCTGTTTGTGGTCAGACCTGCTTGTCAAAGCTGATGATAACAAGACCAGCCGGGTTAAACTTGGATGGAAAACTGCTGGTGCCTCAGTTAGACAACTCACTGTCATTGTGTCTTAGGCAAGACACTTGGTCATTATAGTGCTGATCTGAAGCATCTTACCATCACAAAGTGCAGAGTGAATGAATAGTGCATTGTAAAGCATTTATCTTATGAAAGACGATCTATAAATCCAACGATTGAATAATAATTGTTCCTTGTCCTGCAATGTGAACAGGTCAAACTGGTCGTTACGTCTTGACCCTGAACCTTCGTGGTTCAGAGAGGCAGCTGCTCAAAGATGAGTGTCCGCTGCAGGAGCTCTCAAACCTGGGTCCAGACTCAGAAAACGCCCTCCTCATCCTGCGCAGAACCGGACCCTCCAGCTCCTTACCTCTGGTGGAGTAGAACTACCAAAACGTGTGAAGTAATCCAGGCACAGTAGAAAAAACATTTTAATAAAACGTGTGAAAGAAGTGTTGTTTATGCTGGTACATGACAACATTTTGAAAATTATTTATTTATCTCCAGTCGCAGAAGTCCCTTGTCTCTTGATTTTTAAATACGAGCCACTAATATAGCCTGGTACTGTCAGGAGAGATGTGCTAGTGGAAAACATTCTTTAAAGTTTCTCGAGTAAATGTAACAAAAACTATGCTTTGTTCCCCAGAAATCCTCCTCCAAAGACCGGTTCCGTCCTCGCACTCGCACCCCGACCCTCTCCCTGCCAAACACCCAGAGGAACCCTCATCTTTGTACGGGACGTTACCCACGACGAGGCAAAGCAAACCCCGCTGCTCCCCCCGTCCGTCTCTGCAGAAAGAGGCCGTGTACCTGCAGCTGCTCCAACAGGCCCGGACTCTTCAGCAGCTGCAGGAGAGTGCGGAGGAGCAGGACAGGCTGGGCCAGAACCAGGACTATGACCATGACTATGACCCGGGTCTGGAGCGGGACCTGAGGGTGCAGCTGCAGCTCTGGAGGAGAGACAGAGGCAGAACCAGGAGGAGCTGATGCAGGAGCAGTACTGGACAGAGCAGCTGGAGGAGGAGAACCGCAAAGCTAAAGGTGAGTGCACACTCTAATGTCAATAGGAGCATTACAGCACTGTTTATTCACTCAGGATTGTGACACAAGACATCGGTAGAATTTCCAGTTGGCGTAAGGTGAAATCACTAGATTTTTGAAATGCTAAATACTGCAATTAGCTTTTATTAAAATGTAATTAATGGGTAACACAAAGGCACAGTGGTTAGCACTGTGGCCTCTTTGTTGAGTTCCATATTTCCCCATGTCTGCAAGATTTCTTCTGATTCCACTGAATAGAATATATTTTTCAGGATACTGTTAGGAGAGGGGAGAAGAAGAAGCCAGTTTTTTAGTTGTAAGAAAACCCAGATCAGCATATAATACAATAATATCAATAAGCCAGCCCCACTGACGTTTCATGCGCCTTTTTGGCACCTCCATTATTTTTCTATGAGAGATTTGGAAGGTGGCACAGTGGCTGTGTAGGTACAACATTTTAATGACAACATTAAACTATATTTGAGCGTATTTTCAATAAACGTGATATTGTATTTGCTATTTATGATTATTAGTATTGACCCTATTTTGTCCGCCTACTTTTCTAGGACATGCACTTCCTGTTTAGCTGCATTTAGCCTGTAGATTTCAGTCGATGGGTTTTTATTTCTTTATATTTAATTAAAATTGCCCCACAAGACAGACAAACAAACATGTTAGCTACCTTAACAGAGCTAAACAGGAAGTGCATTTCCAAGCCAAGTAGGCGGGACAAAATAGGTCAATACATTAGCTTTGTTGTTTAAATGTTTACTTTAAAAATGAGTATTGTTCGCTAGCTTGGTAACACAAGCGAGGCGTCATGCTGCGCTCTGATTGGCTAGAGTGGTTATTGTATCATTATTAACAAAATAACAACATCCATTTAATAAGATAACTCTAATCTTGTTATCTGACAATCAGCAAAACAGTGCCATCTAGTGGTGACTCTTTTTAAACTGCAGCAGCAAAAACACATGAAAAGGCTGTTAAAAATACATTTTACCTGTTATTAAACTTTAGACAATAAATACATTTTAGTCATGAATTGTATGATAACAGGATTTCCAACCCAACTGTTTTTTTTGTTGTTGTTGTTGTTGGTCCAGACCTGAGCGATCGCCTGGAGCAGCTGCAGTGGTCCGTGCACCATCAGTCCCAGCGCCTGTCCTCGCTCCAGTCCCAGACCCAGGACCTCCAGACGGACACGCAGAAGCACACGGAGCAGGCTCTACGGCCCCTGCAGCACGAGCTCAACCAGCGCCACCAGCAGGGAGACCGGATCACTGCGGCGCTGGAGGAGACGCAGAGGGACATGCACAAGGCAGACAGAAGGTTCAAGGTGAGGTTTAGAGAGGTTTACTGTGCTCTGGTCATCAAACAGGAACACTTTTCATTTTTAAACTGTCCACCATTGCTACAGTTTTGGAGATATTTCAACGATTTCTTATTACAAACCTTAGTTCTAGTCATACAGTATATTCACAGTCATGTCATTTACAAATGTGCTGTTCTTATGTTCTGTTAGTGCCCTTTTACTTCCAGATCATTGCCAAAAATTCCTCCACATTTCTATACTTCTAACCCCTTAAGCCTTGATTTATAATATTAAATGAACTTACAACTCTAAAGTTAACATTGGCAGTACATTAGTGTGACTCTGGTTTAAAACCCTGACGTGTCTCTCCACAGATCCAGAGGCAGAAGCTGGAGGACCTGAAGAAAGACCTCAGACAGTGTAACCTGCAGCAGTTCATCCAGGCTTCAAGCCCCGCCCCCTCGGACCTGTACGTCCAACCAGGAGCAGGCCCCGCCCCCTCTGACTTGTTCGTCCAGTCCGGAGCAGGCTCTGGACCCTACGACGTGACAAACATCCGACCCGGAGCAGAGATCTACCTGAGCAACGCCGGCATCCTCGAGTAGAAAGAATGTTAAGTGTACGATCATCAGGGAAGTATATGAGAGTCCCTGGCCTCCAAGTTTGTGTCGATGGATCTGTCAATTATCATACGGTATAAACCTAACCCTGGGCTCAAACTGAAGCTCTGGTCCTGTCTTGATGCAGCTCACACTCCTCTGGTGCTGCATCTGTCACCTCCTTTGATCCTGCACACGTGAGACTGGAAAAAAGTCTGCAGAGAGCTCTGACAGGCTGGTGAAAGTTGCTTCCAACAGAAAGAATTCAGAGCACCAGAACATCTCCACAGTGTGCTGCAGGAGAGCCTCTCATTTAACATTTAAAGACACAAACAGCTCACTCAAATGGAGCCAGAGATGGTAAAAGTACTGAAGTTCACTACTCAAGTAAAAGTACAGATACTTGTGTAAAAAATCTCTCTGGTAAAAGTCCTGCTGAAACTCCTTTACGAAAAAAAGTAAACCTGTGTAAATTTAATTAGGTAACAAAGTAAAAGGTATAATCACAATGTCAAAAGTAAGGGTCAAATTGCCAAAATTTGGCAGCATTTTTCACTTGTTTCAATGCATTTCAGACTCTTTTCAGGGGATTTGAGCTTGAATCATATTTATTGAAACAAGACAGAAACATCTCAAAACAAATACAATAATCCAGGTCCATCAAGTAAAACCATCTTAACCAAAAAATAAATAAATAAAGATTAAAATCCAGATTTAAAGACATTTTAATCCAGGGATGGCCAAACTTCTTTTCATTGAGGGCCGCTATTTGTTACAAAAATTATTTTTTATTGGATATTTGCCGACCGTTATTTTAACTGAAGGGGGAGAGTCACGTGACCTGCGGTCAGCTGGAAGTAGTGTACTTCGTGTCCGAAAGACCAGATGAATGAGTCACTGACCAGTCACTGAACAGGGCAGGACTGTGTAGTGATTGAGTAGAGAGGGAATGAGTATGGACGTTCTACCAAACGTTCAAAAATGTATTTATCAGGCTTAACACCTTCATGTCCACGTTTATTCTGTATTATTATCTGTTCTTCCAGAGGAATTGTAGACAAACTGAATGCAATTTGCTGCATTCCAGTGCATTTTAGCGGTTTTATAGTCACGTCTCAAAAATATAAGCCTGGCACTGCTTCACAGATCAGCAGGGGAGGGGCTCAGATGAAGTGCATTGTGGGACCTGTAGTTCAAATTCAGATGTGCTTCTATCACTATCAATAATAATTTGAAATCATCCAGGGGCCCACATAAAATCTTGAGGGCCGCATTTGGCCACCAGTCTGACACCCCTAGAGTTTTTTAATCGTGTTGGTGAATATGTAAAAAAAAATGATAATGTTTTTGACGACTTACATTTGTTAACTTGTTCACAAACCTCTGATACACGACAGCACAGCAGCTCTGCCTGTTTTAGGACGAATACAACTTGTTTACAGCCTTATAAAATAACTAAAAATGAAAGTACCGATATTTGTTTTATATTTTTACATTTTTAATCTGTGTTATGTTAATGCTAATTATGGTTTGTGGATGTAAAAATGAGAATGACAGTGTCGTGTTTTATTTTTGAAGGAATTGTAAAAAACTCTATAAGCACAAACATGAAGTGATGTACAAGCTGTAAATACGACTGAAATACAGTTTTATTATATTGTTTGTTATTATATTGCTGTCTTTTGTTTTGTATTTTTATGGCACTTTTTATTGACAAATGTAATATATCAGAAAATTATAAAATGTTGTCACAGCTAATGAAGGAAAAATAGTTATACACTGTTACAAACTTTTTAAAACTTTTTTTACATGTTGCTATTGGTGATTGTACATACTTGTGTAAGGAATTTGTAAATATTTATTAAATGTATTTACTCTAACGTCTAATTTTGTACATTCAGTCGTTAGTTCCACTTAATAAAACCTTCATTAGTCTTCATAAAAACAGAATAATGATTTAACTATTCATGAACAAATAGATGAACGCATTTTAAGTTGCTTTGGTGACGATTTAGGGTTGAGAACTTTCCCAATGTGCCAATGACTCTCTGATGCTCGTGCTGACTTTGTCTACAGTCAAATACATGATGCAGTTTCACAGATTCACCAGCAGAGGGAGGAATAGTGTGAGCACAAGGATCCAGAGAAGGTCACATGTGTTCTTTTGTTGACAATAGGCAGCAGTGTTTTATGTGATCAGCTGGTTCAGGAGGTGGTCTTTCTCTTCAAACAGATTACAGACAAAACATGTTGGACTAAAAACATAATTGAGTAAGTTTAGAGCAGATATTTGATCTTTAAACTGAAGAAAAGACGATCCTACTGGACTAGGACTCTGAGGAGAACGACACATGCAGCGAGTCTAGAAACTTCCTCTTCTGTGAGCGAGTGAAAAGTGTCAGAGGAAGTCAAACTACTGGATTTATTCAATATAATCTCTGCTCCATGAAAGAGGCTGAATCTATAGAATCTGATCAGAAAGTAGAAAAGTGCTGCTGCCTCCTCGTCTGTAACAGCTTTTGTTGGTTAAAGATGAAAAAGACATTGGTCCTTGTTGTTTTAATCATGTAAACCTCATATTTTACATAATTTCATTGTAGTGGCTCATATTCTTTCACCAAAAAGTAAAACAGAGGAAAACAACACTGACATGAAGTTGGATTTAGAAAAAGGACGTTTTCTCAAAAGTTTCTCGTCAAACGCTGATTTCAAATGCCTATCAAAAGAGAACGGATTAATGCAGAATAATGTTTGTTTATATATTGAAAGTAGAAATTTGTAGGTCTCATTTGATGTACAACATATCATGATTCCAGTTGCACAAGGTTTTTTATGGAGCTGTGAATATTGTTTAAAATTAGCAAAAAAGCCTGGCAGGGAAGAGAACAGGGCTGGCAGTGAAAGGTATTTGTCTGTGGCTTATTAAGGATAATTATGATGTAGTTATTATAAAGTGTTATTCATTCATTCATTTACTTTCTAGCACCTATTCATAGCTGAAGCTTATTACAGTGACTTTGGGCCTTAGGCGGGAGAAAAACTCATCACAGAGTTAAAACAGAATGAATTATCAGCCTAACCTCTGACTGTGGATCAGTGTTGAGTGTATTTTACATTTCTCCTCCACTAGAGGGAAGCATCGGCATTTCTCTGCAGCTGAGCCAGTTTACAGCGCAGTAGAGAGTCCACATTATTACTGTGGTTAAAAAAACAAACAACAGAATGGTCAAACACAAAGTCACACAAAGACAAAAAAAGTTGTTTCTTGTGTAGATTTTACTCTCTCACATTGATATTTACAGATTCTGAGTAAAACATGTAAAGTTCAAAATGTTCATGAGCCACTTTCCAACAATAAAAATGAATTATCTGCAATCAGCTGTTTATCAAGATGAGACACTGCAGGGGAAAAGCTAAAATTGTGATTTCGTTGGTTTTGCTTCACAGTATCAGCCTCTAAAGTGGCTCCTTCACACTTTAAACTTCTTGGACTGAACATGATCTTGAAGGTTTTTACAAAGGGATGTATTAATATCTGTCTAAGCTTGATTTATTATCGTGGTAAAGGGGAATTTTCAGGAGGTGAAAAGTTAAATGCACAATCTAACAGACAGACAGATAAAATAAATCTTTAGAACATTACTTGGGGGGCTAAAATCTTGCATACCAAGCTCACACTGCTCTAGGCCAGCTCTGGTCCAGCTCTGGTCCAGCTCCGGTCCAGCTCCGGTCCAGTTCTGGTCCAGCTCCGGTCCAGCTCTGGTCCAGCTCTGGTTCAGCTCTGGTCCAGCTCTGGTTCAGCTCTGGTCCAGCTCCGATTCAGCTCTGGTCCAGCTCTGGTCCAGCTCCGGTCCAGCTCCGATTCAGCTCCGATTCAGCTCTGATCCAGCTCTGGTTCAGCTCCGGTCCAGCTCCGGTCCAGCTCCGATTCAGCTCCGGTCCAGCTCTGGTTCAGCTCCGGTCCAGCTCCGATTCAGCTCCGATTCAGATCCGGTCCAGCTCCGATTCAGCTCTGGTCCAGCTCTGGTCCAGCTCCGATTCAGCTCCGGTCCAACTCCTGTCCAGCTCCGATTCAGCTCTGGTCCAGCTCTGGTTCAGCTCCGATCCAGTCTGGATCCTGTCCTCGTTTGGTGAACCTCACACTCAGCCCACTGCTCCTCTGCTGCCATCACCTTTGATCCAGGCACACGTGAGACTGGGTGGTATCACAGGAATTGATTATTTGTGAAGGAAAAAGAGATCTGGAGTATCATTCCCCAATCTGAGTCAATCATGTTAGTTGTTAGCTTGATTATATTTTCATTTCTTAAACTGCCAGAAAAGGTAAAACATGTCTCAAGTTACAAATTTACAACTGACAGTCAGTGTTGTAAGTTGTAACTTGATATCGCCAATCACGAGATAAAAAGAAGTTTGTTAAAGTTTAATCTCGTTTATTTTTGATAAAGTCACGTGAAATCTTTCTATAAAACATTTAATTTAACACTAACGTCAGTAAGCTTGAACATTAACCTTTGAATAGTGTGATGATCATATTTAACTTACTTAAATAAGCACATTTAAAAAGTAAATGATAAATATAGCATTATTGTTTATGCGCAGGAGCTTCTGGGCATGTGCACATCAACTTTGACTCAAACTCAGCACTGACTCCAAATAGGGAATGACACGAAGCACTCCAGCACCTCAGAAAAAGTTCCTTCAAATGGAAAAGGATTCAGACGACCAGAGCATATCCAAACGGCTCGCCAGACCAGACGGATTATCGTGCCAGTGCCTCTGGTTTCTTTTCAAGAAACAGAAAGCCTCCGGTGGTCGGACAGGATGCAGTGTGAGCTAGGTCTGGTTCATTTTGTGTCCATGCAAGCCCGCTTTGAGTAAAGTTACACATTTTTTATGATTCATTTAGTGACACATGTGACTGGTTGGGGTTTTGCCTCTCTGCGTTGTGTTGTGTCCTGAGCGGGAGTTGAACCCGGGTCTCCCGCGGGGCAGTCGACGGACAAACTTATTGAGCTAAAGGGAACGCTCCCCTTAGCTCAGTTTGTTTGTGGCTTCTTATACCTGAGGGGGTGAGTTTATCCCATACCACCACACACTTCTCCATCCTGGTACCTCGTGTGGGCCTACAACGGTTACACACAAACACACTTAAACTAGGAAAAAAAACTGCTTTTATGTAATCTTATTCTTTGGCCATATAGATAAAACAATACAATTGTCAAAATTGGAATTTTTACAGAAAATTTTAATCAAATCATTCTTACTTTGTATCTAATCAACACAGTGTCACTAGATGGCGTACTTTTACCACGACACAAAAACAGTGCATTTGGACTACAGTTCACTGCTATTTTTAGTACTGATGTACGCCGTGCATTTAGTAGATATGAAAAGCGTAAAAATGACATGAGATATCACAGCGTCAAAATAGGACGAGTTTTGGTTGCAGCCACGTCGAGACTTTTTCTTCAGGTGAAACGGGTAAGTTTAGGCATAAAGTTACTAAAATTGGTAAGTTTAGGTCTGGGGCTTGGGACAGGTTAAGATTAGAATCAGGATTTCATTAATATTCATAAATAAGAACACGTCTTAACAACCACCATTGAAATGAATGGGGACTGTGATGCGTACTATAATTACGCAGGTCAGCCGTGAACTCGTGCTAATCATACCTCAGTTACATGTTGTGTAATGTCGTGGTAAATGTACGCTTTCTTGTGAGACCGGGATCATCTTTTTATTGACCACATTATGTGTGATTTTGGTGTTTTTGCACATAAACTGCTTATTTTTATATGAAAATATGACACACAATATATTTTTTCTTACATTTTAGCTGTAGAAGATTTATCTTGATAACAAAAATTCTTCTTTTCCCAGATCGCCTGCAGTGTCTCGCCTTAATATCTTTCATTTTTTCCATTTGCCACTTTTGGACATTAAGGCAACGCACCTGTTTATGTTTCTAAGCCGTTTTAGATCAGTTTTACAATGAACAATAAGTAAATTACTGATCTATGTATCTTACAGTTTATTACTAAATTAAGACGGCCCTGGAGAACAAAACGCACACTCAATTTACCCGAAATTAAACAATGATAAAGAAACCAGCCAGACCCAGGAGAAACAGACAAACTCCACACAGAAAGGCCCAGGAGTCGAACCCGTAACCTTCTCGCTGTGAGGCAAGAGCACTAACCACTATATCATCATGTTCCCATTTGTATTTCTGTGTTCGTGTTTTTGAATGTGCCTGTTTTGTCTATCAGGGCCACCGTACTATATACATGCAAAAAAACACAATAATCTCCATTAAAAGTCCTCCTCACAGTTAAATGACAGTATTTCAATCTAAACCATTGTCCTTGAACTACATAGTCCTCGTTCATATATTGGTGGTGGAGTAGGTGGTGGAGAAGTTTTCCATCCTAAACCTCTGCACAGTCTTCCCTTTGGGCGGAGGTCCGTAGAGCGAGCAGCAGTCGAACACCTCGCGACAGGCCTTCCGGAAGTTCTCGGAGAGGAAAGCGTAGAGGATGGGATTCACGCAGGAGTTTCCGTAGGCCAAGCAGTGCGCCACGATCCTGAAGGCGAAAGAGGCGTCGTTCAGCGGGAAACGGCCGAACTCCACCCACATGGCGATGATGTGGTGAGGCATCCAGCACAGGGTGAAGGCCGTGACCACCAGGAGCACCGTCTGAGCCGTCTGGAGAAGAGACAGACAAGAGAATATCAGCTGGGATTCAATTATCAGTTAAAGGGGACATATCGTGTAAAATTAACTTTTCTGAGTTTCTAAGTGAAAATAAAAAAAAGTAAATGCTTATTTATGTTTCATTTTTTTGAACGTAAAGCGCTCTGCTCGTTTCAAGCATAAGCATTGTCACTTACACCTCTTATAAACTGACTGCGAGGCAAGTTTAGTCCGAGACGTGTGCGAGTTTCTTGAGAAGTGCCTTGAAAGCCAGCTGCAGTCCACTGCGGTTCGTATTTGCACAAAATTGCGCAGATTCACGTGGATTTCCGCGAGAATGCTCGAATTATGACTTGAAAGTCATTTCAGACCGCTGCGACAAAAATAGACTTTCTACAAATTCTTTTGCGAGACTCAGTGAACGACAGGTGTTGGGCTAGCAATGGCTAGTCATCCCGATCTCTCAGGAAAGAAAATATATACCACGACATAACAGGGCATGTGTTGTAGCGTATAAATTAGCATAATTTCACAAAGATGTGTTATTATTTATGAATAAATTCTTATTCTGATCTTAACCTACACCAAACCCCAGCCCTAAACCTATTATTTAGTAACTTGAAGCCTAAACTTAGTCATTAAACCTAACGAAAAATGTGGCTTCAACCAAATGTGGCTAAAGAAAATATGTTTTTTTTTTCACATGCAGGATAAACACGCAGTTGGGGGTGTAAGAAAAGTCTTGTGTCTCCACTTATATGCATCTTCCTCGACCGGTTCTACATCCCAGCACATTGTGTCAGCCCCTGTCTTGCCCCCACCAGACTGTTCGCCTTGAGCAACGTGTGTCTCAGCTTGTAGCACACAAACTGTCCGCCACAAAGCGAGCTGCCAGACCGTATCCGGCTTCACATTGAATTGATCTTTCCTTCAGTGTTTAAAACGCACAGATCAAATGTGTGTACATGAGATTCATCTCAGCTTAACTGTATTCAAGCTGCCACATTTGTTGGAAATAAGCTAAGAACAAAGTGAGAGAAGGTTGTATTTGCACGTTATTTTCCCAAGCTGTCATTGTTTCTCTGCGTCTATACATCTAGATTTGTTGTAAACATACAAACTGCAAATGGATCAAGAGACAGACAGAGCAATGCAGAGGACAGACAGAAACCTATGTATCTGTATTTGTCTCAATCATAGAGTGCCAGTCTACTGCCCTTTTCAGCAGAGCCCAGAACAAACAGACTGAAGTATAGAGAACAATTTAAAAAAAACAAAAAACTTTCCATCCTCCATAAAACAAACCAGGCAGCTTCATGTGACCCCAGCTGGCTTCTCAGATCAGAAGCATGAGTCTGGCTGCTGGATCACAGAGACAGATTGTGATTACAGGATAACATTATAACATTAGCAGCAGAGCACAGACTCCAGATGCCGAATACAACTTGGGTCTGATCCAGCGTGGACCTGAATCATCTCTGCTGCTCCTGCTGTGGGTACGGCATGCTAATTCCTGGAAGAAAACAGGGACCAGTGGGCAGGATACAGTAAACATCTAGACCAGAACAGTCCCAAACTGAGTCTCACTGATGTGTCTCTCCAGGGGGGCACAGAAGCAGAGTGGTTTCTCATTTAGGCTGGTAAACAAAGGAAAAAGCTCCCTTCTGAGTTATTGAGCTTAAATCGCCTCTATGACTTCACTGCACTGGTGAAAGCAAGTTTTTTTTTAGAAAACCAAACATGAATGTACAATTTACAGAGACAGTGAACTATAAGAACAAGATATGAATGCAGATCTTAAAGAGGACCTATCATGTAAAATCAATTATTCAATGATTTGAACCTTGTTCTAACTACATTTCCTCATTATTAGTTTACTCAAAGTTGTATTTGAATTGATTCATAGATGTTTGAGTGTTCAAACACTTCCTGTTCTTCTCTCGCTCACATGTCTGTATTTACTTGTTATAATTCAAAAATAAACACAAGCATATGTTGTTCAAAACAGTCACTTTCCAACAATTAAAATTACTCATTTAAAATCTATTGCTTGTTACAGTTACATATTTAAAGGTTGTATGGAAGATTTTCAAAAAGTATTTGTTGTCAGTCTTGGTCAAAAACAGTTGCATAGATTTGTAACAGCCTTGTACTTATGCTAAACAAAAAAAATATTATACAAATATATAAAGTGTGGACATAATGAGGCCAGTAAAACGTTGACCAATAGATAACGAGGTACCTCGTTATCTATTGGTCTGTTAACTTGTCAAGCAAACCCTCAGTGTTCCTAAGTAACTCATTGGCCCAGTTACAGTGAAGGGTGTGGCCCTGGGAGGAGAAACACATGAGCATCATTTGAAAAACAGCAAACAGCTGTTGGATTTGAAAAAACCTCCAAACAACCTTTAAGCGAAGGCGTGAGGCTTATGCCGAGTTTATGTGAACCCCAGGAACTCGGAAAAATGTACATGCACAACGCTCAAGCAGCTTGGAACAACTGCTCGGAAACTCGGGACAAACGGAGCTGCCGAGCTCAGCACCTGACGTCACTGACACATGGAGACTGATGAAAATCAATTAGAAAATAAATACTAACAATCTTTAACGTTAGTTTTTGGACAGGCTAGCATCAGATCTCACTGTTACAACCTTTATAAAAGTGCTGTGTCATTTATTTATTATGATTAACAACAACATCCTGATGTTCCGAAGTAAAAAGCACATGAATGCAAACTAGGTCGGAACCTCGACCTCTCATCTCGGAAACACAAGCACCCGAGGACCACTGAACGCAGCATTAGTACTTCTGCTTTTAAACAGGAAGTCAATGGAGCTGTTTTTATTTTCAAGCCGTTTTCGATCATTTGGAGTTTTTCAGTGAACAAAATGTAAATTGCTGATCTACATATGTTCTAGTGTATTACAAAAGAGCTGGAAAAAACAAGATAGGGAACCTTTAAAATGAATGTGTTTTCTAGCTGTGTTTTAGTAGGAATGGGACAGGAGCTGAAAAGCAGTCCTAAAATGAAAATGAAAAATTGTGAAGCCAAAATTATTGGGCACAAATTATTAAACATTCTGTCCAAAACTCATCTGGACCCAATGTTTTGTCTTGTCAGAATTGTATCTTGTCCCAGCCTTAGTTTTTGGGGACTACAGTTTGTGTGAGAGTGTATGAATATCATGTGCATGTAACTGGATAGTGATGCTGTGAATTATACTGCACATCAGCTGGAAATTACTGTAGCTGCAAAGAAATGACGTGGCTTACATTCATTCTTTTTCTATTGCTTGTTCCTGTTAGGGGTGGTGGGCGACTGAGGCCTATTCTAGTGACTTTGGGCCTTAGGTGAAGTAACACACTGCACAACTTGTCGCAGGGTTAGAGACAGACAATCGTTCACTCTCTCTCGTTTATTCAGTATTGGAAATTGTGATTTTGGAGGTGAGGGGAAGCCAGAGAAACCATTTTAACACAAGAAGAACATGCAAACTCTACCCAGAGATCATAAGATGTGGACTTGGCTTAACCTGGGAGTTACTTTACTGTGCACTCCAGGTGGTTTGCATACCCCCCTTTATATTTGTGTGGTATACATGTGCATTTCAGTGAGAATGGGTTGAAATTTGCAATATTTGAAAGATGTTCCTGAGTCCCAAAACCGAGACAAGACTAAGATCACTGAGGGTCGTTCTGTCTGTCTCTTGGTCCATTTGCAGTTTGTATGTTCACAAGACCAAGACATTTATAGACAGAGGCAAGGCCAAGATGATCAGACCATGGCAAGACCGAGTACAAGCATCCTCGAGACTTAAGACCAAGTCCTTAAAAAAACTGTATTACTCCTAAGGGCCAGAACAGATCATAGGCTGATTTGGCTTCCAGGTCTTACATGTTAAATAAACCATATGGAGGATTTGAATGAATGAAAAATGATCTGATGAAGGCTAATTGCCGAAAAATTATCTGAAAATAAAGACATTTTGGACATCTCAGGAAGCAATGCAGTTTTCCTATTTTGTGAGCATGAAGCATTTCATGTCGAATATTGTTCAGATTCTGACACTTTAATCCTAAAAACTACACTTTTTCAAGTATCAGTATCAAGGAGTGTATTGTCCTGAATGAGGAGCCATAGATGCAGCAGCAGCTGTTTTCTGCTCATGGCTAATGCTTCGGCTAACGCTCAGTGCTACTGGAAAAGACTCTGGACTTTTCGAAGCACACTCCATATAGTATACAGAGAAGCATCTATGTTACCTCTGTGAGGCTTCATTTAGCCTTTATAGCTGAAGGACTGTGCTTAAACTAACTTTAAAAATGCTCCAACAGCAGTGCTAGATAGTAGCGCTAACAGGCTAACTTGGACTTTTGTTTTTATTGCATTTATTTAGGATGAGCTTGTTTTTTACAGGCCTCACTGTTTTTATGACACAGAGGCGAATATACTAAGACAATTATGTTTAAATTAGATTGACTCTAAAATAGTTTTCAAAATCTAAATACATAAGGGTTTGTACTAAAGTTTAAACACTTGACTTTTAAAGAAGGAACAGTATTATGTTAGAAGCCAATATTTTTTTTTGCTTTTTGAGATTTAGAGTTTAGTTTACAAAAGCCATTATTAATTGACTGATATTGTTTGATTTGAGTAAAATAAGAGTATTTTTGTTTACTTCTTCAGCCGTTATATTGCAATATTTGGCATTGGGACTGGCATCGGTATCGGCACCGACCCTGAGACAAAGTATCAGTATCAGATCGGTTCCATAAATGGTATCGGAAACACTAGTACATCCAAGATTAACTTTATTATGGCTTTAAAAGATTTGCACTGACACAAGCAGGTGGTCAATCCTCGGCTAATGTGTTTTCAACAGTAAATCTGATCTCCATCTCATTTTAATCCAGAAAACGGCGCATCGTGAGGATTCTTCAGGTCCTGGGTCAGCGCGGGACCTCCAGACTCTGAATGTGAACTATTATCTGAGCAAACAAAAGACGAGAACACAACAGAAGCGCGTTATCTGTCCGAGAACACAAAACCCATCTGACCTGAATCAACCGCACAGTCGCAGCAGCAGAATGTCCCTGCAGGGCTGCCGTAGGAGTGCACCGCCACAAAAACTAATTACAGTCTACACCGCTGATTCAATATACCGCCTTTTCACTCAACCAGAAAAAAACATGTTTATTACAACGTGGAGGAGGATTTCAGCTGCACAGGATGAGCCCAGAGAGAGTGTTTTTGATTAAATATTTACTATATCAGCACACAGCCTTCTTTATCTACAAAGCTTTTCTTGTTCGTCGTGAGGTCAGTTTGTGAAGCTCTAAAGCCTCTTCACACTGGAGGAGTTTTGACCCGATATTAAGCCCGATGTGACACTCTACGAGTTCAGGCGTGGGCAGAGTAAAGATTCTAGTCAGAGATTATGCAACAGAAAGTAATAAAAGTGTGTATTTGAACTACTAGGACAGAATATTATGCACATTTCTAGCTTTTTTGTGGCGTTTCTATTTGACGCCACAAAAAAGCGTGTTCGGTTGAAGCCACGTGGAGACTTTTCTTTGGGTTTAATGAGAAAGTTTAGGTCTGAATTTACAAAAGTGAGCAAGTTTAGGTCTGGGGCTTGGAGTTGGTTAGGATTAGGATTTCATTTATATTCATAGATTATTAATACTTTCATACATATAGAAATGACCTGGGGTAGCAACGTGTATCATAAACACGCAAATATGGAGAAATTGTACTTTAATTTCTCTGAGATTGGTACTTGTTACAACAATAATCAAAGCTGATTGCACAGCTGCTAAAAATTAAGGAAGTGTTAATATTATTATTTATTTTCTTTGAATTAATAACCTCAAAGTAGCTCCTACACCGAACTTCACAGTCTTAAGGTACATGCACACATAATGCGACCACACGAATGGTTTCAATGCAAAACCTTGTGCAGGCGGTGCAAAATCAGAATGATAAAGACAGGCACCGATAAAGACAGGTGCAGCTGCGCAGACAAAGCGAACAAATGTCTAAGGGCGACCATCATGTGAACAGTGAACAGCAGCTAAGATCGTTGCCTGGAAAGTCCAGAATAATTGTCTCTGTATTTTTACACAGAGAAATATCAGTCTGATCACCACACCCTCCAAGGGCATTTCCCTCGAAATCCAGATTGTACCGTGCAATGAAAATCGTTTATTTCAGTCACGTGGTTTTTGCTAACAACATCCCTGCTGTGCGCAGCGCGCATGGATCTAGGCAGCGCGGCGGAAGGTTAGATAAACAACATGGCGCACCGGAAAACCGAGAGTTTGTTCCCTTCACCGGTAAATGCCTTTTTAAATTACCAAAAAGACATCGCGTCAATAGTCGTGTTCAAGATGGTCAAGGCAGTGCAGTCGGCTCGAGCCGGTAAGGACCCCTTACCAGCAGATGACAGCGCGAGAGAAAGCCCAACAGCTTACGGCACTAGAAGCCTTTATGCTCTTCTCTGATTGGTTCCTCCGCTGTCTGTTAGATGAGCTTTGTTCCGCCTAGAAATCCAGTTGACCGGGGGCGACCAGACTCATCCGCTGGTGCAGCGGTGAGGCTGAATTCTCCAGGCAACTAAGATCGACCAGTGCTTCAGTTTCAACATGAAGAGGCTTCTGAGTTAATATGGTATTCTAATGAAATACTGAAAACATAAAAGACCATGGAATGTGTGATTGTAATTTACCCTGTGGTTCAGGGAAACCGTGTGCATCATTTCAACACAATCTCACATGAAAGTGTACATTTACCACAACACAAAAACAGCGTATTATGAGCATTTAGCCCGATATGACAAAATTTCACAGTGGAAAAAAAACACGTGGGGACATTTATAAGTTACTAAAATGGGTAAGTTTAAGTTTGGGGCTTGGGGTAGGTTAAGATTGGGATCAGGATACAGTTAATACAGTGGTCCCTGGCTCTAACGCGGTTCACTTTCTGCGGTTTCCCGGTTTCGTGGATTTTTTTTTTAGTGCAATTATGCATGTTTTTTTTTTTTTTTTTTTTTTACAGTGCATGGTCCTATAGATGTATTTCTCTCAAAATGTTGGGTTCAATGGGTTTTGTCCATATAATGCTTTGAATAAAAAAAAAATATAAAACCTCCTTTTAGCACTTGACATTTTGTGAAGTCTGTCAAATAATACATTTCTAAATAATTGATTAGTTAGTTGTGATTAATCGATAAACTTGTTGCAGCCCCAGTTTACCGACAAATCAGATTTCTCACAGCAAACATCAAACAGTGAAGCCTTCATGTGCAGTTCTATACAAACATAAACATGTACATAACCCACAGTATAAGGCCGATCGCCTCGGGGCCTAAAACAGTTAAAGAGCCTGAAGAGCCGGGATTCTGAGTGACAATCGGTTTAACAGTTCGGTAAAGCATAACGTTCGCCCAAAGGCAGAAAGAAAAACTCATTTGTCAGAACATGCTCAGAGGCTCAGACGATGTTATGACAAGTTATGATTTTCCTTTTTACAGAAAAACAGACAAATCCATTTGCCAAACTCCGATGATCTTTGAACATTTCTCTTTACAATTTGATCAAGGCTGTTTTTAAGTGAAAACTTAGAGAACCAGCAAATGAATGAAGAACACAGAAGGCCCTCAATAACGACTCCACAAAACCAAGATAATTGTGATGCTGACAGGAAAGAAATTAACTTGTGACTAAAAGCTAATTCGGTAAAGTCACAAGTCACATTTCAACTGATCATCCAAAAGACACGCAGGAGCTTTGTGCTTTTTCTCCCAATTTGATTTAACAAACATTGGGGGTATTCCATGAATAAGCCAAAGCCTGGCTTAATTGGCCAGTCTAGGCTTATGAAATCGCCATTTCCGTTCCACTAACGCGGCTAACCAGAGTTGACACTGAGTTGCCGCAGTAACAAGTGCGCAGACATAAACCTGGTCGGGACCAGGCTAACTGTCAAGATTATTTTAGCTTTGTCTCAAAAAAACGTTAAAAAAACACTAAAATCTCATATTTATCCCTCAACTGTGTGAAATCTCTGTCTATCCCAACACAACTTATAAAGTCACTTTTTATTCACTTTTATTTACTTGGCATTGGCACCAAAGAGCCGCTTTCACTGTTTCTTTTCTACTTTTTAAAAAAAAATTTTGAGCCGTTCTGGGAAAAAGTGGAAAGATGCATTTGTATTGGCAAACTTCAATTTGGCTGCAGAAAGAGCCACGTATTTAACTAGAAAATTAACTTGTACGTGCATCTAAACTACAAAAGATTTAGCACAGACATGCAGCTGTTTCTCTTAAGGATGAAGCAATGAAAGCAGGACTAAGTAAAGTGTGAGAGCCGTGGAGTCGTGCGGCTGCTTTTGCGCACAGAAGCGTTTCATCACATCTCATTCCCTCGACTCTCTCACACCACGTCCACACATCCTCTGCTGTGATTGGTCAGTTTCGGTTGTGAAAAGTTACGCGACAACTTTATGACAACTTTACGCAGCGGGACTAGTTCCACATGCGGAGTGGAAAACCACGGTTGCATTAGAAAACGATTAGCTTACGCGCAAATATGTTGATAAATCCTCTGGATCTCCACAGTAAACTGCCTCGTCTTTCTCCAGCAGTGAACAGGAGGGGAGGGGGAGCAGCGTCTTTCCTCTCGGCCCTTAGTTCAGAATAAACTACTATAAACTGAAAACCTTTGCGTTGAAAATCAAACTAGAGTCTGTGTGCACTTTAGCTCCTCTTGTGTTTCTGTCAGATTGTGAGGAAAAACACGTTTTCTCTTTCATTCTCATTGTCTTCACTCTATTAATCTGGTCTCGTCACATTCAGTGGAGAAAAGCTTCAAGCTTGAATTAGCGTTGTTCAGACCCAGGTTTGTTTCTTTCATGGAACGACTTGAGGCTTAAATTGGAGATTAAGCAAGTTTCAGCTCAGGATTTTAGGATAAACCTAGACTTGCTAGGACCCTTTCATGGAATACCCCCATGTTCTTATGAAAAGCATGTAAATAGTGTGCCATGTCAACACATTTACCTCTCTGGCACACGGTCAGGTTCTTGCACAGACTGACATCGGAGCTTCTGTGTAGTGCTCATCAGTCCAGGTGTGTCTCTACAATTAAAATAAAAACCACAGCCAGACACAGAACAGATGTTTGCTTTAACGCCAGGTGACTTTGGAGCGCAGCAAGAAAACGTCACAAGAAGGAAGCTTGCTAAGCTTTCTGATGAACCAACGGATACTGCGACTGAAAACTGTTGTGTGCAAGTTTGTCCAGAGCAATCTTTTGTATAATTTACTGTATGTGAATCTGAGAAAATCCCTACAGAAAATCAATGACAATTTCTTATATCCAGGGCCATCAGCCAAACCTGGAGAATCATTTCCTGTTAAACGGAACTGGACATAATAAGTCTTTTGCACACTACAGGAGTTTTGGCCGATTTTAAGCCTGATGTTTCCCTCTACGAGTTCAGAAGGCGTGACCAGAGTACGGATTTTTGTAAGAGATTTGTTGTTGTTTCTCTCTTTCTGTCTGTGCATCACTATGACTCTGTAGGACTGTTTGTCAGAAGCATCATGGTCTGTGGCCTCTTCTTTTTCTCACAAAAATTGCAAAAGATCTTACACTTTTCTGGTGTGCAGTCGGCTTATGTTTAGATCTAAAGTTAAAAAAGTTTAGTTTGGTTGTAGGTGTTTTTTTTATACTTCTAAATAATTCCAACCTGTACATCGGTTGTACAAATAAACTGGGGCAACAGCACGTGTCATAAACCTGCAGAAAACAGAAAATGTGTTTACATGACATTTACAATAGGCGTTTTCACACTTGAATGTACCAAGAACCATAAAGAACCATTTCTCACCCAACTTATGCCTTCTGCATTTGGTGACAGCATCATTTGTGGTCCTTGGTGTTTTGTTTTTTAATAGTCCTGCTTTAATTTCCCACGGCACTGCTTTCCTGTGTGATGAATGCAGACTTGTGCTAGCTCATAAGTTTGCTGAATACTAGTATGTTTTGTGGGATCCTGCTACACTTTGTAATTCTCTGTGTGACCTCTTCTCCTTGAAAGCACAGCTCCAACACAACAGCAGCAGCCGGAGCTGAGAGAACAACACGCAGAGAGGTAACTGCTCTCGAGGCAAAGAACACACGTCCTGCTGAGCGTGCAATGTGTTTCAGGTTTAGAAGAGCTGCCAGCGCCGCCATCCACAAACTCTAATGTCATTATTTTTGGAGAAAAAATCCAGAGTGTGGCTACAAACTCAACTGATGTCAATATGTGTCGCACGGAGATACAACTTCAAAAACAACAGCATTATGTCAACAAAAAGTTCTGGGTGTAAAGTTTGTTTAAGGTACTCTTTTATTGTCACCGTAGGGAAATTTGAAAAGTACTTGTCCAACAACAGGAGCTAAATTGGCCACTAGATTGGCATCTTATGTGGGAACACGCAACAGAAGGGGACAGAATTGGCCCAATTGATTGTATGAGGCCCCCCAATAATACAAAATGCTTTTTTCTCAGATTAAGGTCTAAAACAGACGTGGGCAAATTGCCGCCCAGGGGCCAGATGCGGCCCTCAACCTGTTTTAATCAGGCCCCCAGCATGTGTTACTCATTACACTGCAAAACGTTAGTCTCAGTTAAAACTACTAGAACTCCAAATATTCATCTTAATTTTACTCATTTTAGTCAGGTTACAAAAATACTAATATTTGGCAGCATATTTCACAGACATGTTTGACTGTTTACAAGATATTTTAGCTTGAATCAACCTTGCAAAATGTGAAATAATCTTAATCCATCAAGTAAAACCTTCCCAACTAGAAAAAATAAACATTAAAATCCAGATTTCAATACATTTTAGCAAATCTCATGCTGCATGTTGCTTTTATTTAATTGACTTGGCTATAAAGCATGTGTTTGTACCTGTGCCCTTAATATGGACACAATAATATATAATTACCTTGTATTTTATTTTGAAAATGTGCTTGGAACAATGATACGTTTTTATACCAATAATTGTGGTCTGGCCCTTTGCCACTAATCTGGATTTGAAGATGGCATACAACTAAAATGTCTGTAATGTTTCCCTCAAATATTACCTCCTATAATTCACCAAACTCAGACGTCCTTATGTAATTCTAATGCTGTGCGAATGCCTCTACTCTTTGAACTGTATAGTTAAGTTTATTTGCCATTTTTAAAACCACATTAAAAAAAATGGGGGAAAAAGCTCAAGGTGCACAACATTCATACATACAACAAGGCCACAATAAAAGCAGTTTAAGAGACACAAACCACAGAAAAATGACTGCAAAATCAACTCTACAAAGGGAGATTAACACACGACAAATTACTCGTTTATAACCAGGTTTAAAGTGCATTATTTAAAGTCATCAAAACTTCTGCTGTGGTGTGACATTGTGCATTTGAAGACACGGCAGCGGCTATCAGAGGGAAGACATTTATGCAACTGTTTTCGACCAAGACTGACAACAATTTGAAAATCATCCATACAACCTTTAACCTAAATCTAACCCTAACCTTACCTAAATCCCTAAGGCAAATATTTAAAAATATTAACTTTGCTTGCCACCAACGCAAAGTGATGGTGTCTGGCATAACTGGGTTGGAAAAAAAAAAAAAATCAGGCTCTTGACTGGGTAACTTGATGGATCATAATTGATAACAGCCGTGAAAGAAGTCTCTGTTTATAAATGTCATCCAAAACTGTGAGCTCCACACCTTTTGTCCTGCTGGCCGAGCGGACCACTCTGTGTAGAGCTCTTTTCTCCTGTGGAACCAAACCAAACGCTTTCAATCGCACAGCCATAAAAATGTAAGAGGAATGAATTAAGTTTGACTCTGTGGCCTGTTTTACCTTCAGATTTGAACGCTCCTACATTGTAAAAGTGAAAAATGTAACAAACTATGTTAAAAATCCATGACCCTGAATTACACCCCCGTTGCTGTGGTAACGGAAGGTCAAGAAGATGGATGCTTGGGGAAAGTTCATGGATCTCTTGTATTATCTGGATAGGACATTGTTGCTTGCAGCTGTTGTAAATCAGCCCCAGTGGTCGCTCCATTGTTACTCCAACAGGAAAATCTCTCTACAGACTAGAAAGGATTTTTTCTTGGAGCACAATGCAAACACAAACTGCTCGTGTTCAGTAGAAACAGCATCTATAGCTTCAAAAAATGTCTTACCTAGTTTCACATCATAAACGTTTTTCCGGTTCATAAGGTTTTAGTTTTGTATAAAACAGCTTTTTAAGCTTTGCACTGGTGCAAAAACGGCCTTTTATATTGATTTACATTACTCTTTTTGCAAAGAACTGCGTTTCTATCGATTAACATTACTATTTTGGCCGTTATGTCTCTTTGGTTGTGAGCGCACAGCCATCTTGCTCACTTTTGCTCTTTGTCCCATGAGTCTTTGCGCCACGTCACGTGACCGCGACCGCCAATCACAGTTCAATAAAAGACGTGATCAGGAAGTTAGTAGACGCACTGCGGAAGATAAAACCAACTTTGTTGCTGCAGGAGCCGACCTCCAGTCCCATATGACGCCGAAAGTCCGTTGCGTTGTCTAATAATTATGGAACCGGCCTGGTCTAAGATGGCGAGCTAAGCCCGAACCACTGAATTGGTTACCTGCTCTCAAGTCAAGAGCACATACCTGGAAAATCCTCTTCATCATCCTCGTCAGGGGCTGGTATAGGCGGCTCTTGCAGCACCCACACATCCACACTGCAGCCTTTTGAACTTTGTCCACACACTGGACAAAGTTTGGCAGGACTTTTGGTGCACTGGACTTTTTTTTCCCCCCCAAACTTAATTGTATATGAATATCACAGGGGCCAACAAATGAACTTTGGGATTTGGGGTTTTGAATGAATGCTCATTGCTGCTCATTGATATTCGAATGTGTCTTAAGGCACTTATTGAAATGTTAATCATATGTCTTTCAAAGGTCATGACCGATTCTGTACATATGTAAATAACTTTCTTTTCTCACTTCATTACAAACTCAATCCAAAAATGATTGTATCCAACTTTTTGCTATCCTTGTCTATTTACTGCAATCTCATCCCTCCTAGAGCGAACTCTACAACCTCTGGTACTAGTCCCTTCATTACTAATAATTACAACTTCATTATTGTATTATTACATTATTGCTAAGGTTCTTACTTACCTAAATTGTATATTACGAGGTAAATGCTACACTCACACTGGAACTCTTGCTCTGATTGGTCAGAACGTCCCGCTCCTTGCGTAAAGAAATATGGAAAACTGCGCATGTTCCATAACCTGTAGCACAGCTCGTAAAAGGCTAAAGCCATATGGGCTACCAACGCCAGTGAGCAAAAGCGCCAACCATCTTTGGGGCTTGGCAAAGTTTAGAGTGCTGCAAAGTTTGGATGGAGAGACTGTATCACTGTAAATTGATTAAAAAATAAAAGACTAGAGGCACATTTACGCTGCCACAGCTCAGGTCATGAATGAAGCAAAAGGTTGTTGTCATGAATCAAGGCGTGTGCGTCGCCATTTTTGGAGTAAAGTTATTAAAAACAAACTAATTATAGGCCTCTATTTATTATCACCAAGCGAATCCAAGATGTCCTGAGGTAAATTAAAGTTTACAGATGTCTCAAGGTTATCATAATGCCTTGCAAAAAGGACATTATGGATTCAACCTATCAAACAAATGACGTAAAGTTAATTTTATAGCTTCAGTTTCCACATTTCCACAAGACCAGGCTGTAACAACAACTATTTCAAGATTGTTTTTGTTGTGACGTTTTGACCAATTCTCTTCAAATATTTGTCACAACATTTTCAGCAAGAGTCGTTCCAGATTATTAATGCAGAAAACTAAATTCAGACAGCTGCACACATACAGCAAAGAGCAGTTTATCAGCTTGAGTAAATACACCCTCAGAACCATGTTTACTCCGGCTCACTCTCTCTTTCAGCCTGGAGCCAAGTGTTTGATGACAGATAAACTTAACCTTTTCTCTCTCCCTCCTGCGGCGCTCGAGCCTCTGACCCGGTGTGATCCGAGCTGCCTTCCACATGCTTCACTTCCCGCGGCTGTTGTTGTTGTTGTCTGGGAGTTTTCTCTGGTTAATGGCTCCGGCTCGTCCCGATGTAGCCGCGGCGCGAGTGGGCAGACGGTTCGTTCTCGCTCTGACTCACAGACACTAGAATGAACGCTGCTGTTTGGAGAGAACAAACACCAGAGCTGATGTGGACGACAAAGCGGAGTGGCTGCGCTGATTCAGAAGTTGAAGTGCCCTGACAGATTGAACTTTTGTACACATACTAGAACTTTTTTACAAACACATAGTAGATAACACATAGTAGATAAAGAGTGAAATCCAAACCCCCTTCTTTCTCTCTCTCTCCTTTTTTCTCTCTCTCCTCCTGTGAATCGCCTCCACTGAGTTGCCCCAGGGCAGCTTACTATCACTGAGTGGCGAGGGGAGGGGTCCATCTCACTGTGAAGTGCTTTGTGGTGCTATACAAATAAAGATTACTTGCTTATTTACTTCCTTGTTCTCTCTTTCCTCTCTCTCCCCCTCTCTCTTTCTCTCTCTCATGTTAAGCTGCAGAATGATATACTGTATGTGTCTCAGCTAAAATTCACAGAGAAACCCTAAACTCTCCGCTCTGACTCACAGACACTAGAATGAACGCTTCTGTTTGGAGAGAACAAACACCAGAGCTGATGTGAACGACAAAGCTGAGTGGCTGCGCTGATTCAGAAGTTGAACCCACTTTTTTACAAACACAGACTAGACCAGGGGTGGTGAACTGGTCAGAGGCCAAGAGCCGAAATTTTCAGGTGTGATCTTTGAAGAGCCGCACCATGAATCGACCTACTGCCACCACCAGGGGGCAAATTTTTTTTTGATATAACGTGGTTTTGATGCAATTAAGGGGGTCTGGGGGAATCTTCCCCCAGGAGAATTTTTTAAAATTATGTGCAATTTCCTGCTTTTTGGTGAGTTTTAGATGTGATATTCTTATTATGTGATGCAATTTTACCATAGTTAAAAAAGACATGAGTATTTTTTCTAACAATATAATTATCAAATTCTAATATCAATTTAAAAATGTTCATGTTAGATGAGCCCCCCCCCTTAAAAGTCCTCATTTTTAAAAAAAACAGCCCTGCTCTTCCCAGCGCAGACCGTGGAGAGGCACGGAGGCTTTACGCAGCAGTGACAGTGAAGCAGGGGCTGTGAGGCTCTAAAAACACTGCAGACTTCATCAGGACACCTGAACTCATGTTTAGTATCATCTCCTGTGCCTTGGAACAGTGAATGAAATGCTTCGTAACGTCCTGTCAAATTCCACGCGCGCGCCCCATTGAAATGAATGGCAATTTTCAGTAAAGGCGAAAACAATCATAACTGTGTGAGGTTTATCTTCGTGAAATAAAAAGTGGCTGAAAGCTTGTGAGTAGTAGAGAGTCGCTGTACACTTCAAATCTCTCTCCTTCCCTCTCTCTTTGTCTCTCTCCTCTTGTACCTCTTTGCTGTCCTTTCTCTCTCATATTTTGCTACTTTCCCTTTCTCTCCTTTTCGCTCATTCCTCTCTCTCGTCTATTGCCTCTCTCTCTCTTGTCTCTCTCCTTCTCTCTCTCTCACTCTGTCCTCTTTCGTCTCATTTCAAATTCTCCCCATTCTTAATAGTACTACATTCATAATTGTGATGAGATGATTTATTTCTTTTGTGTAAATGTGTCAAACTTTTAATGAGTCAAGTGTGCTCAACATTTTGTCGACGGTCACATGATTCGATCACATTATACAGTTTAAAAACCCAACAGAAGATAACAGTGTTTGTGTTTGTTGCAGAGTTTATTTATCACTGATCAGAGAAAGAAGAATTGCCCACACACTCGTCCACAAGAGCGCCGTTTACTTTTCTGCTTTTAGATTAAATTAGATTAAATACACTTTATCGTCCCAGCAGAGAGAGAATCTGTCTTAAGTCTGGCTGCAGCTGCAAAAACATTCAGCGTGACAATAATAATCCAGAGAAAACAAAAGTACAGGCCGCGAAGATAAAAGAATAACAATAAACTGGAGCAGAACGTGTGTGATCAGAGGAGTTATAGGTCTAAAGACTATGGAGATGTATGAGCTTAAATATGTTAATTATACAAACTGTTTATGAGTCAAAATGATGTTCTTTTATTTATCTGCCAATATGTTTTTCATTCACAAAGAACCAACAGCTGACGAGGAAAGGATTTGGACACAGAAGATGTAAAAATGTGCCAAGTGTGGTTTCTTCTCTCTCCTCTTTGCCTTTCTTCTCTCTTTTGTTCTTTTTCTCCTCTCTTTTCCTCTTTTGTCTCAATCCATTTTTCTCTTTCTTTTCTGTCTCCTCTTTCTGTCTCTCCTCTCCTGCGCTCTCTTTCCCTCTCTCTCTCTCTCTCCAGTCTCTCTTTCTCTCTCCCACTCTTTCTCCCCCTCTCTCTCTCTCCAGTCTATCTCTCTCTATATATATATAACTCTCTTTCTCTCCAGTCTCTCTCTGTTTCTCTCTCCCTCTCCAGCCTCTCTCTTTTTCTCTCTCCAGTCTCTCTCTCTAGTCTTTCTCTCTCTCTAGCCTCTTTCTCTCTCTCCTCTTTCTCTCTCTTTAGCCTCTTTCTTTCTCTCTCTCTCTAGCCTCTTTCTCTCTCTCCAGTCTCTCTCTCTCCAGTCTCTCTCTTTCTCTCTCTCTCCCTCTCCAGCCTCTCTCTTTTTCTCTCTCCAGTCTCTCTCTCTCTCTCTCTAACCTCTTTCTCTCTCTAGCCTCTTTCTCTCGCTCTCTCTCTAGCCTCTCTCTCTGTCTAGCCTCTCTCTCCAGTCTCTCTCTCTTTAGCCTCTTTCTCTCTCTCTCTCCTCTTTCTCTCTCTCTCTCTAGCCTCTTTCTCTCTCTCTCTTTCTCTAGCCTCTTTCTCTCTATCTCTTCTCTTTCTCTCTCTCTCTCTCTCTCTCTCTCTAGCCTCTTTCGCTCTCTCTCAAGCCTCTCTCTCTAGCCTCTCCCTCTCTCTTCAGCCTCTTTCTCTCTCTCTCCAGTTTAAACAGCAGAGAGGACTTTATGTTAATTATACAAACTATTTATGATTCAAAATGATGTTCTTTTATTTTCTGCCAGTATGTTTTTCATTCACAAAGAACCAACAGCTGACGAGGAAAGGATTTGGACACAGAAAATGTAAAACTGTGCCAAGAGTGGTTCAAATAAACAATTGTCTCATTTGAATCGTGGAGAGAAAGACACTGTAACAAGTCATGAGGCAAATTAATTTAAAAATGTAGTTTTTAAATTTCTTATGTTAACTAATCTCCTGTATGTGGGTTGTGGGTCTCTCTCCCTTTTTCCCTCTCTCTACCCTCTCTCCTCTTTTGTTCTCTTTCTCCTCTTGCTTTTCTTTCCTATCTTTTTTTCCCTCTCTTGCTTTCTCTTTCTTCTCCTCTTTCTTCTCTCTTGCCTCTCTGTTTTTCTCTTCCCTGTCTCCTCTTTGTCTCTCTCTCCTCTCTTGTGCGCTCTGTCTTTCTCTCTCTTTCTCTCCCTGAGTTTCCCCTTCTCTCTCCCACCCCACCTCTTCCTGTCTTTCTCTCTCTCTCTCTCCATGTCTTTCTCTCTCCCTGTCTCTCCTCTCTTCTTCTCCTCTAATCTCCCTCTGTTTTTCTCTTCTCCATCTCCTCTTTCTCTCTCTCTTCTCTCTTGCACTTCATCTTTCTTTTCTCCTCTTTCTCTTCTGTTTTCTTCTCTCTCTCCCTGTCTTTCTCTCTCTTCTTCTTTGTCTCTCTCCCTCTCTCTGGCCTCATTCTTAGAAAAAAAGATCAACATGAATCATTCAGTAGTATGTAGTTTTAGCAGATTAAAACTGAGTTGATGTACTTTGACAGTCTTTTCTGCCTAAAATAGAAACAAACAGCCATTCTAAACAAACCTCAGCCTTTCTTCGCAGGCCTATTTAAACCCCTTGGCCCTCGGACCCACTTTGTGCACCACTGGCCTAACGCATTAGCCTCTGGTGTTCTGACTAACACGCCTCCATGTTTGTTTTGTTTTGCTTGGGAGAGTCACCTTTATCGTATTTTCTGGACTATAATTAGCACTTTCTTTCATCGTCCCGACAGGGAGGGGAGACTTATACTCAAGTGTGACTTATATATAAAATAAATGTGAATTTTTGAGTAACTATACATATATTATGGGTACTGATCGGGTACCTGATGGAACAATGTCTTCTGTGATCCCATGTGTTCGTGCAGGTGAGAACAAGATGAGATCAGAAATGTGCTTCCTGTCTTCAGTGATCCCTCTGCTCTGCTCTGGCCTCAGCTGCAGCTCTCCACATAAACACCGTTTTATAAATCTGCCTCTCATAATGAGCGTGAATCAGCCTCAGTCACAACAGTGAGACAGCCGGGGCAGGTCGCTCCAAACACTCGCTGACACATCCTAACAAAGCCGGGATATAATGGGGTGAAAGCTCGTCAGGGCCAACGGGACGTCACATTAGCACATCGGAGAGTCACAATTACTGTTCGAGGAAAAGTCACAGATTAAGCACACGACTATGGCAACCAAAACTTCCAAAGGTACAGGCTTTTGTTTGTGCTCTGAAGGAAACAGATTCACAATAGAAACTGAACTGGACTCGGCTCAAAAGAGAATCAATCTGGAACATTGTCTCTTTCTGTAAACTGGCTCAGTTCACGTTCACAATACACTTTTTACCAATCAAACCAGCACTGTAGTAACAATCTGACATGTAGAGGCACTGTGGACAGAAATACACAAACAGCAAAGAAGACACACAGCTTCCCTGCTACATCAGCGGCTACAACTACATCAGAAACAAACACACTGCTGGACTTTAGATTTGTGATTTTATGGATTTGTCCCACAACTTCTCTCACATGAACAGGCCCAGTGTGAGTGACAGACCAAGTGTCAGAGCGAAGACACTTTCACTTCAGAAGACGAGAGAGGATTTTTATTCCAAATCCCCGGAGTAAAACAAAGCAAAAAATTCATCTGTTTGAGCAAATCTGGCTCTGAAAGGTCTGTCCTCTGCTCACTTAGCTGTGTAACTAAATATTAGATGAACATAGACCATTTTCCTGACAGTAATGTGAGCTGTAGTGTTACTTCTCTTGTTTGGTTCTATCTAAGATTTTGTTATTTGTCATAAATAACAGGAGAAAATTGTGATATAGAGGGATTTTTTGTTTGTCAACACGGGCGATGCGCAAGAAAGAGCCGCCTCTCATCGACACAAACCGTGGAAACAAGTCGATAAAGCTCCATTGTCAGTAAGTCAACATCTGTGAATGAAATTTGATCCTACGACCGTTAAAAATTAGATTCAGGTGAAAAAACAGTGATAAAAACCCTGTCTCAATCTGTCAGACCGGTTCAGACCTGATCCAAACACCTGCTCTTGTTTCGTTGTTTAATTCAAAGAAGTTTCCCCATGTAAACAGATGGAGAGGAGCTCTTTCTGCATAACACATGCGCTGTGGGGCAAAAAAGTGACGTTGACTGAAAATCCCTCTGTACAGTCGTGTGATCAATTACTGTATATCAAATTATATCAGCCACTCAGCGTGGATCATGTCAATGTTAAGGGGTTTTGTTTCACTCTTGGTCCTTTTGTGTTCACAAAACAAACAAACTGCTCCAGAGCTTGATTCAACCGAGCAGAGACCGATCTCTCCAACTGGGCCACATTTTGAATCTTGACCCGGATCAGTTTGTTTACGCGTTCACAATTACCCAATTGAAAACGAATCCTGATCCTAATCTAAAGGTTTTTGTGAATGCAGCCTTAGTCAAACATTAAGAGAAAACAGGCTGGATCCACGAGGGTTAAACCTATAATTCTGACATCTCTACAGACAAAACTTTATTCAAAGCAAAAAACAAAAAACAAAAACTGACCTCCAGTGTGTCTCATATGGTTGTATTCACTAAAGTCATTTTGTGACTTTAGTGAATACAACTTTAGTTTAGACGTTTAGCAGAGTTTGGGAAACATGTCATTCGGCGAGAAAAGGACTCTCCGGGGAAATGACTGTAAAGATGTAATTAAACAGAAAGAGGAAAAACACACCAAAAGAGCCACAGTGACTGCCTGTTCTCACATTGTGTTACAACTACAGCGTCTGTGAGGCTCATCGAGAACGTCTGAAGCAGAATGAATGGACTGTTTGGAGGTTGGGTTGATGAAGCGTAGGCTGCTTCTGGAGCTATCCCAGTGTCGTGAGTTTGAGACTAAACTTTTACAGCTGCTGAGGAAAAATGTAAGGACACAAGTTTATGTGGACGTCACTTTCCGCTCTACTGCTCATGTCACCTGCAGAAAGATAAGTTGTTCTTCTAGTTGGTTGGGGAAACAACTAGAATGCAACGTGTATGAGTTGTAATGACAAATTTCATTCACAAATGTTGATTAAGTAACTTTTGTTTTGCTTTTTGTTTTCTCACATCATAATCCACAGTCCCAGGCCGCAAGGATCTGTGCACAATTTTTGGAAGCTGAAAACAAGAATTAATGGTTTATTTATTTAGCACATTTACACAGACAAATGTCTTCCAAAGTGCTTCACACAGCAGACCGCCCCGCACTAGTAAGCAGCCCTGGAGCAGCTCAGCAAAAGCGATTTGCCTAAACACCTGGCGCCTCAACCTCCGACCACCACCAAGTGGTTGGTGGGGAATACAGTGCCCAGAAGAAATTACCCATACACAGGGAGAAACATGCAAACTCCACACCGCAAGGCCTGTGCTGTGAGGCAAGCGCACGATTTGCTCTGCCACCGTGCCGCTGGGTCAACATCCCAGTTTTTTGCACAGACAGCAAACTCACCGGACCTGTCACCCACTGAGCATGTTTGTTTGTATACGACAGCGAGTTCCAGTTCCGGTCTATATCTAATAACTTCACACAGTCATTGAAAAGGAGTGAGCCATCACTTCACAGGTCACAATGAAAACCAATGTGCCCTTGTACACAGACATCAGAGCAGTGCAAGTGCACGTTCAGGAGTCACATGACTGTGTGGAAAGAATCCCTAGATATTTTTTTCCTGGAGGTTGCAGCGGTCTGATGCAACTTTCGAGTCATAATTTTGACCATTCTCGCAGGAATTATATTTGCTTTGGGCAAATATGGACTGCAGTGGACTGGAGCTGGTGTACATGTGTGACCGGTGTATTTCTGTCTGCGTTGTGTGTGCTGGTTTATGATTGTTAGTGCAAGAGTGAACCACAGGACACAGCTGAACACTTGGAGGTGGTCTCCGTTTAATCTGGATTACAATGAAAGTGAACAGAGTCAACATTTGCTGCAAACAGTTGGCCCAAACTACAAAGACATGACCATGACATCGTCAGTATTTTTCCAGACTTCATCGGAACAACTCAAAGACTTAATATTGACCCAAATTCAACAACAAATTGTTCAATAACCAAAATAAAAGTGTAATAATGACTAAAATTCTCTTCAAAAACATGATTGCATTGGATGACCAACCTGTTCCCAATGTGAGCGGACCATGACAGCAGTGACTGGATGCCAGGTAGTACTGTATGTAGAATAAACAGCAACAAATGAATCGGTTACACAAGGCACTTAGCAAGAAACTCGCCTCACTAAGCTTGACTTTACATTTGAATTACTACTTTATTCAAGCTTGGTCTTTCACTTCTTACTGTCCACCTCTCCCTCCTCTCCCCGGAGTCACGCACACTTTACCAGAACAAAGCTAAAGTGTGTCATGGATCTGGATTTAAACAGTGAAGCGTTCCTCCCACTCGTTGTGTATTTGAGGGCTGCTCTGTGGGCAGACTCATACACTATCTGCAGCTGTGGGAGTCTGCACAGCGCCTCTAAATATTTGTCCCAGGCTGGTGCGTCGTGAGGTGGGCTGACGGATGAGCTGCTCTGGTCCTGCGTCTGCTGCTGCCCTCGCTGACACTCAGACCAGCTTCTTCTTCCTCTATAACATTCAGAACTGTGCTTATGTATTTTGTTCAGTGAGAGTCAGTCGTCGTGTGAGTAAACTGACAATGATAAAGGTCACTCATTATGCTAATTTGACATTTTTGAATCTTTAATCCTGTCCTGGCGTCGCTTCCTCATCAAACACAGCTGGAGTTATGTCTGTTTGTAGTCCTCTGAGCCTCAGAAAACACTGCTCTGAATTTTGAGTTTTGTGATGTCATGGGCCAAAACAGGGTCTCACAGAAAATGTAAATCTATACTGTGACAAGTTAATAATGTGTCATGAGAAAAGCATTGAATAGAGACACTGTTTTTTTATGGTTTTCTAGTTTTTTAGGTTAACGACTGAAGATACAAAAATGGATGAGTTTAAGTCTGGGGCTTGGAGTTGGTTAGAGAGAATCTAAACTAAGAATCAACTTTTTTCACTGTCAAACTGTGTATATGGGGTCAAAATTGAATAATTTACTGTTTCCAACTCGCTCATTTTGAAGTTATGTGTGTAAAAAACCGCGGCTGTACTGCCGACAGGCAAACGCTGTCAGTGGATTTTCAGTTCACGCCGAGTCGAGCCCCCCAGGTGAGATAAATAAACTTCTCTCTCTGACACTACTGCTGTCTGAAGCCTATTCGCCAGACACTCAACTCTACGGAGTTCCAATGAACCAACACAGTCTCACAAGAAGGCGTACAAATAGCACACACAAAAATAGCGTATTTTTAGCACGATATCAGTCTGTTTTGCGTACTTTATGTTACGCCGTACGTATAGCACGATATGAAAAAGCCTAAAAATGCCACGAGTTTTGGTTGAAGCCACGTGGAGACGTTTTCTTCAGGTGAAACGGGTAAGTTCAGGCAAAAAGTTACTAAAATGGTTAACATTAGGGTTGGGGCTTGGGGCAGGTTAAGATTAGATGTAGGATTTTGTTAATTTTCATAAATAAGAACACGTCTTAACAACCACCATTGAAATGAACGGGGACTGTGACGCGTACTATAATTACGCAAAAGAGCCTTAAACTCGTGCTAATCATACGCAATTTACATGTTGCGTTATGTTGTGGTAAATGTACGCTTTCTTGTGAGATCGGCTGAATGAACGCACCATCAGGTGAAGTACAGACGGCGCGGTGCTTGGTTGACTCGGCTCCGACACGGAAGCAAAGCCAGCGACAGACTTTTTCATCTTGTTCATTGTTTGTGTGTTTTATGAACAATTAAGTAAGTTTGCGATGATGTTGCCTAATCTTGTTGCTTAAATGCTTACGTTTTGATGTGCATTGTGTCTTTATGTACCACCTGCTAAGCTAAGTTTGCTGCTAGTGCTAGTAATTAGCTGCCATGCTTCAGGCTTTAAGTTTAAGTTTGTAAATGCTTAGTCACATTACTTCTGTTGTTATTTGAGTGTTTAGAGGAGCCATATGGTCACCGCAGTGTTGATTGTTTTATACACGTTTGTTACTTTATCTTTGCTCTTCGCGGCCGCTTCGTCAGGAGCTATAAAAAGAGCATGGCGGCGGTAGCGCACATGTTAGTTACTTCGCGTAACTTTAGTTCTCGAGTGGTGCGATGTGCAAATACTTGTGCAACGATGCGCTGGTTCGAAACTCATGTCAGTGGAGTGTTTTTTCATTTTTAGAAAATACTCACATCATGAGCTCATGTGCTTATGTTTTGTAAAGTAAATATTTAAAAAAATCTTGACGTGCAAGTAAGCAAAGATTTGTGCTGTAGGCTACAGCTTCCTCAGCTGCAAACCTCCCGTCAGGACCCAGACCGCTTTGTCACATCATTCACCAAGCTTGCTGTTCGTATTTGGTGCTGTCAATCACCCACCTGGGCGTCTCTAAAAGGCCTCCAGGCATCTCCCACTTTTGCGAGCCTGTTTGAGGTGCAGTTGTTAGCCTCACTTTAAGGTTAGGATTAGGCTTTCCATAATATTCATAAACTCATTTTACATCCAACATAGAAATGAACTGGGGCAGCAAGGAGTACAAGAAATGCACAAAAAATGGGGGCAAACTCAGATGGAGCAGGTCTTTCACACACCCAAAACGATCGATGTCAGAAGTGGTCCAGGGACACATTTTAAAACATAGACCTGATTATGTGATATTCTATATAAAAGGTTATTAGACTCTATAAAGCCCAACATAATAACTGTCCACATCAATTCTTTTACATTGATTTTTATTATTGCTTCTGCTGAGCGGCCCCAGAGCTGCTGCTGTCACTGAGTGAGGAGGGGCATTACTGTTGAAGCACTTTGGAAGATATCTGTCTGTAAATGTGCTATATACATAAACCATTCATTCTATAGTCCAACATGTGATTTAAAAAAATAAAAGTTATATAAAGTGTGTAACTGGGATCAGACTGTTCTCCCCAACAAAAATGTGGACAAATTTAGAACTTTTATAAACAGTAGAAGAGGTCTGAAGTTACAACAATGGGTAAGTTTAGGTCTGAGGCTCAAAAAGTTTAGGATTAGGATTGTGTTAGTCTTCATGAATAATAACACGTCTTAACTTCCACCATAGAAACGAACTGGGGCAGCAGTGCATCAAATACACAAGCAAAAAATAGAAATCATGACATGCCGTTTACAATTGCGTGGTACTGACACTAGGGGTGTGCAAAGTGGACATAAGGGTTGTTCAATTTGACTTGAGGAATGTCTGCACTTGACCTTGACCTGAGGGACGGCGGCAAAGGTCACGAGTAGCAACGAGACAAAAATAAAGTAGCAGGCGAGAGTTACTAGACTGATGAACGGGAAAATCTTTTGCAATATATTAATAATTCCCATCCACAACAATAATGTAATGAATTAAACTGGATAAAAACAAAACAAAACACTTAAGTTGAGTGTTTTTCTTAGCAACTTTTAGGTGAGAGAGTTTTGAAATGGGGCTTGTCAAGCAACTTCCGACTTTTTAGTGTCACGTGTCAGAATGGCCGTGCTTGATTGGATCGTCCTAACATTGGACGGGGAAATTATTGGTCGAGGCTCCGGTTTCAGGTAGTGATGGGCTAAACGAGCCGAGGTACCGACACATGTGCGAGCGAGGCCTCAGCCGAGTTGTGTCACCGAGCGCATCGCTTTAAGAAAAAGTCACGTGACCAACGCAGTTACGGTGTCGAAAAGTATCACTCTGTATCACGTGTCACTGAGGCACCAGTTCCACACAACACCAGAGAGCAGCAACGAGCGTCAGAGGAGCCACTGCTTCACCAGACCTCCTGGGGAAAAAAGAACAATAAAACTAAATAATAAGTTCTTTCATGTAATATATTTCATAAATGTTTTCTGAGACGATTTCCCTTGATTTTCTGTGAATGTTGTGATGTAAAAACGCAAAAATAACCAGGATTCGCAAATACAAAATATGGCGTGGTTACCAGTTATTTTGTTCTCCGCATCTTAGTGACATCACTAGTTGCGTGGCTTGACTGGTTAGGCCGCTGATCCAGAGTACAAAAGGTTGTGGGTTCAAGACCTGTGGTGGTACTATATTTTTCTCCACTTTAAACTCGGTGTGGAGACCTGTATTCATATAAATTATTTAATTATGTAATTTCAACGTTTCATATGCAAATGTTTCAAGCACAATGTACAAAACGTTTTCAAGCTCATCTGCTACAAGCAAAAAGAAAGTATGAACAAATATTGAGTGAATATTGCTAAGAACTGCAATATTTATTTTAATTACATAATATATGTTACTATTAAGCATACACTCAATTGTTTCTATGTAAAAAAAAAATACCTTGTACTTGTGTAAACTCATTACAATGCAGACCTATGATGTTTCTTTTGTAATGGCAAAGGCTGCAGTAAATTTTTTAAACCACCAGATGGAGCCCATACATACACCAACACTGTGTGATCTAGTGTCGACACAGAGAGGGGAAAGTGTGATACACACCTTGAGGCATCATCTACCCATCACTAGTTTCAGACCTTTCTGCATCAAACAGAATGTAACAGAATGTGGGAGGGAAGGACTGGTCAGGCAAAGAATCTGGAGAGGCAGGGATGGCCTTGGTGTAAAATTTCTACTTTGCTACAGAAGACGCCAAAGTAAAGGTTCTTAAGAGCATAAGAGTTTCAAGGACAAGAACAAAACAAATAATACTTGTCCTTCAAAACTGCAGGAGCTGTTTGATTTAGCAAACTTAGCAAAAACTAATAATGCCTGAATCATACAGCCTCACTTTTAATTCCCTAGCTGTAGATGAGTGACACGTGTGACTTTCTGGGGTTGAAAATAACTATGCACATGGAACTTCTTACTGGAGATATTATAAGTGTTATGCCTCGCTGTGGAATACATTAGCAAGAATAAAAACAGAACAATCATGATTAGGCCTTTCTCCAGGACTTAAAAAAACAGACTTTGGGCACATACTTTTACAATGCCTTAGTCCAAGAGAATCACCCAAACACATGCCTTTGTCCAAGTCTATTTTTCACTAAAAGTTCCACAGTGAGCACGAGAAGTAGGTATTTAAATCTGTCCAACTATTTCCTCTTCCCTCTCACACACAAATCCTCCAGCACATGCTCTTTATCCACATACGTTCAGTTTGGATTGTAATTACGGCTTATCTCAGGCTCATGATTGCAAAAGATTCAGCTCTAATGCAGTCGCCGAAAGCAAAGTGTGAGAGGAAAAGTCAGACCAAGACATTTTCATTCTCTCTCTTCACAAATAAACGATCAACACCACAAGAGCACGAGGACTAGGACTCTAAGGAGAACGGCACATGCAGCGAGTCGAGTGAAAAGTGTCAGAGGAAGTCAAACTACTGGATTGTTCATGTTTGAGGGTTCAATATAATCTATGCTCCATGAAAGAGGCTGAATCTATAGAATCTGCATCAGAAAGTAGAAAAGTGCTGCTGCTTCTAGTCTGTAATGCAACTTATGTTGGTTTGAAGATGAAAAAGACACTCGAGCTCATTGTTTTAATCATGTAAACCTTGTCTTTTTATCCTAAAGACAATATTTCATTGTAGTGGTTCATATTCTTTCACCAAAAAGTAGAACAGAAGAAAATAACACTGACATGAAGTTTGATTAAGAGGCAGTTTATACGACAAGTTTTCACGAAACCGAGAAGTTTCTATGCTAGATTGGCTTCTCTTTTACACGACAACGAGCTATGTCTTCATTGAATCGGCACCCCATACGAATCAAGGAGTCTACACCGCGGTGTAAACAGGGAAAAACATTTGCCAATGAAGACGGTTACATCACTGATATGCGCACGCAGTAGCTGCTACTTAACTCTTTCAGTGGCAGCCCTGTTTTCGCTTTGACCCTTTTCCCTGCCAGACCTTTTTGCTTATTTTAAGCAAAAAACCTTATGCAACTGGAATCATGACATGTGTACATCAAAGGAGACTACACGTGCCTTGTTTTCATTAGATTTCAGCATTTGACAAGAAACTTTTGAGATAACATCATTTTTCTAATACAAACTTCATGTCAGTGTTAATTAATGAGCAACTACAATGAAATAATGACTTAAGGATAAAAATTGGAGGTTTACATGATTAAAACAATGAGGATGAGTGTCTTTTTCAACTTTAAACCAACAAAAGACGAGGAGGCAGCAGCACTTTCTGATGCAGATTCTATAGATTCAGCCTCTTTCATGGAGCAGAGATTATATTGAATAAATCCAGTAGTTTGACTTCCTCTGACACTTCTCACTCGCTCACAGAAGAGGAAGTTTCTAGACTCGCTGCATGTGTCGTTCTCCTCAGAGTCCTAGTCCAGTAGGATCAGCTTTTCTTCAGTTTAAAGATCAAATATCTGCTCTAAACTTACCAACTATGTTTTTAGAAAGAGTTAGACTGTATAAGAAGAATGCACAGTCACCAAACATGTCTCTTTAAACCAAAGCATCTTTCACAAAGTCTCACCAACAGATATCCATTGAAATTCGTGTGTTCAGAAGAAAAGAAAGTTTGAAGCTCCACAACAAGTATTATTCGACCGTGAACGCACAGAACAGCTGTCCAAGTGTCTGCGCCCGGTAAAAGCGAGCTGTCCTCCCCGTGTTTGTGTCCGACTATAGGTGATCTCTTTTTGCTCGCACGCTGGTTCTCGGTTGTTGCGTCCTTCACCATTTTATTGATATGGATAACTTGTAAACCTGTCAATGCTCGTGTTATTTTAGGCTGCGTGGGGTCACGGTAAGGTCATCTGAGTGGCTTTACTAATTATACCACCTCCTGACGTGTCTGGAGGTGGTATAATGTTTCCGTTGTAAAGGAAATTACCTCGCTACAAGGGGAACGTTGTCTTGTAAACTAGGCCTTAGAAAAGGACGTTTTCTTCCAAGTTTCTCGTCAAACTTTGAAATCTAATGAAAACAAGGAATTTCAAACGTCTATGTAAAGAGAACGGATTCATGTAGAATAACAAATCTTTTTTTAATTGAAAGTAGACACTTGCAGGTTTCATTTGATGTACAACTGTTGCACAAAGTTTTTTGTGAAGCTGTGAATATTGTAAAATGAGCAAAACCCTGACAGGGAAGAGGGTCAAAGCGAAAACAGAGATGACACTGAAAGAGCTTTTTTGGTGTGTGTCAATTGAACTATTTCACTTTAAAGCATTACAGCAAAACCTTGTTGACATTTTTATTTGACCTTTTTTAAGACGAGATAAAAGTCTATATTTTCTGTGACACCGAGCGTTGTAAATTGGTGAAATATATATACAATAAGCTCTTAAAGAATCCCATTTCAACACTTTTTAGCACCGGCCCAGACCAAAACGAGGCGCGTCTTTCATCCGGAGCCAAAGCCGGTGTGAAATCCACTTAGCTGATAAAGTGACTGCTGCTTCAAAGGTGCAGCGGGAGTTTAGGCCAGTCATGTTCTTTAACTCCTATTCCACATTTTTCACAGGACGTTTCAGCTCAGGGAATTCACTTTTCCACATAAAAAAGCCATTACGGCGAGCTGAGAGCGGTCACGGGGAAAAAAGGACCCGTCACTTTGCAGATTAGAGGAAAAGATTTAGATTGTTCCCTTAAAAACACATTTGATTTCTCACAGAATGTACACGACCAGAATCTATTTTGTAATAAAACAGCTACAGTCATGGTTTAAAAGAAGAAACAGCTTTCATTTTGTTCTCTAAAGCCCAGACCCGTTAGAAAGCAATGGGTCAGCCTTAGTAAAGCCTTAATGAAGCACAAACAAATACTTAATTATGCATGAGCAAGTTATAAATGAATGGATTAAAAGTTCATTAAGGCTTAGGCGGCTAAAGTTAGGATTTAGGGTTGAAAAGTAAAGCTTCGGATAAATGACATGGCGTCTACTTTAAAGATTAAATACCACCCTAAAGAAGGCTGCACACTAGAGGAGTTTAAGATCTTTTGTGTTTTTTAGACGAGACAGAAAAAGAACAAGTCAGAGACATAAGGATATTTACAAGATTATTAGTCTGACAGTGGCATCTTGTGTCAGAAGAACAGAGACGACACAGACTTGTGGAGCAGCAGTGAGCGGAGAACAGTGTGTGTGTCACGTGATCAAGCGCAGGGTGTTTTTTTTTTATGTGCGCGGTTATAAAAGTGTCAATCCGTGCAAGATGCGTGACAGTGGCTGCGAAATCATCTCGAAATACAGTATGTCGCACGCACATGAAACGCGACCAACTTCTAGCTTTTAAACATAAACCACGGCGTGTTCATGCAGCTATAGTATCTGTGGCTGTCATGTGGAACCAGCCTGATCTCACAAGAAAGCGTACATATACCACGACATAACGCAACATGTAAATGAGGTATGATTAGCACGAGTTTACGGCTCTTTGGCGTAATCATAGTACGCGTCACAGTCCCTAACCCTAACCCTGTTAAGATGTGTTCTTATTTATGAAAATTAACAAAATCCTACATCTAATCTTAACCTGCCCCAAGCCCCAACCCTAATCTTACCCATTTTAGTAACTTTATGCCTAAACTTACCCGTTTCACCTGAAGAAAACGTCCCCACGTGGCTTCAACCAAAACTCTTTAAGCTGTGAAATCTCGTGTCATTTTTACACTTTTCATATCGTGCTATACAGTATGTACGGCGTAACATAAGTACGCAAAAAAGGACTGATGTCGTGCTAAAAATAGGCTATTTTTGAGTCGTGATGTAAGCCTTCTTGTGAGACTGTGTTGGTAGAACACAGGTCAGCTGTCAAGTGATCGAGTGGATAGAGAATCTGGTGTGAAGAGTTTGACTCCAGGCATTTACAGCTGCTGAAGACATTTGTATCTGTAACATTCCATTTGAATACTTGCATAATCCTACTTACTTTACAATGACTTTATTTATTTAATGTATCACTGTATGCATAAGTGCAGAAAAGAAAGAACAATAAATCTGACCCACGTGGCATTCGTATCCGCGGTGACGTGACAGTATATAATTCTGGTTCAGTCGAAACAACACGGTATTTTTATCGCTAACATTGCATTCATTGCAGCCCGTTCTCATGGATAAGCGTGTCAATACCACGCTATTGTAAACAGCGTGTCATATGAACGCTACTTCAGTTTTTTACGTGTGTATTTGACTCGTTTCTGTCCCAGTTCATTTCTATGGTGAATGTTGAGGCGTGTTGTTATTCATGAAAACTAACACAATCCTAACCTTAACCAACTCCAAGTCTAAGAGCTAAACTTACCCATTTTTGCAACTTCAGACCTAAACTCAGCCAAAATGAACACATTGTTCATTTGTTGTATTTTATGAAAAGAGCCTGTTTTTGTCAGAATCGAGTTAGATGAATTATAAACATTGACAACAAACGAGAGGAATCCCTGGACTAAACTTTGTGAATACAAGTTGTTGTTGTTTTTTTTTTCTTTGTGGAGTCCCAGTCACACATGTTCTGTGGTTTTATGTTTGTGCAGCTTTTGGTTAGAATAAGTTAATAACTGAGAAGCCTGATTATGTTAAAGCCGTAGTACTGGTTGTTTTGAGCCTCTGTTACGTTGCTCTGTTGGATGGGCACATTGGGCTTAAACAGGTCAAAACTCATGTGTGCAGAAGGCTTTAGACAAACATTACAACCATATGGGCTAAAGAAAGTTTATATAAATCCTTTGTCTACACCGAAAATAAAACGTGACAAAGATCAAACCCACCTGTGTTAGGATAAGCCTCTATAAAGCTGTTTACTTCCTGTGTCAATGAAAGGACAAGGACTTTTTCTCTCTTTCATCAACCCTTTCACTCTCTTTTATTAACCCTCGTCTCTGTGTGTGTTTCTCTCTCTTCCATCAATCCTTCTCTGTCTTTTTCTCTCGCTTTCCATCAGCCCTTTTCACTCTCTTTCTATCAACCCTTTTCTCTCTATTAGCCCTTCTCTCTCTCTATTCTTCTTTCTATCAGCTCTTCTCTCTCTATCTTTCTATCAACTCTTTTTCCCTCTCTCTCTGTCTGTCTCTCTCTCTCCCTCTCTCTTTGTCTCCCTCTCTTTCTTTCTCTCTCCCTCCCTCTCTCTTTGTCTCTCTCTCTCTGTTTCCCTCTCTCTTTGTCTCTCTCTCTCCCTCTCTCTTTGTCTTTCTCTCTCACCCCCCTCCATCTTTCTATCAACTCTTTTCTCTCTTTTATATAACCTTCTCGGTCTCTTTCTCTCCACCCCCCTCTCTCTTTCTCTCTCTCTCTCTCCCTCTCTTTCTTTCCCTCTCCCTCTCTCTGTCTCTTCCTCTGTCTCCCCTCTCTCTTTGTTTCCCTCTCTCTTCGTCTCTCTCTCTGCCTCTCTTTGTTTTTCTCTCTAACCCCCTCCCTCTCTTTCTGTCTATCTATCAGTTCTTCTCTCCCTCTATCTTTCTATCAACTCTTTTCTCTCTTTTATATAACCTTCTCTCTCTCTTTCTCTCTCTCCCTCTTTGTCTACCTCTCTTTCTTTCTTTCTCTCTCCCTCCCTCTCTTTTTGTCTCTCTCTCTCTCTTTGTTTCCCTCTCTGTCTCTCTCTCTCTTCTTCTCTCTTTGTCTTTCTCTCTCACTCTCTCTCGCTTCCCCCCTCCTCCCTCTCTCTCTTTTTATCAGCTCTTCTCACTCTCTATCTTTCTAACAACTCTTTTCTCTTTTATATAACCTCCTCGGTCTCTTTCTCTCCACCCCTCTCCCTCTCTCTTTCTTTCTCTCTCCCTCACTCTTCCATCTCTCTTTGTTTCTCTCTCTTCCTCTCTCTTTGTCTCTTCCTCTGTCTCCCTCCCTCTCTCTCTGTCTGTCTGTCTCTCTCTCGGTTTCTCTTATCCATCAACCCTTCTCTCTCCCCCTCTCTCTCTCTCTTTCCCTCTCTCTCTCTCTCTCTCTCATCCTTCCTTCTCTTCTGCAGAACTGACCTGTGATGTAGTCTTTAGACCATCCGTCTCACTTGAACATCCTCACACAGGCCTAATATACACAGTGTGGTATATATATACAGTATATAAGGTTCTGTATACACCATTCGTTTTATGAATTTGATTTCGTGTCGAAGGTGAGCGATGAAAACCAGTTCATCCCAGAGAAGTGGCAGGGAAGCTTCGGCTAAATATTTACACAAGCCTCGTTAAACTTCTGAAAGGTTTAGGATTCTGGTACTTCTGTAAATGTTCTAACCCACGTGTTTCAGTTTAAAGAAGCTTAAAGAAACGACTGCACATGGAACATACTTCTACTACGTGTTTTTAGTGGTACAGGAAACTTTTCTGGATCACTAAATCTGGATAACCATGTAGATAGGCTGCACATTTCATTAGGAACAAAGAGGACTGAGCACACCAACGACTCTTAACACAAAACAGGTTTCAAATATGATCAATATTAATTAGATTAAAAAAGATTAACATCTACACTTCAGACATTTTCGGTGTCAGTGTGTTTTGTTTCATGTTGATTCGAACCATCATTAAAAAAAGCTTGTCTCAAAAACAAACTAAAATGGGATTAGTTCTGATAATTGTGTCAGTGTTATGATAATAAGAAACATAATTAAATATATTCATTAGGTGAATATATTGACAGTTATTGGGGGATTATTTTGGGAGGCTTAAGTTTACTTTGCTGTAGGCGACTGAATGGCTGGATACGTTCTAGTCTATTTAATCATTGCAGCCTGATGGATGAACAAATGAAAAATCAAGTGAAAAATGTTTTAATAAATAGTTCATCTCAGGCTATACTGTATTTTATTTTATACATTTTAATTAGTTTCATTACATTTTGGGCCTTAAATCCACTCTAAATCCATCCTTCCACTGGGATCAGTTTAATCCTGATTTTTTGGATCAAAATGATCCTAATCCGCTGAAAAAGTTTTGAAAAACCCAAACTGGGGGTTTGATCTGGATCAAAGCCAAGATCAGATTACCTGATCTGATCCGATCATGTAAACCTTTTTTCCTTTTGAAAAACCCATTTCCACGATTTGATCTGATCCCTGATCCAAAATCCAAGTGGATTAGTTTTGAAAAACTGGGCCCTGGTGCTGATGAGAGCCGCAGTTGGTCACAACTCGCTCTTACTTTATTAGCTTTAAGTCTTGTCTGTTGTAAGTACTTACCTAAATAAAACACCTTTAAGCTTGCTGCACACAAAAGCACATTATCATAGCAGTATTTAGTTTTTGCTAGAAAGGCAACTTTCTAATTGTACATGAGAGTATCATGATGTTCTTGAACTGTCCATTGCAAAGCTGGAATTTCCCCACTGTGATACAAATAAAGGATAACTAATCTATTATAGGATTGTTTATTATGCACTTTTGAAAATAAAACTCATGGAAATACTTAATTGTCAAAGCCCTGACTCTCCACACTGTGCAGCTTGTGCCACCAGAGCAGTATCTCTGCACCTGTCCTGTCCTGTCCTGTGAGGAGTCCCCTGTGTCAGAGCTGAACCATTGAAGAAGTGACAGTAAAATTATCACTGCTCCCGCTTTCAAATCCTCCACATGAGACAGACGAGCAGACTTTTTAAACTCTGTGTGCAGGTTTAGACTTTTGAAACAGACTCACTGGTTTATTTGAAACTTTATCAGCAAACTCAGACTCTGAACGAAAGCCCCCTAGTGCCTCGTGTTTCCAAACACATGCGCTTCAAGTCTTTAAAATTGTCTACACTGTTGTTTCATTACGGCCAGCGTCAGTCTGACAGGACGTGTCAGAGGTTAAACAGACAGGTCTGCCTCTTCTAATGAAGCAGATCAGGTAACACAGTAAATCATCTCTTATCTGCATTTGTCACATAGAAGAAAAAATATTTGTTTTTATCCATAAAGAACACATTATGAATAATCTAATAATCTGGTTGTTGTTTTTTTAATCAAGAGCTCCACAAAACATTTCCATTAGCCTTTATTCCTCAGACTGGTTCACTTTGGAGCAGTTTGGGACGCTTATGTTAATGATGTTTCAACTGCAGGTCCTTGTTCACAAAGGTCTGCTACATGACGTCACTCACACTCTGAAGTAAAAAAATATTAAAATTACACTTGGATTATACTTTTCCTTCATGAGGACAATTAGATGAAGTCATCACTGGAAATGTAACACAATGCCATATAGTTTCCACTTTACTCTTGCAATCATCTGGGGGCTGGGCGATATTGACTAAAATGAATATCTCAAGACTTTTTAAAAGGGATGCACCGATCCAGCTTTTTCTGTTCCGATATCGATCCCAATATTTGGCTTTAACAATCTGCCGATACCCAATATCAACCGATACCAGTGAAAGGACTGAAATCGCTTCTTCTTCTGATAAAAACCTAATACATTTGGTCATATTGTGTTATGTAACTGTTGTTTATAATGTAAGTCACAACTTAACAACTTAATCTGAATAAAATGCCCAATATTATAAATTGCTATGGATCAACACCAGCCTGTAAATTAGTCTCATTATGTCCAATTAAAGGCACAGCCACGATATCGGCTGAACCGATATCATGGAGCCGATACTCGATCCATCAAATGTCCTGGATCGGCACCGATATCCGATCCAGGTATCGGATCGGTGCATCCCTACTTTTTAAGCATAACTTGATCACAATATTCTGACAATATTATTTCAAATGCACCGGAAAATGTTCAAACACATCTTTAAATTGCTTAAGACAGGCTCTTAGTTGATTAGTCGACGAAAAGGTCCCCAATTATGTTAACAAGCAAAACAAACACTATGGGCCAGATTTATCAAGCAGTTGCTCATGTACAAACAGGTTAGGGGGAGCAAAAACTTGGCATAGCTGACATTTTTCTTTCACTCAGACACTAAAGATGCAGAACTTGAGGTGGTAACCCTTTTGTGTAATATATTTGTACATCTTCCGATATTAAAGTTTGCCTACATTGATCGCAAATAACATGTTTGGGTTTTTTTACTTCGCACCCGCAAATTAGCACCTGGCTTGATAAATCAGGCCCTGAGTCTTTATTTAATGTATCACTATGTGCATAAGTGCAAAAAAGAAAGAACAATAATATAACCCATAAGGGATTCATACCCCGTCTTCCCGCGTACCAGCCCAACTCTCCACCAGTGCGCCACCAGGGGACGCTGTATAGAAGTAGTGACGTGATAGTATACAAGTCTGGTTCAGTCAAATCAACAGGTAATTTTTAACGTGGATATCGCCTTAATTTTGTTATGAATATAAAGTTTATTTGTTGTATTTTGTGGCCACAATAGCCTCTTGTTTTTGCTAGAATTGAGGAGTTATATTAATAACAGACATTGACAGCACATGTGCAAACGAGAGGAATCCCTGGACTAAACTACAAGGTTTTTTTGTGGAGCCACAGGGTAAGTCCCAGTCACACATGTTCTGTGTTTTTTATGTTTGTGCAGCTTTTGGTCAGAATAAGTTAATAACTGAGAAGCCTGATCATGGTTAAGCCATAGTACTGGTCGTTTTGAACCACTCTGTTCTTCACATGTTGGTCGTGCATAGACACCTGTTCACCCTTAAACGTTCGTGTCGGCCGCGGTTGACGCTTCGCGATGCTCTGGTCGACTGTAAACACGCCTACACAAAGACATAACATGGTGGTCGCGTTCTGTGTGCAAGCACTTTAAGACATCAATGAGTGATCAATATACTTCTGAATTGCTACAAAAAATTTAACTTTTTCATTTGTATCTTTAAATAACTATATTTGAAGCTATTTTTATATAAACGATATACTCCATCTTCAATCTTCAAAACTACTATTACGATTTCATTTAAAATTTTATATTGCCCTGCTCTATGTGGGACTGAAGCAAGTCAAGGGAGATCCTCCGCTAAGATCCAACCTCAGCAGCTCACTTATGACCCATCATGTTTTCACAGCGCAAAAACACGTGGGTTGAAAAAGTAGTAACACTTTGGAAGGAGGATTGTTCTCTGTGTTAAACTCTACAGATTTGAATGTTTTAGAATTTCTTTTAAGTATTACTAGAAGACTTTTTTTTTTTTTTTTGCTTCCGATGACTCAGCCTTATCCAGATGTACACGATTATCAATCTACCAATTATTCAGACAAACCCTGTTCTTACGTAACACTGTTTTGACCTCGCTCGCCTCTTCCTGACTCACACTTTCTCTCCTCCCTCTTCTTTTGAAACTTTTGAGAAACATGTTTTGTAAAGTGTTGTGCTGACTCTTAAATATGCAGGAACAGTTGGAGATGAGGTGGAAAAAACATAAACTGATGTAATTTAGTGTAACCCTTTCCTCCTCCTCAGCAGCTGAAGTCGTCTCGCTCATGCACACTGACTCAGAAGACGCCTGCGGAGGGACAAACACGCACTTCAGGAGCCATTCTCTCGGCTTTTATGGGACAATCACGTCATTTCAGCCTCTCCGCAGGAAAAATATGGATCGAAACAGTCGGGAAGTGTTGTGAGCCGTGAAAATCTAACGTTTGATTGTCTCAAAATTCAGCCACGCAGAGCTGCTTTTGTTCTATTGTCAAAACAAGACTCTAGTCAGACCCTGGACATGTTGTAGGTTCCAAACGCAGGCTTCATATTTTCTTCATTTTGGTCAACTTTAAAAATGTCCTGGACTAAATTAAAGAACAAAAACAGTTTGAAGTTATGGCAGGGCGATATTGACAAAACTTAAGATCTGGATATTTGATTGGCGTATTTCAACAATAGCCTTTTCAGACGATGTTTTATCAATTGAACAAAGTGCTAATAGCAGCTTGTTAAAGATCTCAGAAGCTAAGCAGGTTGGGTCTGGGAAGAACTTTGGATAGGAGACTCAGGAGCCACAGTGGAGTGTCCCAAAGAGAAACTGTTGTTCTTATGCTGCCTGAGCAAATTTGCTGTTATTCTCTCACATCAGAAGGAAAGAAGGACTGTTTACTGAAGATTTTTGATACATTTAATTAAAAGGTCCCCTGCTTTGGGGCTTTTTTGGGGTCGCTTGTTGCTCTGAAAATCTGGCGACAGCAAAACAAACAATATGGGACATAATCTGGACTGACAATGTGTTCACATTCATCTATTAATGCTCATTGTCATAAGTAATCTTTATTTGTATAGCGCTTGTCACAAACACAGTCACAAAGGGCTTCACAGTGAGATGAACCCCTCCCTCCCCATTCAGTGACAGTAAACTGCCCTGGAGCAGCTCAGCAGCAGCAATTCGCCGAGACACCTGGCGCCTCAACCTCCGACCACCACCAAGTGTTCCCTAACTTGCATGTTATTGTGTGTAAAGGACCTCAAAGAAATAGCCTTTTGCAATATTATTTTTGTATTCTGTTAATAGGTAATTTGGTCATGCTTTTATTTTGAAGGCACTTTTGCCACAGGAAACGGAAGCTACCCACTGAAAGCTAGTTCATGGCAGCACAAGGTAGCATGCACCTTGTGTGCTGCAAAAATTTTGTTTAAACTAAAGTTCTACTAAAAGTAAAGTGTAAAACATTTGGTCATAGCACTCCTTAGCACCTGGTTGATGAGGGAACAAGGTCAGTATTCATGTGTTTGCAAAATGTTTTTGTCTTTGCATATTTGCGTGTTGTTTAGCGCATTATATTTTCATCCAGCAGATGCCAATTCATTTTGTAAATGCAAAATAAAACAACGTTTATTTGATGTTAAATAGAGAAAAAGAATAGTTCATGGGTATATTAGTTTATTAAAACACATGGTACAATTCATAGTAAGTAAATAGCACCAAAAGGATCGTCAAAGTAATAAATGTAATTGTAATTAAAGCTAAAGATAATTCATAAGTGTAGTAGGTTAAAAGGAAAGCTAATGTGACTACTGTAAGAACTAATTTTGTGTTGTTTGTACATTTTAGCTCTTACGTTCACATACAAGGTGTTCAATAAAAGTTGTGAAGCATCAGTTTGAGAGATCATCTTTTCAACCGGAGATGCTACATTGTTTGGTGTTTAAACCACTGCTGTAAGACGTAGCAATGGAGGAGGAGAAAGTTGTGCCATCAGGAAAGCTACGTTTTATAAATGCAGCAAGCCTCTCTCTCTACGTGATCTGTCTACGCACAAAACAAAGCCTTTTGCAATAAAAGCTTGAACGCAAAGAAGCGCAAGGGCGTAAAAAGTGTCCCTGTCCCCCGACGTTGTTTTGGACGCTGAATAAAGATGCTTTATATCTGAATTAAAATGTATTCCACTTTGAAAAGACCATGGAAACACTTTGTTCCTAACGAAAATAATTATTCGGATTTAAACTTAATTTTGTAGGTGAATGATTTATTCTGCTTTTAAAGTCAAATTACTTTATTCCTTTGTCATGTAGCTGTTTATTCTACCTGAAGACAATTTTGTTCACACTGAGCATGCTTGTTGCGTTGCCTTTGTGAGACACTAGAAATTGTATATATTCTGTTCACGTGACATTACAACATGCATATATATGCAATAATATTTTAATCAGGTGTAGAGCAGCTAAAATGAATATAGAATTTTTTTGTAATATAGAGATTAATGGGTCTATTGACTCCAGAAATGACCTTAATTTAAAACTGCCGTATGTCCTCCTGTTGACCATAAGATTATCAAAGTCTAGATAGTGAACCAAACCTTTGTGTTTATTTGGACTCAACATTTGTTCTCATCTCAAGTATATTTCAGGCAGCCAAGTTCACACAGACTGATAAGTGCGGCACTCTGAACTGACGTCTGCACATCGTCAAACTGAAGTGAGTCACAGATGTTGTTACTAAACTGTCTTTGTGGTTAAATATATAGCACTGCTGCTGTTTAGAGTCATTGTTTGGGTCATTTTAGTGTAATCTGAGCAAGTTTCATCCCATGCAGGTGATAGAAATTGATTGAATGATCGCAACTACGGTATTAAAACTCTTTTTAAACTGTCTTGTTGGTTCCTTGTGATTCCAGTTTGAGTCGGTGCCAAACTAAACACAATCAGGACCTAATCATGTTTCTGCACACGCATCGGTCTCTTATTACAACACATAAGTTAAACTACATCTAAAATGCCGTAATTATTTCATGAGTAAATTACTTTTTGATGAATGTGCAAACTTTTCAAACTGCTGTACAAAATAAACTTGTCCGGACGTTCTGTAAGCTGCCTCTCTCTCTCTGTCGACAGTTTGACAGCTTTTTGTTTTCTTCATTGCAACAGAATTTGTTCTAAAAATAAAACGTTGCAAATCTGACACCAGCCTGCTCTAACTGAATAAGCAAAACTCCCTCCGCAGATTTCCACCATGGAAACTGAACATAATGAGGTGAAATGTAGCTCCAGAATGTCTAGAAGTTCAGTGGACACATAAAATATTTACAGCGCCCTCACAAAGGCAGCAACAATACTAACTCAACCAAAGTTTAATCACGGTGTCTTTCTCTGAACTGGCCTGGTTCACGGTCACACTGGTGCAGTAAAAACACGTCTGCTCCTGGACTGTGGGGGCGCTGTGGGACCAATCACACAGAGAAACAGTGAAAAAGACACTGGTAGGGTGACATGATTTTCAAAGCTCAAAACTGAGACACTATCATTTAGCCCAAAAATCGACACATTTCCAGAAGAAAAGTTTTTTGTTCCTGTTATACCAGGAGTAAAATACAAAAATATTAATAATCTGAATATAAATAACCAAAAATATTGGAGTTTGAAAAAACTAAACTACTGCACAAACACTGAAATACTTACTCTAACAGGAGCTTATTCTGACTTCAGTATTTTAAGCTGGAGTGCACCTTTTTATGAAGATTGGGTTTGTCAAGAACCCTTGCATAGAACTCTGAGCAGCTATCATGAAAGTTCACCTGTGCAATTACAGCTTTTTAATTGATTTATACTGCCATCGTTGCTATGGTAACCGTTGTGATTGACATGCACATTGTCCAAGAGGTCCCGTTTAGCTCCACGCGCCGCTCTCACTGACCTGTGCAGCTTTGGCTTATAAAAAAATAGTTGTTTTGTATTCTCAGCGACGCTCTGAAAACACATGTATATTTTGCCTTTTAAAAATTGGGGCACACGGGACGGTGCATGTGCAGGAGTGGGACAAAACTATGACTTCGGGGGATTGGCACGGGACACGGGACGCACATCTCAAAATCGGAACTGTCCCGGGTAAATCGGGATGTCTGGTCACCACCAGGGCTTAATTTGAGCCGGAACAAGCCGGAATAAGATCCGGGAACTCTCGTGGGGCATTCCGGCATCAGTTTTGTCTGCTCCGGTAACGCTTTCTTTTTGTCTTTCTTCTACGAGACGCGGCTCTGCTCCTCTCCCGTCTCTCATCTCATTCACAGTGAACAGTGAACAGGCTTATTTGTGGGGGAAACGGAGTCAGACTGTAATTGGTTAAAAGCGGAACTGACAGGAAATTTGACCAATCAGAAGCAGCGCAGGCGGGTTTAAGACTTTTCATTGGTTCCAGGCGAGCCACGCTCTTGTATCTCCTTCTAAAACAGGAAATATGCGTCTAAGTGGATTTTGTGAATATTTGTTGTTATTTGCGACTCGTTTTGATGGATTAAAAGCAGCGGGAGTGTCACATGTGTTTGGAGTGTCACATGTGTTTGGAGTGTACGGGGCGATAAAGAGGTCAGAACCAGCGCGGATGTAGCGGTCACAGTCAGTTTCTCGTAAGTGCAACTAACTTTACTGTGTTACTTTAATGTGTATTTTAGCGTCATGTTTGATGTATGAGACCCGTGTCTGCTGTGTAAAGGCTGTTTGTGACATGTGTCTGCTGTGTAAAAGCTGTTTGTCCTGCGTTGTTGTTGTGACTTGTGGAGAGTCAGATATGAGGCGGAGGCTGGGCTGAGCTGCAGGACGAGTGTGTGTGGGAGGGCTACTTGTTGCTGTGGATCAGATTTAGGTGCGCTGATTTCTGTCAGAATGAATGAAAATCTCTGTGTGACGTGTAAAAAAAAACGTGTAACACAGACAAAATTACTTTTATATCGTTTAACATCGAGTAGGATGGACAGTTGGGTTGTATTTTAGCATTTCTAAGCCTCTATGTTGTGCGCTCCGGTAAAGGTTCGACCTTGTCTGGAGCCCGGTCCAAAACCCACATTTTGTTCCGGCAACGTTTGAGTCACAAATTAAGCACTGGTCACCACACTAGGGATTTTATAGTTTATGGTTGTTCGGTTGAATTGCAGGAGTTGGGCCCAAGTACATTTCCCCAGAGAGTGTTTGTGTATTTTTTGACACTTCAAACTGCTCTTCCTCAGCTGATACAGAGTTTTAACAAAGGTCACATGCTGAAGGTATTTCTTCACAATTTACAAAAAACTGCACTGATTGGTCAGAACGGATCACACTAATGTCCTATTGACCCTATTTTGTCCCGCCTACTTTCTTAGGACTTGCACTTCCTGTTTAGCTGCATTTAGCCTATAGATTTCAGTCGATGGTCAGTATATTTAATTAAAATGGTCCCACAAGACAGACAAACAAACATGTTAGTTACAATAACAGAGCTAAACAGGAAGAGCATTTCCAAGCCAAGTGGGCGGGACAAAATAGGGTCATTCGCATGGCAATATTTACCTCGGGATGTCATGTAAACTGTAATATTTACAGATGTTGTCTGAGTTTCTACTCTCGTGCGAATCATCCATATCTTTAAAAATGTTTCCACTGAATTTTACCTCGTAAGACTCAGACTTCCCCATGTAATTCACGTGTATCTGTATTTTCAGTCCGTGAACGGTTTATAAGTGAATCAATAATGACTCTGCAGCTTTACAGATCATTTTCAAATGAAATTATTGTTTTTTTTCTACGATGTAAATGCTGAAGATTAGACAAACTACGATTAAAAGTCCGTCAACCGAAAGTACAACAACCTCAGTAGCAACGGAAGGTCGAGAGGATGGATGTTTGAGGAAAAGTTTGGGCAGAGCAGTGGACAAAATGCTGTAAAGTTTGAATTTTATCACCGTAAATGGATTAAAAGAGAGTCTTCAGCTGTTTCATAGGAAATCTGACGTTGTGGATGTGATTTTGAACAACGATCACAACAGCGTGATGATGAGCTACACATAAAGCTAATTCACATTAAAACAAACCGAAAACACAAGAAATGCTTATTTCACGAAAGAAGTAAAAGGTTGTTGCTATAAATCATCTGTCGCCATTTACGGAAAGTCTGTTAAAACAAGAAAATTACAGACATCGAATATCCCTGTGCAAATGCCTGTATAAAAAACTCAGACGTCGTGGGGTCATTTACAGTTTACAGGTGTCCAGAGGTAAATATTATGCCATGTGAATAGGACATATTGTTTGTGATGTCACGATAGTGGGAGGCATATAACACAAGAGAAAAAAATATTTTTCGATATGAATTCACCAGTGAGCACAAACTATAGAGCAGTGCTATTCAACTTTATTTTACCAAGGTCCACACTTTTCTGCAAGCTTTGGCTTTTAGCTTTGTCTTTTGGGCCAGAGGCGTAAGCCGGGCCAATACTTTTAACACAATTTGGGATCGAACAAAACATCTTTTTGTTTTAACACTGTAAAATACCATCTGCTGCATTCAAGTTTTGTGGAAAATAAAAAATGAAAGACATTACCGACATTTCCATTTGTTTTGGAACCAAAGCTAAATGTGGGCAACTCTAGATACTAACCAGGTCTGAACAGAGACTAACCCAGGTCTAACGCAGAATTATGACTAAGACGGGCATGAAACCAGAAGAACAGACGTATTTTCCCATGTTTGGAAGGTGAGTTGTGAACCGGATTAACTGGTTGAAGGGCTTGATTTGGTCCCTGGGCCTATAATATGTTGAAGAGCTCTGCTATAGAGGGAATATTTGTTTATCAGCACAGGGGATGCACGCGCAGCCAGACTGTAGCAGCGACTCGACCCAGTGCTGTTGTCAGTCACTACAAGAGTTTGTCACTGTGAGAAAACAAAAGTTATGCTGCTAAATCAACATTTGTGAATGAAATTAGTCTTTCCGGCTCAAACACTTTACATTCAGGTGAAAAAACAGAGAAAAACCCTGTCTCAAACTTCGAGCCAGACGTCTGTCAGACTGGTTCAGACCTGATCCAAACAGCTGCTCTCGTCCTGTTTTGTTGTTTTTATCAAAGAAGCTTCTCCAGCCAACTAGACGTACAGCGTCTCTTTCTGCAGGCAACAAGTGCAGTACAGCAATCATTATTCCCTCTATTGAAAACAACACGCCGCCGTCTTGATTTCATCTTCCAGTTCTAATAATACCCCCAAAGCCAACACGTCTTTCTGTTCCCCAATGCAGCTATGTTCGTTTTAGGTTTGTTTAGTTATTGGTAGCAGATTTTGAGTAAGTATACTTTTGTCATCTGAGTATATTAGGCAGGAAGTCTGGGGACCAACAAAAATATGTCCTAAAGCCACAGTTTGGGCTCCGGGCCACAGTTTGTACACGCTTAATCCAGCTGTAACTCACTTAGTGTCAAATAAATGTTGAATAATTTCAATAAGACTGTTTAAGAAACATTCTGCACTTATAAGTCGAACTGGAACTAACCAAACATCAGCATGAAATATAAAAATGTCTTACTTCTATATATACCGTATATATATATATATTGGGTTATGAAGCAAAACTCTTGTAAACAGTTAATTGTTGTGATGCAGAAAGAAAAGTTTAGTGTGTTTAAAGCAAGGCCAAAGTAAACTCACTTTTCTCTTGGAGCGCTCCGACTTCTTGGACATGTTCTTCATCTTTTTGTGCAAATGGAACAAAACCTGCAAAAACAAAATGAGACAGAGTCAGGGCCAAACACTGAAAAGTACATAACAAAGGAGAAGGAAAAGTTGTGCAAGAAAACAGAATATTAATGCTCAGAAAAGAGTGAATATGTGACCAAATCCGAAAGCTTGTATTGCCTTTGTGAGTAATAAAACTCAAACTATAACAGGACCACATGTAAGCAAAACATAGTGAACAGAGCTATGATTTTACTAAACATTTAGGTAGCACTTTAAAAGACCACCACGTTACCTACCAGTTAATTACCGTGTCACTTACTAGTATCTCACAGTGACACTTAGTAGTACTTATTCTGGTACTTACAGTGGTACCTAGAGTGGTACTTTGAGAGGAAATTGTACCAGCAGTTACTGGTGCATAACACTGATAGTTACTGGTACTTACAGTGGTACTTATAGTGGTACTTGAACCAGCAGTTACTGGTACATAACATTGGTAGTTACTGGTAATTACAGTGGTACTTATGGTGGGGTAATAGTGTCAGCAGTTACTGGTACTTACAGTGACCACTGAAACAAATGTGTGCGCCACAAAGTATTAAAGGTGGTTAGTGCTGCAATATGTACTGCTAAGAGTAGGAATTTGTGCCAATATAAGTACCACTAAAAGTACTGGAAGGTGCACTGAAAGGTACCACTGTAAGTACCAGTAACTATCAGTGTTATGTACCAGTAACTGTTGGTACAAGTACCCCTCAAAGCACCACTGTAGGTACCACTGTAAGTATCAGTAACTATCAGTGTTATGTACCAGTAACTATCAGTGTTATGTACCAGTAACTATCAGTGTTATGTACCAGTAACTATCAGTGTTATGTACCAGTAACTGCTGGTGCAAGTACCCCTCAAAGTAACACTGTAGGTACCACTGTAAGTATCAGTAACTATCAGTGTTATGTACCAGTAACTGCTGGTACAAGTACCCCTCAAAGTAACACTGTAGGTACCACTGTAAGTATCAGTAACTATCAGTGTTATGTACCAGTAACTGTTGGTACAAGTACCCCTCAAAGTAACACTTTAGGTACCAGTGTAAGTACCACTGTAAGTACCAGAGTAAGTACTACTAGGTGTCACTGTGAGATACTAGTAAGTGACACGGTAATTAACTGGTAGGTAACGTGGTGGTCTTTTAAAGTGCTACCAACATTTCTAAATATTTTGACGCAGTTTGGCAGCTTTGATTAGACTGATGTGTGTGATGCAGATTGAAGGTGGTTCCACAACTAAAAACTAAATATTAAAACTGGGTCAAAATCCACACGAATGACACAACAGTTATGATAATATCTTGTTACACTTATATATTGCTAAAAGATTGCTTTATGTGATTTGTGTCTTTGCATTTTGGTGTTTTAATGGAGGGCCTCTTCTTCATAATTTGTAACTTAACTGCTGTAAAACGATAATAACCCAAGGACTCTTACACCAAACTAAGTCAAAATTAAACAGGATATAGTGACCTTATTGTTTGTACAGTCTATTTTAATAATTGACCTGTAATTTAACTGTTTGTATTTTACACTTTATGGCACTTGTCACTTTAATAAGTCTTGTCAACACAACATCTATTTACATTTCCATTGTTTTGTACATGTTATGTCCTTGATTTATTACAGCTTATTTTTTATCTTCACTATTATTATCATGCAGTTTTATGTTGCATCTTAAAGTGAAACTAAACGCAGATTCAACTTTTGTGCTTGGGGTCAAAATTGAATTATTTACTGTGGCCGAGCCGTTTTTGAACAGCTGAAGACGGATAAACAGGTGATGTGAGGTGCAACTGGTTGTATTTTCAATATTAGACAAAATACTCACATGAGCCCACGTGCTTATGTAAAGAAAAAGTTTCATACGTTTGTCCGCAAAGTTAATAAAATGCAAAACTCGCTTCAAGTGTGATTTATAGGTCAGTCACGTGGTCAAGTCCTCGCACAGGCTGCCATTGGAGATTCTGTCTAGAAATAATCAGGTTCCAGGCGAGTCTTGTCAGTTAAAAAAGGGGTTATCAAACTTTTTCAGACCAGGAACCCCTTATCGGCTCAAAAATCCTCTATGGACCCCCTATCACTTTTCGCTCTGGTATCACATTAAAATTCGGAAAAAAAGCCAAGTTATATATCAAACATGAATAAATGGTTAATTTCCTATGGTCATTTTTACTGGTTTACTTGTTTCTATTCAAAGCTGTCCATCTTTCAATCCAAACTTCTATGTTTAGGATAGTAATTCATAAGAAATTGTTATATATTTTAAAAATTACTAATGTTTCAAAAAAATTTAGGGGACCCCCTACACATGGCCCACTTTGAGAACCACAGAGTTAAACCAATCACAACCAGATCAGCTGTGCGCTTTGACGCTAAGTGACTCTTGAGTGTAGCAACATGAGAACGACACGAACACGATACTAGTGTTGATGCAAGCTTTCTGATTGGCTACCAGACAAAAGACAGAAGCTTCAATGGCAACACAGTCTCACTAGAGGGCGTACTTTTACCATGACACAAAAACAGCGTATTTTGATCACGAGTTCACAGCTGTTTTTAGTACTTATGTTACGCCGTGCATTTAGCACGATATGAAAAAGAGTAAAAATGACACGAGATTTCAGTGTCAAAAAAACACGAGTTTTAATTGAAGCCACGTGGGGACGTTTTCTTCTAGTGAAACGGGTAAGTTCAGGCATCAAGTTACTAAAATGGGTAAGTTTAGGTCTGGGGCTTGGGGCAGGTAAGATTAGAATCCGGATTCATAAATAAGAACACGTCTTAACAGCCACCATTGAATACTATAATTACGCAGGACAGTCGTGAACTCGTGCTAATCATACCTAATTTACATGCTGTGTAATGTCGTGGTAAATGTGAGATTGGGGCAGCCTGTTCAAGGACCTGAACATCTGACAGAGAACTATAAATCACTCTTCACTCACCAAGCTTACAGTTTATTGATGTGCTGACAATCAATGTCTGTTCACACCCTTCGGACAACTTCCACTTTTGTGAGTCTGTTTGGAGTCCACTTGTGGACAGAGTAAGTCTCTGACTGCGGGTTTAGCCTCAAGTTTACAATAATTAATTCAAACTGAATGAGTTTTTAATCCTGTTCTAACATGGCTTCCTCATTAAAAAAAAAAAAAAAAAAAACAGCTGAAGTTCTGTCTGTGAGAAAACAATGTTTATGAATGTTCAAGTTGTGTAATGTCATAGGTGTGTATCTCTGAGATCTTCAACACATTATAAGTTTTTGGTTTATAAATGTTTTGGAAGTTTCAGTAAGTCTCAAGTCTTTGAAGTCAAGTTCCAAAAAGAGACAAGTCCAAGTCAAAGAGAGACCAGTCTAAGTCAAAGACAGAAAAGTCCAAAGTCAGAGAGACAAGTTTGAGTGAAGTCCCAAGTCAATGACTTTCAAGTCTAAGTTGAGTCCCAAGTTTTATATAAGTCAAGTCCCAAGTTAAAGAGAGACAAGTCCAAGTCAAGTCTCAAGTTAAAGAGACAAGTCCAAGTCAAGTCTCAGGCCATTAAAATAGTGACTCAAGTCTGACTCGAGTCCACACTTGTGCTGAATGCAATATGGCACAGACAAGTGAGTTTTGGCTGATTTATATCACTTTGATCCTTGTAATGAATGGCCTCTGTATCTACCACCATTAGTTTAATCTGACGTTTAATCACAGTCTGTCTGTGAGCTGTGATTTACACCGAGAATGTGCCATTTATCAGAGCTCTGCTGGAACCTACCACCTCTTTACACAAGGTTAACAACACTCCATTTGTCACTATTCATTTAGGATCTTTCACTTTGTCACAGATGCTCACCTCTATCTACATTTAGCTTTGACGTATTTTGAGAATCATTATCCTAAAACACATGTGGAAAGACTTTTCATGACAAAGACAGCTAAATAACTACATCTAAATCTCAACAAAAGCATATAACCGTTTAAGCAGTGACGCTACTAAAGAATCTGCAAAGAATCTAATGAGAAGAAGAAGCCTAAAGTTTAGCTTCTGTGGTTTATCCTTGGCATTAAATGAGGCTGTGAAAAAACAACTCCAGTAAACATAAGCAACCATTTTGTGACCTAACTTTGCTTTTCACAAGTTTAGAAGCATAAATTGCACTCTGGATGTGTCATTTCTGTTCATCTGATTCCACATTCTTATCTGATTAAAACATTTCCCTGATGATGTTTGTGTGAAATATATGACTCTAAAGGAGATTTTGACTTGTTTTAAGACGATTGTTAAGTTATTAACCAGATTAAAAACAAATCAATACAATTTATCAAAGTGAGGCTAAACACACGGTCAGAGATCTACTCCGCCCACAACTGCACTTCAAACAGACTCGCAAAAGTGGGAGATGCCCAGAGGCCTTTTAAGAGACGCCCAGTGGGTGTGAACAGACATTGATTGACAGCAGCAAATATGAACAGCGAGCTTGTGAGTGATGTGAGTTTTGTGTGGGAGCGATCCAGACGTGTGGAGAAGTTCACAGCTCTGAGGCTGTGCACAGGGACAGTTTCTTACTTGTACTTCAAGATTCTTTTTTATAAATTTTGCAGACACATGTATGAAGCCTTTGCTTTAGCAGACATAGGCACATAAGCTTACAATGTGAACAAGTAAGTATTTTCTAAAATTGAAAATGAGAAAATGAAACACTGATACAACAAGTGACGAACCTGCGCACCTTTAACCCTTGTGTGGTGTTCGTATTTTTGTTACTTAGCCAGTGTTCATGGGTCTGATGGACCCGCTAGAGTTTTGGCTGGTCAAAACAACACAATCAAGTAATTTTACATGAAAATACTCAACAGATGTTTACTTTGACACAATTACAAACCAAATGAACAACAATCATGGTTAATATTTGCCCTTTACCTTTATAGAACACATTTATGAAATAATGTGCAACTCGTTTTTTAAGTAAAATGTAATATAAATATGAAAATCAGTTAAAATCAAGTGCAGTGAGTGAAAAATAACCCATTTACAAATGAAGCAAGATGTTTCACAACTACTGATTTTATTCATTTGAACTTCATTACACATATAACTTCCTTTACATAACACAAGTTGAACATATACAGTAACAATATCAGTCTCATCACATCAGCCTCACTGAGCTTTTCCTGTCCAACTTGGATCCACAGACCTCCCAAGGTTTATTTTTGTTTCTGCAGGCCACAACCTAGAATAATGAAAACATCAGAACTGTTACTAACATACATACATGACATACTGCTACATAAGCACATGACATACTGCTACAGCTTCACACACTTACTTCAGGTTCTTCAGATGGTGGTTTTGTAGGTCGGGTAGATCGGCCAAAAGCATTCTCCTCTTGAATTCTCCTCACAATGGCCGCAAAAGCTGTTGCTCGTGGAACATGTTTGTCTTTTGAAGTTGACACAAGGAACTCAAGGAAGCTTCTCTTTAGGGCTGGGCAATTAATCGAACAATCGAGAGATCGAGATTGAAATCAAATCGAATCATCAATTATATGGTATGTTATGGTTTTTGGAATCAAAAGATCGAAAAACAATCCTTTGGAAGTAAAAATGTGTGGTTTGGAGCAAAAAGTCAACATTTGAAGCAGATTATTGATATATACACTATATTCCCAAAAGTATTGGCTCACCTGCCTTTACTCATACTATGAACTGAAGTACATCCCATTCCTAACTTTGTGGCTGAGTTGCTGTTGTTCCCAAACGCTTCCATTTTGTTAGAATAGAGCTGACAGTTGACTGTGGAATATTTAGGAGCGAGGAAATTTCACGACTGGATTTGTTGCACAGGTTCATCCTATGACAGTTCCACGCTGGAATTCACTGAGCTCCTGAGAGCGGCCCATTCTTTCACAAATGTCTTGTTTCACAGTCTGCAGCCTGAGTGCTTGACTTTATACACCTGTGGCCAGGCCAAGTGATTAGGACACCTGATTCTGATCATTTGAATGGGTGAGCCAATACTTTTGGTAATATAGTGTAGTTAAAAAAAAATTATAAAAATCTAATAAATAGGACACACACACACACAGATGGTTCTTGTTGGTTTTTGCAAGACAGAGGGTAAAATGTGCGGGAAAGTTGGTTGGTTGCAGCTTTGTGTAGGAACAGGAGGGACTGAAAACACACTCAGTAGCTCCAGAGAGGAGAAAGATAGAGTGAAAGTATGCAGAACCTATGCTTTCCACACTTTATTCTCCCTGGGTCCAGTGGACCCGAACACCCTGTATGTAATATAAATGCGTAGGGGGGTGTACGGTATGCGGTCATTGAAAATGTGTTTAGATTTATGTTCTTCACAGAAAATGAGCCAAAGCCAATGAATTTCAGGTTGAAAAATTAATTTATTGTTTCATTTTTCTATTGATGAAAACCGAAAACGGGTCCCACAGACCCGAACACCATACAAGGGTTAAACATCGCACCACACGTTTATCTAGCTGAGCCAAATGACAGATGCTATAATTTTGCTGCTGGAGAATGCTTTCCATCCTGCCTTAGCAGCTGTGTCAGAAAAAGGAGTTTATATATCCCACCTGGGCGGCTCGTTTGTCACATAAACTTGTGTGATGTCGACATGAAAATACACTGACAGCGTTTGACCATCACGGCAGCACAGGTGCGGTTTTTGCACAAATAACTGCAAAATGAACAAGTTTGGACAAAAAAAAAGAGTGGATAATTCATTTTATACATATACACAGTTTGACAGTGAAAAATGGTTGATTCTGCGTTTAGTTTCTTTTTGAAGTAAGTCTTGACTCACTTCTAGTTGGTTTAGCTGCACAAATCCACTTTGGCTGGCTTTCTTCTTTGATAATTTGCAGATCCCAATGTGCAAAAATAATCAATTTTCTATGGTACTCCAATTAAGTTAGATCATCTCGAGCGCCGGCGTTGAACTCAATGGTATCGTCCCTGGCCCTATAGAATATGCGTTGCATGCTGGGATAGGGTTACGTCAGCTGCAGGAGCTCTGTAGTGCATGTCATTTTCAAAGTTGACTTTAACTCCAATGAAGCCAAGGGGAAAAACATAGACATAAGGTCTTAATTTCTACAATTTTGCACATTCTGAAAATCACATTCTTTTAGATCGATCAGGAAAAGACAAGACTGTAATGTGGTCTGCTAATACAGCTTTATTTGGTTCAGTTTTGTTGCAGCAAATTATCCCAGAATATCCCAGAAATCAAACTCTTAGCCTGCAATAATCTAAGAGCGTAGACACAAAAGCATGAATTATGGTTTTATTACACTATTCTCTATCCTATTCCTGAGTTTGGAAATGTTCCTCAACTGAAAGAAGCTATTTCTCGTCAGCTGTTTAGTGCGATACTATTGACGTGTCTTTGTCGAATATAACACAGGTTTCTAAGCTTTGACGGACGACCTATGATAAAGTCCAGCATGGAATCTTCAGAGGTAATAAAATGACAAAACAGATCTGTGCATTGCCAAAACAGCCAGAGATCAAACTGCCAACCTTCTGCCCCAAGTAATACTGTCATAAGCACTTTGTTCATGATGATTATAGCCTGTAATAAACAAATCTGCAGCTCCTCTCCGTGTGTTCCCGCCTCACTTATTAGAAAACAGCCGGTGGCCCGTTAAAAAGAAACATCGTCTGGAAGTTGCAGAGAAAATGAGTGTTTTGTATCCGACATCAAAACATCAAAATGACTTGTAATGACCGTCATTTTCTCTTTTCAAAAAGACTGGCTCTCTAATAAAACGAGCTGTCCGCGGGGGAAATATGATGTGTTTAATGAAACTCAAACAGAACCGGAGCTGCTCTTCAGGAAGTGGGTCAGAAAGTCACTGTGGTGGTGGTTATCTCTGCTTTTATTACTGCTCCTTTTGGACTTTCACCGCGCAGACAGTGAACGCGTCTGACAAACTCACTGCCGTGTCTGAGCTCGCGGCTTGGCATCACAACAATCAGGACTGACAGATTATTAACGTTATTAACCCAGAGACAAGCTGTTTCACTCAGCTGTTCCACGGTTCAAAGACCGTTACGCGCAGGACCTGGAAAGTTACGCACCGTGGACGTGATCACCACAGTTAACGCTGAACGCCTCGTTTAGTTCATCTCACACATCAAACTAACTGTTTGTGGAAATATTATTCAAAATGCAAACTTTGCGCTCAACAAGGCTGGAGCGTTTACTTTGTCCATGCGTGCGTGTGTGGATTAGTGTGCGCCTGCTGTGGATAGAGCGTGTGTGTGTGACTTGTGTGTGTGACTTGTGCGTGTGAATGAAAGTGCACTTGTCGCTCTGACCTTTGCGTAGCAGCAGCTGATGAGCAGCAGCGGCAGCACGTATCCCAGCGCGAGGATGGACACTCTGTAGACGGAGCGGGACGGCCCGGGCCAGCGCTCCCAGCAGAAGGTGCTGTTGGGGGCCGTGGGGTGCCCCGTGAGGACCTGGTGCTGTGCCACGGGCACCGACAGCACGAGCGCCAGGCTCCAGATCAGCGCCACTCCGAGCAGCGCGTTCCTTCGGCTGCGGAGGAACGCGGACTTTTTGGACAGAACCACGGCCACGTAACGGTCCACGGACATGGCCGTGAGCGTGAAGATGCTCACGAGCATGCACACGGTGAACACGTAATGTCCGAACGTGCACAGGAACGCCCCGAACACCCACTCGGGCAGAGAGTAGATGGTCGCGTGCACGGGCACACACACGAGCAGGAAGCACAGGTCCGCCACGCTCAGGTTCAAGATGAACAGGTTTGTTGGACTCGCCGCGCGCAGAGCTCCCGCTGAGCCCGCGCAGCTCCCGGTGCTGTACCGGGCTCTCCCCACCACCGCGAGCACCAGACAGTTCCCCACGACCCCCAGCACAAAGATCACCCCGAACAGAACCGGCACCACCACGGCCTCCGGGCCAGGACCCTCCCGGGCTCCGTGTCGTTCCCCTCCGGGACCTCGGACCAGGACTCGTTCCCTGGAAACAGCATGAGCTCCACGCGCTCCAGCTCCGGCTCCGCGGAGCGCACGAGAGCGTCTGCAGCCGAGCTCAGACTGGACTCAATAAGCTTCAGCAGGACACGAGACGCTTCCCGTGCACAGCCTTTCACAGTAAAACTCCCCTCCGCGCTTTGACAAGTGTCAGAGCCACTGCTGCTTTCACAGTCAGGTCTGTAAAGCTGCTGCTTTTACAGTCAGGTCTGTAGAGCTGCCGCTTTCACAGTCAGGTCTGTAGAACTGCTGCTGCTTTTACAGTCAGGTCTGTGTGGGCAAGTGCCAAGTACGAAGCACAAACTCCATCCACTGACTCATTTTACCAGTTAAAGCCAAACAAAGTCAGGTTTTCCAACTCTGAGGAAAAGTTACAAATGATTCCTCCTGACAACAGCTCTACGTTTCTGCACATTTGATCTGCTCACGATGCAGAACAAAAATGTAAATGAGCTTCTCATTCTGTCACTCAGCGCAAACAGTAGTTTTGACTTCACCAACACTTTTACTTTGCCACTTTAAGTTTAGTGCTGCGTCTTATTAAACTTGACGCAGGTTAAGGCGCGCGCGTGTTTGGAGCGTGTGGCATCGGGAGCGCGCATTAATAAGGCTCTAATCAAGTGTTATCAGCGGCTGTGAGGACAAGCTCCAACGCACACAGAGACCGTCATAAAGCCGCTTCTCAAACACTCATTTCCTCTGCTTCATTATGTCTGTGTTACACGTGTGTCCGCCTGCTGCTGCTCACAAACAAAATATAGTTTTGTTATTAAGTCCATTAAGAAACAGAGACACAGGTTACTTCTGCACCAGATTCAGCTGTCTCCATCTGTAGTCCCTGGTGCTCACATCCTTTTTTAGCCTTAAAACAAACAGCCTTTATCTGAAGGAACATTATGTTGAGAATAAGACAAACATGATGTCCTATAAGAGTTTTACTGTTCTTTGGAACGTCCAGAAAGATGTCTAGCAACTAGAGTGATTTTAAATTTAACCCAAAATACAGTAAGTAAGTATAAGTAAGTAATCTTTATTTATATACCGCATTTCACAGACACAGAGTCACAAAGCACTTCACAGTGAGATGAACCCCTCCCCTCTCCACTCAGTGACAGTAAGTTGCCCTGGGATAGCTCAGCAGAGACGATTCACCTGAACACCTGGCTCCGAAACTTCCAACTATCACCAAGTGTTATTGGTTGGTATGGAAACCAGAGCGCCCAGAGAAAACCACCCAGACACGGGGAGGAACATGCAAACTCCACACAGAACTGAACCGGGCCGTGTCAAACCTTCTTGCTGTAAGGCAAGAGCGCTAGCCGCTTTGCCACCGCGCTGTCAATACAATATAATAAAATATTAGATAATTATAGTGACAAAAAGGTAGGATACCAGATGTTCACGCTGAAAAACAAAGCATATGTAAGTCCATCTCTTTCATCACATTACACTGCAAAAAAGAAAAATCTAACTTAAATCAAATGACTTGAATATTAAAAGATTTTTTTACTCAATAAGACCACGTCTTACTAAGAATATTTGACTTGGTTTAAGATATTGTAGCTGGATTTACTTTATTAAAAGTTATTTTAAGCAAATTTGTATTTGTTTGAAGTCATAATTGCTTGAAAAATAATAGACTTGCTTAACATTTGTCAAGAGAATTTTCTGCTCAAAACAAGATTTTTCATTTTGTCTTGTTTTAAGAAAACTATAGTCAAATTTCTTACTGCAGTAGCAGATTATTTCACTTGAGACAAGACTTTTTTTACCCTCAAAATAAGCTAAATGATATTTTTTGAAAGGCCTTTTTGCAGTGTGGTAGTAGTAACTTGTAAAGAATATTTTTTTACAAACAGCAAAGTGAAACTAGAGTGGACAACGAAAACAACCAATCAGCTCTTCTTTCTAGCTGCTTTATAGAGGTTATGCAGGTGACTTAATTTTATTCCAAAAATGTTTAGCAACTTTAGAATGAGTGGCATTTCTTCAATGTATTTCTTTGTTGTCGTGGCAACGGCTTGTCAGCTACAAACTTGTCTGCTAAAAACAGTTGATGATTTAGGACATTTTGACTGCAACAAATGGACTCAAAAAGTTATTTTTTAAGAAGAAAAAGGTAATAAGTTTAATTGGTGTGATTTCAATGTCTGATAAATGTGAGAAGCTAAAGTTTATCTGCTTTGCTACAACTGTTGACTTGATTTTCTCTTTTTACATGTCAGTTACAAAACCAATGCTCAGTAGACTTGTTGTAGGTTGAATTTGTTATCAAACTGTAGTTTATTTTTCCTGTTTTAGCTGTTTATTGAACTCTTACAAGAGAAAATGTCCTTTCTCTCCATTGACTCTAATGCATCCTTGCCACTCAGCATGAACATTTAGAATGCTGTGAGGGGTGAGACGCTGTGATGCCCGCTGTGAGTTCTCGCGAGACAGTGCGTAAATCAAGATGGCGACCGCCAGAAACTAGGCTGCACAAACAAACTTTTTCGACACCTGGTATAAAAACTTTTTAATCTTTCTCTCAATCCACCTCCAATACATCAGCGTGGTCCCCGCAACGACCCTCTCAATCCTGGATCAGCTAGAAAAATATATCGACGACATCTACAACAATCTTTACGACATGGACGAAGACGGATCTTCCAACAACGACAACAAAACTCCGGTTAATGAGAAAAAAAGACTTCGTGTCGGCTCACCATTAACAGGTACAGACTCCGTATCTTCTTCGTACCCTCCAGAAATGACTGACATTCTGATTTCAATAGAGCAGAGCCTTTCTGCAATGGATAATAGAGTAGCGCTCATTGAAACACTCCATAAAGAATTTCATGCACTTCGCCAAAGCATAGAATTCAGCCAAGAACAAATCGAGGAGCTAACAAAAAAGAACACTTCACTCGAAAAATCCGTAAAATCGCTCACTACACAAATGTCAACAATATCTGCCGAGAACAAAGTCATGAAAGAAACCATACTCGATCTGCAGGCGCGCAGTATGCGGGACAATCTAGTTTTTTCCGGTATTCCTGAACAACCCACAGAGGACACAGAGAAAACAATAAAGGACTTTATGATTAAACAACTCAAGCTACCTTCGGACTCCGTCAGTCAAATCTCATTCCACCGTGTTCACCGTCTTGGAGCGAAAAAGGCAGACACCAAACGCCCTCGCCCTATTGTCGCAAATTCGAACACTTCAAGCAAAAAACAACTTGTTCAACGTCAAGGAAAACAGCTGAAAGGAACGGATTTTGGACTAAATGATCAGTTTCCAAGAGAAATAATGCAACGCCGTCAAAAGCTTCACCCCGTCCGTAAACAAATGATGCAACAAGGAAAGAGAGCTATCATCGCCGTGGATAAACTATACATTGACGGTCAACTTTACCGTGATAAAGACACAACGCCATGGCTCTTTTGACTCTATCTGTCTCTCACTTTACATCTAAAACGTCCATGAAAATGTATTGCAGCCCGTACTAAATACGTGACTAACGCACAGCCGTCTCTACACCTCTCCAGGTAATGAGTTGTGTTTGTCTACTTAACCCCTCTCTACATGTGCTATGTATGAATGTTGTCTCTTCATTCCCACTCGTTCTCTACTTTCTACTTTCTCTCCTCTATCTCCAAAATAAATCTAAATGCATTCCTCCTTACAGACTTCCACACACCCGCGCACGCATGCACACACACGCACACACACGCTCTCACCATTCAGTAAAGCAGCTTAAATCAGCCTGACCAATTTCGTCTATGTCTCTCCGCTTCCTTACATGGAATGTCCATGGAATTGGATCAAAATTGAAAATAAATAAAATATTTAATCAGATCGAAAAATTAAAAATTGACATTTGCTTATTACAAGAAACCCATACCGCTAACAATGATATACTAAAGTCACATAATTTCCCACACATATACTCCTCTCATTATAACTCAAGACAGAGAGGAGTTTCTATATTGATTAACAGAAAAGTATCTTTCTCCCACCTTTCCACCTCCACAGATGCAGAAGGCCGCTTTGTTGTCATTAGTATATTAATTGATAATTATCCACTAACAATTTGTAATGTTTATGGTCCAAACCGTGACGAACCAAGTTTCTTCCATAAAGTCTTTTCTATGTTGTCTCATCAGTTTTCTCCACCATTTGTCATAGGTGGTGACTTTAATACCACTTTAAATCCATCCATTGACAAAACACCTGCCCAGCAAGAATCTGGCACTCCTCCGCAACAATAAACCAGTTCATGAGTGATTTTGGTCTTGGTGATGGCTGGCGCCTACAACACCCTACCGCTAGAGATTATACTTTCTATTCTCATGTACATAACTCCTACTCACGCTTGGATTTCTTTCTTTTCAGTAATTCAATTATCCCTAAGCTCATAGATACACATATACATCCAATAACCTTAAGCGACCATGCCCCAGTTTCTGCAACTCTAAAAATTCAAAATCATGAAAAACAATACAGTAGGTGGCGCCTAAATACATCATTATTGACAGATCCGGAATTTGATCAGCTCATAAAAAGGGAGTGGGCATCCTTTCTAGAAATAAATGACTCCCCAAAGACCTCACCACTTATTCTGTGGGAAACTGGGAAAGCTGTTCTCAGAGGAATTATCATTTCATATTCTGCAGCCAAAAAAGAAAAGAGTTACAACAAGAAACAGAACTTGAACAACAAATTAAATTATTAGAAACAATTAACTCAAATAACCCATCTGAACAAATACAAACGATTTAAGAAAATTGAAACACAAATTAAGTACGTTAAATAACAAAAAAACACAATTCCTTCTTCAAAAATTAAGGCACAACCAATCATATGGTAGTAATTGTAGTAAATTTTTAGCAAATCAACTAAAAATTAATAAAGAACGATCTTCCATCTCCGCCGTTAAGAACTCAGCAGGGGAGCTATCTCATTCATCCAAGAAATCCAATGACATCTTCAAACAATTCTATTACAATTTGTATAGCTCAATAAAAGACCCAACACAGAAGACATCAACATGTTCTTAGATAATATCTACCTTCCACAACTTACTAAAGAGCAATCTCAAACACTTGAAGCTCCAAACTTATTGACTCTCTCAAACGCATGCCTAACAATAAATCTCCAGGTCCGGATGGCTTCCCTGCTGAGTTCTACAAACACTTTTGGCCAATTCTCAGCCCATTGTTTCACAGACTAATATTATATATTAAACAGACCTCACATCTCCCATCAAATATGAATCAAGCCACAATCACCCTACTCTGAAACCAAACAAAGACCCAACATTACCATCAAGTTATCGTCCCATATCATACTTAATGTAGATTTAAAAATTGTTACAAAAACACTTGCTCACAGATTAGAAAGAATTATTCCAAACATAATCCACCCTGACCAAACAGGCTTCATTAAAGGCAGACATTCCTCCAATAATACTCGTTTAGACTTATTAATGTAATCGATTATTCCCATCAGCAACATTCTCCAGTCACTGTAGTCTCTTTAGACGCTGAAAAGGCTTTCGACAAAGTAAACTGGGTTTCCTCACCTCGGCATTACAAAAATTTGGCTTTGGGGAGTCATTTATCAACTGGATCCAAATCTTATACACTGCACCCACAGCCTCTGTAGTTACTAACGGACTAATATCACAGAGTTTCACATTACACAGGGGACTAGACAAGGATGCCCACTCTCTCCATTCTCTTCACTATTTTCATTGAACCGTTGGCAGCAGCAATACGTCAGAACCCGCTATTACAGGCATACAAACAGGTAATATAGATCATAAAATTAGTCTCTATGCGGACGACATATTACTCTATCTAAAAAAACCCACTATCCTCTTTAAAAGAAACCATTAAAGTCATAGACTCGTTCTCCAAACTTTCAGATTATTCAATCAACTGGCATAAATCATCAATTCTCCCAATACAATGCAAACCTCAGGAGTGGACAGCCCATAACCTCCCCATTCCTGTTTGCACAAGTCACATCACATATCTGGGGATTAATTTCTCCTCCAGGCTGTCAGAGTTAATCAACCTTAACTACATTCCAATACTCAAAACAGTCACTGACAACCTCCTTCGTTGGACTAATCTACCTCTCACACTCATCGAGAGAATAAATTCTGGTCAAAATGATGATTCTTCCAAAAATAAACTACCTCTTCAATATGATTCCATCCCACCCACCTACTTCCTGGTTTACATCATTAGATTCAATTGTTACAAAATTTTACTGGAAAAATAAAACACCACGCATTAAGCTGTATACTTTACAAAAACCTAAAACCCAAGGGGGATGGCAGCTCCAAATTTTTATCAGTACCTTATTGCAAACCAAATACAATATATCTTAAATGGCTTAATCCTATACCATCAGATAATACGTGGCTTGACATAGAGCAGTCACTATGCAACCCCATCTTAATCTCAGATCTACCTTACATGAACAAATCTCTAAAACACCAAGCCTGCTTTAAAACACTAACAATATCCTCAACTCTGACAGCCTGGTGGAAATTCTACAAATTAACTATTCTAACCTAGCACCATCCAACCTCACCCCTATATGGAACAATCCAGACTTCACCAGCAATAAAAAGACTATATTTTTCAACACCTGGGCAGAAAAGGGAATTACACATTTGCACCATATTTTCTGCAACAACAAACTTATTTCATTTTCCACGCTGGTCCAGAAGTATGGCATTGGGAGCAAACAATTCTTGGAATACCTTCAGTTAATCATCTATCTATTCTGCACACAAAAACACTTCTATAAATCTGCAACTCCCCCCAATGGTGTTAGAAATAACCAAGCTAACTTCAAGAAAAAAAATGCTCTCCAAAATATACAAAATAATATTACAGTCAGATAAATCGATCTCAATTCCATCAACCAAATGGGAGCAAGATATATCACTTGCTCCCAGTGCCAACTCTGGACTCAGATTTGTCAGAATATCTACTTCATGACTAACAATACAAACCTACGACTAATTCAATACAAGATCCTACATCGAACCCACTACACTGGCCACAGACTATCAAAATGGGACTCGCATCAGAACATGCACTAACTGTAATCAGGACACTTCCGACACATACATTCATGCCTTTGGCTTTGCACTCCTGTTAATCTTTTTTGGGAAAATATTATAGCCTCTCTATCTACAGTTATGGGCTGTCACATCCCCTTGTCCCCCTCCCTCTGCTTGCTCGGTGACTTGTCTCAAATTAGCATGCCCATGTCATCTACCAGAATACTACTCACTGCTCTAGCCATCGCCAAGAAAACTATCCTCATGAACTGGAAATCTAAGACCAACATAAACATTACACATTGGAAAAATCTTCTCTCAGATCACATCTCAACAGAATGTCATCAAAGCACCAACAATCAAACAACAGTGGAATCTCTCTCTCCCTGGCGCCCCTCATGTCCTTCTTACAAATAGTTGAAACATAGCACGGTTATTTTCCCTGCCTGCCTATTCATCACACTCTCTCTATCCTTTTTTTTTTTTTTTTTTTTTCATTATTATTATTGTTGTTATTGTTATTNACCAACATTTCTAAATATTTTAACGCAGTTTGGCAGCTTTGATTAGATTGATGTGTGTGATGTAGATTGTAAGGTGATTCCACAACTAAAAACTAAATATTAAAACTGGGTCAAAATCCACACGAATGACACAATGGTTATGATAATATCTTGTTACACTTGTATTTTGCTAAAAGATTGTTTTATGTGATTTGTGTCTTTGCATTTTGGTGTTTTAATGGAGGACTCTTCTTCATAATTTGTAACTTAACTGCTGTAAAACGATAATAACCCAAGGACTCTTACACCAAACTAAGTCAAAATTAAACATGATACAGTGGCCTTATTGTTTGTACAGTCTATTTTAATAATTGACCTGTAATTTAACTGTTTGTATTTTACACTTTATGGCACTTGTCACTTTAATAAGTCTTGTCAACCCAACATCTATTTACATTTCCATTGTTTTGTACCTGTTATGTCCTTGATTTATTACAGCTTATTTTTTATCTTCACTATTATTATCCTGCAGTTTTGTGTTGCATCTTAAAGTGAAACTAAACGCAGATTCAACTTTTGTGCTTGGGGTCAAAATTGAATTATTTACTGTGGCCGAGCCGTTTTTGAACAGCTGAAGACGGATAAACAGGTGATGTGAGGTGCAACTGGTTGTATTTTCAATATTAGACAAAATACTCACGTGAGCCCACGTGCTTATGTAAAGGAAAAGTTTCATACGTTTGTCTGCAAAGTTAATAAAATGCAAAACTCGCTTCAAGTGTGATTTATAGGTCAGTCACGTGGTCAAGTCCTCGCACAGGCTGCCATTGGAGATTCTGTCTAGAACTAATCAGGTTCCAGGCGAGTCTTGTCAGTTAAAAAAAGGGGTTATCAAACTTTTTCAGACCAGGAACCCCTTATCGGCTCAAAAATCCTCTATGGACCCCCTATCACTTTTCGCTCTGGTATCACATTAAAATTCGTAAATTAAAGCCAAGTTATATATCAAATGTGAATAAATGGTTCATTTCATATGGTCATTTTAACTGGTTTACTTGTTTCTATTCAAAGCTGTCCATCTTTTCAATACAAACTTCTATGTTTAGGATAGTAAATCATAAGAAATTGTTATATATTTAAAAAATTACTAATGTTTCAAAAAATTTGGGGGACCCCCTACACATGGCCCATTTTGAGAACCACTGAGTTAAACCAATCACAACCAGATCAGCTGTGCACTTTGACGCTAAGTGACTCTTGAGTGTAGCAACATGAGAACAACACGAACACGGTACTAGTGTTGACGAAAGCTTTCTGATTGGCTACCAGACAAAAGACAGAAGGCAACACAGTATCACTAGAGGGCTTACTTTTACCACGACACAAAAACAGCGTATTTTGACACGAGTTCACAGCTGTTTTTAGTACTTATGTTACGCCGTGCATTTAGCACGATATGAAAAAGCGTAAAAATGACACGAGATTTCAGTGTCAAAAAAACACGAGTTTTAATTGAAGCCACATGGGGACGTTTTCTTCAAGTGAAACAGGTAAGTTAGGCATAAAGTTACTAAAATGGGTAAGTTTAGGTCTGGGGCTTGGGGCAGGTAAGATTAGAATCCGATTCATGAATAAGAACACGTCTTAACAACCACCATTGAATACTATAATTACGCAAAACAGTCTGTGAACTTGTGCTAATCATGTGTAATTTACATGTTGTGTAATGTCGTGGTAAATGTACGCTTTCTTGTGAGATCGGGGCAGCCTGTTCAAGGACCTGAACATCTGACAGAGAACTATAAATCACTCTTCACTCACTAAGCTTACAGTTTATTTATGTGCTGACAATCAATGTCTGTTCACATCCTTCGGACAACTTCCACTTTTGTGAGTGTTTGGCGTCCACTTGTGGACAGAGTAAGTCTCTGACTGCGGGTTTAGCCTCAAGTTTACAATAATTAATTCAAACTAAATGAGTTTTTAATCCTGTTCTAACATGGCTTCCTCATTAAAAAAAAAAAAAAAGCTGAAGTTCTGTCTGTGAGAAAACAATGTTTTATGAATGTTCAAGTTGTGTAATGTCATAGGTGGTATCTCTGAGATCTTCAACACATTTTAAGATTTTTGGTTTATAAATGTTTCAGTAAGTCTCAAGTTTTTGAAGTCAAGTTCCAAGTCAAAAAGAGGCAAGTCCAAGTCAAAGACAGGCAAGTCCAAAGTCAGAGAGACACAAGTTTGAGTGAAGTCCCAAGTCAATGACTTTCAAGTCTAAGTTCAGTCCCAATTTTATATAAGTCAAGTCTCAAGTTAAAAAGAGACAAGTCCAAGTCAAGTCTCAAGTTAAAGAGAGACAAGTCCAAGTCAAGTCTCAAGTTAAAGAGAGACAAGTCCAAGTCAAGTCTCAAGTTAAAGAGAGACAAGTCCAAGTCAAATCTCAGGCCATTAAAATAGTGACTCAAGTCTGACTCGAGTCACACTTGTGCTGAATGCAATATGCACAGACAAGTGAGTTTGGCTGATTTATATCACTTTGATCCTTGTAATGAATGGCCTCTGTATCTACCACCATTAGTTTAATCTGACGTTTAATCACAGTCGTCTGTGAGCTGTGATTTACACCGAGAATGTGCCATTATCAGAGCTCTGCTGGAACCTACCACCTCTTTACACAAGGTTAACAACACTCCATTTGTCACTATTCATTTAGGATCTTTCACTTTGTCACAGATGCTCACCTCTATCTACATTTAGCTTTGACGTATTTTGAGAATCATTATCTAAAACACATGTGGAAAGACTTTTCATGACAAAGACAGCTAAATAACTATATTTAAATCTCAACAAAAGCATATAACCGTTTAAGCAGTGACGCTACTAAAGAATCTGCAAAGAATCTAATGAGAAGAAGAAGCCTAAAGTTTAGCTTCTGTGGTTTATCCTTGGCATTAAATGAGGCTGTGAAAAAACAACTCCAGTAAACATAAGCAACCATTTTGTGACTAACTTTGCTTTTCACAAGTTGAGAAGCATAAATTGCACTCTGGATGTGTCATTTCTGTTTATCTGATTCCACCTTCTTATCTGATTAAAACATTTCCCTGATGATGCTTGTGTGAAATATACTTGACTTATAGGAGATTTTGACTTGTTTTAAGATGATTGTTAAGTTATTAACCAGATTAAAAACAAATCAATACAATTAATTAAAGTGAGGCTAAACACATGGTCAGAGACTTAAGGGTCTTCACACCAGGCCGAGGGGTCGCCCGTCTGAACCAGTTTGGCACTTTTGCCGACAGGCGGCTCACGTGTGTTTTGGTGTAAATGGGCTTTGTCGGGGGGTTAGAGGAGCAAGTCGTGGAGGCGGGTTTTTGAAGACTTGCAGGTAGAGTCGGTGTCGCCAGTTGAATAGAATGGTACTATTTGGATCGAGGAAAACACGGGGGAGTTACGGCGACCGCAGTACGAAGGCTGGACTGTGGAGGGAAATACGAGTTGATCTTAATCCGTGAGGTAAGATTAGAAACATCTGTTTGCCGTCAAAGTTGACAACTACTACTCGCGTACAACTTATGTTTCGTCATTTTTGTCAAGCATTACATCACGCGCATGCTCACTCTGCATTTGTTTGACGACTGTTGGCTGTTTGGGTCGTGTTTGTCCGAATGTTCTTTCACATCGGTGCGCCCCATAGAGACGTGAACAGACATTGCGTCGCTCCTCCCTATCGACAGCGACTGGGGGTTGTGTTGGTGTGAAATACCCTTTACTCCGCCCACAACTGCACTTCAAACAGACACACAAAAGTGCGAGATGCCCAGAGGCCTTTTAAGAGACGCCCAGGTGGGTGTGAACAGCCATTGATTGACAGCACCAAATATGAACAGTGAGCTTGTGGAGTGATGTGAGTTTTGTGTGAACAGTCCTGACGTGAGGAGAAGTTCACAGCTCTGAGGCTGTGCACAGGGACAGTTTCTTACTTGTACTTCAAGATTCTTTTTATTAACTTTGCAGACACATGTATGAAGCTTTTGCTTTAACTGACATAGGCACATAAGCTTACGATGTGAACAAGTGAGTATTTTCTAAAATTGAAAATGAGAAAAATTAAACACTGATACAACAAGTGACGAACCTGCGCACCTTTAAACATCTCACCACACGTTTATCTAGCTGAGCCAAATGACAGATGCTATCATTTTGCTGCTGGAGAATGCTTTCCATCTTGCCTTAGCAGCTGTGTCAGAAAAAGGAGTTTATATATCCCACCTGGGCGGCTCGTTTGTCACATAAACTTGTGTGATGTCGACATGAAAATACACTGACAGCGTTTGACCATCACGGCAGCACAGGTGCGGTTTTTGCACACATAACTGAAAATGAACAAGTTTGGACAAAAAAAAAAGAGTGGATAATTCATTTTATACATATACACAGTTTGACAGTGAAAAATGGTTGATTCTGGTTTAGTTTCTTTTTGAAGTAAGTCTTGACTCACTTCTAGTTGGTTTAGCTGCACAAATCCACTTTGGCTGGCTTTCTTCTTTGATAATTTGCAGATCCCAATGTGCAAAAATAATCAATTTTCTATGGTACTCCAATTAAGTTAGATCATCTCGAGCGTCGGCGGTGAACTCAATGGTATCGTCCCTGCTGGCCCTATAGAAAGTGTGTTGCATGCTGGATAGCGTTACGTCAGCTGCAGGAGCTCTATAGTGCATATCATTTTCAAAGTTGATTTAACTCTAATGAAGCCAAGGGGAAAAACATAGACATCAGGTCTTAATTTCTATAATTTTGCACATTCTGAAAATTCCATTCTTTTAGATCGATTAGGAAAAGACAAAGCTGTAATGTGGTCTGCTAATACAGCTTTATTTGGTTCAGTTTTGTTGTGGCAAATTATCCCAGAATATCCCAGAAATCAAACTATTAGCCTGCAATAATCTAAGAGAGTAGACACAAAAGCATGAATTATGGTTTTATTACACTATTCTCTTTCCTATTCCTGAGTTGGAAATGTTCTTCAACTGAAAGAAGCGATTTCTCGTCAGCTGTTTAGTGCGATACTGCATTGACGTGTCTTTGTCGAATATAACACCAGGTTTCTAAGCTTTGACGGACGACCTATGATAAAGTCCAGCATGGAATCTTCAGAGGTAATAAAATGTCCAGCCCAAGGACAAAACAGATCTGTGCATTGCCAAAACACCAGAGATCAAACTGCCAACCTTCTGCCCCAAGTAATAATGTCATAAGCACTTTGTTCATGATGATTATAGCCTGTAATAAACAAATCTGCAGCTCCTCTCCGTGTGTTCCCGCCTCACTTATTAGAAAACAGCCGGTGGCCCGTTAAAAAGAAACATCGTCTGGAAGTTGCAGAGAAAATGAGTGTTTTGTATCCGACATCAAAACATCAAAATGACTTGTAATGACCGTCATTTTCTCTTTTCAAAAAGACTGGCTCTCTAATAAAACGAGCTGTCCGCGGGGGAAATATGATGTTTAATGAAACTCAAACAGAACCGGAGCTGCTCTTCGGGAAGTGGGTCAGAAAGTCACTGTGGTGGTGGTTATCTCTTTTATTACTGCTCCTTTTGGACTTTCACCGCGCAGACAGTGAACGCGTCTGACAAACTCACTGCCGTGTCTGAGCTCGCGGCTTGGCATCACAACAATCAGACTGACAGATTATTAACGTTATTAACCCAGAGACAAGCTGTTTCACTCAGCTGTTTCACGGTTCAAAGACCGTTACGCGCAGGACCTGGAAAGTTACGCACCGTGGACGTGACTCACCACCGTTAACGCTGAACGCCTCGTTTAGTTCATCTCACACATCAAACTAACTCAGTGCTTGTGTTGTGAATCAGGTGGAATATTATTCAAAATGCAAACTTTGCGCTCAACAAGGCTGGAGCGTTTACTTTGTCCATGCGTGCGTGCGTGGATTAGAGTGCGCCTGCTGTGGATAGAGCGTGTGTGTGTGACTTGTGTGTGTGACTTGTGCGTGTGAATGAAAGTGCACTTGTCGCTCTGACCTTTGCGTAGCAGCAGCTGATGAGCAGCAGCGGCAGCACGTATCCAGCGCGAGGATGGACACTCTGTAGACGGAGCGGGACGGCCCGGGCCAGCGCTCCAGCAGAAGGTGCTGTTGGGGGCCGTGGGGTGCCCCGTGAGGACCTGGTGCTGTGCCACGGGCACCGACAACACGAGCGCCAGGCTCCAGATCAGCGCCACTCCGAGGAGCGCGTTCCTTCGGCTGCGGAGGAACGCGGACTTTTGGACAAAACCACGGCCACGTAACGGTCCACGGACATGGCCGTGAGCGTGAAGATGCTCACGAGCATGCACACGGTGAACACGTAATGTCCGAACGTGCACAGAAACGCCCCGAACACCCACTCGGGCAGAGAGTAGATGGTCGCGTGCACGGGCACACACACGAGCAGGAAGCACAGGTCCGCCACGCTCAGGTTCAAGATGAACAGGTTTGTTGGACTCGCCGCGCGCAGAGCTCCCGCTGAGCCCGCGCAGCTCCCGGTGCTGTACCGGGCTCTCCCCACCACCGCGAGCACCAGACAGTTCCCCACGACCCCCAGCACAAAGATCACCCCGAACAGAACCGGCACCACCACGGCCTCCGGGCCAGGACCCTCCCCGGACTCCGTGTCGTTCCCCTCCGGGACCTCGGACCAGGACTCGTTCCCTGGAAACAGCATGAGCTCCACGCGCTCCAGCTCCGGCTCCGCGGAGCGCACGAGAGCGTCTGCAGCCGAACTCAGACTGGACTCAATAAGCTTCAGCAGGACACGAGACGCTTCCCGTGCGCACCTTTCACAGTAAAACTCTCCCTCCGCCGATTTGACAAGTGTCAGAGTCACTGCTGCTTTTACAGTCAGAGGTGTGTAGAACTGCTGCTGTTTTTACAGTCAGGTCTGTAGAGCTGCCGCTTTTACAGTCAGATCTGTGTGGGCAATGCCAAGTACGAAGCACAAACTCCATCCTGAATCACTTTACCAGTTAAAGCCATAGTCAGGTTCTCCAACTCTGAGGAAAAGTTACAAGAGAATCTATTCAACTCCTGATGACAGCTCTATGTTTCTGCACATTTGATCTGCTCATTCTGCAGAACAAAAATGTAAATGAGCTTCTCATTCTGTCACTCAGAGCGTCACCAACACTTTTACTTTGACACTTTAACTTTAGTGCTGTGTCTTATTAAACTTGACGCAGGTTGAGGCGCGCGCGTGTTTGGAGCGTGTGGCATCGGGAGCGCGCATTAATAAGGCTCTAATCAAGTGTTATCAGCGGCTGTGGGGACAAGCTCCAACGCACCAGATACAGTCATAAAGCCGCTTCTCAAACACTCATTTCCTCTGCTTCATTATGTCTGTGTTACACCTGTGTCCGACAAACAAAATATAGTTTGTTATTAAGTCCCTTAAGAAACAGAGACACAGGTTATTCTGCACCAGATTCAGCTGTCTCCATCTGTAGTCCCTGGTGCTCACATCCTTTTTTAGCCTTAAAACAAACAGCCTTATCTGAAGGAACATTATGTTGAGAATAAGACAAACATGATGTCCTATAAGAGTTTTACTGTTCTTTGGAATGTCCAGAAAGATGTCTAGCAACTAGAGTGATTTTAAATTTAACCCAAAATACAGTAAGTAAGTATAAGTAAGTAGGCCTAATCTTTATTTGTACAGCGCATTTCACAGACACAGAGTCACAAAGCACTTCACAGTGAGAAGAACCCTCCCCTCCCCACTCAGTGACAGTAAGTTGCCCTGGGGCAATCAGCAGAGACGATCACCTGAACACCTGGCCCCCAACTTCCGACTATCACCAAGTGTTATCAGTTGGTGGGGAAACCAGAGTGCCCAGAGAAAACCAGACACGGAGAGGAACATGCAAACTCCACACAGAACTGAACCGGGCGTGTCAAACCTTCTTGCTGTAAGGCAAGAGCGCTAGCCGCTTTGCCACCGTGCTGTCAATACAATATAATAAAATATTAGATAATTATAGTGACAAAAAGGTAGGATACAGATGTTCACGCTGAAAAACAGAAAGCATGTGTAAATCCATCTCTTTCATCACATTACACTGCAAAAAAGAAAAAAATCTAACTTAAATAAAATGACTTGAATCTTAAAAGACTCATTTTAAGATTTTTTTACTCAATAAGACCACGTCTTACTAAGAATATTTGACTTGGTTTAGATATTGTAGCTGGATTTACTTTATTAAAAGTTATTCATTCATTCATTCATTTTCTACCGCTTAATCCCGTTAGGGGTCGCGGGGTGACTGGAGCCTATCCCAGTGACTTTGGCCTTAGGCGGGGAAACCCCCTGGACAGTGGCCAACTCAGTGGACAGACAAACATTCACTCTCTCATTCATTCACAGGGAAATTTACAGTGATGCCCAATTAACCTAAACATGCATGTTTTTGGAGGTGGGAGGAAACCGGAGAAAACCCACGGTGACACAGGGAGAACATGCAAACTCCACCCAGAGAGATCGTGAATGTTGATATGGTCTGACCCGGGAGTCGAACCCACGACCTCCTAAGCCAGAGCTCTAACCACTCTGCTACCGTGCACCCCCTATTAAAAGTTATTTTAAGCAAATTTGTATTTGTTTGAAGTCATAATTGCTTGAAAAATAATAGACTTGCTTAACATTTTGTCAAGAGAACTTGAAACTCGCATTTTCTGCTCAAAACAAGATTTTTCATTTTGTCTTGTTTTAAGAAAACTATAGTCAAATTTTCTTACTGCAGCAGATTATTTCACTTGAGACAAGACTTTTTTTTACCTCAAATAAGCTAAATGATATTATTTTTTGAAAGCCTTTTTTGCAGTGTGGTACTAGTAACTTGTTAAGAATATTTTTTTACAAACAGCAAAGTGAAAAAAGTGGACAACGAAAACAACCAATCAGAGCCCTTCGTTCTAGCTGCTTTATTGTTCACTTCAGACTGAACACAGAAGACAGATTTACTCACGACGTTCTGCATTTAGAATATACTTTCTGATAGACAAGACTTGCTGATGTCTGATACTTGTACATGCTTTGCCACTTTAAATTTTTACTATTGTCTTTATTGTCAGTGCCGCTGTGTGGGTTCATGAGAGTATTTTGGGAATAAAGCTTTTGTTCTGGTTAGCAGTCGTGTTTTGGAGGCAGAGGCGAACCGTGTGTGTTCCCAACTGAACAAAGCACCAGACTCTCTTCATAAATTATTAGCGACGCTCCTTCTGGATCCAGCCTGAGCAGAACCAGAGTCAGGAGAGTTTTAATATTCAACAAAGATGTAGGCCAATGATGTATTAACTGCACCGTGAAAAGTCATGAGGGCAATAAGTTCAATTAACTTAAGTTTTTATGTTGATAAATGTGGGTCAAAGCTTTCAATTCAAGCTTTTAAGTTATGAGAGAGAGAAAGAGAGAAGAAAGAGAAAGCGCGAAGCAAAAAAGGAGGACAAAGACAGAGGAAAAAGAGAGACAAAGAGAGTAAAGAGAAAGGAGAAAAAGGGGGGTAAAAGAGAGAGAAAGAGAGGGACAGAAAGAGCAAAGCAGGAAAGAGATGAAGAGAAAGAAAGAGGGACAGATCAAGGGAGCGAAGAAAGAGAGAGCTCGAGAGAGGAGAGAAAGAGAGGGGAGAAAGAGACAGAGAGAGAAAGAGAAAGAGCAAAGCAAGAGAGAGATGGAGAGAGAGAAAAGAGACAGAGATGGAGGAGAAAGAGGGACAGACCAAGAGAGCAAAGAAAGAGAAAGTGTGAGAGGAGAAAAGGAGAGAGAAAGAGCAAAGCAGGATATAGAGATGGAGAGAGAGAAAAGAGAAAGAGATGGAAGAGAAAGAGGGACAGACAAAGAGAGAAAGAGCAAGGAGAAAAGGAGAGAGAAATAGGAGAGAAAGAAAGGAAGAGAGATGGAGAGAGGGGGGAAAAGATAGACAGAGGAGAAAGAGAGAGAGAACGAGAGAGGGGGGAGCAAAGCAAGAAAGAGAGAGAGAGCAAGGAGAGAAAGAGATGGAGAGAGGAGAAAGAGACAGACCAAGCGCAAAGTGAGAGAGAGGGGAGTAAAAGAGAGAGAAAGAGGGACAGAAAGAGCAAAGCAGGAGAGGGATGGAGAGAAAGAAAGAGGGACAGATCAAGGGAGCGAAGAAAGAGAGAGCTCGAGAGAGGAGAGAAAGAGAGGGGAGAAAGAAACAGAGAGAGAAAGAGCAAAGCAAGAGAGACGGAGAGAAAGAAAAGAGACAGATGGAGGAGAAGAGGGACAAGACATAGAGAGCAAAGCAAGAGAGAGAAAGGAGAGAGCAAAGAGAGAGAGAAAAAGCAAAGCAGGAGAGAGATGGAGAGAGAAAGAGACAGATGGAGCAGAAAGAGGACAGACCAAGAGAGCAAAGAAAGAGAATGTGAGAGGGAAAAGAGAGAAAGAGCAAAGCAAGATATAGAGATGAGAGAGGAAAGAGAAAGAGATGGAGAAAGAAGGGACGACAAAGGAGAAAGAGCAAGGAGAAAAGGAGAGAGAATAGAGAGAAAGAAAGGGAGAGAGATGGAGAGGGGGAAAAGATAGACAGGAGAAAGAGAGAGAGAAGGAGAGAGGGGGGAGCAAAGCAAGAGAGAGAGAGAGCAAGGAAGAAAAGAGATGAGAGAGGAGAAAGTGACAGAACCAAGCGCAAAGTGGGAGAGAGGGGAGTAAAAGAGAGAAAGAGAGGACAGAAGAGCAAAGCAAGGAGAAGGATAAGAGGAGAAAAGAAAGAGAAGAGAAAAGAGCAAAGCAAGAGAGAGATGGAGGAGAGAAAAAGCAAAGCAGGAGAGAGAAGGGAGAGGGGAAGAGATGCAGACAGCAGAGAGAGCAAAGCAAGATAGAATGATGACAAAGGCAGAGAGGAGAAAAAGGAGAAAGAAACGAGAAGTGAGGGAAAAGAGAAAAAGAGAAAAAGAAAGATGGACAAAGAGAGAGAAAGAGAGAGGGAGAAAAGAAGAAGCTAAGAATACCAGCAACATACACGAGTTTAACTTTAGGCAAATTGTTCTTCACATTTAAAGTTGTAAGTTATGAGAGAGAGAGAGAGAGAGAGAGGGAAGAGGAAAGAGGGGAGAGAAGAAAAAGAGGGAGAGAGAGAAAAGAGGAGAGAGAAGAAGGGGGAGGAGAAAGAGAAAGCGCAAGCAAGAAAGAAGGAGGACAAAGAGACGAGAAAGAGAGACAAAGAGAGTAACAGCAGAGAAAGGAGAAAAATGAGAGAGGGAGAGAGGGGAACGAGAGAGGGGGAGCAAAGCAAGAGAGAGAGATGCGAGGGAAAGAAAGAGATGGGGAGAGGATGAAGAGACAGACAAAGTGAAGAGAGAGGGGAGTAAAAGAGGAAGAAAGAAAGGGACAGAAAGAGCAAAGCAGAAAGAGATGAAGAGAAAAAAGAGGACAGACCACGAGAGCAAGAAAGAGAAACGTGTGAGAGAGAAAAGGAAGAGAAAGAGCAAATCAAATATAAGATAATGAAAGAGAACGAGAAAGAGATTGGAAGAGAAAGAGGACAGAGACAAAGAGAGCAAAGCAAGAGAAGAAAAGAGAGAGCGCAAGGAGAAAATGAAAGAAGAGAGAGAAAAAGGAGAGATTGAGAGAGAAATGAGAGAGAGAAAGCAAAGCAGGAGAGAGATGGAGAAAGGAGAAAGTGGACAGCCAGAAGAGAGCAAAGCGATACTAGAAAGAGAACAAGGGCAAGAGAGGAGCAAAGAGAAGGAAAAGAGCAAAGGAGGGGACAGAGAACAAGAGAAAAGAAAGAGAATAAGAGAGAGAGAGGGCAGAGAATAACAGACATCTCACTCACACGAACTCAGATAGCAAAAAGTCCCAAGTGTAAGCCATGTCTGACCCCGTGTGGTGTTGAAGTACTGTACAAGTATTGTGTATTTTCTGAAAACGTGTCTGAGTGTATCAATCAAAGGAAAGCAAAAGTGCGAAAATTAAATGAACTTTCAGCATGACTCTACTAAAAGTGTTTGCATTGATGCTTAACAGTTTAACAGTGCTTCGCCAACCAAATTAAATGTCCTCTCTTTCTCCAATGTCTTTCCTCTCTTTCTCCCTATCTTCTTGTACCCCTCTCTTTCTCTCTCTCTCTCTCTCTCTCACACCTGATCTCCTTTTCTCTCTCTTCTCTCATCCAAACAAATGTCCTCTTCTGTCTGCACCCCCCTCTTTTTCCTCTCACTCCCTCTCCCTTTTTTCTCTCCCACCTCTTTCTCTCAATCCCCTCCTCTTTCTTATCCCTCTCATCCCCTCATTTCTATCTCTCTTCTCTCCCTCTCTCTCTCCCCCTCTATCTCTCTCCCTCTCTCTTCCCTTCCTTCTTTCCTCTTCTCTCCCTTCTGTCTGTGCCCCCTGTCTGTCCCCTCTCTCTCTTCTCCCTCTCACTCATTCTCTCCCTTTTTCTCTCCTACCGTCACTCCTTCTCTTTCTCACTTCCCCCTGTTCTCTCCCTCTCATTCCCCTCCTTTCTTTTTCCTCTCTCTACCTCTCCCCTCTATCTTCTTCCTCTCCCCCTTCCTTGTCTTTTCTCTCTACCCCTCATCCCCTTCTCTAATTCTTCCCCCTCTCTCTCTCCTCCTCCTTTCCCTCTCTTCTCTCCTTGTCTCTCTCAGCCAACTCATCCCTTTCTTCTCTCATTTCCATCACTCTGTTCCTTCCTTCTCTCTCTCTCTCCTTCTCTTCTCCCCTCCCCGCTCTCTCCTCCCTTTCTTCTTCTCCTCTGTCCTTCTCCTCTCTACCTTCCGTTCTTCCTCTCGCTCATCCCTTCTATCTCTTCCCTCCCCATTTTTCTCTTTCTCTCCCCCCTCACTCCCCTCTCTATTCTCCCCTCTCTCTCTCTCTCTCTTCCCTCTCTTCTCTACTGTCTCTCTCCCCTCTTATCCCTTTCTTCTCTCATTTCTATCGCTCTCTCCCCCCTCTCTTCTCTCTCTCCACCCCAAACTCCTCTCTCTCTTTTCTTCCTCCCTCTGTTCTCTTCTCCAACCATCTCCCTCTCTTGCTCTCCTTTCTAATTCCCTCTCACCTTCGATCTTTTCCTTCCCCTTCTTTCTCTTTTCTCTTCTCTCACCCCGCCCTTCTCTGTTCTTCTCCTCCCCCTCTCTCACATCCTTCTCCTCAAACAAACTCCTCCTTCCCTCCTTCTCTTCTCACCCCCTCTCACCCCCCTCTTCTCTCTCCTTTTTTTAATCACGCTCTTCCCCTCTTTCCTTCTCTCCCTCTCTCTTTTCTTCCTCTTCCTTCCCTATTCTCTCTTCCGTCTCTCTCTCCTTTCTGTCTGTGCCCCCTGTGTCTCTCCCTCTCATTCCTCTCCCCTTTTCTCTCCACTGTCCTTCCCTCTCTTCTCTCCTCTCTTCCCTCTCTTCCTCCATCACTCCGTTTCTCTCTTCTATCCCCTTCTCCTTTCTCTCTCTTGTCCCCCCTCTCCTTCACTTTTTCTTCCCTCCCTCTTCCTTACTCCCTCTTTCTTCTCTTCCTCTTTCCCCTCTCCCTTTGTTCCCCCTCTCTCTCTACCTCTGTCTGTCTCTCTCCCCATCTCTCTTTTCTATCGCTCTCATCCTCTCTCTTCCCTCCCTTCTTTCACTCTCTTTCTCCCCCTTCCCCCTCTTTCTACTCTGCTCCTCCCCCTCCCCTCCTTTCTCTTTCTCTTTTCTATCATCTTCCTCTCCTTCACTTCTCTTCCCTCTCCCTCTATCCCCTTCTCTTCCTCTCTCTCTCTCTCTTTCCTTGCTGTTGGTTCTTATTGAGTCCATCTGTCAGACTAAACCTGTTTGGAGCAGGTTTTTGTAAGAACATTTGAGGACAGACTCTGCTCTGAACCGAGGATAGATTCTGACTTCAGTTTGTGTTGTGTTCACAGTCTGTTTACATAAAGAGAAGACTAAAGTCATAAAAACACACACTCAGTCACTGTTTGAGCCAAGACTTCTTCAGGGAAATAAACTACAGCGGTCCGAGGCAGGTCGACGTGTATTTCTGTTTGTGTGTTCTTTCTTTTTCATTTTTGTACAAACAAGCCAAGACAAAGAAGCATGAGTCATCTCTAGATAATGTCATTTTCAAACATTCTGTCGGCGGGTAATAATTTGCAGATGTCTGGCACTTTAATTAATATGTTCAGTTTTGTTTATTATATAAAATGTAAAAAGTCAATGTGTTATGACATTTTAGATACTTCATGTACAATGTTATAAATATGGGGAAAAAAGGCTCTTAACCAACATAAGGAGTTATGACGAACGTAAACACAACCTATTTAAAGGTAATATTGTATAAAGACCCCAATCTTAATGAACAAGGTCACAGATAGACACAGTGTTTAAACAGCTCAGTCACACTAGAGCAGGGATGGGCAATTCTTTTTCCTCGAGGGCCATATTCAAATCCAGATTAGTGGCAAGGGCCAGACCACAATTATTGGTATAAAAACGTATCATTGTTCAAAGCACATTTTAAAATAAAATACAAGGTAATTCTCTATTATTGTGTCCATATTAAGGGCACAGGTACAAACACATGCTTTATAGCCAAGTCAATTAAATAAAAGCAATATGCAATGCAAAAAATGTATTCGAGATTTGCTAAAATGTCTTGAAATCTGGATTTTAATGTTTATTTTTTCCTATTGGAACTTACTTGGTGGATCAAGATATTTCACATTTTGCAAGGTTGATTCAGCTAAATGCTTGTAACAGTAAAAATGTCTTGAAACAAGTGAAATATGCTGCCAAATATTCGTATTTTTTTTACCTGTATTATATTTTTACCTGAGACTATAACGTTTTGCAGTGTAATGAGTAAAACATGCTGGGGGCCTGATTAAAACAATTGAGGCCGCATCTGGCCCCCGGTTGTTTGCCCACGTCTGCACTAGAGGAACTCAGAGTAGAGCCGCTGCTCCTCCACAACGAGAGGAGTCAGTTGAGGTGGCTCGGGCATCTGTTCCAAATCCGTCCTAAACAGAACTCTCTGGTGAGGTGCTCTACCGGGAGGAGACCTCGAGGAATCCTGGACACTGAGACCTTGCATATCGACATTTAAGACACGCACACATTTAAAAGCAATATGTTTGTGACAAGAAATATCTAATGAATAAAAATACGTGTGCTGGAGCAGAGTGGTTAGAGCTCTGACAGGAGATCATGAGTTCGACTCCCGGGTCAGACCAAATCAACATCTCACCATCTCTCTGGGTGGAGTTTGCATGTTCTCCCCGTGTCACTGTGGGTTTTCTCCGGTTTCCTCCCACCTCCAAAAACATGATGTTTAGGTTCATTGGGCATCACTGTAAACTTCCCTGTGAGTGAATGAGAGAGTGAAGGTTTGTCTGTCTAACCCTCCGATAAGTTTACCATTGTCCAGGGTGTTCCCCGCCTAAGGCCCAAAGTCACTGGGATAGACTCCAGTCACCTGCGACCCCTAACGGGAACAAATGAATGAAAAAATGTAAATAATTTATATATTAATTTTTGTTTTGTCATATAGGCACTTTGACTCACAAATTACATAAGTTTCAAGTATTTCTGACCAAAAATAATATTTGTGACCATCTTTATGTCTGTTTACAAAATCACTCCCAGATGATCTCTGGAGCTGTTCATGCTTTTCATTTACATTTTTGATAAAGTCCACAGAAGTTTGAGTGCAGTGGCTAACAACTTGATGCTCATGTAGAAATATATGGCAATTTCTTTACACACACGACAATTTAAAATTTTTCACCGCCGTACCTTCTATAAATACAGAAAATCCCCCAGCCCACAGCAGCACTAACGATGGCAGAGTCAGACATTTTCAACCTGAAGTGTTGGATTTATGGTCCTGTGCAGTGAGTTTATCTTAAAACTTGCTCGCTAAGTGAAACGTACTTTTCCTTTTGGCCAAGTTGAATAGTTCTTGTTTAGCCCTAAAGTTATAAGGAGCTAAGCTAACAGTGAGCTCATGCGCACAGTTCTGCGCTATCGCTACATCTGATGCTTATTCACGTAGGCAAAACAAACATGCTCTGTCCGCCTTACAAGTTACTGAAAGTGCTTTACAATCAAGAATCCACTCACTCAGTTTATAGACGCTGAGGCAGAGTGGGTGAGGTGTCTTGCTCAAAGACACGTCGTCAGTCTGCTTTAGTCTTCCAACTTCTGGTGTTCCTCCTGTCTCCCATCCAAGTTCTGACCAAGCCCTCTCCTGCTTAACTTCTGAACAGATCAGGCTTGACAACATGGTATGAACCTGTAAACAAACATTTAACAGAACAAGTGTTTCATTAAAATAAATAAATATTGTAAAAATACAACATGCTATAACTCCCTTTTAAATCTGATCCAGTAGTCATTAACTCTATGTGGAATAATCTCACTTGTGCATCATTATTTCTTTTACAAAAGCCGGAGTTTCCATGGAGACAAATGCATTTAACCCTGTCCTCACCGCTGACTCGGAGGCTTTGTTCACACAGCGGATAATAACTCCCACCAAACTCACACTGAACCAGCGGCGTGTTGTGTCCTTAATGACTCTCAGGCAGCCAGGAGCAGGTGCTGGGCTCACTCTGCGTCTCTGAGGGTCAAGACGGAGCTCGAGCATCGCTGGTCGTCATGGAAACGCCCCGACTCCAGCCGCCGCCGCGACCGGTGCCGAGGCTGCTGCAGCTGCGAGAAACAACGCTAATTTATCTTCATTTCTCTAATCCTGTTGTCCCTCTCTCGCTTTGTGCTTCGGTCTTAGAACAATAAATACAATATTCACAGGAGACATTAGGCCTATAATTCTATTTCAAGAGCCGAACTATAGACCTTATGAGTTTAAAATGGCAGCGCATGCAACCTGCTGCTTTGAACGCTCTTTCTGTACAGCTTTTGCAGTTGTTGTAACTCTATCCCAGCATGCACCTCGTAACTCTGTCCTGGCAGTGAAGATGACTTTCTATTCTTTATGGCAGACACAATGATCAAACTTCATTAGAGTTTTGGTCAAACGCAAAGAACAAATTTGTAGTTGCTTAGTCAATTAATCGGTCGATGGAGTCTTGGTCGACCAAAATTTTATTAGTCGACTCATTCTTTTATTTAGATTGTAAGGAATTTGTCTTCCAACAGTAACAGAATCATTGCTCTGATCTGCCTTTTATATGAACACACTGTTTTCCTCTTCATTTTCTGCATAAACTATAGTTTTTACACGAACTACATAATATTATTAGTCTTTTTGAGCAAAGTTTGTCACAATACTAACATTTCCAACCCCATTTTGATACAAAGGAATAAACTTGATTCTCGATACCACAATGAGAATTAGAATGCCCTCAGTCAGATTTTTATACAATGGACTGACATTTTGATTTGCAATATTTTTGACAACTCTACTTTTAGCTTCAGAGCCTTTGCCACGCCCCCTTATTAGTCGATTAATTGTTCGATGGGACATGTTTTTAGTCGACCAAGAATTTCTTTGGTCGACTACAGCCCTACAATTTTGAAATTTCTCATGCTGTATTCACGTTCACTCTCAGAAGTTTTGACCTTTGAATGGGAAACATTTTGACGACTGCTCTGGTTGGAGTTTCAGCTCAGAAACTCGTGCAGAAGTGTTGGAGGCCAAAATTCCAAGTTTATGGAAGATGGGCGTCTCAAACTCAAATGGAGCTCAGGCCAAAACGATCGAAGTCAGGGATGGTCAAGTCTAACATAAAATATGTCTACTGTCATTCTTTTTATCATTTAGGCCCTCATGTGATCAAAGAAAAAGTAAATAAAAAGGGTATAGGGGCAGATTGTAGTTTCTAAAAATAAACTTGGAAAAACAGACACAAGGGTTGTCATGGTATATGCTAAAAAACAATTGGTTGAAATTGTTAGGTGGAGTTAATTGGTGGGTCACTGTCAATACTAATCATCTTCACTTTTAAAATTATCTTGGGGGCCACATAAAATCATCTCGAGGGCCGTATTTGGCCCCTGGGTTCAAAACGCTAATATGTAGCTCCTAGATCCAGGTACCTAGTTTCTAACTCAGGGGTCTGCAACCTTTAACAGAAAAAGAGCCAAAATAGCCTAATTCAGAGAAAACAATGTCAGAAAGAGCCACAACTATAGTTAAAGACAAAAGATGAATATACACGCGTTTTACGAAGGTCTATAATGCTTAATCAAATTATCTGTCACTTTCTGCATTTTGGTTTATTTTAGATGCTAGGCTGATGGGAAAAAAGTCAACAACCTCCAAAATAAGTTTTCTAATAACAATAGAAGAGCTCACTTGTAAGACCTGATGGTAGTTTTACAGTGCGGGGACAAGTATCACATTACACACATAATGCCATATATTAGAATCTTCATTCTTTTTTCCTAACTTCCCTTCTCAATGAGAGCCCAAAGCTGCATGTGGCTCTAGAGCCGCAGGTTGCAGACCTGTGTCCTAACCTATCTCTGGAGGCCGTCATAGATTCAACTGTAGAGCACTAGACAGAGAAGAAGCCTTAGCTCCGTAACCAGCAGCGAGAAACCATGTACATTTACCACGACATTACACAATATGTAAATTAGGTATGATTAGCACGAGTTCACGGCCATCCTGCGTAATTATAGTACACGTAACAGTCCCATTCATTTCAATGGTGGTTGTTAAGACGTGTTCTTATTTATGAAAATTAATGAAATCCTGATTCTAATCTTAACCTGCCCCAAGCCCCAGATCTAATCTTACCAATTTTATTAACTTTATGCCTAAACTTACCCGTTTCACTTGAAGAAAACGTCCCCACGTGGCTTCAATTAAAACTCGTGTTTTTTTGACGCTGTGAAATCTCGTGTCATTTTTACGCTTTTTTCATATCGTGCTAAATGCACGGCGTAACATAAGTACTAAAAAAAGCTTTGAAGTCGTAGTCCAAATACGCTGTTTTTGTGTCGTGGTAAAAGTACGCCATCTAGTGAGACTGTGTTGGACTCTACAGTGGTTTTTGAAAAACTACAACTTCCACCAGTGGACTACAAAACACACACCACAGGATTGCTGTTTTAATAACTATACACAGACAATTTGCACATAAATCTTCTGATACAAACACTTAAGTAAACCCCTCAGACTGACCCATCTTTGTCTCTGAAAAATGTAACTTAGGTTTTGTTTCCTCAGGCGTAAATGGTGTAAAAGTAAAAACAAATGTCACATCCCAGAGCACGCGAGTACAGCATCACTACAGCCTATAGAGCTCCTGCAGCCGACGTCACGTTATCCCAGCATGCACAGCGTATCCTCGGGCCGGCAGGGACAATGGATTAGCAAGCTTTATCAGTTTTACAAAGTATGGATCATCTTTGGACAATGGAACTTACAAATTATCAAATATAGAAGATAGCCAGATCATTTTCACAAGTTTACCGACGCCAATTTGTGCATGTTTAAGTCGTTTATTTAAAAAGCATAAAGAGTAGTATGAGGAGAGACTATGTTAAAATGACACCGAGAATTTCGATGCTGCTCCACTTGCTTTTTTTCTTCTAGATTGGTCGAGGGTCTGTTCAAATAGTTTGCAGAGTCATGAACCATAAACCACATCTTCAATCTGCAAAAATACAAGCACAGACTCTGCCCTCCAGGCCTGCTTTTCCATTTCCGCTGCATATATATATTCTGTCGTTTAAATCTGCGTTGAAGCGCTCCCGACTGTTTCCTGTGATAAAGTGCAATCGTGTTGTACCAGAAAAGTCAATGTGTTCAGAGCTGTCATGTCTCGAGTGGGTTTTATCCTCCTCAAACACAGACGAGGACAAATATTTACATTTTATCACAGACGGAGAGGAACAGAGTTAAAATAGGGTGACTCTGAACAGATGCACTGTGTTTTAACCATAAAAAGACTTGAATAAAAGAAAGTTTTTGGAAATAAGATGTGTTTGCATAACCACAAACTGGACCATTGACCTGGAGCAGAGCCGCAATCTATTTGTCCCATTGAAAAGATGCTTTATTTTTTACATTGTGGCATAACTCAAAGAAAACGAAACTCTCACCAATGTCCTTGTAGAGGTGTAAATGCAAGGAACAGCTATTCAAAATAGAATTTGTTTTTAGTTTTTATTTGTTTGTATCAGTTTGTATCACAGATTACAGTAGTTTGTTTAAATATGTTTATTTTTAACAAAAACATTCATTTCATGTAAGCCGTTCTCACCTGTTCCTGCTCCTCCACACGGGCCAGACAAAGAGGAGGCGGGGCTTAAGGCGGCCATCTTTAAAGACTTGGGACTAAACCATGTTGAGGGGGGATCAGTGTCAGGAGTGTTTTTTGTTTTGTTTTATGTATTGAGTATTTAGTTAGTTTTTTGTTTGAGTGTTTAAATTGTTCTTATGTTTGGAACAAAGCTTTTCTCTTCATCAGAAATATAAAAAAGTATTTACCAAAGGGAAAAGAGAGCGACTTTACCTGCTGGGAGAAATGGACATGAGAGCAGGGTTGCTCTACTTCTTTATAGCGACTTTGGGCTTCTTTAGAACACAGTCGTAACCAGTGTTGGGAGTAACTAGTTTCTTTTGTAACTAGTTACTGTAATATATTCCACTTTTAAGTAACTCAGTAGTGTAACACATTACTTATAAAAATATTGATAATATATTACTAGTTACAATCTGAGTAACTCAAGTTACTTTCATATAAATTCATTGCTTTTATATTCTGTTAAAAACGACACTTCAAGACCAAAACATCACTAAAATACTGTCTGTGGCTTAAAGGTAAATCAAATATTATGAGGAAAACATGTTGTGACATCACATTTCCACAAATTAACCAGTAAACAAGTGTAAATGTAACAGGATTAGTGTTGTATAATGTCTTAACAAATGTGTGATTAGCTCAAAGTAACTCACAGTAGTGTAACTCAGTTACATTTTTGAGACAGTAATATTGTAATACAAATGTATTACATTTTTCTTCCTGTAACTAGTAATATATAATGTATTACAATTTTAAAGTATCTTACCCAACACTGGTCGTAACAAGGTTAAAAACTCAGAAAAGTACATTTTACAGAATATGTCCTCTTAAACCCTCTGATGTATGAAATATGAAAGCCTTGGTCAAGATTTTTTTTTCTTAAGTCTTTTTCTTCTTCTCAGGACATGAAAAGAAAAGTTAATTTGATTTTTTATTTTTATTTTTTCAAAAATATCATTTTTTCATGAAGTTACAGACCCCATCCACTCCAGGGGAAGACTCAACACTAAATATTGTAAACCTAATGTAAAAATGAATGTTTAGAACTTCTGTTCTATTGTAAATATTCAAACCTTTGTAAGTTTTTATGCTTTGACAAACATTTTTTGGGAATAAAGCAGTCTACAGAATAGTCTAGAAAGGTCCGTAAACTACTAGAATACTAATACTAGAGTATTAACAACAGTGATGATGAGCGTCTGCCGGAGAAGAGCACGAGAGCTGAGGAATGTGTATTTCCTCTCCAGTCACTGCCAGATTGTTTTTCTCTTTCTGGAGAACATATACATTGGTGTTGTACCTAAATCATCAATGAGATCCGCTGGTAACATGTGTCTGAATGTGGAGACAACAGATCCCAAAGATCTCTGTAGTTTCCAGTTTCCCAGAAAAAGAGGCAAGTCTCCATCAAAAGTCACTGTTTTGAGTTTTCCTTATATTTTTTCAGGCTGGATTATGACCAGGTGCAATTTGTCCATCTTACACAACTCTTGATCATTCTGACCAATGAAGCCATTATATTTCCAGTGTTAATAATAGACTGGTTGATGCATGATGGTTAATTGTCATTTTCTACATATTGACCTACCTATTCCAAACAGATAATCTCCTTCATACTTGCTGTATATGATCATATTTTTGTTCCTGTGGGGCTCTTCTAGTATGGAAGGATTGGCAGGATATGTCAGACGCTCACAGAGTTGGCTGTGAGCTGCTTTACCTGCAGTCACACTGACTTGACCTCAACTGACTATGGCAGCATTTTAGAAGATACAAGCCTGGTCAGAGTGAAGACACATTTTCATGTTTATTCTAAGTTGAAAAAAAAGAGCTTCTGTTTTTTTTTTTTTTTTTGTTTTTTTTTTTTCACGTAGTATCAAATAAAATAGCATAATAACAAGAAAAGAAATGTGATGGATGGTGACCAAAAACCCTCCAGGGGCTTGAAAATGGCACCACCAGAAATACATCGGCTCAATACAATACAAATATCAATCAATACATAAGATTTACATGATTCCAGAAACACATCAGGTTAAACAGAACATTTCATATGGAAAAGCAATTTTTTTCAGAAAGAAAGAAAGAAAGAGTTTGTGTAAGTTTTTTAAGTGCAAATGGAAGATTGTTCCAGACTTTAGCTCTTCTGTATTGAACACTTACCTGAGACCAGTGCTTAATTTGTAACTCAAACGTTGCCGGAACAAAATGTGGGTTTTGGACCGGGGTTCAGACAAGGTCGAACCTTTACCGAAGCGCACACAATAAGTGAACATTGAGGCTTAGAAATGCTAAAATACAACCCAACTGTCCATCCTACTCGGTTTTAAACAATATAAAAGTAATTTTGTCTGTGCTACACGTTTTTTTACTCGTCACACAGAAATTTTCATTCATTTTGACAGAAATCAGTGCACCTGCCGCTAAATCCGATCCACAGCAACAAGTAGCCCTCCCACACACGCTCGTCCTGTACCTCAGCACTGCCTCCGCATCATATCTGACTCTCCACAAGTCACAACAACAACGCAGGACGTGACGCTAAAATACACATTAAAGTTAGTTGCACTTACGAGAAACTACGGCCGCTGTATCCGCGCTGGTTCTCACCTCTTTATCGTCCCGTACACTCCAAACACACGTGATTTAATCCATTAAAATGAGTCGCAAATAACAACAAATATTCACAAAATCCACTTAGACGCATATTTCCTGTTTTAGAAGAAGATACAAGAGCGGGGCTCGCCTGGAACCAATGAAAAGTCTTAAACCCGCCTGCGCTGCTTCTGATTGGTCAATTTTCCTGTCAGTTTCGCTTTTAACCAATCACAGTCTGTGACTCCGTCTTCAACACAAATAAGCCTGTTGTTTCTGTGAATGAGAGACGGGAGAGGAACAGAACCGCGTCTCGTAGAAGTAAGACAAAAAGCGTATTAGAAAGCGTTACAGGAGCAGACAAAACTGTTGCCGGGAATGCCCCTCGAGAGTTCCCGGATCTTATTCCGGCTTGTACTGGCTCAAATTAAGCCCTGCCTGAGACTGAGTTGTACGAAAATAAGAAGCTCTTATGAGATGTCCACTTCGAGTGGACATCTCATAAGAGCTGGAGTTCATTATTAAACAAGAACATGTTGGTAAAATGGTCTGAAGAAGTTTTCCAATCGAATTGAAAACAAACAGACCAATTTGAAGCTGGTTCACTTGGTAAACAGTCAGTATTCTGGCCTCTGTAAACAAAGTCTGTTCAAATCTACTTTTGACTAAAAAAATACCTTGTGTGCCTATAATTTTATGATCATTAATTAAAGTAAAAAATGTGGGAAAAACTCTTTATCAAAGCGTGGAAAAAAAATTGCACCAAAAATTGTTCAACTTTCAGTCAGTTTGTGTGAGAACTCTGGAGCTGGATGGACATTATTAAAGGTTGCCATGGAAACTATCACTTTAGTCATTATTACACCACTAAAACTAAAAGTTACAGGATTTATTTTTTCTCGTTTTTCTGCTGAAACGGTGGAGCTCGACCCTGAAGTCTGCTCCTGTCGCGTCTTTTGTTTAAATAAAGATTAAAAGCTGCTGACAAACACTGTCTCCAAAACGAAACTGCTTATTTAGACGAATCTTTTCAGACTAAAGACAAGAGCAGAGAGGACTAACGAGAGGAGAATACCAAACCTGTGATTAAAAGTTAGGAAAGGGCTGATCCCAGTAGGAAAGTTTAAATCAGTTTAGTTTAGTTTACGTAAAAGTATTTAGTGTCATGCAGCTTTTCAGAAGTTCTAAGTCTAGATTTTACTCTTTTATTCTTTATTAATGGTATTTTAGCAGTTACATCTCTGAGTTTGTGTCTTGTCAGGACAGTTTGGGTCAAAAATTTAAACTTTGGGACACTAGTTTTGAGAAAGTTGGACCTTTTAGTCGACTAATTGATTGATTGATTGATTGATTGATTGATTGATTTCCAGAGCCGGATCTGACTTTCTGGAGGCCCTAAGCAAGAAAATTGCTTCAGGGACCCTCCAATGTTTTTACTTTTACTTCCTACAATGTATTTAGTACTCACTCAGCAGGTTTTAACCAGGACTATCCCAGAACTGGACCAGGTTTTCATCAGGACTGAAAATGTTAGTTACCAATGTAACTGTAGTTCTATGAGTATTCATTCATTTTCATTCATTCATTTTCTACCGCTTAATCCCGTTAGGGGTCGCGGGTGACTGGAGCCTATCCCAGTGACTTTGGGCCTTAGGCGGGGAAACACCCTGGACAGTGGCCAACTTGTCGCAGGGTCAGACAGACAAACATTCACTCTCTCATTCACTCACTAAGGGAAATTTACAGTGATGCCCAATTAATCTAAACATGCATGTTTTTGGAGGTGGGAGGAAACCGGAGTACCCGGAGAAAACCCACGGTGACACGGGGAGAACATGCAAACTCCACCCAGAGAGATAGTGAGATGTTGATATGGTCCGACCCGGGAGTCGAACCCACGACCTCCTTATTGGGAAGCCAGAGCTCTAACCACTTGGCTACCGTGCACCCCGCTTTTAACTTTCTATTTTTACAAATATTGTGTAGTTGACTTTGTAGTTGAATGCAAAACGTTTTATTTTAAAATGCACCAAAGCTGTTTAGTTGAGTAGCCATTAAATTTGGCTTTAAAAAAAATGTAATGACTTGATGCCAATATGATGACTTGACTTGATTTGGACTTACTTGTGACTTGGACGTGATGACTTGTGACTTACATCTAAGTGACTTACTCCCTTCTCTGTTTTCTACAAACCTTTATCAGTCAAGCTAAAACAACGTTTAAATTGACTTAATTCATTATAATTTATAAAACCTACACAAAGCGACAGAAAACAAAAAATTTAAAGGTTAAATAATATTTCTCACAATAAAGAGATGTTGAAGCTTTTGAATAAAACAGATGCAATTTCTCTAAATCTGGTGAGCTATAATATGTAACCGGTTAATTTATGTTACAATAACACAACATTGTCTCTGTTGCAGTTTATTCTACACACCTGGCATCTAGTCACTGCTGTCATGGTCCGCCCACGTTTCTTCTTCGTGTCGTAACTTCTTTTCCCTTTTGCAAAACCCTGTGATGGAAGAGGCACGTTATCCAATGTAATCCTGTGTTTTAAGTGCATTTTAATCTTTCATCTTATTTTTGGTCGTTGAACAAGCTTGTATTTTAGTCAACATTAAGCCTTTGAGTTGTTCCGATGTTTTTATTTATTGACGTAAAGAAATCTGGAAAATGACTGATGCCGTCATTGTTTCTTCTTTGTAGTTTGGGCCAACCGTTAACTCTGTTCACTTTTAATATAATCCAGATTAAATGGAGACCGCCTCCAATTGTTCGGCTGTGTCCTGTGGTTCGCAACAACAATCATAAACCAGCACACACAACGCAGACAGAAACACACCGGTCACAATTAGACCAACAAATGTCAATTTATGTCTAATTTTAATGCATAATTTTATGATTCATATTTGATTGCAGTGTTTCAGGTGTTTCCAAGTGGGGCCTCAGCACTGTCCCGCCCCCCTGTGAGCTCCGCCTCTGTTCCCTCTTCACTGCGCTGATGCTCAATGGGCCCTTTTCACGCTGCGGCTACGCTAGCTCCGGTTTGTGAGATACTTGTGGATAGTTCCTTCTTGTCCCGCTCATTCCTAATGAGGAATTTGCCGAGATGAACTAATATTAAAATAATATTTAAAAAATTCAAAGCAGTGAGCGTATTTCAACTAGATAACCACTGGCAACCAGTTCAGAGCTTCACATACGAGGTAAATACTTCACCAGAGAAAGACTGTGTGTTTATAAAAGTGTTTAAGTTTGGCGCAATGCTAAATGCTAACAAATAAAAAGCACAATATAAAGCAGACAATTTAATAAAAATACATGACATCCTAGTCCGAGTGTGTTTGTATCAAGCTAGTTCAGTTTGTAGAGTTATTTTAACATGAATAAATTAATTAAATACAGGTTAACATTAGCTTCAGAGACAAAACGGCACATTTATAAACACCTACCTCGTATGTGAAGCTCTGAACTCGCTGTTCAGTTTGTGTCAATTATTTTCATTCGTTTATGGCATTTCAACGAACCTCCCGAGGGAATGAATTGACCAGAAACAACGATCCGCTGGTATATTTACACCGGAACTAGCCTAGCCGCAGCAACGTGAAAAGGGCCTTTTCGACAGAAATGTGCAGAAATCCAACACAGTCTCACTAGATGGCGTACTTTTACCACGACACAAAAAGAGCGTATTTTGACCACGACTTCACGGCTATTTTTAGTACTTATGCTACACCGTACATTTAGCACGATATGAAAAAGCTGTCCTGTCAGTTTCGCTTTTAACCAATCACAGTCTGGGACTCCGTCTTCAACACAAATATAAGCCTGTTCACTGTTTCAGTGAATGAGAGACGGGAGAGGAGCAGAACCGCGTCTCGTAGAAGAAAGACAAAAAGCTTATTAGAAAGCGTTACAGGAACAGACAAAACTGTTGCCGGAATGCCCCTCGAGAGGGGTGCACGGTAGCCAAGTGGTTAGAGCTCTGGCTTCCCAATAAGGAGGTCGTGGGTTCGACTCCCGGTCGGACTATATCAACATCTCACGATCTCTCTGGGTGGAGTTTGCATGTTCTCCCCGTGTCACCGTGGGTTTTCTCCGGGCACTCCGGTTTCCTCCCACCGCCAAAAACATGTATGTTTAGGTTAATTGGGCATCACTGTAAATTTCCCTTAGTGAATGAATGAGAGAGTGAATGTTTGTCTGTCTAACCCTGCGGCAAGTTGGCCACTGTCCAGGGTGTTCCCTGCCTAAGGCCCAAAGTCACTGGGATAGGCTCCAGTCACCCGCGACCCCTAACGGGATTAAGCGGTAGAAAATGAATGAATGAATGAATGAAAAAGCGTAAAAATGACACAAGATCAAAATAGGACGAGTTTTCATTGAAGCCACGTGGGGACATTTTCTTCATGTGAAACGGGTAAGTTCAGGCATAAAGTTACTAAAATGTGTAAGATTAGGTCTGGGGCTTGGGCAGGTTAAGATTAGAATCAGGATTTCATTAATATTCATAAATAAGAACACGTCTTAACAACCACCATTGAAATGAATGGGGACTGTGATGCGTACTATAATTATGCAGGTCAGCCGTGAAGTCGTGCTAATCATACCTATTTTACATGTTGTGTAATGTCGTGGTAAATGTACGCTTTCTTGTGAGATTGGGCTCAGAAATCTGCTGTAGGGCCTATTTCACTATCCAGCTCTGTTGATCTGTTGATTTTAGTCAACAACAGCCTTAAACTTCGCTAATTAAGATGCTAATGTAAAACATGCTAATGCTAATGTAAAACATTAGCAGCCCATCTCACAAGAAAGTGTACATTACCACGACATTACACAATATGTAAATTAGGTATGATTAGCACGACTTCACGGCTGTTTTGTGTAAATAGAGTACGCATCACAGTCCCCATTCATTTCTATGGTGGTTGTTAAGACGTGTTCTTATTTATGAATATTAATGAAATCCTGATTCTAATCTTAACCTGCCCCAAGCCCCAGACCTAAACTTACCCATTTTAGTAACTTTATGCCACTTGAAGAAAACGTCCCCACGTGGCTTCAATTAAAACTCGTTTTTTTGACGCTGTGAAATCTCGTGTCATTTTTACACTTTTTCATATCGTGCTAAATGCACGGCGTAACATAAGTACTAAAAACAGCTGTGAAGTCGTAGTCCAAATACGCTGTTTTTGTGTCGTGGTAAAAGTACGCCATCTAGTGAGACTGTGTTGCTAAGACACATCTGTCTAATCAGCCTCTTGAAGATGCTAACCTGTGAGGCGAATGGATTGTGTCAACAAAGGAGAAGTGCTCACTATCACAGATTTAGAAACATTTATGAACAATATTTGAGAGAAACGTCGTGTACGTAGAAACTGTTTTAGATCTTTGAGTTCATCTCAAAGAAAATTGAAGCAACAAACAAATGAGTTGCATTTATATTTTGTTCAGTTTATGGTAACACTAAAGAGTGTAACTATTTTCTCCTCCAGTCTCTCTGTTTAAACACAGATTCTAATCTCTGAAGCTGCAGCCAAAGATCTGAACAGTTTAAAAAGATGTAAATGAGTTCATCGTAACCTCAGCGATTACCTCTAAAAGACTCCTTCTGTTGAGTGTAATAAATATGTTTGTACTTTTCAAACCCAGATTGTAATCTCGGTCTGGAGCAGGTGTCCAAACGCTGACAGTGAGCTGCTCTTATCTCAGTCAAACATTAACTGTGCTGACTTCATGTGATCAGGACATGTGTGACAGAAACATGACTTTCAATCAGACAGAACTGTGTGAACCGTAAATATCAGGAGTGGGCTGGTCAGATTCAGAATGTTTATATCTCCAGCAGCAAACATTTCTTATTCATGTTTGACCACCATCTGCTAAAGCAAACAAGCTCTTATTAAAGATGACAAAGTTAAGTTGTCTTCTTCTGTTGAAGTCAAAAGGTCATTCTGACTTGCTCAGTTTCTAAACAGACAAAGAACAGATTCATTATCATTACGACCTTTTTCCCCTCACACATCTGACAAAAATCATCTAAAATTAGACCAAAACTGTTTCTGATCCTTTGGAGCACAAGAAATGTCTGGAGTCTTTGTGAAGCTGTGTATCTGTAGTTTTAGCTTCTGAGAATAACAGCCTCTGATCAGAAGCGACAACTTTCTCCAAACAAAAGAAAAACAGAATCTAATTTCTTATATATATAGTTTGTTACAGCAGATGCCTGAATGACACTAGATTTGGCAGATTTGGTGTTTTGACCATTGCTCTTCAAAAGCTGAAGATAATTTATGTAAAAATAGTTTTAGGGACCTAAATTACTCCAACAAAAGTCTTATTAAAATTTGTGTTTGTTTCTGGCCTCACTGCAAGAACTCCTGGGTTCGACTACCGGGCCACCCAGGCCTTTCTATGTGGAGTTTGCATGTTCTCCTCTTGTCTGCGTAGGTTTCCTCCGGGTACTACGGTTTCCTCCTACAACTAAAAACATGCCCAATGTGCCTCCCCTCTCCAGGACTACAGATGGAAATGAGCTGTAAGCTACAATCTGGTACAAGCATCTCTGCCATTGTGCTTATGTATTGTACATTGTGTAACCGGTGTAGCCACACAAGGACCAGTATGGTGAAGTGTGTGGTGTATGGGATAACTCACTCCCTCAGGTATAAGAAGCCAAAAAAATGAGCTAAGGGAGCGTTCCTTTAGCTCAATAAGTTTGTCCGTCGACTGCCCGCGGAGACCCGGGTTCAACTCCGTCAGGACACAACACAACGCAGAGAGGCAAAACCAACGTACACATTGTCCTTAATAATAAACATTTCCATTCCCATACCTTACCTTACCTTACCTTAGCTTAGATACTCAACAAAAAAGAATTTATCCAGAAAAAACCCTAACCCCAGAGGGACGCCGGAATGATAAAGGTTTTTTTTTATATATACATATTTAATATACTGTACATTTTTTTTTTTTTTTGTATCTACCTAAATTCAACCTAAAACACATTTGGCATTGAATCTATTTTCTATAAAGCTCAGTCTGACTAAAATTATGTTTGAAATAATGAAGATGAAACAATATAATGATATTGAGATACCAAAATTGTCATATGTCGTCATTACTTGATTATTAAACAGCATGACTTGCATCAAAAATAATTCTGAGTCAGAACATTAACACACATTTTATGCAAAAAGTCTATGGCCTATATTTAGTCTGAAGCTGTGAAAAGCAATCACTGAGAGATTAAAAAGAATGACTGGAAAATATTACCTTTATTGTTTATTATTGTAGGTAAAATCTCAATATTGCAGGCCTTCTGTATATTGTGATAAATATTGTATCATGAAATTTTCAGCCTTTGGACACAATCAACTGGACTCTTCGTGAAACTGGCACTAATAATGGTTATTTAATAATTAAAGATAAATCAAACTATGAATTGCTTAGAGAGAAAACAGAGGCTTATACACAGGTAAAAAGGTCACATTAAATGACCTTTTTCACTGAAATGAGAGACAGAGCAAAATAAACATCCACATGAGCTGCAGGATCCGGATAACTTTTTTTTTTTTTCATAATATGAAAAGAAATTTCAGATGACCTTCCAGGTTTGAGGCGGATGCAGGAGGCCCAACACCACTGATCTCAAACTGTGGTTTACAACCTTTTTTGTCTTGAGGACCCCAAAACTTTTTGTCCTATTCGAAGACCTCGGAACACAGATACAGAACCTTCAGATTCCGCAAGACTTAGAAAAAGCTTAAAATCAATCTGCCCTTGTGCACAGACCTCGGTGTGGGCAGCAGAAAAAATCTGTAGACAGTCTGTTTCCCAGACACGGCAGCGATGTGATGTGACTTTCAGATCATAATAATATGAGCATGTCAGTGGAAATCCAGACCACAGTGGACTGGAGCTGGTGTACAAGGCACTTTGCAAGAAACCTGCACCTGTCCTGAACCGAACGCACCTCACAGTCAGTTCAAACTAGTTCAAGAACCTGTTTTTCATTCCAATACCTTCATTTAACTTTTTTAAAAGTACCCTTGGTTGGAAAACACTGATCTAGCGTTAAATAACGTTTTCATTTTTTGTACGTTTGCTTTGCATTTCATGTCGGAAGAGCAAGTGGCGGCGCACAAAAGGTCCAGCGGCCTGGGGGCTGACTCCAAGCATAATTTCATTGTACTCTGTGACAATGACAATAAATCTTTCTGTCTGTTTGTTCTGTAAATGAGATTACAAACAGTTAAACGTATATTGCCTGCTTTAGGCTGGAGAGACGACGACAGTGTGTCTTCAAAACCAGGACATTCAAATAGAAGATTTGGGGCTGGTGGATCTGCTTTGCAGGTGTCCGCTTGGCGTGCAGACGTCAGAGGTGAAACCAAAGAGGGCATGTCCCTAAATAATCTCTGCAACTGACCAGCCAGCAGACGTTCAAGCCACCAGCAGCACCACCTCATATTGTCCAGCTGATCACCTTGTGCTGTTGTACTGTACTTTCACTGCACAACATTATCCAGATTTTTCATGTTTGAAACTGTATTCATGTTAAGTTTTTAGGTTGGTGCACATTAGGAACAGTTACATAACACTATTTGACCCATTTTTATAAGTTAACTGTGTTTTTGAGGGAAAAAAGCTGTTTTTAGTCTCTACACTGGTATTGCTCAGTATCAGCTGTCGAAAGAGAAAGTCAGTCAGTATGAGACTGTCAAAGATCTCTGCTTTTTTACCATTTTGACTGCTTCTTATATGAACAAAAGTTATAACCACAGCTCTGATAAATGACTCTATAACCGGTGTGTGAGGCAGATGGAAAAGAAAAAAGCTTTTGTGGTGATAAAATAATTCAAACTGAAGCTGTTCTCAAACTCTGTGGAGACATTAAGCTTTGTCGAGTCTAGACATTTCTTTTAAAAGATGAAACCAGTATCCAATAATAGAGAATTAGGACTTGTAATAACACATGATCCATGATCCAAGTCTAAATCGATTTATTATGTCACAAACAAATGATGTGTCAGATTCATAGTGTCTTTTGGCAAGGGCTGCATTGGGTACTTTTCCTTTTTAGTAAAACCACATTGTTGCCTTGTTTTTCTACAGTTTACATCTCACAGAAAAGTCAGGGAAGTAAATTAAGCTATTGAATGGCTTTTCCATTTATTTACTCAAACGTATCTAAAAACATTCATCACTGTCAGCAAAGAAGAAAAAACAAGGTAAAAAATGTAATTAATATTATGTTGAGCACCAAAACTCTCTGCACACTGAAAATTTGACTTACAAGCCAGGTTTCTTCTCCTAAGTCACTCAAACTTATGAGCAGAAGTGGCAAAAGTACTGAAGTTCACGTCTATTGTCTTAAAAAAGGCTCCGGTGAAAGTCCTGCTGAAACGTAAAAGCACAAACGTACAACATTGTAAATTTGCTTAAGTAAAAAATATATATATATACCAAGTTTGTGCAGCTGCATTAATGTCAAATGGGCTTTACATTAACATCATCATAATTAAGTTTTAATCTTGTGGCAAAGAGACAACTGAAAGAAAAGTTTTGGATCTTTAACTGGTTTAGTTCAGGGGAGTCAAACTTGGCCCAGAGGCCAAATGCAAATTCAGTCTCCAAGATCATTATCTGTGGGGATGATTTCAGATTATATTGATAGTGGCCCCTGATGAAAACACAAAACAGTTTGAACTACAGCTCCCAGAATGCACTGCAGCCAAGCGCTGATGAGAGGAGCCACACAGGCCAGAATGGATAATGACTTATAGACGATTATTGGTCGACTGTGCATGCTGAAAGACACGCTCTCCATCTGCTTAGCTGGGGAAACTTCTTTGATAAAAACAACAAAATGTGACGAGAGCAGCTGTTTGGATCAGGTCTGAACCGGTCTCTGTCTCCTGAAGCTTTTAGACAGTGTGTGTTTTTTTTTCCCCTGTATGTAACTTTTAAGGGTCGTAGGGTCAAATTTCATTCACAATGTTAATTAGCAGCAGAACTTTTGTTTTTAACAATGATAAACTCTTGTTGTTTTACACTGTTTGTGTCAGTCAGTTGCGGGTCTTTCTGGATAGCGGTTTCGCGCGCATCGGTGTTGTTGATAAACAAATAATCCCTCTATGTTGTCCAAAGCTTCCGAAATGACTATATGCACGAGATAATAAAATGCAACGTAATGTAATGTGTTACAATACAAATCAGCCTGATTATCATATTTGAAACGAACACTTATTTTTAAATGAATCAACCAACTCTGACTTGATTTGGCCCCAGTTTGACCTCCATGGTTTAGGTCAGACCTGGGAAAACTGCGGCCCAGGGGCCTGATGTGGCCCTCGACCTGTTGCCTGTGGAATGTTTTTAAAGATGTGCTGCTCTTCATAATAATAATTTATTTTGTTTTGTTTTTTTTAATAGACTTAGATATGAAGCATGTGTCTGCATTAGTGTTCTTAGTAAATATCACAAAAACTGAATACTAAATATGTTAAAATTACCTTTATTTTACAGAAAAGTGCTCGTAATAATGAGAATTTGTTACATCAATGAGCGCGGTCCGGCTTCCTGCCGTTTCTCTGGATTCAAACCAAATGTAGTAAAAAACATAAGCCTATCTGGCTTTGGGAGAAAAAATTATGATAGTTGACAACACAGGACGACTGTGTTGGGGAGGGAAATGAAGCAGATATTTACTGAAAAATTAAAAAAGTAAAAGTAAAAAGCAGCTAGAAGTACAGATGATCAAAAAAACTACAATACTTGAGTAAAAATACTTTGTTGCTTGTCATCTCAAAACCAAATTAGTGTTTTAAATTACAAAAGTCAGCATCACAGCTACAGTAAAGGCAGTACAATGGTTACACTGACTCACACTGACTCACAGCAAGAAGGTTCCAGGGTTGAGCCTTTTTATTTGAAGCTCGAGTGGTTTTCTCCAACCAACCAAAACATGAACATTATGAAACATCCTCCAGCTACAGCTCTGACCAAGCCAAGCAAAAAGAACAGAAGAAGAGTCACCAAATGCAGAGTCAAAAAGACAAACTTTAAGACAATAAAGTTAGGTAAGTTTATTTGTCAAGTACAGTACATTATCTTCCTTTTTTCTGCCAAACTTTGCATCGACCAATCAGCTGTAATGCCTATGGGAGCTGTACAGTGATAAACAGCTGGGCCTATAGGCTGCGTGACGGAGCGCTCTGATTGGACGAAAGCCGGAGGTCCCGGAGCATAAAAGCCGGTCCGGTCCGACTCCTCATCATCGTCACAATGGCCTTCCTGTGGATCGTGTCCTGCCTCGCCTTTGTCAGCGCCGCCTACGGTGAGAAACCTGCACCACAGCACATAAAGGGTTAAAACAGAGAGGACAGGGTTAATAGGAAAGAATCAGACAAACTCTTACAATAAACATAGAATTTGGTTTATTGTTAGACCCGGGACCTTGTTAAGCCAGTTTTATTAACTTTGGTCCTTCTTTAGTCATGTTTTATTCTTGGTTTAGTCCTGTTTTTATCCTGCTTTAGTTTTGTCTTACTCCAACTATAGATCTGCTTGTTCCCGCTTTTTCGCCCAGTTTTAGTCCTGTTTTTTAGTCTTGTTTTAGACCTCCAGTGTTAGTCTTGTTTTGATCCTGTTTTATTCCAGTTTTAGAGCTGCTTTTGCCCTGCTTCAGTCCAGTTTTAGTTATGCTTTAGTCCAGTTTAGTCCAGTATTTATCTTGTTTTTAGTTCTTTCCTACTTCTACTTTAGTTCTTCTTTTGTCCATTTTATTCCTGCTTTAGTCCAGTTTATGTCCAGTTTAGTCCTGCCTTAGTTTTCTTCTGTCCTCTCTTTGTCCAGATACAGTCCTGCTTTAGTCCAGATGTAGCTCTCCTTTATTCCAGTTTTAACCCTGCTTTTTTGTCCTGCTTTAGTCCAGTTCTAGACCTGCTTTAGTTCTCCGTCTGTGGGCATTTGTCTGGACAAGATAAGCACATTATTATTTCTTCTGCGTTTTCCGTAGAGTAAAATGAAATGTTTTTTGTTCTGATTTGACTCTGGGCCAAAACTGTGTCTGAATATTTCACTTTCGACTCTGTTAACTTCCACACATCCATATTTTAAGCTCAAGGCGTTTTGTCTGAATCATAAATATGGTGACGGATGTTTGCAAACTAGTTTAACTGAGAATTCAGTGGCTTCTGTAAATTGACAGTGTGTTTTTAGACACCTAATCATCTGATATTTATCCACAAAATACTGACAAAATCATTTTCAGTTTTCAAGCAGGTGTAGAGCCCTGATGTCGTTTAAAGCAGTTTTTGTCTTTCCTAAAATTGACTTCACACTCCAAGGACCTTCAACTTTAGATTGTATGCAAATACGTCTGTTTACTATGATAACACACATTGTTGAGTTATGTAAAATGAGAGCATAGCCAATAACACCGAGCATTTAGCTGCAGCACAAGTCAAGATGATTCAAACATGCATAAGTCAATCTAAATACAACTTTGTGTAAACTAATGATGAGGAACTACTGCTATAACTTGCTTACAAACTCAGAAAAGGATTTTACATAATATATATTCTACCTGTGTTTGTGTCCAGGCTGCGGTGTCCCTGCCATCCCTCCTAAGGTGACGGGCTACGCTCGCATCGTGAACGGAGAAGAGGCTGTGCCCCACTCCTGGCCCTGGCAGGTGTCTCTGCAGGTCAGAACCACAACCAGATGTGCAGCATTTATATTCTCGAACATCACATCCTGATCATCTCTGTTTGTGTTTTCAGCAATCCAGCGGCTTCCACTTCTGCGGCGGCTCCCTCATCAACGAGAACTGGGTTGTGACTGCTGCTCACTGCAACGTCAGGTCAGTTTACATTGTTACTTCATTTCGGAATATCTTTATACATTTTTATCCAGAGTTTGGTATTTTTTTAATCTATTGTCAGTGTTTCTCATGTTGATGTGTTGTGTCCATCAGAACTTACCACTACGTTGTTATCGGCGAGCACGACAAGGGCCCCGGCTCCAACGAGGTTGTGCAGAAGATCAGGCCCGGTCAGGTAAAACTTCTACTCACTGTAATGTGAAAGCTTTGAGAGTTTACAGTTAATGTGAAGAAGCATCACGTGACATCAACAACAGTGAAAGACACATACATGGCCTGTTTATGACACAGATTCTCAAACTACAGGCCAGGGTCCAAGTGAGGAGACAGACATTAACCTCAGTATAGGCCTATTTTTTTAGGCTTTGTTATTTGTTCTACAAATGTATGACAAAAGCAATGCAAAATTTCTCAGTTCTATATATTTTTATTACCTTGTTTAAAAACAACAACAAAAAAGATTTAATTTTATTGCATTGAATTTACTTTTGATTTGTTTCATGATAAGAAATAAGAATTAAGGTCAACAATATAAAAAGTGTACTAGTTTACCTAAACAATAGAGAACAATCATAATTTAGGCTAAGTTTTTCTTAAATAAAAATAAAAATTACCAGTTGTGAACCGGCTGAAAATAGCAGCTGAAATTCATCAGAAATTGCCCTAAAATGCATGAAATTACAGGTTTTTGCTTACATTGTTTTCGGTGGAGGACCCCCAGACCCCCTGTCAAAAGCATAGTTTTGTACCTTGGTAGGTTTAATATCCTGCGTACGATCCTGGACACATATGATGCATTGTTTCTGGGCCTCAAAATGTTTCTGTCCTCTGTCCCACTTTGTCTGAAATTGTTATTGGACTTAGAGCCTTTAACTGCAAAAGAAATTACAGGAGAAATAAATAAATTGTCTAATATAGCTGCAGGAAAAGCTTAAACGAGTTCTCTAGATCAGTTTATGGACTTAGGAGAGGAAAAACTCAAAACAGAGCGCAACTCGTGTGAATAAGAAATAGATCCCAACAGCAGAGTCCTTGCGTGGTGGGACTTATTTTGTTCCCTCTTTCTGTCAAATGGTAAAGAATGAAGTCTGACATGGGACTCAAACAGATCTGCCTTTAAACAAAAAAAGTGTTTGGCTATACTCAGTTAAAGTTTAAATAATGATTATCTTCCACTAACATGTTTGACGAGGATAGACTTGTTGTACTTTGACTGTCTTTTCCACACAATAACATACTTTACATAATTTTATCCATTATTCAGTCTAAACGATGTCCCTTGTGTCCTGCAGGTTTCACTCACCCCAACTGGAACCCTCGCACCATCAACAACGACATCACCCTGATCAAACTGTCCACTCCGCTCGCCTCAACACCAACGTGTCCCCGTGTGCCTGGCCGAGTCCAGCGATGTGTTCAACGCCGGCATGAAGTGTGTGACCTCCGGATGGGGCCTGATGCGCTACAACGGTGAGGAGACTGAAACAGGACAAAAGCAGAGCCGAAATGATAGCAAAACAGGGCTGAAAAACTGGGGCTGAAACTGGGCTGGTACAGAAGCTAGAGTAAGACAGGACTAAATAGTTTAGCTCTAGCTCTGTACCAGCCCAGTCTGCATGTTTCCCACGTCTGGGTGGGTTCCTCCGGGCACTCCGGTTCCCGGTTTCCCCAACCAACCAATAACATGCATGTTAGGTAATACCCTCCAGCTACAGCTAAATTTCCTACAAGGACAATAAAGTATACCTTAACTAATGTCAGAAACTAGACTAAAACAGACTGAAACAAGGCAGAAACAAAGACTAAACCAGGATATATACATGAACTAAAACTGAACTAAGATGATAAAGCAGAACTAAACCTTTTACCAAACCAGGGCACCTGTGGTTCATTAGTTAGTCCAGGGTTTCTCAAAACTTTTCAGACTGGACCTCAAAATAACAATGCAATTCAATCAACTTGCGACTGTCAAGAAATACTTAATTTTAGTCGTTTCATGTGGCATGTTGTCCAAAGTCAGAATAAAACCAGAGGTGTAACTGAAAGTGGACTTGGACTTTGAAATAGTTAATATTGGAACCCTTGAGAAGTCATGCGTTCGAGGGACCATAAATCCACTTTGAGTTCGACTTGATTACATGATGGACTATGACCGGACTTGACTCTGACATAAAGGTCATTGACGTGGACTTGTCTTGGACTTTGAGGACTTAAGACGACGTGATAATTCATCTTATAAGAAATAATCAGAATTAATTGTACCTAACAATGCATCAGGTCCCTTTTTGGGGGACCACAATACAATTTGCTATAAAGACTTGAAAAGACTAAATTCAGAGGACTTGTAGGCACTGACTTGGGACTTGACTCGGACTTGTAGCCAAAGACTTGAGACTTGCAAAACAGTTCTGGTCTCAAAAGATTAAATACAGTCCTAGCTGCAAATTGCACTACAAAGATGAGGTATCATTACCATCTATGATATGTTACAATTGATAGAACTGTAAAACTATTTTAAAAATGTGTTGGATCTGAACAAATTAAAGTTTACTCAACTGAAGAATTTGGCAAAGATGTAGTAAGTTAGAAGTGAACCAGAACTAAACAGATGTAAGACTAGCCATAACAATAAGCTAAAGAAATGTGTCCATTGGAATCAGCTGATGTGAAATGTTTTGCAGATAAGACTGTATATACATGTTCCCAGAGTAAATGTTAGCTCTGTGTGTGTCTTTTAGCTCCCAGCACCCCCAACAAGCTGCAGCAGGCCGCTCTGCCTCTGCTCTCCAACGACCAGTGCAAGAGACACTGGGGAAGCAACATCTCCGACGTGATGATCTGCGCTGGCGGAGCTGGAGCCACTTCCTGCATGGTGAGACTTACACACACACTTTGACTCCAGAGGCTCTGAGGAGAAAGTACTTTGGCAGTTTGAACAGTTTCTCAAGTTGTTAGTTCCAGTTAAAGCCTCCAGGTGATCACAGAAGCATTCCATTTGCTATAGTTAAGTATAGGAAAAGGAAAGCATTATTGTCTACTCTACTGACATGGAAATTTATCTTTGGTTTCATAAAGATGATTAAAAACATCCACATCCGCACGTTGCTTTAGCCGTACATTTGATGAGCATATAAAGACATCAAAACAATGAGCCAGCCCCCAAATAATCCATGATTCAGTGGATATTCCTAGAGTTCACAGCCTTACCTGCTCTGGGTATAAAATAATTCTTGAAAATTATTTTATTGGCTGATATAACTGAAAGTGACAGTGGAAAGGATGAGAACAGTTCTGTATTATGCTCACAGCCTTCTTCTCTAAGAGCTCATCATAAAAATTGGACAAAGACCTTTGAGACTGACCAATGATCTTTGCATCTGCAGCTTCTTCTTCCTCTGCACACTCAAATACCAAACCAAACCAAAAGAGAATGTGCCAAGATATTTAAAAACATCAATCTATTCAACGATACAGGCAACACTTTTGATCATTTAATATACTGTATTTGTAGGGGGTAAAAAGGCTTCAAAGTTGTCATTTGGACAGCATATTCGAAGATCGAGAGGCTTCGATTATCACTTTAAAAATGACTTTCGGATACACTGTCTAGGTGATATCTTTGAAGCCTTTCTACTCTGGATCACACCTGGTCAAACAAGGACTACACCACCTATTTGTGGGGGGCACACTTTACAGATATTGCTCAATAGTATCCCAACACTAATCTCAACGGATGCTCTTTGTTTTTTGGATTCTATAGAAGAGGGGAAGTAAAGACGTTTTTTGACTAGGATTAAGTTGAGTTACTGATCAGCAAGAAACTTAAAATACTTAAATAATAATCTGAGCTACTTTTAGGTGAGCTGGAGTAACTTTTGACCAGTTGTATTTGTACTTTCACTGAGTCATGAAATGCAGCGCTGTGATGTGACTCATTCTTGCACACACCGTAAAGCCTGCGTCTTGTCTGTGTCCTCCTGCAGGGTGACTCTGGTGGTCCTCTGGTCTGTGAGAAGGACAACGCTGGACCCTGGTGGGTATCGTGTCCTGGGGCAGCAGCAGATGCTCCACCTCCACCCCCGCCGTCTACGCCCGCGTCACCGAGCTCAGAGGCTGGGTGGATCAGATCCTGGCCGCCAACTAAACCAGAAGAGATCCAGAGAAAGACAGAGCTACAACACCAAAGCTACGATGACCAACACGTGAACACAAATAAAGTTCAAATAACATCAAATGTTACTGTGTCTTTGTCAATATGTATCCTATTTACCTCTGGCTGTTTCAGGCAAGGCAACTCTATTTGTATAAAAAAATATTAACTAATCCTTATGAGTGGGATAATAGGTTTTCAGTCACATGCAAAGACAAACAGAAACATTTTGAGCATGGATTTAAACAATGTCAGAGCCAAGACTGCATAAAACGTTTAGTCCGACTCTGTTCTACGGTTCTGACTCTGTATTTAGTCCTGACTCTGGTCCATGTTTAGACCTGACTCTGGTCCATGTTTAGTCCTGACTTGTCCTTTAGTCCTGACTCTGGTTCATGTTTTAGTCTGACTCTTGTCCATGTAGTGTCCTGACTCTGGTCCATGTTTAGTCCTGTCTCTTCTGGTTTTAGTCCGACTCTGACGTAGTTTAGTTCCTGACTCTGGTCCATGTGTTAGGTCGCTGACTCTGGTCCATGTTTAGTCCTGACTCTGGTCCAGTTTAGTCCGACTCTGGTCCATGTTTAGTTACCTGATCTGCGTCTGACTCTGGTCCGTTTAGTCCTGACTTGGTCCATTGTTTAGTCCTGACTCTGGTCATTTATCCTGACTCTGGTCCATTTAGTCCTTGACTTCTGGTCCATGTTTAGTCCTGACTCTGGTCCATGTTTGTCCTGACTCTGGTCCATGTTTAGTCCTGACTCTGGTCCATGTTTTTATGGTCCTGACTCTGGGTCCATCTGTTTAGTCCTTGAACTCTGGTCCACGTTTAGTCCTGACTCTGGTCCACGTTTTAGTCCTGACTCTGGTTCCATTGTTTTAGTCCTGACTCTGGTCCATGTTTAGTCCTGACTCTGGTCCATGTTTAGTCCTGACTCTGGTCCATGTTTAGTCCTGACTCTGGTCCACGTTTAGACCTGACTCTGGCCAGGCCACCACGAGATGGTTTCATGTGGCCCCCAGGATGATTTCTGATTATTATTGAAAGTGGTCCACCTATTAAAGCACATTGCTCTACAGATCTCATAATACACTGCAGCCTAGCACTGAACAGCAGTGCCAGGCTTATATTGTTGAACTGTGACTATAAAACCTCTAAAATCCACTGAATGCAGCAAATTACATACAATTTATACAGTCAATACAACATAATTATTACAATGAAAATTGGACATATCTAATTGCCATTTTTCAATATAACACAGGAAGACCTTTATTTAAAATGGCAGCCCTTGACCAACTCTGACTTTGATCAATTCGGTCTCTGCTCCATTTAGTTGGACACCTCTGATTTAGACTATAAAAGAATGGTACTTTCTCCTTGTCCTCTTTGACTCTTGGCACTTCTTACTCCGTTGTCCCTGCGTCTCCTGGTTACCTGTTAGAATGGTATGTGCTCTTCGTTATGGCCCAACGTCAAACGAAGACGCCCCACACTGAGGTAAGAGGCCCTGCATCACAGTTCAAGAGGACGGCTGCCTTGTCTTCCTTTTTTGTCTGGTTTAAAGTAAAAATATGTTTAAGGAAACTGTGATTGTGCAACAACGTGAAAAAACACCGTTCAATCTTATTGTTTGAATGGAAATGGACACATGACAAAGTTACCTATTTATTGAAACTGAACTGAGACATGCCAAAGATGTAAGTTGGTGCTAGGTCATAGGGAACTTACACACAAGCAGAGTTGTTTTAAACTAATTTTTCTGCAAAAGCGTCTGGCTGCAGACTCGTACTGCCCCTCTCCCTTCGCCTCTTGCTACAGACCCGAAACCATTTCTTCGTACAAACCAGAAGCCTTAGATAATGACCAAGCTAGCAAATGTTTATATTTTTCAACATTTACACCCCCAAGAACAGGTGAAAGTTGCCAAATATAGAAATCCGGTCTGCACAGAGAGCATCGTCAGGCCTGTAGGAGAGATGGGTGGGTCGAAAGACGTTTGCAGCCTGACGCCTCTCATTTTTCTGTGCCACTGGAAGCCAGCACAGAACTAATGTCATGGTACTTCCTGGTTCTTGTCAGGATTCGAGCAGCAGCATTCTGGATGTACTGTAGCTCGACTGGATAGGCCGGTGAGCAGGCCATTATGATAGTCTATACTGGAGACAGGTGCATGGATAAGTTCCAGTTACAACAAAAGTATGTTTCTGCCTGATGAAAGTGTTTGAGTCTGCTGATTCTGGTTGATATACTGTTCTACTTTTGTTAGATATTTCCTCATCTTCGATACAGTAAACTATCACATCTTATTAAAAGATTAAGTGACTTAATTGACCTCTCAGAGTTAGCTGTTTCTCATATATTTATCTGGTTGGCGTCATAGTGTTGCTGCCAATCAAAAAATGTTTGAGTTAGCAGATTTACTGTGTGGGGTTTCTCAGGGTTCAGTCTTGGGTCCTGCCCTTTTCTGCTGTGTATTATCCCGCTGGAAATATTGTCTTTTGCCCAGTAAATATGACATGTGTAGTGTATTTCACAACTGTTACCTTGCAAAAATGTAGTAAACAATACCCAAAATACACATAAATGACACAAGTTACAATCTACGTGATAATATCTTGTAACACTTCACTTTTGTTATATGTTGTATTAAGCTGTGACATATATTATCTTGTTTCACTTGGAGATGCAGGAGGTGTAAAAGTCAAAAATGGCTTTGAAATATGAACGGGTTCTAAACATAGCCGTGCAGTATTAAGTAATGCATCAATAAGAGATGTGTCAGTGCAAAAAACACACTTTTCTATTTATATTAGGTGTATTTTCTACAAATAAACATTCACATGGCCTTAGAAAAGACTTGAAGTGACCAGTCGCTTTGTTCTGTCCATGAAAACCCAAAAAAATCGTTCAAACTTGTAAGGTATTTTCACCTGGAGACATTTCTTTGAACTAAAATGACAGTTGTGTGGAGTTTATAATCTTCTGAGCCAAAGCTTTTCAAGGATAAACCGGTCGGAGCTGGAATGAAGAATTAACCTCCAGTCCACAAACCTCGAACAGTTTCTATCATACACAACAAATTAAATTCAGAAAATGCGTTGGCCTACATCTGATCAAATGTGCCCAGTTCTAAAAAGCTCTGTCATCTAACAAAAAGTGTAATTAATTGTGAGGAAGGTGAATGTTACAGAGGGAAACAGAATTAGAAAACATTGGAAATAAGAATTACAGTAGTATAGATGGTGGTGGTGGAGATGGAGAGGCAGAAGAGGCTTATAGTTTTACTGCAGCGGGGGAGATGGGCTGCTTCTTAACAGCAAAGAGAGAGGAGACAAAGAGAGGAGAAAGAAGACACGTTGAGAAGAGTTGCCTGGAAAATCCAGACGATATATTAAATGCATATATACTGTCTGGTCAACCTTGTCCCTCCTTCAAATTTCTGCAGCCGTGATTGAAAGATTAATCGTCAATCAGAGACATGCGTCTTCTGCCGTGTGAAAACCAACATGGCTGCTCTCAACGAAAAAAATGAAAAAAAAAATAAATAAATCAGGTGGAACTGAAAATATGAGGTGAGTGAAGTTAGATTTTGGTCTAATGACAGACGACCAATCAGCTCCTTTGTTTCATCTGCGTCACGCTAATAAACTAACTGATTGCTCGTACGATGTAGATTTGATCTGAAACGCAGGCAGAGGGCGTGGTAATCAGACTCACTGTCCGCAGTTTGCTGAAGTGTGGGCTCTGGATTCAGGCAATGAGGAGAGAGGAGACACAGCAAGTAGAGAGGAAACAGAGTAAGGAGAGAGGAGAGTAGACACGAGGAGAAAGGTGGCACAGAGAAGATGGAGACCACAGTGAGAAGAGAGAAGAGAGAGCGAGGATAAAAGAGAGGAAAGAGGAGAGAGATGACACATAGGAGAGCTGAGACACAGTGAGGAGAGAAAAAACAGGGTGAGGAGGAAGGAGACACAGGAAGGAAACACCAAGGAGAGAGGAGACAGAGTGAAAGAAAGGGGGAACAACAAGGAGAGAAACACATCAAGAGAGAAGAGACAGAGAGGAAATAGAGACACTGTGACGAGAGGACACACAGCGAGGGGAGAGGAGACACAGGGCTTAATTTGAGCCGGAACAAGCCGGAATAAGATCCGGGAACTCTCGTGGGGCATTCCGGCAACAGTTTTGTCTGCTCCGGTAACGCTTTCTAATAAGCTTTTTGTCTTTCTTCTACGAGACGCGGCTCTGCTCCTCTCCAGTCTCTCATTCACAGAAACAACAGGCTTATTTGTGTTGAAGACGGAGTCACAGACTGTGATTGGTTAAAAGCGAAACTGACAGGAAATTTGACCAATCAGAAGCAGCGCAGGCGGGTTTAAGACTTTTCATTGGTTCCAGGCGAGCCCCGCTCTTGTATCTTCTTCTAAAACAGGAATATGCGTCAAAGTGGATTTTGTGAATATTTGTTGTTATTTGCGACTCGTTTTGATGGATTAAAGGCAGCGGGAGTGTCACGTGTGTTGGAGTGTCACATGTGTTTGGAGTGTCACGTGTGTTTGGAGTGTCACATGTGTTTGGAGTGTCACATGTGTTTGGAGTGTCACGTGTGTTTGGAGTGTCACATGTGTTTGGAGTGTCACATGTGTTTGGAGTGTACGGGACGATAAAGAGGTCAGAACCAGCGCGGATGTAGCGGTCGCAGTTTCTCGTAAGTGCAACTAACTTTACTGTGTTTCTTTAATGTGTATTTTAGCGTCATGTTTGATGTATGAGACCCGTGTCTGCTGTGTAAAGGCTGTTTGTGACCTGTGTAAAAGCTGTTTGTCCTGCGTTGTTGTTGTGACTTGTGGAGAGTCATGATGCGGAGGCAGTGCGCTGAGCTGCAGGACGAGCGTGTGTGGGATGGCTACTTGTTGCTGTGGATCGGATTTAGCGGCAGGTGCGCTGATTTCTGTCAGAATGAATGAAAATCTCTGTGTGACATGTAAAAAAAAAACGGACAAAATTACTTTTATATCGTTTAACATCGAGTAGGATGGACAGTTGGGTTGTATTTTAGCATTTCTAAGCCTCTATGCTCCGGTAAAGGTTTGACCTTGTCTGGACCCCGGTCCAAAACCCACATTTTGTTCCGGCAACATTTGAGTTACAAATTAAGCACTGGGAGACACTATAAGGAGAAAGAAGACAGAGAGAGGAGAACAGAGACAGAGAGGACAAAGGAGACACAGGAAGAAGAGAGGAAATAGAAAGAGAGGAGATTTGGTGAGAAGAGAGGATATACAGTTAGAAGAAAGGAGACACAGTGAGTTTTTCTTGTTACTATCTGGCAGACACACATTACATCAACTGCAAAACTAATCATCATTTAAAATCTTTCGTCCCAACAGCAGTGGATGAGTGTCTCTTACTGATTTTATCTTCAGAAGCTGCTCAAATGTACTGCCCCTGGAGGGATAAATAAAGTGTCTGAATCTGAATCTAACTTTGCATGTTTCTCTCTGGCTTTGGGTTTCTCTCACCAGCTAAAACATGAACATTATATAATATCCTCCAGCTAGATAGAAAAAAAGACAAGCTTTACTGTCTATACTAGGACAATAAATATATGTTTCTTGCAAACACGTTGGCACAGCATATTTTTCTCTCATTCTTCTTACAAGCTTGTGTAATGCCTATGGGAGCTGTACCGTGATAAGCAGCTGGACTATAGGTTGTGCGTTGGAGTTATCTGATTGGACGAGAGCCAGAGGTCCCGGAGCTTAAAAGCCGGTCCGGTCCGACACCTCATCATCGTCACAATGGCCTTCCTGTGGATCGTGTCCTGCCTCGCCTTCGTCAGCGCCGCCTACGGTGAGAAACCTGCACCACAGCACATAAAGGGTTAAACAAAAAAGGGTTAAAAAAGAATCAGGTCATTTTCAGACCTGGGACCTTTTTAGACCTACATAGTTTATCATGCTTTTAGTCTAGTTTTAGTTTCTTGTTAGATCTGCTTTAGTCTAGATTTAGTCCCTCTTTAGTCGTACTTTAGTCTCACTTTTGTCCAGTTTTTAATCCTGTTTTAGTCCCACTTTAGACCTGCTTTAGTCCTGGCATTACTCCTGCTTTAGTCCAGCTCTAGACCTGCTTTAGTTCTCCGTCTGTGGGCATTTGTCTGGACAAGATAAGCACATTATTATTATTTCTTCAGCATTTCCCGTAGAATAAAAGCCATATTTTTAAACAAAGCGGTGAAATGCTGTGTTTTGTTCTGATTTGACTCTGGGCCAAAACTGTGTCTGAATATTTCACTTCAGACTCTGTTAACTTCTATAAATCCATATTTTAAGCTTAAGGCGTTTTCTCTGAATCATAAATATGGTGACGGATGTTAGCAAACTAGTTAACTGAGAATTTAGTGGCTTCTGTAAATTGACACTTAATCATCTGATATTTATCCACCAACAAAAACTGTTCACAGCACATGTTGTTTGAATACCTGACTGACATGTATTTAGCAAAAAAGCTATAGCATAGTTTATTTATTGTAAAAGACAAAATTGCTGTAAAATACACACATGTCCATTGGCTTGTTAAAAACTTCAGAACTGATAAGCCCCGCCTCTAGATAGTGATAAGCCCCGCCTCTTTATAGTGATTAGACCCACCTCTTTATAGTGATTAGACCCGCCTCTTTATAGTGATTAGACCCGCCTCTTTATAGTGATTAGACCCGCCTCTTTATAGTGATAAGCCCCGTCTCTTTATGGAACTCAACAGTGGCAGATAGCGCTGGTTTAGGAAGTATAGTGCTTATTCTTATTTTAGCAATTGCCAGTAAATACAGACAAGTAGGTGGGGATGAGCTGCGTCAGCTGCAGGAAAAAACAAGATCACGCAAACATGCATAAGTCAATCTAAGTACAACTTTGAGCAAACTAGTGTTGAGAAAACAATATTACAACGTCTATGGATTTTACATAATATATATTCTACCTGTGTTTGTGTCCAGGCTGCGGTGTCCCTGCCATCCCTCCTCAGGTGACGGGCTACGCTCGCATCGTGAACGGAGAAGAGGCCGTGCCCCACTCCTGGCCCTGGCAGGTGTCTCTGCAGGTCAGAGCCACAACCAGAAAAATAATCAATTTATATTCTCTATGATCACTGCATCCTGATCCTCTCTGTTTGTGTTTTCAGCAATCCAGCGGCTTCCACTTCTGCGGCGGCTCCCTCATCAACGAGAACTGGGTTGTGACTGCTGCTCACTGCAACGTCAGGTCAGTTTTTGGGTTTTTTACAACGACAGTGAGACTTTGCTCTGAAATACTATTGACCTGTAGAATGTTGTAACCTTTTGTCCAGTGTTTCTCATGTTCATGTGTCTGTGTCCATCAGAACTTACCACTACGTTGTTATCGGCGAGCACGACAAGGGCTTCGGCTCCAACGAGGCTATTCAGAAGATCAGGCCCGCTCAGGTAAGTCCTGGTTTTAAAATCATTTATGGTTTATAAACTTCTTTTTACAAACAACAAAGTGAAACTGGAGAGGACCACCCAAACTCAGCCAATCAGAGAGCTGCATTCAGCTCCGGATGAGAACTATAATTCTTTGTTATTCATTTCAGACAGTACACAGTGGGCTCATTGTGTTTTTTTACAAAGTGGCACATTTAACAGTTTAGTGGAAAACACAAAGTTTACTCATTTACAACTAACAGAGGTATTTAACCCAACTTTAAGTAAAAAATACACAAACATGACTTACTGCGTCACATGAAACGACTAGTGTTGATTAATGTAATTTGAGTTTGTTTAAGCAGCTCATTTATGAAAGAATAAAACATAAAATCCTGTATTTGAACAATGTTTGCACTATTACACACAAACTAAACCCAAAGTAATGTAACTAAGTGACTTTCTTGGAGCAGCAGTGTAACTAAATACATTTGCAAAGAGTAATAAGCAATGTGTTACTAATTACTTTTTAGTCATGTGTTTCCCACATCAGGAATTGAGTTTTGATGAGGAGGCAATGTCGGTCAAACTCAAACAAGTTAATTCTGAACAGTATGTGTCCTTCAGGACCAGATTTGGCTGATGAAGAGGAAATAAATCTTACATATAGAGCCGAGCTGTCCTTGGTGGGACAAATGTTCTCTTCAGGCCAAAATGTTTTGTGCTGAAGTGAACCGTGGGCCAAGTCAAGTCTGTGAAGACAGACTGGATTATAATCTTAGACTAAGCAAGAGTTAAAGACTGGTGTGCGTAGTTACATATACATACTGTAGTTAGTTAATGGTGAATCTCTGTCTCTGTGGGATAAAAAAAATACAAGAACAAAGATCAACTACTATGAAAGAGTGCATTATGAAGAGCAAGGAAAAAGACACAGCTAATCTCAAAACTGTACATACACTGAATTTCAAGATGAGGTAAAAGAGTTTAAGTATTGGCCAATGAGTTATGAAAATTGTAATTAGACAACTGGTAACATTGTTTTCTTATTTTAAGCCAAATATATAACCAGTTAGAAACGCCTTATAACCAGTAAAATATTCCATGTAAACAATAAATCTTATCCAACGGCTCAAATACAGATTAAACTTCTGAATCCAAGTCACTTTAAGCAGGTCTATGGTTTCTGGAGTGTATGATTCATTGTAAGTGTCCCGCAGGTTTTCACTCACCCCAACTGGAACCCTCGCACCATCAACAACGACATCACCCTGATCAAACTGTCCACTCCCGCTCGCCTCAACACCAACGTGTCCCCCGTGTGCCTGGCCGAGTCCAGCGATGTGTTCAACGCCGGCATGAAGTGTGTGACCTCCGGATGGGGCCTGATGCGCTACAACGGTGAGTCTGAAACAAAGAGGGCTGAAACAAAACTGAAACAGGACTAAAACAGGGTTGAAACTATAGCAAAACTGGACCAAAGCCCTAACCCTTTTGACGCCCTAGGCAAGACTACCCCTATTTTATTTAGACTTTTTCTTCTGAATATAAAACAGTGGAATGTTTTTTGATCAATCAATGCATCTTTTGCAATTATACATAATTTTGCATATATGTAGTGTATATCTTCACCAAGATTCACAAAGGATTTTGTGAACAGAAATACTAAAGCTGAACATTTTTGTCAAACAAATAACCTCATGTTTAACTTGAAAAGTCTGAGAGTCACTCACACGGCTACAGTCCAGTCCGGTGTCTCCGGTACAACCAATCCGGCGCTCCGAAAACATTTCGTTTGTTTCAATTTTCGGCTGGAGCACACCAGAGCCCTTTTTGATGAAGTTTTGAAAACAAGACACGATAAACAAGAAATCAAGCGAGCGCTTGATTGAATCTGGTGATTTTCAAAATTAAATCATTACATTACCACAAATAACACAAAATACGTCAAAACTCGACATATACACGATTATATAACACAGAGGAAGTAAAATAACCTCCCGTGCTTATCCATTGTGTGGCAAAAAATCAAACAGAAAATAATCTGACGTGAAATAAACCCAAAACTCAGCGCTTGTGTTCTTTGTTTACATATACATGTGCTCAACAATCACGTAATCTGAGTTGAGCGTGAACCTCCGTGAGTTTGGGGTCTCGCGAGGTCGACAGCAGAACCTGTGGCTGAAGCAGGACTGCAGACCTCCGGAGCTAATGTGTCACCCACCGTAGCTAGACCGGTCCGGTGACTGCACAGGAGTTGAACTGGATGCAGTGTGATCCCGGGTTTATGACTAGTAGGACCATAGCTTGAGCTTCATTTATTAGGGCTGCAATTTGGCGCCCTCACCACCAGATGGCGCCCTAGGCGACCACCTAGTTTGCCTATGCCCAGGGCCGTCCCTGGACTGAAGAACAGATGAAACTGGGCAGGAATAGAAACTAGAGTAAAACAGAATTAAACCAAGACCGAAGCAGGACAGAAACTATAAAAAACAGGACAAAAACAAGACCAAAACATGACTGAAACTGAGCTGGGATAGAAACTGCAGTCAAACCGGACTAAAACAAGACCGAAGCAGGATAGAAACTATAGTAAAACCTGTCTAAAACTAGAGTGAAAGAGGTCAAAAACAGGACTGAAGCACAGATGGAACTTGACTGGGATAGAAACTAGAGAAAAACAGAATTTACTAAATTTACTCTACACTAATCTGCAAAAAAGGTAATGATGCAATGATCAGTAATTTAAAAAAAAAGTTCTTCCATACAAAAAGTGTCCATCGGGATAGGCTGATGTGAAATGTTTTGCAGATAAGATGTCCCTAGTGTAAATATTAGTTTTGTGTGTGTTTCAGATGCCAGCACTCCCAACAAGCTGCAGCAGGCCGCTCTGCCTCTGCTCTCCAACGACCAGTGCAAGAGATACTGGGGAAGTCAGATCTCCAATGTGATGATCTGCGCTGGAGCATCTGGAGCCTCTTCCTGCATGGTGAGTCTGGGAAAGAAAAAAAAAACAGATTTACAGACACAACATCACAGTTTACTTTGACTCCACCACATTCATAAAAGAGGCTCAGAGGAAAAAGTACATTGGCAGGACAGTTCCCCATGTTGTTTGTCCCAGTTAAAGCTTCCAGATGCTCAGGTCCGCTGATACAGACTCACATCAGAGAAAGTTTTCCCTTTGCTCAGGCTGTGTGAGCAATGTTTTTGATTAGACAGTTGTTGTTCTAGTTAAAAGATCAATTGAATACAGTAAGCCTTTTTAACATCGTGCCTATAACATACTGTATATTTTAATTCTACTAAAGTTGCAAAGTTAGCATTGATAAAACTACTTACTTAAAGGACAAATCTGATGCATTAATTGCATTGTTCTTGTTCTTCAAACCTCCGTCCCAGGCACCAGAACCAACCACATGTGTATCCCACAACAGGAATTGAGTTATAGCTTCATCTGGTGACTGTGAAGAAAATAATCAAACCAATCTTTCTTCTAATGCTGCGTTATTTATGGATCTAAATACAGTGCAGAACATCTCAGAGATGTGCTTATAAAAACACAAGTCTGTGACATTCAGAAGAGGGTTTTCTGAGGTATCTCACAGATAAATCTTCACTTGAGTTTTTTTTATGTGGAAGCAATGTTAAAATATTTTATAAACACAAAAAAAGGTCTTCTTTTTTTCATAATAAGTGTCCTAGGAAATAAAATAAAATAAATCCAGTCCAATTAGACTGAGACATTGTCCAATCAGATTCTCAAATTCTTTGTCTTCTGGGATTCTAGAGGATAAAGATCAGATGTGTTTATGATGAGGAAGCATTGTTAAAAACTTTGTTATTAAAAGTAAATTTTGCATTGGTGCCCTATGACTAATTTCTGCACCTAAAGCTTCCGTTCTGACCAGGCGAGCCAGATGGATTCTCTCGCAATATTTATGAATTCACAAACTCGAGAAAAATCTGTCTGGCTCTCCACCAGTCTGATTGGTTTGCCGTCCAAACCAGTGATTTAACGCTCCAATCACATTGATTCAGGGGGGCAAGAAGGGCCTGAATCAAATCAAAGATGACAGCTCCTGTGCATGTGTTGCTGCTGCTATTGATTCTGTTTTAGCAGAAATACAGAGGATTTCCTTTTTGAAAGAAAAGCAGAGAGGTGTCCATGTGACACTTGTTCTATTCCACACAGACATTAAATACGCCATTATGATTCGTTGATGTGATTGGCTAAGCACTAACTAAGATAGTTCATTAGCTTGATGTCTTTCATTAAGAGTCACACCTTTTCTCTTTGAGTGAGTTAAGTTCCACATGGATAATAACTTCAGTAATAATTAGTTTGAGTCTAAGCTTTACATGAGCTGGAGTAACATTTGATCAGGTGTATTTGTATTTATCAAGTCGTGATATGCAGTACTTTGACCACCTCTGATGTGACTTGTTCCTTGTCTTTGCGCTGACATCCTCAATGTAAAACTGTCTGTGTCCTCCTGCAGGGTGACTCTGGTGGTCCTCTGGTCTGTGAGAAGGACAACGCCTGGACCCTGGTCGGTATCGTGTCCTGGGGCAGCAGCAGATGCTCCACCTCCACCCCCGGCGTCTACGCCCGCGTCACCGAGCTCAGAGGCTGGGTGGATCAGATCCTGGCCGCCAACTAAACCAGAAGAGATCCAGAGAAAGACAGAGCTACAACACCAAAGCTACGACGACCAAGACGTGAACATGAATAAAGTTCAAATAACATCAAATACATTACTGTTTCTTTGTCATTATTTACCCTATATACTATTGGCTGTCTCAATTGATCAACAACAAACTTTACATTAGACCAGTATATTTGCCGCCCTGCTGAAAGTGTCCAGAGATATTTTGATGTCCGCTGAATCTGATTCTAGTATCTTATTAAAAAGCTTAAGGGATCTGATTGGACTGTCAGAGAGTCAGTTTTCCTCATATTTAACTGGGTTTCAGTGTTGTGGCTACTCAAAATATGTCTGAGCCAGCAGTTTTACAGTGTGGGGTTCCTCAAGGTTCTGTGTTGGATCCTATCTTGTTTTTATCCCCTGGGAAAAATGCAACAAGAGTTCAGTGATCTTTTAATATTTATTTTTCAGGGATCATTTTCAAACATCTTCAACAAAGAAAAGAAAAGGTTCTCTTTGAAGTTCTTCTAAGTAATTTTATTAAATCTTTACGCCTCCCGTACACTGACTGTGAGGCGGGTTCAGTTCGGGACACTCGCAGTTTTTTTGCAAAGTGCCTTGTACACCAGCTCCAGTCCACTGCCATCCATTTTTGCCCAAAGCCGATCAGATTCAGGTGGTTTCCCGCAAGAGAGGTTGTATTGTGACTTGAATGTCGCATACACCGCTGCGACTTCCGGGCCTATTCAACTTAAGACCTGAGGAAATTGTCCCTCCAAAGATCTGATTCGGCCCTTGGTCCGTCTTTCAAATATTGCAACTATGCATTATTTTCTGTTTGCAGAGTTAATTCTAGGTGTATCTTAGACCTGAGTTGGTCCTATTTTAGTTTTGTAAGTGTAATTCTGCTTTAGACCAGATTTGGTTTTGGCTTATCGATGGTTACTCTTGGTTCAGACTTGGCTAGTGCTGGTCTAGTCCTTGTTTAAATCTGGTTCTGTGCCGGTTTAGACATTTTGTGAAAATTCAAATCAGATGCTATAGCAGAAGTGGCTAACATATTGAAACAGATGAATATTTTGCACAACAACCGCAATTTTGGGGGGGTTGAATACATTTTTGGCCACATTGTTCAAGTGCTTTTAAGTGGTTTAAGCACTTTCTAAGTCTCATGGTACGGCAGGGGTTACTCGTTAAATCTCACCCTGATTGTGGACAAAAGTAACCATGAAGCCAAGACCTGAACTGTGAAGAAAATGTGACGGATTTATGCAGAACTTGAAATACAAAAATGACTAATAGGTGCCAATTTCTGCTAAATAAATGCCCAGGTATGTGAACGGTAATAGAACATGCCTCCTCAATGTCTAAACGAACCTGTGTTGCCTTAAGCTTAGTCATAGTTATTTTGATTTTCCCAGCAGCATTTGAACTCAATTTTTGTTATAAACATTTTTTCACTGAGGATCAGCTGCAGGACAATACAAGATTACTCAAACATGAATCAATCGAAATACAACTTATGAAGAGAGAAGATTATTAGAAAGTGTTTTAAAAACTGTTACTACCCGTAGCTCAAGGGCCACAACATAAAGTGGAGACATGGCACAGAAGCTATAAAAAAGACATCTTTAATATACAAATTTATTCACATGAATATGCATAAGGTGGTAAGCTGCGTCGGGTCCAGGTGTCCCTGATTAGAGGCCTGCACGTTTTGGCAATGCACTCTATATTTTTTCTGCAAATAAACAACAAATAAATATTCAGATTGGCTTTAGCAAAGACTTGAAGTGACCAGTCGCTCTGTTCTATCCATCAAAACCTGAATAATCTTTCAAACTTGTAAGTATTTTCACAGGAGACATTTCTTTGAACTAAAATGACAGCTGTGTGGAGTTTATAATCTTCTGAGCCAAAACTTTTCAAGGATAAACCGGTCGGAGCTGGAGATGTGATTTTACTGAAAGAAGAATTAACCTCCAGTCCACAAACCTCTTTAGTTTCTATTATACACAACAAATTAAATTCACCAAATGTTCAAATGCGTTGGCCTACACCTGATTAAATGTGCCCAGTTTTAAAAGCTCTATTATCTGACAAAAAGTGTAATTAATTGTGAACGTTAATAAGGGACACAGAGGTAGAAAGCACTGGAAGTAAATTGTGAAAAAGCAAGAATTTGTAAATAGACGGTGGTGGTGGAGATGGAAAGGCTGAAGAGGCTTGTGGTTTTGCTGTTGCATATTAATGAACAGTGTAGCTTTGAGGCGATCTCCGTTTAATCTGGGTTAAAATAATAGTGAACAGTGTCAACATGTGCTGCTAACAGTTGGCCCAAACTACAAAGGAGATGAGACCATGACAGCGTTCCAGACTTCTTTGCGTCAATAAATAAAAACAACGGAACAACTCAAAGGCTTAATATTGATCCAAATACAGCAATAGCTTGTTCAACGACCAAAATAAAGGTGAAATAATCACTTTAAACACGGGATTACATTGGATGACCAACCCTTTTCCACCTCGAGGGTTTGCAAAAGAGAAGAGGACGTTCTGACCCTTTATACCAGTGCACTGTAGGGACACAAGACGGCACAGTAATTGGATGCCAGGTATGTAGAACAAACAGCAACAGAAAGACAATTTTGTGTAATTTCAATATTATGTTGTGATATGGCAAAAAGAAACCTTTCTTTAGCCAATCAGCGTTAGCAGTGGCCTATAAATTGGGGAGTCATTCACCTGGTGCGTCCTCTCCATCCTCGCCGCCTTGCATGTTCGGGGCTAAAGCGTGTAAAGCCTGATGTTGATGTTCGTTGTACTTGTTGTAATAGGAGCATCAAGCCGCCAACGAAGGCCGTCATAGCCAACAACAAAAATAACACAACTACGCCTTGCATCTGGAAGGTTCTGGCGAGCGTCTTTGGTGTGTAATGATGTTAGACTTTGGTAGTTTCCTGTTTATTTTAAGGGTCTGTTAATGTCGCCCACCTCCCCTCCTTCTTTGGACCTGAAACTGTCTACTATGACTGATACAAGCACTGGTGTTAAGGGCTGGTCTCAAAATGGTGAACTTTGGACTGCAACTTGGTATATGTGTAATTTCATTAGGTTATGCTTAGTTGCTTCAATTCATCTAATTCTTTATAACCCCCCATTCTTCCTCGGTTATATACAATGAACCAGTTACACATACATTATACTGTATCTGCTCCATGTTTCTTTCTTGCCTCTTTTGAGTGTCGGAGCACACAGCGGTGTCGGACTGGGGGGGTAAAAGGTGCTAGTTTCCCCAGGGCCCAAGACAGAAAAGGGCCCCCCAAAAACATTTTGTTTGTGAGATACATTGTTCCTCTAAATGTAATTATTTGTGATATCAGAGAGCTCCAGCTCTCCTATAAAACGTGGCAACAGACTTTGGCTAAAAAAAAAATGGCTGAAAAAAGAGGAATATTAATTGGCTAAAATTTTAACAAATACAGTAGCTACAAATATAATATTATGAGCAAGAGTTTGCGGTTTTCAGTGAACAAATAGCCAGGGCTTGGCACAAATGATCATTTATAAATATGCATATTAACTTGAATATTGTCAATAAATGTCACAACTTCAACATTATAAAACATCCAAAATGTCACAAGGATGTTCTTGAAACAAGTAAAATGTAAGATTAAAACACATTTCATTTTTTTTTTTTTTCGTCTCATTTGAGTGAAGGCAGTGCTTCCAACTCAATGATTTTGACACAAAAACACATAAATGTCTTGTTTTTAGGCAGTTATGGCAATACAAATCAGCATTTAAAAGCAATTAATTTCCCTGCAAAAAAAAAACAAAAAAGCAACAGTATTTAAAGGGGCACTATGTAAGAAAAACAAACAAACAAAGTGATTTCCACTTTTGAACACCAGAGGGAGCCATTCACATGCATTTTGCCTATTAAGCATGCTGCCATCTAGTGTCAATGATCCATATTCCGGCCCGTAATAAAACATTTCAAATAAGTATAAATGTATCACAATTGATGTGGATTGGTTAACAGTGCTCTCTTAAGTATTCATGTTGTAAAGAATAAATATGATTTAAATGTTTGTGGACTATATGTGATCATTAAAATTCCTCTCAATCTTACACAGTGCCCCTTTAAGTGTGGATTGTAGAAATTAAATCAATTGGCTGCATGTGAATATTCTAGAAAGAAATAAAACCCAAATGAATAGAAAAATGACGAGAGAGAACTAAATAATTAAAACACAAGATCATGTATTAGGGCCCATCACTAAGTTTGTACCTGGGGCCCAGAATTTGGTGCTACGCCCCTGGGAGCACAATCGCCCGTTTGATTGACAAGGAGAGAAAGGACAGAATTGAAAGGAGCAGCTACAACCAGAACAGTGACGTCAACATGTACTCACAGCATTGGCCACTGGAGGAAGCACACGCTCAGTTTTCGACTAGCTCAACTGATAGAGAAGGATTAGTGAACACAGAACACACATTTCTCTGTTAAACATGCATTTTGCTGCACACGTGGCAAGTTTATTTGGAAATCCCTCTAGCTCCAAACTTCCCTACTGTGTTTTTGCTTTTTATTAAGTCAGTGCAATGCTATACTATCAACTGTAGATTTACTTTTACCAGAATTATAGACAAGTAACAGCATTTTATCACCTCCTTAATTGATCTTGCTTATGGTTTTCCCACTATAAGAGAAGAAAGTGTTCCTCTGACTGAATGTTTGGCAGCCGTCCACCATGAGTCTGTTTTATGTGTGATTATTCTCTTTTAAAATGTACAAAATTTCTCCTTTCATCGCTGATTAAGTAATAAATCATAGTATTTTGTTCCTGTGCGTGTAGTGCTCACTCAGTGTCATCTACGGTGAATAAAATTAGCAGTGTTTGTTCTGTTTTTGGCACAGAAAGATGTTTTCAGACTCGCTGAAGGTCAGTGAATGTGGCATCTGTCTTTTCCCACAAACTCAGGCTCCAAATAATAAAATACAAGCGTAAATGTCAAAAAATAAAAAGAAGAAGAGATCCAAAGTAATGTAAAAATCCATTGCTTCAAGGATTTCTCATTGTTCCATTTTACTGTATGAAAATCATAGTGTGTTAATGAAAATAGTGTACGTCATCATGAAATAATCTTGATAAGTTGCGTCATGTTCTTGTTATTTTGACATTAATATAATCTGATCATTTGTACTGATGGCTAGACTAGTCTTTTTGTTTGCGTTACATTTAAACAATATTTTCAGTTGCAGCTCTCCAACCAGTGTTATTGATCAAAATCAGGGGTGTTAAACTTTGGTCAAGAAACCAGCCTGTTCTCACAGATATGCGTGTCTATACCATCTAATTTGAAACAGCGTTTCATACAAACACAATTTCTATTTTTTGTGTGTGTTTCACGCGTTGCTGCCCCAGTTAATTATATGGTGAATGTAAAGACGTGTTACTATTTATGAATAGTAACACAATCCTATCTCTAACCTTAACCAACTCGGAATCTCAGACCTAAACATAAGCCACGTTTCCAATAGCCTGGGTCCCTCAGACTGGTTCACTTTGGAACGGTTTTATGTTAATGATGGTGAATGTTTCCACTGCAAGTCCAGGCTCCTGAGGATCTGACGTCACTCACATTACACAGGCTTTCTTAAATGAATAAAAAAGAAAATGTACCAGAATTATACTTTTTCTTCCTGGCGTCAATCTGAGTATTCACAGAAAGACATGTAATAATTTGAAGTATGTGTCTGTGACTCGAGGGTCAGGCTGGTGGAAACAAGAAACTACCTCCAGTTTATCGTCATTTTTTTCTTTCTTTTTAAGCAAAGCTTCTACGACTCTGAGCTGCATTTTAAACCCGTTTTATTCAATGCTTTGAGGCTGAATTATGTTGGACACAATCTTTTTTACAGTGTTTGCCTCAGCAAACAAGAAACAACAAACGTACAAGAGCTGAAGTCTGTGTGAGGTCTGTCTGTCACATTACTGCTTCAAAAGACAGACAGAAGGTTCATGATGACGATGTATGTCAAGAAGGTATTATTTATGCATTTAAACCTGTTGCTATGTGTGGATCAGTAAGCAGTATTGTTAAATTAACCAAAGTAATAACCTAAATGCAAAAGTTGTGTACAAAAGCTCAAGGAAATGCAGCTGTTGACACAGTAAACAGTGGAAGAGGTGACACTGAGCTGTGGAACGTGTGTCTTATTGGAAAAACCACAAGCAGTGGCTGGAATTTTCTTTCTTTGGAAAATCCATTGTACAACTTGTAATCAGTATGACAGAAAAAGAAACACAACGTCAGGGGTAAGATTTTGAGATTAAACTTGTAATGTGAAATAATGTGAAAAGAAACTTTAAAATGTTGGAATTGTATGCAAGTTAAGACCATACAAAGTAATTTATGAGGAAAAAAATCAAGTATAAAAGCTTTAGGAAATATCTTGACACAAATTATAATAGCTATAGCTCCATAGCCAGGTTGGTAGCTAGGTTGTGGGTTCGACTCCCGGGTCGGACCATACTAACATCTCATGATCTCTCTGGGTGGAGTTTGCATGTTCTCCCCGTGTCACTGTGGGTTTTCTCCGGTTTCCTCCCACCTCCAAAAACATGCATGTTTAGGTTAATTGGGCATCACTGTAAATTTCCTTAGTGAGTGAATGAGAGAGTGAATGGTTGTCTGTTTAACCCTGCGACGAGTTGCCACTGTCCAGGGCGTTTCCCCGCCTAAGGCCCAAAGTCACTGGGATAGGCTCCAGTCACCCGCGACCCCTGACGGGACTAAGCGGTAGAAATGAATGAATAGCTCCATAGCCAGAATGCAATAGAATTAACTGTCAAAAGTTTACATAAAAGCATGCATTGCTATAGATGCTGAATTTTAAAACAATGACCATGGGTTGTTTGTCATTAGAGCGAAACAATGCAAACTAAAAAGGATCCAATCTATGAGGCATGTAGCTGAAGTCAGTGCGACACTGAAATCCTCTTTCAGTCAGGGAGCTTTAGGCTGTTGACTGGTCTTTTTTTTTTTTTGTAGTTCTAGAAGGCAGATTGAGATGAGTTAGAAAAAAATTATTAGATTCATATTTTTTTTAAGTTAAATTCAGTGAATGAGAGGAGGGGCAATGGAAAACAAGAGGCTCATGCAGAGCAATCCTAAAATACTTTAGTAATTTGCATAGAAGTTATCGCAGATTGGTCAGGTCACAGTGTGATACATACTACTGTGGCGAAAGAGAAATGACAATCGAACACAGGAATAAGTGTTGTTTACTTAACACTGTCAACATACAGAAGAGAAGTGAAAGCAGAACACCCAAAGACTCATTTCAGTCCTGTGCTGTAGTCAGTGAATCCAAAGATGACTATTGTCCTCAAAAAGCTACATGCCAGAGGTGTCAACAGTACAATAGCCGGCGCTGATAGCAGCTCATAACCAGCTAGTAAAGTTGAAAAGGCAAGGCACAAGTCTTGAGAGGCATGGTTGTTTAGAGACATGAACACTGTGCATCGAACTTTAACAAGGCTGCTGACAGGGAGAGCAGTTCCATGGGTCAGGGTAAACAAGAACAGTGTGGGCTGGCCGAATAAGAACATAGCATTGGTTGCGTGCAAGTGGAAAAAACTAAGCAGAAATGGCATAGCGTCAAAGGTAGACTGCTAATCTGTGGCTGCAAGTTACAAACTGTATCTGTAGTTGACCATGCATTGACAAAAAAAGCACACCTTTGTGTCGAAACCATGCAGCCGGGTAAGTGCGTCATGTCTCTGAAAGACTTCCAGAGAGGCAAGAACGACATGAATCTGCCTGGCTCGAGAGAAGACAAGACAACAAGGCTGAAAAACATGGGAAAAACACTTCTAAGCTACAAATATCTTCACTCATGGAGTCACCAATGTAGCGAAAACGAAGTAACTCTTAAACTCAGGAACAAGAATAGTTTATTTAGCATTGCCAACATACAGAAGAGAAGTAATTGTACTTAACAAAGGGTTACTGAACAAAATGGCTTCTGACTATCCATATAAATTGCTAAGAAAAAAACACGCCCCAAAACCTCAAAACTGTCTGCTGTTTGAGATACAGTTAATATGGTGCATCACACATCACATTGTTGTATGTGCGTCTCCGAATTTAAGTTGCACGGAATGTGAGATCGCACCAAGCTGACCTTGCTGAGGATGCCCAAAATCAGCATAATAACACCACACTGACCAAAAAGTAGACTTTAGGGCAATGAATGGTAGTTTTTAGGGCAATTGTATTTTTTAGGCTGTGTGGTTTTGGTTGGGCTTAGTCTTGTATCTGTGGCCAGTTTACCCAACAACAGAAACGCTGCTATCAAGAGTCGAAATAAATACATGCTTTCCACATTCTCCACAGACAAGGCTTCTAGGCACACAACTTGCCTGATCTTTCTGCAGTCATAGGTGTAGCCTGCAGTAAAAGTACCATTGAGGTAGGCAAGTTCAAGTGTGGTCCAACACCATAAGCACCTGTGTCACCTTCACCTTACCCCAGGGACACACTGCAAGCGTATTTCGCGCTACGCAAGCCCTACGCGCGTTAAAATAGCCCAGCGATGCACGAGTATTGTTTAGAAAACATGCAAAGTCAATGAGACCGGCCACACCCCGGTGCTTGACGCGCGTAGCGAGCGTGACGTCGTGCGAGCGTTGTGCATGCGAGAATCGGGAGCAAAAGAATCCAACCTATTTTTTTTGTCGCTTGACACTGGCGTAGTTGCGTAGAAGCCTAGAATACAGAGAATACAGAGAAATCAGGCTTCTACAGTTGTATGTGTGTACTTGCCATCAGCACCATGCGTCCTGGGACAGACCTGGACTGTGGGATGGAGCCCTGCTTCAATAGAACTGCCTGCTTGAGTTTTCATATTTACTATTAAAACCTCGCGTTTGCCATGATCAGCCGGTCCAGAGGGGGAATAGAAGCCTATTCATGTGGTTATTTTCACTATATACGGGATACATGAGCAGAAACACAGACAGACAAACTTGAACAGCTTTCCCATTGAGAAACACAAGGTGAGTGGCTCGCGATGACGCACCCACAGGCACGCACTGGGCATCTGCTGCGATTGGCGGTGTGGCCACCCATGCGTGGACGCACGGCTGTAGTTTCGCTTGTTGTTTTTGTCGCTTGCTGTGTGTCTGGGCCCATAGTCTCTTGTTTCTCCTAATGTTGCCATTAGCCAACAGCTTTTCAATGTCTGGTTAATTTGCCATTGCAATTCTTTCTGTATTTGAAAGTCCAGCAGAATCATGTGGTCATTGTCTACCACTCAGGACCTTGGGCTTTGAAGTTTATACGCTGCGATGTTCCTGTTGCCATCATGATTGTTCTATGTATGCTTTCCCATGCCAGCATCTTACATCCTGCATCCTCAGGGGTCTCAGCACATCCTACACCTTGGTTCTTGTCTGGTTTGGTAGATCTTGGTCTCTGTTCCTCAAAGTAACAGCCAGGATGAGTACCTCTGTGCTGTCTTCCATGTTCAAACTTTGAACCACCGTTAATTTGGGTCGGACCAATCACGGCGTAGTAGTGGACCAATCACAGCGCAGCATTGTGATTTGGATGTAAGTTAAATATAAGGCTCAAAACAAATAGGGCGACGCCGGTGGATGAATGTCTGCCCATTTTAACAGAAAGTGGATGATACTGGCTGATCATCTGTGAAACGGAAAGTTGTCTGGTCTTTTTTCATCGACTGGATTTAGCAAGTATTTTCTTTCTTGGCGTGTTGGCGACTAGCGTTGAATGTTCGTTATTGCGCTTCCTGTTTAGTTTAAGTCTTTCTCAAACTAAATTATAGAAATGCGCACAAAATTTCCGCATTTTCGGAAATTCTTCGTCAGTGCCAGATGATGCACTCTCACCTGACAGCTGTCTCTTTCTCGCCCTCTTGGACCCTGTTCTCGACCAATCACAGGCTTCCACTCCACTGAACCGTCCAATCACAGCTCTGCTCCAGGCCAATCAGGATGAATATAAGCTGGACGAGTTCTGAATGAGTTCATGATCGAGCCATGGCCTACCTGTGGATTCTCTCCTGCCTCGCCTTCGTCGGTGCCGCCTACGGTGAGACTAAACACTAAACCAAACACTTGTTTGAACAAGAAGAGAGAAAAGAATCAATAAATTCGTTTTGAATTTCTAAGTTATGAGCAAAATGTTTTCTTTAAAACACACAATTTGCACCACACACACTAACACGTTTGCGCATTCACTCAATAAAAATAAAAGTTTATCTGTAGGGTTTAGGAAGCAAATTGTGGGATAACTTGAATAATAAAACATCCCCAATTGTGTGTTGTTTCTTAGGGTGCGGTATTCCTGCTATTCCTCCTGTCATCTCCGGATACTCTCGTATCGTGAACGGAGAGGAGGCCGTGCCCCACTCCTGGCCCTGGCAGGTGTCTCTGCAGGTCAGAGGACATGAATACAAGCTCTCTGCTTACCCCTCCTTTATCCCCTCTTCCTTTATCTTGTAAATTGTGAAAACGTTTTTGTATTTTGGATAATGTACTTAAAATATACATAAAAAATTTGCTCTCTTTGTCTTTCTTTCTTCAGGACTACACAGGTTTCCACTTTTGTGGCGGTTCCCTCATCAACGCGAACTGGGTTGTGTCTGCTGCCCACTGCAACGTCAGGTTTGTTCAAACATAATCACAGCACATTTCACTGACAAATATTTTGATCCTCACAGTTGCAGCATTTCCAAATCAGACAGGTGGTAAACGGCATTGCATCATCTGTAATAGGCAGGGGACTGCCACAGTAGTAATGCATAAAATAACAGCTAAAGAACAAAGTAAGTCTAGGGATTTAAGTCCCAGAATCACTGGGACTTCAACTCTGCCCCTTACCAAACCTACGGAAATTTAACCTGTGCGGTCTTTAATCTGGCCCTGCTTATTCTCGAAACTCTCTTACACAGTGACTCAGTGGAGTTATAATGGATTGTCCCTTGACTGTTTTCTGCAGGACTTCTCACTATGTAGTTCTGGGAGAGCATGACCGCTACTCTAATTCTGAGCAGATCCAGGTCATAAAGATCGGACAGGTAAACAACACGACTACAACTATTAACCTGCTTTACTCCTCCTTGTCCTCTAATTCCCCTTCTCTCTTTTTAGCTCTTCAAACACCCCCAGTTCAACACCTACACCATGAACAACGACATCCTGCTGATCAAACTGGCCTCTCCCGCTCAGCTGAACGCCAGAGTCTCTTCTGTGTGCGTGGCTGAGACCGGAGACAACTTCCCTGCAGGCATGAAGTGTGTGACCAGCGGCTGGGGACGCACTTATTACAATGGTGCTTCACATTCTTAAACCATTATGAACACAGCTATAACACATGCCTTTAGTTTTTGATAAATTCTCAAATGGCAGAATTAAACCCAGGTGTTGTTGTTGTTGTTGTTTTGCTGCAGCTCCCGACGGTGCTGCTCTCCTGCAGCAGGCCGCTCTTCCTCTGCTCACCAACGAGAACTGCCGTAACTACTGGGGAAGCAGCATCACCAACGTGATGATCTGCGCTGGAGCTTCTGGAGTCTCCTCCTGCATGGTACAGGCTCACACAAGTCTCACACCTACTGTATTTTGTTCTTTCCACGTCCTGCATACAATTTAGTTTAGTTCTGTCATCTGCAGTAAAATAAGAGAATTTTTATTGGTCCTACAATGTCAACTTTATTTGTATAGCACATTTACAACAACACAAGCTGCCCAAAGTGCTTCACATGCACAATAAAAAAGTAAAAAAAAAAAAAAAAAAGGTCACATTGTATTATAATAAATACTTATTTAGAAAGTGGTTGTTCCCCTAGGTCCTTCAAATATACAATCATTAAACCTTTCATGAAAAAAACTAATCTTCATCCTGACCTGCTAACCAACTACCGACCCATTTCAAATCCAGTTTAGAAATCTCCATATCACTGAAACTGCACTTGTTAAAGTTGCAAATGATTTGTGACAGCACCGCTTAACAACACTGACCATGACCACAACATTGTACTGCACAGGTTGGAATGTGATGTAGGTGTCAGAGGAACTGCCTTAAGATGGCAAAAAAGGATTCATCACCATGCTTCTCACAAACCTATGGTGTGCCACAGGGTTCAGTACTTGGTCCAATCTTTTTTACTCTTGCCATTATGTAACATTATCAGAAAGCAAAGCATAGACTGTTTTACAGGTGACACCCGGCTGTATTTGTCAATGAAACCAGAGATCTGGCTGATCAATTAGAGTCTTAAAATGTTTCATCTTGGATAATGGGTCTCACACTCATTAATACGTGACTTTGTTCCTTACAATTAGCGTACAGTTGGTGCTGGATTTTTGATAGAACTCTCTACGCATGGAAGTTTTCGTGTCTGAACACTTGTGATCTTTATCTCTTCCTTTGGCCACCTTATACCTTGAAGAGTGTAGCTGTTTTTTTGCCTGTGACTTGCTCTTGCCATTGCGCTGGCTTCTTAGGACTTTTCTTACTTGTTGGAAGTATTTAGTTGTTGCTTTTCTTATTGCCTCCTCTTGGTTGCTATTTGTCTGTGGTGTTGCAAGGTACTTGAAATGGTCCCCTATTCCTTCTGGGAATGAGTCCCTTCTTTGTGAACTGTTTTCTCTAACTTTGTCACCATCCTACTACACTTCTCAAGCTAAACTGACAACCTAATGTCAACACTGTTATTCCTGGAGGTGCATGCCAATGTCTCGCTTGCTTTTGGCATACAGCTTCAAGTCATCCATGTAAAGGAGGTGACTTATGGTGCATGGCCCAATTTCTGAGTCGTATACATAGCCAGTCTTGTTGATTATTTGATTGAGAGAGTTCAGATCTCTGCAGAACAACAATGAGGACAAAACATCTCCTTGGTATATGTGACATTTAATGGAGATACTGTATGAGCATGTGGCTTCAAAGATGGTGTTTGACAACCACAAAGTTTGCAATAAATGCCGTTAATTCTGTTGATATTGTACAGCTTCAAGCATTCAGTGATCCATGTGTGTGGCACTAGCACACACACTCATTGGCTGGTTGGTGGCTTTTGACAATCCAGATTAGCTCAAATAATACTAACACTAAATTAAAAATTCGCTCTAATTTCATGAATGATTTACCTCAAGTGTCAGATGGAGCACTCTCACATCACACCTGTCTCCGTCTCACCCTCCTGGATCCGGCCCTCTGCCAATCACAGTCCTCTGCGCCACTGAATCGTCCAATCACAGCGCTGCTCGGGGCACATATAAACTAGAGAAGTTCTGGAGGAGTTCATGATAGAGCCATGGCCTACCTGTGGATCCTCTCGTGTCTTGCCTTCGTTGGCGCCGCCTATGGTGAGTCGAAACATTTGAACAACCTTTACTTTAGCATTTTAAAGAGGCAATGTGGAACTTTTTTAATAGTCAAAGAATGTGTGTCTTTTTAAAGTTGCAGCAAATGACTTAAAGCTGGTGTACCGAACTTTCATGCTGCGATGTTGGTCTTTAAATAAGTATTTACTTTTCCTTTCACCAGCCATGGGCTTCTTGTCATGAAACCTTTTTTATATGATGCAATAGAGTACGCTCTGATGCCAACTCCATCTACAGCCAGATACAGCAGTAGTAACTTAAGTGCACTTGAACCCTGAGGACGTCACAAACCTTACTGAATCGCTGCTGTTGCAAAACCAAACCAAGACTATGGAGCATGGATGACTCGAGCCAATCATCCACTTCTGAAGCCCGGATTCCTTTTCAAATGCATGTTAGGAAACATATATTGTACAAAAATATTATTTTGTAGTACAGTAAGCATCACTGTTCGTTGCCGTTTCAGTGAGGTAATTTTACAAACAAAAAGGTACACTATCATACTCTAAGTTAATAACTGACATGGAGTATGCATAAAGTCTGCTGTCTCAACTCAGATTGGTTCTGGTCATCACACCGCTTTGCTTCTGTTCACTGACTTCCTGCATTTGGAAACTGTCTTCAGTCCAGCTGTGCCTGAAGCTTTAGTGAAACGATTCTCAGTGGAGGTACTATAGAGCCAACCTGGCTTTCAAATTGTCTGATTCTGATGAAAACTAAAGTTTTCAGATATCTATGAAAAGGAATACATCAATGCAGACAATTATTTCATCATAGATTGCATTGGATATCTTCCGGTCACTTTTGGTGTCCAACATGTGCTGCACACAAGTTTTCTGTTTATGAGTAAAGTTGGGCTATGGGATGCAGGTACACCAGCTTTAAGCAAGAAATGTCACAGTCAAAACTGAATAAATTATTGTATTTATGCTTGTACAGTAATCGCCGTATTAGGGCTGATCTTATACCACCCAAACCTCTATATTTATTTATCATTCCTTCCTTTTTTGTGATAGTTAATTACCAAAGCAGAACATGTGTTGTTGTTTTTGCTCAGGGTGCGGTGTTCCCTCCATCCCTCCGGTCATCACCGGATACGCTCGCATTGTGAACGGAGAGGAGGCCGTGCCCCACTCCTGGCCCTGGCAGGTGTCTCTGCAGGTCAGAGGACATGAAAACAAGCTCTCTCTCTCTCCTTTCTCTCTTTGTTGAACTTTTATTTTTCATAAATTGTGTAAGTACACCTGTATGTAAATAGCATGGGGTATGTGTACATTTTAACTAACACAATAAAGGTCTATATATGTTTTAAAAAGTTCTTTCTTTTTCTGTCTTTGTTCAGGACTTCACTGGCTTCCACTTCTGCGGCGGTTCCCTCATCAACGCAAACTGGGTTGTGACTGCTGCCCACTGCAACGTCAGGTCAGTTCAAACACAATTACCCCACATTTTTTTACAATTATTGTTTGAGCATTAAAAAAAATACATTTTGTGATGATTTGGCCCTATGTCTAAAGTCTGGAGAGAGCAGGCAGCAGTGAAAGTGGGCGTTTTATGTCCAGCTTTTTATTTTTTATTAGAATTATTCTACTGAATTTGGACCAAGATATTTTGTGTCCATTATCTCTAGTACCACAGACTTTTCGTCATGGAGCTGATTCATGTGTAGTACTGTATTTCTCTGTTTCTGGTGAGCTTAGGGTCAGGTTGAAGCAAACAACAACTTCCAGTTTATTGTCAACTTTTTCTGCATTCATTTCACTTTTCTGCAAAGCCTCTATGCCAGACCTGGGCAAACTACGAACTGGGGGCCAGAATTGGTCTTCGAACTGTTTCAATGTGGCCCTCGGCACATTTTTGAGAATAAGTGTTACTCTTTATATTTCTTTTTTCAACTGACTTGGCTTAGGAGCACATATGTTTGCTTGTTATCCTAATTTCATCACAAACAATTGTCAAAATAGCAGATTAAAAGGCCAATGCTTTACAAAAATGTACCACAATAAGGATCATTTGTTAGATCAATCACCATGGTCCGCTTCAAATATGGCCCACGAGAAAAAAATAATGGTTACTTTGCACAACAACAAAGAAGCCTGTATGTTGCAAGCCATCTATAGTCGAAAGATGAGGCGTTTGAGTATGGGAACAATTTCTTACTAAAAATACATCTCTTAAAAAAAAAATTGTAAAAAATTATATTTATATGTCTTTTTTGTGTGTACAATGTCGCGCCGTACTACATTCTAGCATTGTGTTTTCTAATGCAACAAGCACAGGACTTAAAATATTTAAAGAAATATATTTTGAAACACTATAAAAATATTTATTGCTAGTCAATGCTTGTACACAATAGCTTTACTTTGTTTGCTCAACGTCAGCAGTCAGAATCTGTGGAGGTTATACTATAATAATACCATTTGTGTTTTCTGCAGGACTTCTCACAGAGTGGTTCTGGGAGAGCACGACCGCTCCTCTAACTCTGAGCAGATCCAGGTCATGAACGTCGGACAGGTAAACGCCAATACTTTAACCTGCTTCACTCTTCCTTCTGTTCTAAGTCCACTTCTCTCTTCTGCAGGTCTTCAAACACCCCAATTACAACAGCTACACCATCAACAACGACATCCTGCTGATCAAACTGGCCACTCCTGCTCAGCTGAACGCCAGAGTGTCTCCTGTTTGTGTGGCTGAGACCTCAGACAACTTCCCCGGAGGCATGAGGTGTGTGACCACCGGCTGGGGACTCACCCGCTACAACGGTAAGAATGACACCAAACCTGCTGCGACAGGAATAAACATGCAACACTGTACTGAGAGTAAATGCAAAATAAAAGTAACTTAATGGCGTGTTGGCTCAGAGCTGGCCGGTGCTATAGTCAGTATAGGCAAATGATCATTCACAGCACTTCTCTGGGCACAGTTTAGAGGACAAAATCATGTTCTAGCACTTGTAAAGCTGTTTTTGCGTCAGTAAGACACATTATCACTGAGTAACGACCACGACACGGTGGCGCAGCGGTTAGCGCTCTGGCCTCATAGCAAGAAGGTCCAGGGTTCGACTCCCAGGCCGCCCGGGCCTTTCTATGTGGAGTTTGCACGTTCTCCCCGTGTCTGCATAGGTTTCCTCCGGGTACTCCGGTTTCCTCCTACAACTAAAAACATGTCCATTAATGCCTCCCCTGACCCCTCCCCCAGGGCTCCTCTGCAAAAGAGATTCTGAATCTCAGTGGGACTTCCCTGGTTAAATAAAGGTCAATTAATTAAATTAAAAACAACTCATGAACTAATATACTTGCAGATTTAAACATTTTTCTTCTTTTGCTTTATTTTTTTAGAAGACTAGAAAATGTGAGACTAAAGTTTGAAACAATTTGAATCTTGATGAGGAATAACACGACACATACATTAACTCTTGTAAAAGATGTATTTATTTGTACACCAGATTATTGGAAATTGCATCTATTTTGTTCAAAAATGGTTAACTTTCTGGTTGAGCCAGCCATTTGAAATCCTTAAATCTTAGGTTGTCAAAGAGTAGGGCCGGCACTGTGCTGGTTATTCAGAAGCCGTGATATTTTCAGGTTTGCTGCACTGCTTTTTGACCTCCATCGTTAATGGAAGGGGCATCAACGTAACATAGACTATTAATTGAGTAATTTATAATCTATGGTGCATAATCAAAGATTGTGAGACGAAACATGTTCTGCATCCCATTAGTTAGTCTTTGTTTTTTGGTCGATCCTACACTTGTTTGCAGAGTTACGAGCACACACATCTTATATAACTTCTGTAAATCTACAGATTTTCTTTCTCAGAATTATCTTCCTGTTTATATTGAGCAGTAATGACATCCTTAAACACAAAAACATGATTTTTGAGGTCAACTGGAAAGCAAAGTATAACTGAAGCATCTCAAAAGCATCCCACATTAAAGGGTCTTTCACAAAAACACAACCCAGTCGCTGTCGGTAGGGAAGAACGCCGCAGCATCTGTTCAAGTCTCTATGAGGCTCATTCGATGTGAAAAACATTCAAACAAACACGAGCCGAGTGAGCATACGCAGCATGTAATTGCACTCGAGTAGTTGTCAAACTCTGATGGAGAACAGATGTTTCTAATCTTATCTCACACTTCTATTTCCCACTACAGTCCAGCCTTCATACTGAGGTGGCAGCAACTCCTCCATCTCTGTTTTCCTCAGTTCAATTAGAAGACATTCTCCTCCGTTGTTACGTCCTGATTGAATCCATGTAAATAACAACAATCCATGCTCGGCTAAATACTGTTTTTCTGTAAGCGTCATTTTTAGTTTTTTACTTGATTTTCCCTCACACTGATTCGTTAGTTCATTGGTAGCCACGGACCAATCAAACTGCTGCATGTGCCGCAACCGGCGACGCAGATTTTACAAGAAAGTCTTCAAAAACCCGCCTCCACAACTTTCTCCGCGCACCTCTGAGCCCCGACAGCCTCATTCACACCAAACACACGAGAGCCTCCTGTCGGCAAAAGTGGCCAAAGCTGGTTCAGACGAATGACCCTCGGCTTGGTGTGAAAGACCCTTAAGACTACTCTACAAACACAATCTACAGCTACAACATTAGATTGAACCCCCTTTTCTTCAGTTTTTGGTTTATTCTCAAATGAGACTTTAACTCAGCTGTTCTTCCATCGTTGCAGCTCCCGACACTCCCGCTCTCCTGCAGCAGGCCGCTCTTCCTCTGCTCACCAACGAGAACTGCCGTAACTACTGGGGAAGCAACATCACCGACCTGATGATCTGCGCCGGAGCTTCTGGAGTCTCTTCCTGCATGGTACAGGCTCACACAAGTCTCACAGCTTTCATTTGTCTCACTGTGAGCGCAGTGCAAAGCTTAGAACAAAGGGAGAATAGAAATGTGAGGTAAAAATCAAGCGGGCAGGGATATGTGACAGGTTAAAACAAGACTTTTATGAACACTCAAACATTAGCATCAATCCAAATACAACTTTAAATAAATTAAAGTTGAAAGAATGTTATAACGCAGTAAAAAAAAAAAAGTCAGAAAAGTATATTTTATAATCTTTAGGCGAACAGAACAGAAAGAGTTATTGTCAGAGTACAATGAAATTATGTTTGGAGTGAGCCTCCGGGCCGCTGCACCTTTTTGCGCCGCCACCTGGCTTTGAACATGAAATGCAAAGCAAACATACAAAATAAAATGATTGTAATAAAATGATGTTAAAGAGCAGCTTGTCACTCACTGTGTCTGTGTTTCAGGGTGACTCTGGCGGTCCCTCTGGTCTGTCAGAAGAACGGAGCCTGGACTCTGGTGGGTATCGTGTCCTGGGGCAGCAGCACTTGCAGTACCAGCACGCCGGCAGTGTACGCCCGCGTCACCGCCCTGCGCGCCTGGATGGACCAGACCATGACCCGATACTAAGCCTGCACCTTCAGCATTAACAGCAATAAAACTACTACAACATATTAAACGACTGTATTGACTCTTTTGTTATTTTTATTACAACTTGAACAATGTAAAAATGTTCAGTCTTGGTTAAAAAGACTGGAGCACATACTTGGCTACGTTGTGTTCAAAAGTGACATCAGCAGAGCAGCTAAGATTTTTAAAAGCAGTTTTGTGTGATCATACAAAAACCACAAGGATCTAGTTACTAACAGAAATCACCAGATTGAAAATGTGTGAAAAAAAAATCTTGACAAAATATGTTAATAAACAATCTCATTCATTGTGTTTTCCATAGAATAAAACATGCAGCGACAATAACAGCAATGTTAAAATGTGTGGTTTGTCACTTTTATGGATGGACTATGGTTCTCAAGCAATTTTTGGCCTTGGAATTTAGGAGAAGAATTACATTTCAAGAGTTTAAACCATGAATATACTGTATTAAAGCTGTGTGCAGCTGATTTTCACACTGCAAACATAATTTAGGTTTTAAATCTGACAACATCCTCTCATAAATTAAATTTTTGATTTGACCTTTATTTAACCAGGGATGTCCCACTGAGATTCAGAATCTCTTTTGCAGGGGAGCCCTGGAGGAAGGGTCAAGGGAGGCAATCCTTGGACACATGGTTAATATCAACATGTAGTAATTTTTATTTGCAATTATGGCTTAAAAACTGTTTCTTACAAACAGCAAAGTGAAACTGGAGAGGACCACACAGCCAATCAGAGCACATTTGGCTCCAGATGAGAACTAAAATGTTTAACATTCAGACAGTATTTTGTGGTTTCATTTTTGACAGAAAGTGCTGCATTTATAACAAACTTTTTAGTAGAAAACACAAACCTTACTCATTTATAAAGTTAGTTACCCCAGCTTTACTTGGAGGGGAAATTGCTGGTTTACTACTAGACTACAGGTTACTGACAGACCTTCGTGATGGAAAAAAGTTTTATACATTTGTCTGCCTTCTTGACTGACACACAAAATGGAGCTAAGGAGCTGACTCAATCACAGCCAATCACCTGCAGCTCTCATCTCCTCCTCGCAACCTTCAGCCTATCGGGGCATCAGGGCTAAATTCAAAGGAATAGCTGAATTCCTCATTTTGCTGACAGCTCTTTCAAGCGCAGGTTGTTCGCCACATCACATTCTCACAACCCTCCACCTCTCCAACATCACCTCAGAGTCATCTTCCCTCTTCACCACCACTGTGTCTAGGCTCCGGGGGGAATTCTTCTTTATCATTTATCACATGCTTTGTTTTCCAAACCTGTATTAATGTAGCAAACCGAGTAGCGGTAAGGCCCCCCGCTTTAAACCCCGTCTGGCTTATAAAGATACAGAGCAAGATAGCATTTAAGTATTTATTTGTTCATTGGCATAGTCAGGAAATTTATTTTTTTGGTGTTGATAAACATAAAAGTTAATTCTAGGTGGTAAGAGCAATAACAATGTTTCTTAATGACAAGAAGTTTAAAAGAGCATAAACCGGGCAGCAGTGGTTAACTGTTAAACAATGAAACAACAATTTTAGCTGAATGCATATTGTGCAATAACATTGTAACCATTTTCACAAATTTACCTTTACACTCAAAAAGCCATTACTGCAACAAGGCTTGAGGCAAGTGCATTAGCCTCCACCACTGCACACCTTTAAACACACAGTAAGAATTCCAATCATCGAACATTTTATCTACCACATTAAAGAAACACTTGGAAATTGTGAAAATCACTTACACTGCCACCACAACAGCACTGTCGACCTGACAAACAATTGGGCTACACACCTTTAATAGATCAGGTAATCAAGGTGGGAGAGGGAGGGGCAGCATTAATGTGTGCTCCTTGGCGCACTCTGGTGGACTAACTTGACATTACACAGTTAAACCACCTGGTTACATTCCACCCCCCCAAAATGAATCGATGTCCCAGCGATTAAACCTTTAGGACCAAGGGCGAAAGATAACTGTGGACACATTTTTCTTATTAGTTGTCCATGTGGAAGTTCCGGGAACAGCATCACAGTCTTTTTGATATTTTGACACTAGCCAAGGAGCTTGGAAAGCTAGTGGAATCTTTGATTGATGTGGCTCAACAGACAGTGGTGGATAGGGATGGTTTCCTCCTTAACCTGATTGGTTGTAAACCGTTCACTCCTCCTCCAGTCCCAGCTCGAGTACCGAGGGCCACCTCTTGAGAAATCAGAATGACTTCTATGAACCGATCCTTTATTGACCTTGCTTCTCCGACACCCAGAACTGGAAGCATCCACTCCTCTAGAGGGCCTCCTTCTTTTTACTTCTCCAACGTGGATAACGTTGCCATCAACAACCGTCCTGTCCACGGCATCCAGCGCAACCATGGCATCTTCAGCACGAGCATACCTGACAAAGCCAAATCCACGAGAGTTGCCAGTGTACCTGTTCCTGATCACATCCACTTCTTTAATGTTTCCATAATTCTCAAAAAGTGCAGCTAGCATATCCTCATTAGTCGTTGAACTGAGTCCCCCTATAAAGAGTTTTCCTCGGTCTCTTTGATTGGTGCCTTTTCGAAACCGGTGTGAACGAGGCGGTGGTACAGGCTTGGCAGTGACTTCTTCACACAAGTTACTTGAATGGCTGGGCTTGAGATTCTCTTGTGCAATACAACTACGAGCAATGTGTCCTGGCCGTCGACAATTGTAGCAGATTACAGTACTGGGAACTGAAGACTCTAATCCTGGAGGCGGCTGCATGGCGGAAAGAACTTTAGTGATCTGACCCAATTGTGCCTGAAGCTTCTGGACGACATTTGTTAGCGCAGCAACATCCAAGGCAGTAAAATGATGAGTTTCGACATGGAGGGGCAAAGGATTACTCTGCGCAACACAAAATTTAGGCCTCACTTGACCATTTGTGCTTTTACCACTCTCTTGTCCCCATCTAGTTGCCTCGATGCTATCAACTAACATTGAACAGTCAGGGATACCACACAAACACTGCTCTTTCTTTGGCAGTTTAGTATGGTCGGTCATGCTAAAGATCTCCAACCATCTTCTTGAGCTTGGTCCAGCTTGCACGACATCCAACTCCAGTCGCAGACTGTCCCGTTCAGCCTCCAGCTGCTGAACTTTTCTCTGGAGTTTCTGCAGCTCCTCTAACATGGCTCAACAGGGTAGGCGCCGTCTTATAGCCAGGAGTCTCCAACCAGGTCCCACGATGCACCAACTGCTGCCCTGCTATGCTCTCCAAAAATGCTCCTAAATCTAATACACTAACACTAATCAATGCCAATCATGAAACCCACTATCTGCTTTTACAGCCAGATCCTTTGCCAAACAACGCCAAATGTAGCAAACCGAGTAGCGGTAAGGCCCCCCGCTTTAAACCCCGTCTGGCTTATAAAGATACAGAGCAAGATAGCATTTAAGTATTTATTTGTTCATTGGCATAGTCAGGAAATTTATTTTTTTGGTGTTGATAAAACATAAAAGTTAATTCTAGGTGGTAAGAGCAATAACAATGTTTCTTAATGACAAGAAGTTTAAAAGAGCATAAACCGGGCAGCAGTGGTTAACTGTTAAACAATGAAACAACAATTTTAGCTGAATGCATATTGTGCAATAACATTGTAACCATTTTCACAAATTTACCTTTACACTCAAAAAGCCATTACTGCAACAAGGCTTGAGGCAAGTGCATTAGCCTCCACCACTGCACACCTTTAAACACACAGTAAGAATTCCAATCATCGAACATTTTATCTACCACATTAAAGAAACACTTGGAAATTGTGAAAATCACTTACACTGCCACCACAACAGCACTGTCGACCTGACAAACAATTGGGCTACACACCTTTAATAGATCAGGTAATCAAGGTGGGAGAGGGAGGGGCAGCATTAATGTGTGCTCCTTGGCGCACTCTGGTGGACTAACTTGACATTACACAGTTAAACCACCTGGTTACATTAATAAATATTTTCATTAATCGCAGCACTTTGTCTGTTTGAGACTATCCAGGTTGAAATAAGCCAATGGGCTGTATTTGTTAATTTATTTAATTGGCATTAGATGCATTAGGCCTAATTGTAAAGATGAAACTCATGTAGAGTCGCTCAATCCACAAATGATAGGCTGGAACTTGGAACAACTTCCAATTCTACAGTGCAGTGACCAGCATTGTGTGCCAGGTGACTCAGTAAACGCAACTTTCCTCATGCTAAAGCTGACACTGTGCTGTGCCTGTGTTTATCCATCAGATGATTTTCAGTCAGTGTCACTTTCTCCTCTACTGCACATGTCGGCACTGTCCGTATAGTTGACTGGAGAAACTTCTTAGATTAAAACAACAAAATGGACGAGAGTAGCTTGGATCATGTCTGTCCGATGGACGTCTGTCTCCTCCTGAAGTTTGAGTGCTTTTCTTTGCATTTTTCACTCACCTGAATGTAACGTGTATGAATCATAAAGACAAATTTCATTCACAATGTTGATTTAGCAGCATAACTTTTGTTTTTGCACAGTGATAAACTCTTGTAGTTAGCTGACAACAGCGCTGGTGAGTGTTGCTGCTACAACTTGTGCTCTTTCTGCTAACCTGTTGCATGCATCCCCTACATGCTCATGGTTCAAAATGTTCTAAACAGTGCATTGCAATTGAGGCGTGGAACAAAATTTAAAACAACTTTTACTAAACTATAGGCCTAAATGATTATATTATTTTCTATCGCTGCATAGGTTTTTTCAACAGTGTTAACTCCGAAATGTTGAGATCAATGTCAGGTCCTTGGTTGTCTGCGGTCAAATGTAAGATAGCACATTACACTGGAGAGTACATGGTGCTCAGGACGTGTGGTAAAAGGATACATATGTATTCTTTGTATAAAGAAGCATGAAGAAAGTACATGTGAGTTTCGAGTTTAGACATATGTTTAACGAGTTAACTCGTGCTAGATTTTGACTTGAAGGTCAATGACTGAGATATGGCTTGAACTTAAAGCTTTGACATCAGACAGCTTGATGCATCTCAAATTGTTTAGTTTAAACTAAGTCACATTCTCGAGGTCGGACTAGCGTCATCTTGACATTTTTTGTTGTGGCAATGCCAGTCGCAAGTTTTACTGAAGGGGAAACTGCAATGCAATTTCATTCTACTCATTAATTTCTCTAAAAATAAAGCACAAATGATACAAATGACAACAGTAGATACAAACACCGTGAATTCTCTGTGGCTAAGCAGACTCATTGAGCTTTGGACAAGTTCATATTCTTTACTTTTCATATTTTGGTTGCGTTATGTCATTGTTACTTTTATCTTTCCTGCTAACGAGCTTACACTTCTTGTGTGGAAACTCATCTGTTATAGCGTTCACATTGACATTAGCACCTCTACTTAATTACGCTTGTAAGTTAGTGTAGATGTATGTACAGCAGCGAGCAGTTTGATGTTTTCCTTCACGTCAATGACTGAGCAAAATGTCACACCACGTAATAGTAGCTAATATAGCTAGTCACCAAAGAATAAACTCACTTGAACATCAAGGTGACGATTGACTCGACTTCTGACTTGAACTTGGCTCAGACTTGAGCAAAGACTGAGACTATTGGTCCCATTTGCTAAAACACAGAGTGGTGAGCAAATCAAAACCTCAGAATGCATTAGGTAAGTGAGCAGAACATCTGGATCGGAATATTGCTTTTTTGCATTTTTATAGAAAACACAAATTGTATACAGCACGTTTAATAATTCAAACAGACAGACAAGCAGTCCAGCCCTTATCAGACCTTCACAGACCTCCAGGTTCATTCTGGGCTAAATAATCATAATTCTTCCTAAAACTCTGGTCTTTGTGAATGATTTACCTCAATGTCAGATGGAGCGCTCCATTTCACAGCTGCCTCTGTCTCACACTCTTAGACCAGTCTCAGCCAATCACAGGCCTCCGCTTCACTGACCAGCCAATCACAGCGCTGCTCAGGACCACTCAGGACACATATAAACTGGACGAGATCTGGAGGAGTTCACGATCGAGCCATGGCCTACCTGTGGATCCTCTCCTGCCTCGCCTTCGCCGGCGCCGCCTACGGTGAGACCAAACACTAGAATAAACTGACACATTAAAGAGACAATGTGGAACTTTTCTAGTATTTGTCTCAAGATATTACATTACGAAAAATACCTGCATAAGCTTTTTTGCATAAAAGTCTAGACATGGTGTGAAGCTGCAAAACAGGAAGTAGTAATTAAAAAATGTCCTTCATGTTAATATCACAAACATTCTTTTCTTGGCTGCAGTTACACATACATGCTGTAAACATATACTGACATGTTGTATTGTTTGAGCTTAGATTCTGTAGAATTCCATCTCAAGTTTATTTTAACTGTTGTTATATATCTATTTGACATTACAAGACTAAGAAGCTAACATGTTAGCTATCTTTAAAGAGAATTAGGTGAATATGTATGGGGTCAACGTCACTTTCTGCTCGACTGTTCATGCCTCATGCAGAAAGAGACGCTGTCCGTATTGTTGGCTGAGACAACTTCTTTGATTAAAACAACAAACCCTCACCCGAAGTAATGTTTATGGGTCGTAGGATCGAATTCCATTTACAAATGTGGAATTAGCAGCATAACGTAAACTCAGGAAGTTAGCAGAGAACAATGCTGGCTCAACTTGTTGCTACAACTGTGTCAATCAGCGGCAGCTCTTTCTGCTTACCAGGTGCGCACATCTCCGGTGTTGATAAACAAATAATCCCTCTATAGGAGAATCAATTACTCATTCAGTTACTGTGTATTGATATTACACTTCAGCCCTAGAAGGGCCGGTGTTTTTTGCCCAAAACTCTCTATTTACTAATTGTTCCTTCACATTTTATGATATTTCAATACTAAAGCATAGCATGTGTTTCTGTTTTTATTCAGGGTGCGGTGTTCCCGCCATTCCTCCGGTCATCACCGGATACTCCCGTATTGTGAATGGAGAGGAGGCCGTGCCCCACTCCTGGCCCTGGCAGGTGTCTCTGCAGGTCAGAGGACATGAATACAAGCTCTGTACTTACTCTTGTCTCTTTTTCTCCCTCCTCATCTCATCTCTCACTCTGATTCCTTCTCTCCATTATCCATCTCTCTCTTCCTTTCTTTAGCTTCTTCTCTTTCTCTTTTTGCTGGACGCTTTTGTAAATTGTGTAAATGTGCATGATAAACAGCATGTGTGAAAGATGTAATGGCAAATGTTTTAACAAACACATATTCTCTCTTCAGGACTACACTGGTTTCCACTTCTGTGGTGGTTCCCTCGTCAACGAGAACTGGGTCGTGACTGCTGCTCACTGCAACGTCAAGTCAGTTCAGAGACAATTACACCTCATTCATTTGCAGTTAATGCTCCATTTATCAATCCAGGTGTTAAGCTGCAAGAACAAAGTAAAAACTATAAAGCATGTGCGCTCTTTGAGAAGTTTGCCATTAATTTATCAGAGGAAGATGAACAAAAAACAGATGAGCACCTCAATTATATTTTGTATTCTGGTGCATTTAAGGCCAAGACATTCTTTTTTTTTTTTTTTTCATTAAATCCTTTACAAACAAATGTTGGACTAATAAATGTCATGGTGTAACAGCCAGACACTCATGAGAATCCAGTAAGCAGCATCACTCCTTTAATCCAGCCTTCTTTACACACTTTCATGCCTATAGATTGAATCTGTGGTGTTCTAATAGATTGTCCCTGTTTGTTTTTCTGCAGGACTTCTCACAGAGTGGTTCTGGGAGAGCACGACCGCTCCTCTAACTCTGAGCAGATCCAGGTCATGACGGTCGGACAGGTAAACCAAACTTCTTCTGTCATGGAACAGTGACCACCTTTGCCTCTCCTCTAACTCCTCTTCTCTCTTCTGCAGGTCTTCAAACACCCCAAGTACAACGGCTTCACCATCAACAACGACATCCTGCTGATCAAACTGGCCACTCCTGCTCAGCTGAACGCCAGAGTCTCTCCGTTTGTGTGGCTGAGACCTCCGACAACTTCCCGGAGGCATGAAGTGTGTGACCAGCGGCTGGGGACTCACCCGCTACAACGGTAAGAAGATGGGAAATCAGCTGTGACATGACCAAACATACACTTCAAGGGTTTCCTGCTTTTTCCCCAGAAGAGCACTTTTGCAAAAGAAAACTGGAAGTAGCTACGTCATTTAGCGAAAATCAAGTTAATTGTGCACAGTTAGGACACATTTAGGCAGATACAACTACAATAATTTTGAGTAATAAAGTATAAAATATTTGGCAGCTACTTGGAAGATGGTGGAGAGCTAGTAGTAGCTCCAAAGCTTGTTGGAGGCCTCTATTTTACTGAGTTTCAATGCAAAAGTAGTGAGTCAAAGATGTAAAGAAACACTATATGTACCATAGAAGTATTTTATCACTGAAGATTATTCAAGATGGTGTCTTTTGTTTTCCACGACCTGTGGCTATTGGCGCAATATGCCAAAAATTTCCACTGTCAGAACGTGGCCACGAGCCCGATCTCACAGAAGCGTACTATTCCATGACATACAGGTCATGTAAATTGTTGATTAGCCAAGTTCATGGCTGTTAATAATGTGCCACGAGACGCAGTCCAGTTCATTTCTATGGTGGTTGTTATTTATGAATATTAATGAATCCTATCTAATCTTAACATACAATCCCAGACTAAACTTACCCATTTTAGTAACTTGATGCCTAAACTACACTATACATAAGAAAGCATAATTCTATTGAAATATAAATGAAAATGTAAGACACAAGTTCTACTAGAACACAGAATACCTTTCTTCACCATAAAGATCATTTATGGCTATACAAGCCCATACAACAGGGACGGCTTTTATTGCTTCTTTAGTGACGACTCTAAATTACAAAACATGGTTTGTTAAATCTTTTTTTTTTTTTTTTTGCTAAAAATGTACACAACACCTTAAAGGTTTTGGACATTTAAAATATTGATTCATGTTGTAAAGAGAAACATAAACCATGTTAAAGCTAGAGGCCTGTGTCAACCGAGCAATGCAGTTTAAGTCAGTGATGCTTTATGAGGATATGAAGATTTAATTGAATTTTCAATGAATGGAGGGGAGGGTCTTATCCAGTTCCTATTACAGATCCATGGTATGGTATATGAATGCATACATGGGTCTGCTTTGACAGAACTTTAACCCATCAGCTCTTGTTTCTATTACTGTGTTGCAGCCCCCGACACTCCCGCTCTCCTGCAGCAGGCCGCTCTTCCTCTGCTCACCAACGAGAACTGCCGCAACTACTGGGGAAGCAAAATCACCGACCTGATGATCTGCGCCGGAGCTTCTGGAGCCTCCTCCTGCATGGTACAGGCTCACACAAGTCTCACCCCTGTTATGGTTGTTTCTCCTGGATTCAGTTTAGTTTAGTTCTACCATTTACAGAAAAACTGATTAAATAGACTTTTTATCTGTCCCTCTGTGTTGTAGTGCAAGCTTGAGAATCAACATGCAATCAGAAATAGTCTTGCAAGGGAATAGGGCAGCTAATCTTAAATGTAGAGATAAGATTTTGACTGACTTGGTATTGACACATAACAGACTTCCAATTATACATCAACAAATGTTACTGAGTCTTCTTACAGCTAATATTGTAATGCCTTATCCCTGTTGACCTTAGACCAGACAAAGCCAAACTGCGGAACAGATTTTGAGAATAAATTTAAATATATAAATACATTTCAGATTTGATTGACTTACTGTAGCTATGGGGCATGTTTTCACTTCTGTCCTTTAGGAATATCACAATAAATGGATGAAAGATTAAGATTAAATACACACAATTAACAAAAACTTAATCATTTGAATTTGTTACACCAACCTTCCATCTCTGGATTCAGACATGGCTCGTGGAGAAAAATAATTGCTCATCATCATTGCTAAAGTAATCTAAATCTCGCTTAAATCAGTAGCTGCAAGTTGATTAAATACAATAATTACAAATGGGTTCAGATTAGATTTAAGTGAAGTCTGTTGAGCCATGTTTGTCAGTAAAACCAATCTTTACCTGAAAGCAGGTACATTTGCAGCACACTTTGACGTCTGCCTTGTGTCTGTGTTTCAGGGTGACTCTGGCGGTCCTTGGTCTGTCAGAAGAACGGAGCCTGGACTCTGGTGGGTATCGTGTCCTGGGGCAGCAGCACTTGCCCACCAGCATGCCCGGAGTGTACGCCCGCGTCACCGAGCTGCGCGCCTGGATGGACCAGACCATGACCGGATACTAAGCCTGCACCTTAAGCCTTTAACATCAATAAAAGTACTATAACATAAGAAAAACTGTTTTGTGTTCTTTGTCAATACACTTAGTTATGGTGCCACTTATAATGGTAATATTAGCAGTACTTGTTTAGCTATAGCTGTACTTGTACTGGTACTTTTGTGGTAATATTAGTGGTACTTGCTATGGTTTTAAAATGTACCAAAAGTCATTACCAAAAGAAAAGTGTATTTAGTAATAATAATAGTGAATGCTACAGCACCTGTACAGTGTTTTATGGTGGTATTTATTGGTACTTTGTGGTAATATCAGTGGTACTTGTATAGTACATAGTGATGGTTGTTAATGGTATGCTAGTATAATTATAGTAAGATAAAAAAAGATAAGATAAGATAAATTTATTGTCACTAGGGAAATTGTCTTGGCAGTAGTGCTATGCAATAAACAAAAAAAAAAAATACAATAAAGCAAATAATGTTCACAGCCAGTACAATTATAGAAGAATAGACATACAAAAAAAAAAAAAAAAAATAGCCAGTAAAGTGGAGTGGTAGTAAAGTAAAGTGGGCAGAGGATCCACAGCAAAGGCCTTGAAAGAAGCAAAGGATCACATATCACTGGAGTACTAGTATAAGCTAAAATAGCAACGACTTTTACATGTTATTTAAAAAAGATTAATGATAGGACTATTAGAACTGTTGTTTTATCGTGGTGTACTTAGATAGACTGTAATATTACTAGTACTTATAGTACAATGTATCATACTGGTAAAGAAGTGGTTACTAAAGAGATAGTTACTATGTTTAGTTTTATTATAATGGATTGTCACAAGTACTTGCAGTAAAAAAAACTTGAAAAAAAAAAAATATATAACATATTTAGATTTTATGGTGGTACTTACTGATTGGGATCTGTGGTGGTATCTTCAGTGGTACTTAATGGGAATTATAGTGTATTTGTAATGGTATTAAAATGGTACAAAAAGTGATAACTAAAGACATAATTACCGGTATGTTTTGTATTATTTATTGTGATAGTTACTAGTACTTACAGTGAAAAGCTACTATAATACATGAGAAACTACTTCGTGTTTCATGGTGGTACTAAAATGGTAATACTTCTAATAGTACTTAAAGTGACACAAAAAAAGAGATTACTGATTGGGATGTGTTGTGGTATTTCAGTGGTACTTAAAGGTAATTACAGTGGCACTTGCAATGGTACTTAAAATGGTACAAAAAGTGATTACCAAAGAAAAAGTTACCAGTATAATTAGTATGAATTATAGTGATTGCCTGCATGTACTTATAAACACTGCTACAACATGTTTTGTTTTACGGTGGTACTTAGGATTGGTATTATCAGTTTTTTATGGTGGTACTTATCGGTACTTCTTGTGGTAATATCTGTGGTACTTAATACTTTCCGGAGTAATAAATGATACATGATAATTCTTGTGTTGATATCAGTGATTCTGAAAGGTTTCTATTGTGGTACTTTAATGCTACTTAGAGCGGTACAAAAAGTGATAACTAAAGAGATAGTTACCGGTATGTTTATTTTTAATTATAGCGATAGTTGCTACTTTTAGTGATTGTTAATGGTACTTTTGGTAATACTTTGTAGTTACAATTAATGTATTTATACTGGTACATTTATGATACTGCCAAACATTTATCGTTTATTTAAAACATTTTCTTTAACAAATACAGTACAAAAACTAAATATATTTACTCAATAGAGAAACATCGCGGTGTTTAACATTGTTTAGCAGCCAGTGGTATAAATGTTGTATAATAGTAATAAACTCTTAAAAGACCAAACTGGGAAAAAAGCACCATTAATAAATCTTCATATTCATTAAAATGTACCTAACCTGACATACAATTTAAACACTTGAAAAATAGACAAAGAAATAACATTTCCAGAACATAGTTAACAGAGCACTATCATCTTCGAGGGAATACATAATAAAGCACAAAAAAGCATTCTCAACCAACTTTATTCACTAAATTCAAACCAACTCTCAGCACAGTTAAAGCTACAGTCCAGCAGCCCTTTTCAGCCCGTCACAGAAGCCCTTTTGCCTCAGAGTCCAGAGTCTCAGGGGCTGCTGCGAGGCGAACAGGCGTGACCCACTCGTCGACAGTAGCAGAAGGCATTGAAGAAGCGGCAGTAGCACTGGTCACACGGGTCGCAGCACGGCAGTTTGGGAACCGCCAGACACGACTGCTGGTGGAGAATACAGCGTCTGGGACCTCGCATGGAGCGTCCCGAGAGCTGCAGAGAAGTGCCCTGGTCCTGCAGAGAGAGAGAGAGATGGATTCATGACTTGAAATAAAATTAATTTAGGGCTGGAAGTTGACTTGAGAGCAGTGGAACCAACATTGCAGGAGCAGATCTTAAGCTCAGTTTGGTGAGCACTTAAGCTGAACGATTATTTGAGGGCATCCTTGCTGTGTGACGGCTGTCTAGTCTGCCACCCTTCTGCCTTATCCGGTCTGGTTGAAGTTATTTCCACAAAAATAATCCAGCACAGAGCACTGGACTACACAGAGTGCCGTGTGAGAGCCTTTCTTACTTTTAAAGAAACATAAGCTTGTGGTGACTGTACCTTGACTGGATGCACTGAGTCTGGGGATTACATTTGTCACGATTGGTCATGACCAACAAGCAGCAACTGAGCAAACAAATACCCGCTTTCTGTGGAGCGAGTGAACCCCTATGTGGCAGACATTTTCATTGCCTTTCATTCAAAACATTGTACAAATACATTTTGCTCAATAGCAGAGATGTTTGTACCAGACTCTTGACAGCTATTTTCCATCTGCAGTTTTTGGTGAAAGGTTATTCCATTTTTTGACAGCCCTAAATGAGAACGCAGACTGTGCAAATGCACTTTTACATTTAAGGATCATACATTGGCGTCTGCCAGTTCCTCTCATTACTCTAGTGTATCTGCAGTGAATTGGAACAAATCTTGGAGTGGAGGTAGGGCCAGGTTATAAAACATGTAAAAAGTTATCAAAGTCAAGCATTTTCTATTGTTTTAGTAGTTTGCAATGATGATGTTGATGATTTTTTTGCTTGTAAATAGATTTCAGTGGCATTAGATTGGTTTTGTTAGTAAGCAGCTGCTAATGCAATTGGAGAAGTCTTTGGTTGCCAGTGAGTTGACAGTGAATTTCTTATGTTTTAAAACGTTACATTTAAGATTTATCCTGCTTGTGACAGTTTTATTTAAGTCAAGAAAGATGTCAAGAACATTAAATCTCCTGTGTTGGCCTGAAATAGAGTGAATGTATTGTAACCCACCTCATCGTAGAGCCGGTGTCCAGGAGGAAGTGGTCTTCTATGGGCTCTTCAGGGAGGTCCATGGAGATAGAGGCTGGAGCTCGCTCTGATAAAGCAAAGAGAGTTATTCAGCGGGTTTATGAAAATGAATTATTGACTCCAGCATCATCAAGAAGATCCACCAACATCTTTACTGCTTAAGTGATGCTAACCGCCTAAATACACAGATTAGTAGGTGGATTTTGCATTCAGCTTGATTTTGTGAGACTCAGAGCCTCATCACAGAGTAGAATAAGACCTGCTGATATACCAGTGCGCTGCTGCAGCTTGGAGCAGATCACTGGATATGATTTCTCTCTCATCAGTCACATTTATAGGGAGCGCTTGAGGAGACAGACCTCCAGGATCATGGACGCCCTTCACATTTCTCACACCAGCTGTTTGTTCCTTTTCCGTCTGTGAGAAGGGAAGTATTAAAGTTTTCCTGAGGCTGCTGGACTTATGAAGAATAATGACACTCAGGCTGCCATCCTCACACTGGCCCTGCTGTAAACTCTTGTGGGTTAATGCATTTTTTAGAAACCTTTTTTTGTTGTTGTTGCTCTTAGCATTTAGCATGGATCTTATTCTGTTTCTAACTCGTTACCATTCAGGCCTTATTTTCCCAAAATGCAGTTTGACTAAATTGTCTGAAATTCAAAATGATTCTGGTTTTGAACCCACAAATAATAGTCTAGACCAGTGTTTCTCGCTAACTGTGTTTGAAAAGTTGCTTTATTAGCAGACAAATCTATTCTTTGTTTATTCCTCTCTGGGGTTAGCACCTTTAGAACCACATAATCTATGGTCTACTATTGTTTAAGCCTCATTTGAACCTTTTTGCAGTATTATTTAGGCCCAGTACAGTCTGCGTTTTGATCTCTACGTCAGTGGTCACCAACCTTTTTCAGCTCGCGAGCTACTTTTAGTCTGAGCACAGCTCAAAGATCTACCTACAGATTTACATAATTTTTTTAATTACAGGTAGTGATGTTGAAAGTTTAGATTTTCAGACTATAGTCTATTGAAACACTGTTGGCCTATAGACTTTCTTTAGTCTTTCTTAGTCTTTCTTTAGGCATTATAGTAATAATATTCATCAAAATGTAAACTTGCAACAATGTAACACAGTAGGCTAAATTTAAAATAAATTATTGTGGCAACAAAAAAATAAAGTTCTGACAGAGTTGAAGCTGTCATCACCTCCTTCAAACTACTGTGTGATTGGTGATTACCATGGTAACAGTGAGAGGAGGGGCTTGAGAAAGTCAACTTTCCTTTGACACGCATAAACAACAAACAAACTTCTCTATTGGACAACACAGTGTGGCAGTGGCACTAGCCTACTTGTCTCCTCCACCTGCTCCTCTCTCTCTTTCTCTCCTTCTGCTACTCTTTCTCTTTTGAGCGCGCGTGTTCAGTAGTCGTGCTGTCGGCTGCGTTGTTCGGCCACTGTGCTCCAGCGAGCCGAACAGGAGAAATCCAGCCTCGTGTAGTTCGAGCGCGTACCTCGCGTGTGTATTTCGAGTGTGTACATTGTGTGTGTAGCTTGTGGTTAAGTTCATATAAATAAACAGGGTTCTTTGGGATCTACTTTCACTGGCCTCGGAGATCTACCAGTAGATCGCGATCGATAGGTTGGTGACCCTGCTCTACGTACTGAGAGAGTCAAATATTATATTAGATAGTATATGTGGAAAGGTGGAACTGGGGCTCTGTACCTTTAGCCTCTTATTCTGATTGACTCTAGTCATAAGTGAGAACAAGTTCTCAAAAGAAGAACAGAATCTAATTTCCGCCCAAACATGCAGAGCAGTAAAGCCAACACAGTCTCGCTGATGCACATGTATACCATAACCTGTTAATATTGTATCATGAGCATGTTTCTAGCCCTTTTTGCGAGTCTATTATATGACGTTCCTACTTTATGCTGTGAAAAGCATCAAATAGAGACACTATTTTCTTAGCATCTTATACACAAGTGTTTTGGTTGAGGCCACGCAGGGACATTTACTTGGGTTTAATGGTTAAGTTTAGGTCTGTTACAAAAATTTGTAAGTTTAGGTCTGGGGCTTGGAGTTGGTTAAGATTAAGATTTTGTTCCTAAATATTAAATAGTTAATAATAATAACGTATTTACATGCATTTAAATTTGCATACATACCATTGGATCCAGAGCCCACACTTCAGCAAATTGCAAAGAGTGGGTCTGGTCACCACGTCCCTCACCTGCGTTTCAGATCACTTCCACAACAAACTGACTATCAGATTAGTATTTTGTTTTGTTTTTTGCTTATTGATTCTGCATAAATCAGCCATGTTTATGTTCCACCTAATATTTTCTCGATTGTTTTGTTTTTTTTTGGTTACAAGCAGTCATATTGGTTTGTATACAGGCGTCCCTGATTGGCTAGTTAATTTGTCAATCACACCAACTGAAACTCGAAAGAGGGACACGGTGACCAGAAGATGTATTTTTATATATCGTCTGGGTTTCAAGACGATTTTCTTTGGGTTTAAAGTTTAGGTCTGGGGCTTAGAGTTGGTTAAGATTAGGATTTTGTTCCTAAATAATATTAATAATACATTATTATTATAATGCATTGATTTGCATTTCAATTGGCACTGGTTTATAAAAGCATTTCAGTGAGACCGGGGAAGCTAAAGCTGGTGTTTGTATGCCAAATGACACTAGATTGGCATGTTTTGGATTTTGACCATTTCTCTGCAAAAGCTGAAGGTAATTTAACTAAAAATGAGTTTTCGGGACCTGTAATAGAAAATTTTAAAAAGTAAGAAAAAAATTTTTTTTTTTAATGGAAGGTTTAGAGACAAACTGAGTGTGATTAATCTCAGCTGTTAAGGTTATAACTTTCTTTTTCCAGGGGCTTCATATAGTGAGTTTTCATCAGATGGTAAATTAAAAAAATATGGGCAACCTCTTGAGTCAGAATAGTAAAGGAGCATCACTGGGTCTTGGTGAACATATTTCAGTTCTGTCTTGTTGACATCTTTTTCACATGTTGAACGACAACCACATTAACCTTGACTTCTTTACAAAACATCTTGAAAGCTTTTCTTCTGTGAACCACTTCAGCGTGAATGAGAAATGACTTCACCCCTCCCCCTCTAATATTCTCTGTTCTATGTGTATCTGTGAAAACACTGACCCACATCTGCGTCCGAGAGGAAAGGCTGGTGGACCAGGCGGGCTCCTCCTGGGCTCTGGTCCAGCTGCAGGTTCTGGACCAGGGCTGAGCTGATCCGCAGCAGAGACAGAGAGCACAGAAGCAGGCACGACCTCCGCATCCTCAGCTGGGACAGAGAACCAGGAGACCAAAGAACCGACAGATAAAACAGGGCAAAGGGACTGGAGGAGGGGCAGGACCACAGGAAAACCGGCTCTGGCTGCAGGAGATGGAGCGCAGAATGTCCTGTAATTAAACATAGATGAATATTAGGTTAAAAATAATGATAAGATGGAAGATATAAGGTATACATTTAGAGCCTCCTATAACAATCCAGGTGCTAATTTACTGGTGCCATAGTGCCTCCGCTTTATTTAATTTCTCTCCAATTACTAGGTCATCACACAGCAAGTACAATGGGCCAATCAATGAACAGACAAGAAGTGATGTGTTGTTCTGAGATCACAGAGTCTCGAGACCAAGACAAGACCATAACCACAGAGAGTCAAGATCAAGATTAGACCGAGCTTTTCATAGGTCGGAAACTGAAACGAGACCAAATCAAGACCATCTTTGTAATTTTATACAGTTATCAGAGTCTACATAATCCATTTGTGCACTACATACAGTTCTTATTGCAAACTGAAACAAGTCACTGTGCTGGGCTGTTTGACCTTTATTTAACCAGGAAAGTCCCACTGAGATTCAGAATCTCTTATGCAGAGGAGTCAAGACAAGACCAAGACCAAGACCTTAAGAAAGCAGACTTAAAACCAGTTTCAAGATCAAGACAGGTACTTTACACTAGCAGACGGCAGGGGCGTAGCATCAAATTCTGGGCCCTGGGTACAAACATTGTTGATGGGCCCCTAATACACAATTGTATGTATTAAATATTTAGGCAGACTAATTTGGGTTTTATTTCCTTCTAGAATATGTATTTAGTTTCTACACTCCACACAATTAATGCTATTGGGTTTTTTGCAGGCTTCAGCAGATCAGATTGAAGATATTTTATTGTTATTGCCATAACCTACAAATCAAGACATGTATGTGTTTTTCGTGTCTATGCTATTGAGTTGGAATCACGACATATACTTGCATAAAGATGAGAATAAAATGGAATGGAATTTTTTTTTTTTTTTTTCTTTGCTAGATATAAGATTTTGTAAAACTGGTGTTGACAGCTGAGATCTGAATGACTCTAGATTTGGGATATTTGGGGTTTTGACAATTCCTCTGCAAAACCTGAAGGTAATTAGGGTAAAAATAGAATAAAAAATTACAGAGCCAATACATTTGTTATGTCATGTGGTTCTTTTATGGACCTTGAGTCTGGAATAAATAAATAAATAAAAAAAATAAAATTTATTTATTTTTTTGATTCATCTATTTTTGTCCGATTCACAGTGGGACGTCCTTTTCGAAGGGACACCATGGCACATAAAAACATCAACAACACTGGTCTGTAAAGCTTTGTGACAGATTATCACAATCTTAAAATTGTGACTTAGGTTAGTTTGGATAGTATTTGAGTAAATATATGTCATAGTTGCACAGCTGTTGCAAATGAATTGACAAATAAAAGTTGAAATTTATCTGAAGTAGTTTAAGCTCTAAAACAAATCTCCCCACGTGTCGTCAAAAAACACTGAAATGCAAAAACAATTTACACACACTGACAGTTTCCGAGAGTTCAAACAGTTATTTAACACAACTGAAGTGTTACAAGATATTATCATTTGTCAAATTGTAACATCTGTGTCATTTAAGTGGATTTTTGTCCATTTTTACTATATTTACTGAACAAAAGACACTTACAAACCTCATCAAAACAGACAAACTGAATGAAAACAAGGAAAATGTTTAATGAATTCTTAAATACAACCATGTTCACTATGTTTTACTGAAAGTGTAATTCTGTCTTACGCACTTCAGATAAATACACTACAAATACATCTATTTCATCTTGATACGACACATAGACAGATAAAAGTCTCTCACCTGTTGAGCTGGTCCAGTGATGCTGCTGGAGCTCGTCACATTAGGTCCATTTAAAGAGCTCGGAGGGGGCGGGGTCTTCGTGGGGGCGGGGCTTCCTGGTCACTGTGGAGGGCCGGGTCGTCGCCTGTCAATCATCTCGCCATCGTCTATTCAGAGAAACGCTGATGAGGAGCAGAAGTGACTCTAAGAATAATTAATTGTGTTTGTGTTGCATGTTTTGTGTGAATGTCCCTGAAGTGTCTCTGGTGTTTTTGTTGTTTTCTTTTGCAGGAGTCGTTTTGAAGACCAACCTAAACATAAAACATCTAGTTTTAATGATAATGGTCACTTTTGTTGCTTTCGTTTTTATGTTATTCTTTTGAAATACAATCAAGATTTGTAGAGCTAATTTTGACCCAGTTTTGTGTGATAATCCTTGTGGTAAATATTTACAGGAGTAAAGTTGCAATTGATGAAAACATTTTCAAATGGGAAGTATTTTGAGTTCTAAAACTGAATCCTTGCAGATGTGTCATCAAAAAGAATTTCCACACAATTGATATTGTTTCAAGAAAGTAAGTGTTACAAGATATTATTTGTCAAATTGTACCATTCAGGGCCGGCCCTGGGCATAAGCAAACTAGGCAATTGCTTGAGCGCAATTGCATGCGCTACATACTGAGGAAATCAGACTAGGCTAGAAACCAGACTCTATCTGGTTTCCCTCAAACCAGTCGGACCAGTTTTGCTCCTGTTTCCATAGACGAGAGTAAACCGATTACTCTGGAGAGACTGGTCATGCTGTGTCAGATTCACTACTGCATGATTCAGACTGTGTTATGGTGATTTACTAAACATTGCTTACTATAATAACTGTTTGTATTTTGTCTGTAAAATACACACTGATCTTCTGGGACAAGTGGGACGGTTTTAAACATATAAGACTGTGGTAAGCATGTTGGACTGTGTTAAGCTTGTGCTTACATATGCGGCTGTGTGTCCCACTTTGTACAGGGCGCTTTTTTGGTGTGAAAATGTAAACTATATTGCTGGAATGTGCCATGGGCAGGAGTTGTGAGCTGCTCAGTTGCATTTGTCCAGCTGCAGACTGATTGTCTGTTTACATGAGGTCTGAAATCAGACTACAATCGGTCGGGACCACATGCGCCAACTGGTTTTTCCGAAAACCGGTTTACAGGTCCTCAATAGGTCTGCCCGGGTTTACATGCGCTTTGGAAAACTGGTTCAAATCAGACTAGGCTAGTTATCTGGTTTTCCTGGTCTCCATGTAAACGCCCTAAATTATGGCTTCTTTTAAATGGCCCAGAATGGCCCTCCATTAAGCCTGGGTCTTAAAATGCAACCCTTGAAAAAAAAAAAAATTTGGTCAGCCTAAGGATAAAAAGATGTCCTACTTCCACGGACAACTGTACTGAACATAAACAAGAAGTTGCCGCTTCTTTATTTACAAAAAAATGGAAAATCTGGGAGAATTTGTCAGAGAATTTGTCACTTGTCAGTAATGCTGCGTTCATGCACTTTGCTCTCCACCTGATCGTGTCCTGGCAAATAAATGTGGTTCATTATTTTTTTTTACTCATGATTTAAAAAAAAAAAGCACAATAAAAATAAACAATAGAACACACTGCCCACTCACTGGTTACAGAAAAACAAGTTCCCATTATAAACTCTCATAAGGATTTGGAAAGAATACAGTATTAAAAGATTGAAAATGTCCTTGGGAAATAAACAACAACGTTATTAAGACATTTGCAGAATTGTAGAAAGTTATAGATGTGCTTTTTAGCCTGAAGACAATCGTGTTATGAATATGAGTTAGTACAGCTGAACAGCCACAGCTTATTTGAGTTTATCATGTTTTTACTGTACTTTCTGAACCAGGGCGATCTCTTACTGCTGATCCCCAGTCCATACCTATTTATTTTGTTTAGAAATTCTAAAGCCGAATCCTTTTTTGAACACTTCGCATTAGGCTAAGATGTTATGTCCTTGTAAGAGCAGAGTCTATGTTTGAGAAATGCAAATCAGAAAACGTGAGTGCTTCTTCACACTATGGACAATTGGTGACTGTCCTTGGACTTTCATATTCTGTGTCAGTCTTTTCATTCTCCACTGTGTCACAATACAACTGCTGCTAAAGACATGCAAACCAGAGAAAAACATACGTACGTCAGACACAAACCTCACGTCAGCCCATGTTACTATTGTGAACACAAAATACTGTTCTCGAAAGCAAAACTCAAAGACAAAACATTGATATCAATTTATTCACAAATTTGTCAAGTCTCTTCTGTCTTATTGACCACTTCTCCTTTACCAAAATAATCCATCACATTCACAGTTAAGTGTGGAAAACCAAGATATTGATTAGACAACACAAATGTAATGTTCAGATTGTGTACCTGAGTCTGGTCACAATAAAAGGACCAGGGCTGCACAATTCGAGAAAAATATGTAGCTGTTTTCTGACCAGTATTACTATTGCGATTTGATTTGGGAACATAATTCAGTTCTTTGGAGTTCACATTTTACACAACTTAATAAATAAATGTTCAAATTAGTAATGGAAGCTATTCACAGGTTTTCTCAATGGCTTTGACACACTTGTCCATTCTAAAAGTCAATTTGCAAAACAGCTTATACAGAAACTGAGCTTCAGTTTCTCAGTAACATTTTCCCTCAAAGCAGGTTTTACCACCAAGATGTCAAGTGTTTTCATGTGTTTTCTCATTGATTTGATTTTACAGCTCAGAAGCTTTAGTCCTGATTCAGGACAAAGTACCAAGGAACAATTCAATCTTATTAGGATTCAAACTTCACACAAATTATTTTGTAATGGAGTTATGTCATATTTGTTAATAAATAAAATAAATAAATGCATGTAGGCCTACTTTCTATTTTGTCAAAAATATTTACAGTTTGACCATAGGTGAGTCACCTATGGTCATGAGCTTTGGGTAAAGACCGAAAGGACAAGATCGCGAATACAAGCGGTCGAAATGAGTTTCCTCCACAGGGTGGCTAGGCGCTCCCTTAAAGACAAGGTGAGCAGCTCAGTAACACGGGAGGAACTCGGAGTAGAGTCGCTGCTCCTTCACATCGAGGGAGCCAGCTGAGGTGGCTGGGGCAACTGTTTCGGATGCCGCCGGGACGCCTCCCCAGAGAGGTGTTTAGGGCAAGTCCCACTGGGAGGAGGCCTCTCGAGGAAGACCCAAAACACACAGGAGGGACCATGTCTCTCGACTGTCCTGGGAACGCCTTGGGATTCCCCCGGACGAGCTGAAGGAAGTGTGTGGGATAAGGAAGTCTGGGCCTCCCCACTCAGACTGCTGCCTCCGCGACCCGACTCCGGATTAACAGAAGAAAATGGATGGATGGATTTCAGTTTGGCAAATGTTCTGACGACCCCAGCCTTTGCTTAGATAAATGTTGGAAATGGAATCAAGTGATCAAACTAAAGTGTGTCAAAGCGATTGAGAAAAACTGTAAATTAACCTGTTTTTCCAGACAATCACATAATTTCCGTACAGCAAAAGACACTCTCAAATGAAAAGAAATGAAAGAAAGTTTTCCCACACAGCACAATGACACAGATGTTTTAATATTTGCATTCAAGACAGGGCTTGTTCCACTTTAACATATAAAAACAATAATGAAGCAGATCCGTCGTTAATGTTCCATTTAAACTTTACATTTTTGTCAAAATAAGGCGACGGGCGGCAGCTGGCTTCCATTCATTTGTAAAACATTTATGTCAAGTTTGATTTATGTACACAAAATGTTTCTCGCTGTTCAAGTTTACCTCCCATATGACAGATGATCACATTTTTCTCATTTTGGTTACAGCAGTTAAGGTACACATTATGAAGAAACTGACAAATAAAAGAAGATTACAGGAAGGAATTTGAGTTTTAAAACAAATCTCTCCACATGTCGTCAAAAAGCACCAAAAACCCAAAGTTACACAGTGTGACTTTAGGATTTAGTCTCCCTGATGACATGTTTTAGTCCTATTTGTATCAGATTAAGCCAGAATGTGCTTACGCTGGAGGCTGAAATACATTTAATGACTCTGATTGGAGAACATCATGAAGCTGCGTCGTTGAACTGCACTTAACTCAATCTAAAGCTCAACGAACAAAACAAGCCTAAAGACGTCATTTCAAACATTTACTGTAATCACTGAAGTAGGACAGTGTAAGGAAATGTTATTAGTCACATATGGGAAAAAACAAGCTGGATTAGATAGAACTCAAATGACAACAGTGATCTAAACATAGTAACAACATAAACAAATGTAAAATATGAAATACTTGCAGATCTTGGGTTTGGTTTGGACAGCTGGAGGATCACACTATGTTCGTCTGATCTAGTCTTCACGCGGAGGACAGCTCACGTTCAGTCCAATAAGGAGGGTTAGGGTTAACGCTCCTTAAATGCAGAGATCAAATGAAATAGAGGTGAGACATCTTTAAAAAATGGACAGTTGTAAGCCTAAATGTTCTACGGTTGTAAAGAAACTGGGATCTACTTTTACAAACTTAATAGCCACGATTACTCGATTATACAATTAAGCAATTACAGAATAATCTTAAAGAGAAACTAAATGTAGAAATCATCCTTTTTGTCACTGTCAAACTATGTAGAGAGGGTCAAAGTGTAATTATCTACTGTTTCCGGGGCTTTTTTTTTTTTTAATTGTGCAAAAGTTCAAAAAAAACATTTCAAATGCATAAAAAATAAAGGCTGTTTAACTTTTATTGTATGAAGATGAGCCTTCAGTACGCGACATCAATCGAGTCACGCAACAAACGAGCCGCCCAGGTGGATATAACTCTCCTTAACATCGCTGCTATGTCAGGTTGGAAAGCGATTGCACTAATGCATCATCATATTAGCTCAGCGAGATACATTGAGTGAGGTCAAGGTGGCAAGTTCGATTCTCAATTTGTAAATATTCCATTTGAAATTCACACACAATAGCTCATGTGTTATGTAGACTAAAGCAAAGTCTTCACATGTCTGCAAAGTTAATAAGAAAGAATTTTGACCTGCAAGTAAGAAACTTGACCTGTGCACAGCCTCAGAGCTATGAACTTCTCCTCACGTCTGAATCGCTCCCACACAAAACTCACATCACTCACAAGCTCACTGTCCATATTTGGTGTTGTCAATCAATGTCTGTTCACACCCACTGCTCTTAAAAGGCCTCTGGGCATCTCCCACTTTTGCGATTCTGCTTGAGGTTCAGTTGTGGGCGGAAAAAGTCTCTGACTGTGTGTTTAGCCTCACTTTATGAAATTCCATTAATTGCACAGCCTTAGTTTAAACATTTTATTGTTGGATTGACAAATATCATCTGAATATCGCAATCAAAATATGGGAAAAAATTATGAAAATATCAATTTTGTCCAGCCTTAACTTGGAAACAGTTGTACAGTCTCAAACATGGAAAACATATCGCTTATGATGAAACAACCTCATCAATAAAATGACCATGAACATACTGATATACGTAAATGTGGTTTCAACAAAAGCATTAATAAAGGTAGAAAGGTTCATAGATGGTCCTGATTTGATCTTGATGGAGCGTGGTCACAGAGGTCTTTGAGGTCTTGACTAATACACTGTCTTAGTCCTCACACTAACTACAAACACACACATAATACTGTATAATGCACATAAGCCACGGCACATCCTGTTGTTTATGTTTTGCGGTTCAAGGGAAATGCGGATAATTGCTGAGGCGAGTTCCTTTAATATAAGCTGAGTATTTTAGGAAATGTTGTGTCCATCGACGGCCGCTCAGTAAAAACCTGTAGGTGGAGTAATTGATTCTGAAGCCAGTGGGTCATTGACGGACAATTAGGCCTGATTTCCTCTTCATTACTGGGCGTTTAGAAACATTAGTGGTTAAATGGACCAAAGGCACACGTTGGTCTGGGTTGTACGGCTTTATTTAGACTGAATGGAAGATCTAGGCCAGGGTTTCTCAAACTGTGGTCATGGATTGTCGGCAATAGCCAACAAAAAGTGAAGCTTTTCGACAATATTGGACAATAATCAGTTTGATGTAAATCAAATTTGTTACTTATTCAAATTTGTTACTTATTTTCAGACAATTGTGAAATATTTGTGAAATAAAAGTGCAGCAATCTCCCATTATAATCCGGTTTATTAGGTCTAGTTATGTGTTAGTTTCTTATGAACAGCTCTCAGTTGTATTTATATCTTAACAGTTTCGGCTGCACGTCACAGTAACACCAGTGACAACGTGTTCTCATGGAATTCGTATAAATAGCACGCCATGACAACTTGCGTGTCATGATGACGCCCTCTGCCTGTTTTGGCGTGCAATTACACGCAAATTTTTTCTGGCGTGGTATAAACATGCGATGTGGTTGAGGACAAACAGGAATTTTGGGAGGTTAACGGCTAAGTTTAGGTCTGAAGTGACAAAAATGGGTAAGTTCAGCCTTGAAATTTAGATTCAAGGCTGGAGTTGGTTAAGTTTAGGATTAGGATTGTGTTAGTCTTCATGAAAAATAACAAGTTTTTACCTTCACCATAGAAATGAACTAGGACAGAAACGCGTGAAATACACACACTAAAATAGAAATTGCGTTCATGTGACCCGCTGTTTGCAATTGCTAGTATTGACACGCTTATCCATGAGAACAGGCTGCTTCTGAAAAAAGCTATGGAGCCGAAACTGTCAAGTATGAATGGATACAACAGAGGTCTGTCCTGGAGCAGCTCAGCAGAGACAATTCGCCTAAACACCTGACGCCTAACCCCTTCCGTACACTGGGTGCGAGTTCGGTGCGAGGCGTGACTTGCACGACTCTCGCAAGACTTAGAAAGTATTAAAACCAATGTGCTCTTGTACACAGACCTCGGTGAATGCGAGAGTCTATTTTTGTCGGAGGTCGCAGCGGTCTGGGTGGTGACCAAGTCATATTACGAACATTCTCGCGGTAATCCAGGTCAATCCATGTGGCTTTGGGCAATAACGGACTGCAGGGGACTGCTGCTGGTGTACAAGGCAACTCGCAAAAAACTCGGACACGTCTCGGACCGAACTCGCTTCGCAGTCTGTGTACAGAGGAGTCAACGTCCGACCAACACCAAACTTTCACTAACCTGCATGTTGTCGGTTGGTGGGGAAACCAGAGGGCCCAGAGGAAACCACCCAGACACGGGGAGGAACATGCAAACTCCACACAGAAAGGTTCAGGCGCATTTACCCGAGGGCCGCACGATTTGGAAAAAATATAAAATTGTGATTTTTCGGACCAGTATTGAAATTCAATTTGTGGTTTTAATTTTTAGTGTATAATTCTGTTCTGAGTTCACATTTTAAGTGTCTGTGAAATTGGCACAATAAAATATGTCAGTGAACAGACAGTCTTTGCAATTTGGTAATAAGGTTCTTTGACATTTAGATTCAATTGTGATTAATCATGCAGCCCTACTATTCCCACAACATTCTTTTAGGATTGGGAAAAAAACAAGATGCCTCACAATAATCTTGCACAATCATGATTGTCTCAGTGTAATGAATAAAATGTCTTGCCAAAAGAAACTAAAACAATTTACTTTAAAGACTTGAACCAGCAACTCTTTGTGAGCTGATTTTGTCTCTGACTTTCCAATAAAATCACACGAGTCAAAACATTCCATAATGCTGGGCGATATTGAAAAAAAATAATATCTGGATAATTTGATGGCATATCTCAATAACAACATGTGGACAATATTCTCTCTGTACAACATGAATTTGTTAAAATTTGTCTCCAAATAAATGTATTAGTGCTGTCAATCGATTAAAAATTAGAGAGATTAATTAATTACGATCTGTAATTAATTAAAAGTGTTTATGTTTTGTTTTCATCCAATTTAATTCATTACATTATTGTTGCAGATGGAAATATTAATACATTGCACAAAATGAAGACTTTTGTTTATCTTTATTTTTTCGTGTAATAAGACAGTTGTAATAAGCTAGGTGCTCATTTACCTCGTCTTTTGTTGTTAAGTTGTCAAGTTGAACAGCCCTTATGTCACTTTGTAACTCACATATGGAAACAATGAAGTTAAAGATTTCAAAATAGATTAATGTGATTATAAAAATAACTCGATTAATGTGGTTAAAAGGACTGTACCTGATTTTTGCATTCGTAAAATGTAAACAAACAGAAATAATTAATTTAAAACTTCCTACTTCAGGCTACATGATTTCCTCACGTAGCTAATGCATTCTGAGCCTCAGAATTGTTCATCATGATGTGTTTTAATGTTTTTTACACAGTTGTTATCGGCGAGGTGAGTCACTATGCTAACAACAGTTAGCCACAATGCTAAAAACAAAAACAGAAAAAGTTGGCGACAAACGGTATTTTATTAGACATAGACAGGACATGATGGAATCATTTCCACCTGAATAGAGGTTATGCAGGTGACATCACAGCATTCTAAATGTTCATGCTGAGTGGCATCAATGCATGAGAGTCAATGGAGAGAAAGAACATTTTCTCTTGTAAGAGTTCAATAAACAGCTAAAACAGGAAAAATAAACTACAGTTTGATAACAAATTCAACAAGTCTACTGAGCACTGGGTTTGTAACTGACATGTAAAAAAAGAAAATCAAGTCAAAAGTTGTAGCAAAGAAGATAAACTTTAGCTTCTCACGTTTATCAGACATTAAAATCACACACGGTTGAACTTATTACCTTTTTCTTCTTAAAAAATAAATTTTTGAGTCTGTTTGTTGCAGTTAAAATGTCCTAAATCATCAACTGTTTTTAGCAGACAAGCTTGTAGCTAACAAGCGGTTGCCACGACAACAAAGAAATACATTGAAGAAATGCCACTCATTCTAAATGTTGCTAGGCAAAATGATGTCAGTGCATAACCTCTATAGATACATTAACAAGATATCAGTGCTAGGGGGAAACTGTTTTTAAACTATCTTGTTGCAAAAAAAAAAATCAGGTATAGTCCCTTTAATTAATCTCAATTAATACACTAATTTGACACCTCTAAAATTTATACTGAGTTGACAGACAAATGTGAAAAACTATAAAATAATCTCCATACATTATAAAATAATGTTAAATTAGTGAAATAATGCTTAAAATAAGTAGTTAGTATATTGTTCAGTAAACTGTCTTAAAATGAGACTGCCAATGGAATAAACATGTTCTAATTTAAATTTGAGAAGAAAAAGCCACTTCACTTGGAATTAGAACAAAATATGAAGTTTTATAGACACATTTTTTGTAAGCCAGTAAAAATAACTTCAAACTTAGATAAATGACACTTGTATAAGCACTTATTCACTTACTTAGCCTAACATAATATTTAAAAAGGACATTTTCCAGTGTAGTGCAGCAATCTCTCCTTATTTTCCTGTTTTAAGTACCTACTTATTATGCTAAATATATATACACTTGCTTTGTCTATTTGAAAGTTTAATTACCTTTTTTGTAAGATTTATTTTAGTTACACGATATACTTGATATTCAATTTTTACATTTCCTGAAACAAAAAATTCGATATATTGCCCACCTCTATCTAAGACTAATAATTATCCTATAGAGACTCCTTGTGGCTGGAGTTAGAATGTTTTTTTTTATTTATTCTCTAGTGTAGTTTCACTTAAAACGTCTAAATCACTGAAAACTGAATATTTAATTAATTTCCATTGTCAGAATTTAATAAAACCCCATTAATTACGTTTTGTGTTATCTTCTCATCACATTTTGCAGTTACAAAGTGATGCCAGTAAAGTCTGAATGAGTAATGTTCTTCATAACCGGTCCAGTCTGATTTTAGTTTTTGGAATTAACTACTGAAAGATTGTGCCAATTTGAAAATGACAAAAAAATGTGTTATTGTTAAAGCAGAACTAATCAAATTCAGCGCTAGAGCTCCCCCTACAGCTCTCTTGTGTAAATGCACTATCAAATCAAAACTAAAACATGATTTTTTTTCCTCTTATATATTTATTGTCATTCATTAATTTATTTATTTTTCAGCACGCCAAAGATAGCAAAAGAGCTAAATTTGTTAAGACAGGGCTATTTAATTATATTTTCCAGTGGAGCAGATTTTTTGGCATCCAGTATCCACAAGCAGCAAGAAATCAAGAAACTTGTGAAACATTGTGAAACAAGAAAACCTTTTTCACTGCCACAAATCCAAAGCAATGTCACATACATCAGATAAAAAGTGGACTAAGACAAAAGAAAACCCCATTGTCAATCCAAAAAACCCCCCAAAAACAACAACAACAACAACAACAACAACAACAACAAAAACAGGCTTGAACTATTGACCATATTTTGTCCCGCCTACTTTTCTAGGATGTGCACTTCCTGTTTAGCTGCATTTAGCCTGTAGATTTCAGTCAATGGGTTTATTTTAACTGTCATTATATTTAATTAAAATTGCCCCACAAGACAGACAAACAAACATGTTAGCTACCTTAACAGAGCTAAACAGGAAGTGCATTTCCAAGCCAAGTGGGCGGGACAAAATAGGGTCAATAGAGCTCCAAACCAAGACTAAACCTAGTTCATAATTAGATTACAACAGACAACAATCTTACACTGAACAAGACTGGACCATGAAATCTGAACTGAGACTAAAGCAGAACTGTAATGCTGTAACAAAGTCTGGTTAAAATCAAATAAACAGCAAATTCAAGCAACAAGTGAGCTTAAAATATACATAATAATTTTTTTTGTTTTTTTTTGCATTTTACATTGTTGTACATTGTTGTTGGCGGTAACCAAAATCGACTAGTCCCTGGAAAAGAAATTTGTGACTGTACCGGTCCTTAAAGAAAAAAGGTTAGGGACTGCTACATTATGACATAAACATATGTATCCACAATCAGAATGTTTTAAAGAATGATTTTATCTTTCTATTTCTATTGAATTGTGCAGTTTTATTTTTCACTACCAGAAAGTTACACGGTGCTGCTTTAAAATAATAAGAGAGATTATTAACAATAAAACAAAATTAGAATCTAAAACAGTGGGGCTTTAACTGGGGCCGGGGACCAAACTAAGCCCTCCAGGATTAAGATTACAGTAATGTCCCTGTAGGAAAATGTGAAATCATGTTCACAAGCATTTCGATTCTAATTACTTTCATGGTGCTTACCGGTTTCAGACTGTGCAGCAAATAGACAAGAATACATTGCAGGTAAAGTGATGTTAGAAATTGTGCGTATGTGCAGACAGTCACTCACTGATAGTTGCTTTATGTTCTGTATTTTAGCTGAGAGAAATAAATAAAAAAACTACTTTTATTGTGTTAGTTTTACTGTTGCACGGGTTTCTTCTGAGTCAGCCTCACCTGACCTGCTCCGGGCCAGAGTCTTTGAACTGCCAGACATCACTAATCAAACACAACCACAACAACACGGCGTGATATTAACGCACGCTAGAGAGATATTCTATGTGTAATAGGTTTTGTTTATGCTGTAAAATTTAATAAGCAGCAAATTCTACTATATAAATCTGACCTAGCTGCTTCAACACATGTTAAACTGTTGTAGGCTGTTATGATTTTTGTTTGTTTATGGCCTTTAATTAAGCACTGAGTTGTTAGTATGCCACTTGGCCTAATTTATCATTATACTGTTTTTTCTTTGCATTTGGATAAAATAAGCAATTTGGTCATTTTTTTCTAGAGTTTAAATATCCTGGTTAGATTTAACAACTTCATTACTTTCTGGTGATAGCATAAACTCCATTTTGCCTCTCAAACTGGCGTCCCGGGGGCTAAATGCGGCCCTACAGATGATTTCATGTGGCGCCCAGGATGATTCATGATAATTATAGAATTATTCATATTGATATTCAAATATATCTTTGAGATGTGACAATAAAACTTCTAAAATGCAACAGAACACAGCAAATTATAGTTACATTTGGACCCTGGTTACCCACTTTTATTTAATGTATCAGTGATATAAAATATAAACAATGGATGTGGACATTTTAGAACAGAGGTGGGCAATTATTTTTCTCTGAGGGCCATATTCAATTGGAGACAAAATGCGAAAGGCCATATTGCAGAAACAAATTCAACATTTTACAAGACTGGACTTGGACTTGAATTTTAATCGGAATTTGAGTCGATTTGACTAGAGAATTTTAACCACTTACATATCGTTTACATAAATTTCAAATTTAATTGACCTTTATTTAACCAGGGAAGTCCCACTGAGATTCAGAATCTCTTTTGCAGGGGAGCCCTGGGGGAGGGTCAGGGGAGGCATTAATGGACATGTTTTTAGTTGTAGGAGGAAACCGGAGTACCCGGAGGAAACCTACGCAGACACGGGGAGAACATGCAAACTCCACATAGAAAGGCCCCGGGAGTCGAACCCAGGACCTTCTTGCTATGAGGCCAGAGTGCTAACCGCTGCGCCACCGTGTCGCCCAAAGCATTTATGACTTGAAGAATTTGGCATAAAACTGAAAAAATTGGCTAAATAAATTGCCAATGTAAGCTCAAACTAAAAAAGTATTGTCTTTAAACAAGTCCAAATGTCAACGTTTGTTAAAATAATGTTAACATTTAGAAACAAGCAATTTTAACTGGTCTTAAAATTTATTTTTTTAAAATGGGCTATTTCATGTATTAATTTGTTAATTTATAGTGATCTTTAGAAAGAACACAAATGCAAACACATGATTCATAGCTAAGTCAAATAAAACAAATATAAAGGGCCAGATGAAAACAGATGGAGGGCCACATTTGGCCCCTAGGCAGGAGTTTACCTAGATCTGTATTAAAATAGCTACAATAGGCTTTACATAGCCAAATATACTAGAGAGAATATATAATACAGTGAGTTCTGTATTTTAAAATGTGACCCTCGACCAACTCTGACTTATTATATTATTTCGACTCCAGCTCCATTTAAGTTTGAAACAGCTATTTTAGAGTGATGCTTAATTAGTAACTACAGTAGTTATTAATGCTGCGTTCCAGGCAACTGGGAACTGGGACATATCTCACTTGAAAAATACCAGTTCCCACTTCAGAGCGTTCCAACTTAATCAACTTGTATGTAAACATTATGGCTAATGCTAACCTTTAGGCTAAACAAAAGTAACGGCAAATAACCTGTAATCAATGTTTAAATTGTTTTTGCGTCAGTTAAACCCCTCAAATAAATTTATTGTGGTTATTGTTGAACTCGTATGTGAAGTGGGGCTTCCTCGACCAGGTCCCAGTTCACAAGTGGGATTAACCAGTTCGAGTGGCGTTCCAGCGCATTTTTACAAGTGGGAGGTGGCACATATACCAGTTCCCAGTTGCCTGGAACGCACCATTATTCCATCTTATAAAGAAAGATATGCTTTACACAGGTAGCCTTGTCAAAAGTGGGCATAACACTGTTTACTTTATTTTCTATTTAAATTTGTCTTTGTATTCATATTTGTATTTGCATCATTACAAAAAAGAGATATCAGAATCAGTTGACAAGCTAAAAATAATGAAAAGGTGTAGAAATAAGCGTAACTTGTGGCCTTTTCCATTCACAAGATGGCCGCCGCAATCACCCTAGCAACAAGACCGGAATGCCTCTAACGTTTAACTGCCAAACAACAGTCGAGCGCCGAGTCATCGACCTACCAACGCCGAGAGAGAGCTGTCATCTCCCGCGGACACAGGTGAAGTCTGACGGGGCTCCGAGCACCGTGGACACCCGGAGCAAAAGGACACCGCCGCTCCGGACCTCCACAACACCTCCGCCATGTTCGAGTCTCTGGTCAGCGACCTCCTGAACCGGTTTATCGGGGATTACGTGGAGAATTTGGACAAGTCGCAGCTGAAGATAGGCATCTGGGGAGGTGAGCGCTGCTGCTAGCATACGGGCTACACACAGAGCGGAACTCCGTAAAGAAGCGCCGCTGTTAAAACATTCCGGGTGTAAAACAAACGAGACAGCCCTTGGTAAACGTGAATTCATAGCTGATCGTGAAGCACTGACGCAGATCTACACTTCGGCTTGATTCACATGACAGCTCGGTTTGCAGTGGCCCGAAAAGTCAATGCTTAATCTGCCGTAATGACACTTTACCATCAAAACAACGATGCAGCTCCAGCGCTTTGATGTAAACTTCATATAACTAACTCACGCTTGACAAAATTGTTTTCCTTTTCGGAATAAACCGAAATGTAAAGCGTATTGCAGATAATAAATGACACAGCTTCAAAATTTTAATAAGATTTGCTTTGTTGCTACAAGTTGAGTTGATCTTAAATTCAACGTTTTGCAAAATGACAGGGACTTCAACATTACGTCTATTTGTAATGCTTTTGCGAGTTAGCAATACACTTTATTATCTCTATAAAGGTGTTTTAACAAGTTTATCCCTGTGTGAATCCCCTGGCTTGTCTAAAAGACTTTTCAGATATTCTGAACATGAAGAAGGGAGGACACCAAACAGGATAATGTAATATACTTTGTGCATAGAAGCTGTTTACTTTCAAATTGTCAGACTTTAGCGTTAGCATTGACAGACAAACACATCTTTTTATAAACACATTTTGGTCCTTTGGTGAAATGTTCTCTTCTTTTGTAAAGTATTTAACATGTTTTCAGAGAAAATCACCAACTGCTCACTGTTCATTGCCTGATCTTTAGTCATGTTTCATTATAGGCTGAGGTAGTGAAAACCTCATAAGAATGAACTAAACAGGAAATGAACCTGCCGGCAAGATGTTAGCATTTTTGAAAATAAATAGGGCAGTGCACAGAGTCAATTACGTTCAATTGCAATGTTAATGTCATGCTTTACTACCCCACATATACTGTATGCATTGAATAAACAGTGTTTAGCCATGTTTAAACAAAGAGTTGAAGCATTTTAGATAAATTATAGCCAGAGAAGCTGTGGTTTGTTTACATAGCCTAATCTTTCAGTCTCACTTTAGTACATAATCCAATCTAGGGTCCAAACAAATGAATTCAGCTGTAGTATTAGGAAGTATTTTAGAAAATCAGGTGTCACAATGATGGAATTGTGAAATTGCAGTGAATCTGGGGACATTGTATTTGCTTCCTCATTCTTTGTGACATGTCATGCCTGTTTAGAACATGTTAGGCAAGGTTAACAAAGGCTATATAGGTTTGTCAGTTGATTTGGTAAAATAGCATACAAGAATCATGTGCTAGCATTTTAAAAACAACATCAGAAGTGTCGTACTGTAGCTCAGTGTTTGTTAAACTGTGGTAGTTTTGCTTCTGGTGATACTTGGGCAGTTCTAGATCCTTACAGCTTATTTTTGACCTTTTTTAAGGCATGTCTTAATGACAATTTGTTGTGATGTTGTTCTCTGACTCAACTCAAGACCTGATTTAGTCCTAATTTAAACCTGAAATGAACTAGCAGTAGCCTTTCTCAGAAGCGTCTGAGGAAGTAGCTGAAACGTGTAAAGCAGGTACAGAAACAATGCTCCTGTCCTGTCTGACAAAAAGAAAACACTTCTTTGTAAACTTTATTTTGAAATCTTTATGCGCCCCCATATATGAGTGTGTCACACACTTTGAGAAGAACTGAACTAACCAATTAATCGAAAGAATAATCAGCCAACTAATCGATTCCAGGTTGAGAGTTGAGTCACTGTCTGCAAAGGAAATGACATAGCTAGTGGACAAAACCAAACCTTACTTACCTAATACAATTTGCTAATATTGCAGAAATGCTTAAAGTGACGCTAGCTCACAACACTCTTACGGTTACCACAGACATATTTTAGACAAAAGTTGCTGCTGGAAAAGTATTGGTCGAGTGTGAAAGGAGGGGCTGAGAGTCGAGAGCACAGTTTTGAGTGGACAAATCAAGGCTGCTGTCACACAGAGTCTAGAAACGACACTGGCTTTTGCAATGAGACACATGAGGTTTGTGACTGTTTTAACCTGAAACTTTCTAGCTTGATCTGTTTACACTTAAATTGTCCAAAAGAAAACACTCTGAACAGTTGGCTTTCCTATTTAAACACCACAGTTTAACACCGTAAAAGTTGTTATAGTGTTTAGCTTCACACTAAAACAAATCTGTATATTTTGTAGACTTAAAACAGCAGAAGATTTGAGAGATCTACCTATTTATTGACCTGATTTTTTAGACTCAGAGGCGAAAGAAATGTATCTCACAGACAGAACTGCAGCAGAGTTTATGACCTGGATTAAACACTCAGTTAAAAGAGTAGAGTTGAGTTTGCATAATATGTGTGTTAAAGTGATAAAGGTGTAATAAACGTATCACAAAGGGTTTTCTGTTTTCATTCTGCTTGTGATTCAGTTACTTATTGTTGAGGAAATGAGGAAGTGCATCAGAGTTTGTTATCACTTCCTTTCCTTCATTTATCTCTGTCGGTCTAATCTGGGTCAGAATTTGGACAGATCAAAATACACATCAGAATGAGTTATGTAAAAAAACTATCTACAGTATGTGAAACTCTAAAATATTGTCTAACTGCAGATAGTTCCTTTTTGCACAAAGCCTGTTTCAGGAGTTTATACTAATGTTGTAAAGTAATCTAGATTTTTTTAAACCTGGCTTTCTTTAGTTGTGAATTATAAACAATGTTTTCATTAAAAGTGAAAGTTTACTATAAATGCAGTAAAACATAAGAAATGAATGAATGAAGACAGGGGTGTCCAAACTTTTTCACAGTGAGCCACATTTTGAAGCTTGGATGGAGCGAAGGGCCATATAATACAGTGACGTGAATTATTCCAGATTTTGCATTAGATCTAGTTTTGATAAACCACAACACTTTTAAAGGTGCACTGTATCACTTTTTCACCAAAAAAAGACTTGAACAAATGCACAATTTTGTCATTTCTACGTCTTTTTATAAACTATAAAAATGGGCTTGCAATGTAACAATGTGTTTTTGACCTGTAGAAAGGTCTCTTGTATGTTTTCATAGAAAAGTTGTTCCTTTAGCTGTGATTTCTCATATTATGGCATAAAACATATACCCCCATTGAGAATGTGGTTTTACCTTTCTATTCCTGTTGAATTGTGCAGTCGACCTTTCACATAGTACACAGTGCAACTTTAACAAGGCATTACCCTTTCATTTTAGGTTTCAAAAGCATCTAAATATTTATTATTAAGAATTTCTCAAATTTGACCTCAAAAACGACCTTTTTTATATTATTTGGGGCATTCTAACAAAAAGTCTGAGGGCCAAAAAAAAATTGGTCCAAGGACCGCATTTGGCCCCCGGGTCGCGGTTTGGACATGCCTGAATTAAAGGGACTGTACCCAATTTTTTTGCAACAAGATAACTTAAAAGCAATTTCCCCCTAGCACTGATGCCTTGTTAATGTATCTAATCAGGTGGAAATTAGTCCCTAAAGTCCTGTCTATGTCTAATAAAATCCTGTTTGTGTGCAACTTTTTCTGTTTTTGTTTTTAGCATTGTGGCTAACTGTTGTTAGCATAGTGACTCACCTTGCTGTTAAAAGCTGTTAAAAAACATTAAAACTCATCATGATGAACAATAGGGGTTATGCACTAATGTCTTTCCGGTTCAGATTGACATAGGCCGCTACATCCGGTGGCGTGGTTGCCATAGTGACAGAGGTGTTTACTCCAAAGGCGATGGACATCAGACGAGTCCTGAAGCAATCCTCTTAGAAAAAAAAGTTCTCTTCTGTCATCTGTTGTAGCCGCAGTGACGACTGTAACCGCAGGAAAAGTGCCGCTTAGTTTTCATAATGAAAAGTTGTAAAAGTGAGCGGACTACGTGAGCCCTGCCCACATACGAGACGCTCCGCGCACCTGCCGAGATTCACTGTGTTAATAAGCCAGGCAGAGGCGCCGTGGGCCGCGGAGCTGTCTGGTAACACCGAGCGTGTGTTCTCACTTCTTCACGGCCCAAAGCACCTCTGCCCGGGCTCATGAGCAGCGAGTCTCGCTCTGTGCGCATAGTTCGCTCACTTTTATTATTTTTTCATGTGAAAACCTCCCTATATGCGTGGAGCTCGCGTTGTTCGCTCACTTTTATAACTTTTCATTATGAAAACCTGGTTCAGAGGCAATTTCCCGCTGTTAAATCGACGCTGCGTCTACAACAGATGACAAAACGTTTTTTCTAAGAGGATTGCTTCAGGACTAGCACAAAAAACCTCGTGTGATGTCCATCGCCTTTGGAGTAAACAACTTTGTCACTATGGCAACCACGCCACCGGATGTAGCGGCCTATGTCTATCTGAGTGCGGAAGACGTTACTGCATAACCCCTATTACGAAGCTCAGAATGCATTAGCTACGTGAGGAAATCATGTAGCCTGAAGGAAAAGGTTAAAATTAATTATTTCTGTTTGTTTACATTTTTAGGATGCAAAAATCAGGTACAGTCCCTTTAAGACCTCTGTGTATGATCTGAAATAAATAATAAAGTATTTTAGTTCTCATTTTGAGTTGAAAGCAGCACTCTGCTCACTTTACTGCCCGTAAAAAATATCTTAAACCATAGCTGGAACAAAAAGGGATGAATGTATAGATATTGACCACAACTTGAAGGAATTTTTGCGATTTGCTAATTACATTCATTTATATTGCAATATTGATTTGATTGTGAATAATCGTGCAGCTTTATCAGTTACCCCAGCCGTAGCAGTGAGGCATACATTTAAAATATGCAGTGTGTGTGATTAGGTTGTTCTCCAAAACGCTCCAAACTAACAAAAACACAATATTTTGTTATCTTGAAAAATACTGTAACTTTCACTGTTTGCAGCGTTTTTTGTCTTCTTTCCTAAAACACTTTTTCTTTGTGTTTTTACAGGAAATGTGGTGCTGGAAAACCTGAAAGTAAAAGAAAATGCCCTGGTAAGTTTTGCTCGGAGTCAAGTTTCATTTTGACAAAAGAACTGAAAAGTCTCACATCTGTGTTTGTCTTATAAGGATTTGATTTCTTTGGAAAATGTAAATGTTACTAATTAATTCTTAGTGTCACATACTGTAAATGGCTCAGTCTCAGTTGTGAGTTTTTCTGTGGAAGTTTCCTGTGTTCCCTCTTGTGCTCTAGTTTCTATTGAAAACTTGTTTTCTCCTGTTACATTTTTGTGGTGTTGACTATTGTTTGAGTAACACAGGAAGGTTATCCTGTTACAATGCAATGTCCAAACTGCTCAAAATATGTTTTTACTGCTCTTTCTAATATAAAAGGTGAGCAATACAGACCATGTCCTACACAAAGTTTGGTTTGTAACTTATAGATCTCTACACAATTGTAATTAATCACATATACATTTCATTTATGATTATTGCTGTAATTGTTTATGAAAGTTTCGTAACTGAGTAAGCGTGATTATTGACCGTAACTTATAAGTCTGCTCATATATTTTTATATATTCTTGATATGTAAAGTGGGTGGTTTCTTTACAATTGTCGAATACATTTACGTTTATTTCTGTGAGATCTGGCACATTTTTCATTTGATCTCTTCTCTCTATATTCATTCATTCATTCATTTTCTACCGCTTAATCCCGTTAGGGGTCGCGGGTGACTGAGCCTATCCCAGTGACTTTGGGCTTAGACGGGGAACAGCCTGGACAGTGGCCAACTTGCCGCAGGGTTAGACAGACAACCATTCACTCTCTCATTCACTCACTAAGGGAAATTTACAGTGATGCCCAATTAACCTAAACATGCATGTTTTTGGAGGTGGGAGGAAACCGGAGTACCCGGAGAAAACCCACGGTGACACGGGGTGAACATGCAAACTCCACCCAGAGAGATCGTGAGATGTTGTTATGATCCGACCCGGGAGTCGAATCCACGACCTCCTTATTGGGAAGCCAGAGCTCTAACCACTTGGCTACCGTGCACCCCGTCTCTCTGCAGTCTCTCTAAACAAATAATCACTTGAATAATTGTTATTTCAATTATCATGATTATTATTTTCATCATAATCGAGCAGCCCTAGGTCCATAATAACTGATAATTCTACCTAAACTAAAATCTTTTTTTTTTTTTATGTGGAATTGGAATATCATCATTTGAGTTCAAATTTTTTGGAAGGAGGACCCCCAGACCCCCCGCCTTTTTGATGTCCACCTATTATGGCTATTAGGTATGGTGGTGGAGATCATATTGTCACGATACTGTGTTCACACGTAAAGAACGGTCTTGCAGTCTGGAGAATGTTCATAAAGGGTTCAGTTGCGTATCTTTAAGCAGTTGTAGTAAAAAATCTCCTCCACATAAAGACCTGTATAGAGCACATAATCAAACAAAAAAACAGCCTAAACTCTGTCTCAGTTTTTATTTCGTCTTGATAGGACAAAAAACAATAGTCCTAAAACAACAAAATTTGCAGGAAAAATACAGTCAGATACACACGGGTCGGGGACGTGGCAAGAACAATGTCATGTTTTTCACACTTAAACATTATACAAAAAGGTACCACAAGGAGATACTGCTAAGAAGACTTTTGTGTGCACTTGTGTATCAGCTGCAGGACAATACAAAATTACTCAAACATGCAGGAATCAATACAAATACAGCTACTGAAGAAAGAATACTGTTATAACAATGTGTCCTTTGTAATGAATGTGTCTTTAGTCTGGACTATGCATCATGTCACGTCTCTGTTGACACTTTCTACTGTTTGCTGTTGGTATTATCATTAGAGTTAATATTGACTCAGCAGCTGTAGTTACAGATGATGTCATGTGAACAGTGAATGTGTGTCACTCACCAGACCAGAGTACGTTTCCATTCAGCCCCGATCGCTGGATTAACAGGTTTTTCACTTTCACTTCTGCGGAAATGGCGTAAAACCACAGAAACACATGACCGCTGGACTAAACCAGAGAAATGTGAACTCTGCTACTGACAAATACAAGACTGTTTTAGAATGTACAAGAGGAACAACGTAACGTACAAACCTGCTTTATACTGGACAATTATGTTTACTAGACCATTCAAACCCAGAACATTGGTGGAGGGGCAGCACTGGCAAACACATTTCTTTGTCTTTGACAGAATGTAGAAAAGCAGCACAAATAAAAGGATTGCGTTATCATAATAAACATGTAACATTTTGATATTAAGTGAAGCTTAAGAAAGTTATGAGAATTATGAGGATGCACATCCAGCTTTTTCAGGTCCGATTCCGATACTTTGGAATTAACTGTCTGTCGATGCCTGATACCACACTAGTTAAGGACTGAAATACTTTTTTTTAGAACATAAGAAATGATTATATTGTGTTAAGTAAATTTTTTATAGAGAGATTTTATATTCATCAACACAGGCGATGCGTGTGCATCCCGGCTGTAGAAAGAGCCCGCAAGACCAGTAGAAACAAGTCGGAAGAAGCACCGTTGTCAGCTAACTACAAGAGTTTATCACTTGTGCAAAACAAAAGTTTTGGTGCTAAATCAACAATTATTAATGAAATTTGACCCTTAAAAGTTACATTGAGTTGAATAACCTGTCCAAGCTTCAGGAGACAGACGTCTGCAGATGGTTCAGACCTGATTAAAACAGCTCTGTCTCTGTTTTTTTTCAGGTTTCAGTACCTGATAAAACGAGTTTTCTGCCAGATCGTGTATTAAAGAGTTCTCGATTGAATAACCGTTTATGTCGACCGATTTCGTTCGTTTGCATTTAAAAAAATGAAAAAAAAAAAAGCTTTTTTTTTTTTTTTTTTTTTTTTTTTTTTTTTTTTTTTTTTTTTTTTTTTCAGTAAACACATTTTATTGAAAGTCGGCGATCTTCGATTCAAAACCATACCAATAATTGACGATCGTCGATTCGATCCGACTCCGATTCATAATGCACCCTAGTGCAAGTGCAATTAAACATCCTAATATGAATAAAAGTCAAACATAGAGACGTTCTGGATCAATCAGCCATAAATAAGTCTCATTCTGTTCAATTAACTAAGAATATCGACTGAACTGATATTAAGCCGATACCATCAAGTAAAATTTCTTGATCGCACGATATTTGATCCTATATTAAGATAAGATAAATAAGATAAGATATCCTTTATTTTCCACAATGGGGAAATCAGTGTTGCAACCAATTTAGAACAGCAGGGAATAAACATAATCAAACAGATAATAGAAAAAAATAGATAAAATTTTTTGTAAATAATTAAAAGATATGAAGGGCATCAATTTTACTGAAAAAAATTTATTAACAAAAAAAAAGTATTTTTGTGAGAATAAAGTTATATGAGACAAAATTTAAGAAAAATAATGAACAACAAATTGACTTGGATGAGTCAAATGTTTCATTAAAACACACACTGGATTTTTATATTTCAATAATGTTTCATTATCCAAAATACAATTTTAATATTGAAAACTTTGACTTTAGTTTATTCTCATAACATTGTGAATTTAATCTCAAAATACTATAAGTTTATTGAAGTTTTTGTCTCTAACATAAATCATCCAAAACCGTCAGGTCTGGTTGTGGGAACAACAAACAATGGAGCCACTACTGGGTGTATCTAAGATACAGTTTCTTAATTAATGTCATTAAATAGCATTTTTCTGTAATAGTAGTTCAGCACATTACTGTGAGAAGGCTTGTGAATAATTTAAAGTTGCGTTTAAGAAAAAAACATAAATGTGACTCAAGTGAAACAGATTTAATCTACAGAATTAACAGTTTTTATGCAGAAAGTCACATTTGTTGTCTATGAGAAAAATGAAGGTACTTAAAAACTTCCAACCTTTGTGATTTGCTAATTGCTTTCATTAATAATTGATTTGATTCTGATTAATAGTGCAGTCCTGACATAAATTGTTAGCATTACTTCTTGCATATTTATTTATTTGTTTATTGACCCTATTTTGTCCCGCCCACTTGGCTTGGAAATGCACTTCCTGTTTAGCTCTGTTAAGGTAGCTAACGTGTTTGTTTGTCTGTCTTGTGGGGCAATTTTAATTAAATATAATGACAGTTAAAATAAACCCATCGACTGAAATCTACAGGCTAAATGCAGCTAAACAGGAAGTGCATGTCCTAGAAAAGTGGGCGGGACAAAATAGGGTCAATACAGTGATTAATACCATTACTGTATAAATGTAAATAAGTATATCCATTTTGTCAGTATAATCTTAGGCTCACATCCTTTTTGTCTGTCTGAGTCTTGCATTTACAGCCTGATGTTGACTCCAGGGAGACGAGCTGCTGCTAATGAGGATCAATAAACAAACCAGAGATTGATTTTGTTTAGCTAGTTAAAGCAGAAATCAATTTTGTGTCTTCATTATGTTTTTGTGTTTCAGAGTGAGTTCGACGTTCCCTTCAGGATTAAAGCCGGACAGATCGGTGAGTTTTATACTTCGGTAAAGCAGCGTTTATTAAAAAGTATTTCACACACACAGTTTATCAAATACAGCTTTTGATTTCCAGGTAAATTGACGCTGAAGATTCCCTGGAAAAACCTGTACAGTGAGGCTGTGGTGGCGACACTCGAGGGACTGTATCTGCTTGTGGTTCCTGGAGCAAGTAAGTCGAAGTCAAACATATTTTTATAGCAATTTTCAACAACATTTACAGTGGCCCAAAGTACTGTACACATTAAAATATACAGGGATAAAACAAATCACTCACAACATCAATATCAGTATTCAGTGGCGGCTGGTGACAACTTTGACCGGAGGGGCTACATAACCGCAGCACCAACTCACCAAACAAACACTATCATCTTACATCTTCTACAAATGAAGAAATACAGCCAGTAATCAGCGTTTGAGAAAGACTTTTTTCCTCCAAGCAGCTCAAAGCATCAACACAAAGACACGTGTGTGTCAGATGTGTCCACAACAGCAACAGCAACAACAACACAGGGCAAGTGCCTTTGTGCACAGACACGAGCCAAACGACATATTTACCAAACTCACACTGTTATTTAGACATTACAAACACGTGGATGCTACACAACTGCACTTATACACTTATGAAACCGGAAAAATATATAAAAATAGCTGCACTCACATGAGAAGAGAAAGTTGTCATCGGCATTCACCAAACTTGCCTAACTCAGGTCTTTTCATGGTTCTGTGAACTCCAAACTCACAAGGCTTGTCTTCTGCTGTCGTTAGTTTTTACTTCCATCACAAAAACTCGCCAAAAAAAGAAAATATATTCCTGAAACCGGCTTGTCTGTTGTATTCTCCGCGTTCATGCTCTGGGAAGCAGCTGTACAAAGCACATGACGAGTCTGAACCAATGAGAATCTTAGACCCGCCCACTGCTGCTTGTGATTGGTCAAACTAACTGTCAATCTCTTTTAGGAGCCAATGATGTGTTTCGGACTAATTAGAATTAGCCCTCCTTCTGAACTTTACAAACATGCAACAGAAAACAGTATAGTCATAGTAATACGTTTAAGAATTATATTTTAATTATTTTAGTTATAACCACATTTCTTTCCTGAAATGACAGGGAGGGCTTAGCCCACCTAGCCCATTGATACCAGCCGTCCTGTCAGTATTATAGCTCAGCAGCTTGTGTCAAAAGCAGTTAAAAAATAAAGGACATTGATCCAAAAGTTGCTTAAATGTTTTTAAATTTTTTTCAAAAGCCAGTGCAAAAAATAAGTTTTAGGACAGGTTTAAAGTATTAGATTTTCTCATGAAATCTAGTAAAGTAAATATTGAGCCTGTAAACTTGATCTTGGAAAGTCAAAGAATAAATCTTATTTTTTTATGCAACCATTGGTACAGAGCTAAAACTTAATTTTCCAAACTTAATCTGAATCTCATAAGAAACACAATCTGGAGTCTGGAAACAGAGAGCCTGAAATGACTTTGTGCAGAATTTCTTCTTTGGCGCCTAAAGGTTTAAGAGTCTGAGCTGATCTGATGATACGAGCAGCTGTCTCCTCTGGGGACGTCCAGCTGCTGTGTTCTGGTGGGACGGGCATGGGCGGCAGCTCAGACAAATACAAAGGAGCCATTCTAGTAAACATTTGAAATCAAGTCAAAAGAGTCTTAAATTATTATGAACTTTCCATCAGTAGAACCAAAGTGAAAAATGTCTGACTGATACATTTTGAGCTAAAAAGATGCTCAAAGTACACCAAAACATGTTAATAAAATATAATGTATTAACTCTCTTAATTATTAGTTTATTTAAATGGGGACAGTGCACATTAATAAACATTTCTGCAAATGCGCCAGTATTAGCTATATAGCTAGTTTTCAACTGTAGTCCCCAGGAAAGTTGTAAATTACCAGCAAAGCATAATACAGTATGTCACAATATGTCAATACAATACAATGAAAAAATAAAATAAAACACAGGTTACATAAAAGCAGGTAGATAAAACACATCAGGCATTCTGCAGCAACATTAAACATATCAGTGCAAAATGCAAAAAATAACTTTTTATGTTGCAATTATGCAACATAAAAATGGGTTTGACCCTCAACACACAGGAAAATCATTTATTATTGTGAGGACAAATATTGCACTAATTTTGGCCTTCCGAGGAAATAACTTTGGGCGTCTTCTTTACACGTAGCCGGTGTAGCTGAGCGATGTGCTGGTGACACCTGGTTCCTGTTTGCAATCGGGCCTCTGCATTTTGGACAATCTGTAGTCTATTTATTAAACTTTGTTTTTAGCCAAAATACAAAGAATTACAGCAGTTCAAACAGTAGCTTATGAACGCAACACAAAATGTACAACTGATAGAAACTTGCTCACTAGTTGTTCCCAATCTACTTTAGTCAATGAAAATTCAATGTCAAACTTTTTAAAAAGGTTTAATGCTTTCAAACGCAGCATTAAACCTCATGTCAACACCGAGGAGGGGATTTTACTGTGGATTTTTAACGTTTCTGCAAATATGATGAGGTTGTGAAGGCTTTTTGATTGAATGGGAAGGAACAGACAGGTTGTCCATCTTAAGGTTTTTTTCACATTGTAGGGACATTTTGCAGTTCTTACTACTCGTTTTTTAGTTCCAGTCCCATTTTAGGTCTATTCACACAGGGACTTTTTTAGCTCCTGCTCCATGGGGCAGGTACTTTCAGTGAAACCAGGAACCCTTTGGTGACAAAAGAACATTTACAATACTGACCTTGTTTGGAAACAGGTTTTATATAGTCTGACAATTAGACAAACTTTCCTTATCCTCGAGAATAAATACTGTATGTAAAAGCAGTATCAACCTAAATAAATGTTTTAATTTGTAAATAGTTACTATTAATAGAAATAATTGCATTTTATTGTTAATGTCAGTGATGTTTTTAGCTTTTGTACATCATAGTTTTATTCAGAATGGGCAAAGACAACTTGTGTTTTCCTCCCACCGCTTATACACATATTTAAATGTTCCAGACTATCCAGATGCTAATATTAAACTATTTAGCTCCACTTTCACAAACTGTTGCTGTGTGAACGCAAACATGGGGACTGGGAAGTTCCTCTGACTAAACGGGGGGCTAAAGGAATGTGAAGACATGTACGAAAGCGCCTTTTATTATAGGTCAATGTACCCTCCTTCAGGCTGTTGGATAAGGAAATATAATTTCTTTGAGTGTCCTGAGTTGTGCTGTTCATTGCAGTTGAGACTGGCACCAGCAGCTGCCCCTATGGTAAGGTCTGAGGTATAAGAAGGCTCTGGGCTCTGGGTGGAGGAGGCTCTGGGCTCTGGGTGGAGGAGGCTCTGGGCTCTGGGTGGAGGATGCTCTGGGTGGAGGATGCTCTGGGTGGAGGATGCTCTGGGTGGAGGATGCTCTGGGTGGAGGATGCTCTGGGTGGAGGATGCTCTGGGCTCTGGGTGGAGGAGGGTTCAGGGTGGAGGAGGCTCTGGGTGGGTTTTACCAGGTGGAGGTGTCTGGAGCAAAAGTTTAAAGTCGCTTGATCAAGAATATGATGTCATTTTTTTTTTAATCTATTCATCAATCAGTCAACCAATCTAAGGTCTTTAATGTTCATTATCCTTGATTTTTCTCTTCTGCTTGAGAGCATGTGAAAGTTTTTTTTTCTATCAATTACTTTCTTTGGTGTTAGAGTTCTTGTAGTAAAAATCTGAACGCTCTTCTTGCATCACTTAACGCCGGGCTCACACTGGATCCGGTCCCTACTCCGGTCCGGCGTACGGAGGCTTTCCGTTTCTTGAAAAGTAATGAGAGGCTTTCACACCGCGATCCGTCCGGTCCGGCGAGCCGCGCGGCTCTGCTCTGGTCATCCGAATCGTTTCCGTTTCAAGGACATTTTTCCGGACTGACGGAGTGCTCCGGAGCCCTTTTTGGTGAAGTTGTGAAAACAAGACTCGACAAACAGGAAACCAAGCGCTCGCAGGTGAAGTGAATCCGGTAGTTTTCAAAGTAAGAACATTACGTTTCTGTTACTACAACAAATACGGCAAAATGTTCGACATATACGCGACTACTGAACACACAGGAGGCAAATAAACGTCCCGTACTTACCCATTGTGCAGCGAAAAATCCAACAGAAAATGAAGTGACGTGAAATAAGCCCAAAACTCGGCGGAAGTGTTCCTTGTTTACATATCCATGTGCCAGAGATCACGTAAACTTCCCAAAACTTCCAAGTTGAGCGTGAATCCCTGAACTCGTGGTCTCGCGAGGCCAGCAGAGTGCGCACATACACATGCATATTCTGGAGGCAGTGTGAGTGACAACCGGACCCAGACGGATCTGGAGGTAGTGTGAGCCCGGTGTAAGGGTTATGAAAGAGAATCACCAACTTTCTCATCATTAAGCAACTTTTTCTTTAGTGCATTTTGTAGTTCAAGTCCTTTTTAACTTGTCCTTTATTTGATTAGATTATAATGGAATATTCTCTTTATTTTAGCTAAAGAGAATATTACAACTCTCTTGAACTTTGGGTTTTTTGAGTGTTTTCTTACATTATTTTTCGGGAGCTACAAAATCAATGAACGGTGCCGGTTTTGATTTAGCAAACAGAGACAAGCTGCTGTTTTCCTCATTAATATCAAACTCTGTGCTGTGCTTTTACTTTGACTTTCCGTAGCCATAAAGTACGATGCGGCGAAGGAGGAGAAATACCAGCAGGAGCTCAAACAGAAGGAGCTGCAGAGGATCGAAGACGCGCTGCAAATGGCCGCCCGCAGAGGTGAGGCTTTGACCTTTCAACTTTTCTGCCCAACGTTTTACTAATAATGCAAATAAACTCAATGTTTGTTCACATCTGATGCTTGGACACAGTCATTTATTATGTGTATTGTGAGTGCGCAGTGATTTCAAGCTACATTTGCTGTTTTATTATCTATATACAATGCTGTCATGTGTATTTAGATATTTTATGCCCTCCTATTTAGTATAAATTCTTTTCATATAAAACACCTTGCTGCATAAACCTCATGATGCCTAGAAAATGCTTACAATACTTGCATTAACATCACAATTTTCTTTCTTTTAGTTTTTTATGTGGCTTCTTTCAAATTCTGTAGAGATCGAGCTTGTGATATTGACCGAACACATCAGTAGGCCTTTCAGTTGACCTAATGTTAAATCTTACTCTTACTCAAGATTTCCAAATGCCAAATACCTAAAATAAAACAGTATTCCAACAGTACTTGGTAGAGTCCAGGGGCGGCTCTTCACTAAGGTGATTGGCGTGACGGACCTCCAACAAAAAGAGGGAAAATAAGCGAGGTGTGTGTAGTTAAAGTTGATCAAAATTGATTAAAACCTGATTAAAATACCTTAAAGCTTCCTTGTCCAATAAGAAGAGCTCATTTTCGACTGCCGGACATAGTCCCGCCTCTTTTGGTGCAATTCTAGCTCTGTTTCAGATCGCACCAGCCGCTTCCATTGAATCTAATGTAAGAGAGTTTTTTCAGCCTCTACAATGCAAACTAATGGGACCTGCGGGTGTTTGCACCTACGCTGTGTCATCACGTACGTTTAGGCTAGTGATGCGCGGGTCAGCTTTTTTTGGGACCCGCCCCGCCCGACCCGATTTAAAATTGAGCCCGACCCAACCCGGCCCAAAAATTGTGCTTAAATTTCAGGACCCGACCCAACCCGAACCCGCAAAATTAAAACTGTATAAAACGTTGTTTTTTTGCGAGCTGCGGCCTCCGCGGGGTACGTTTGACTGAAATGAGCACATACACTTTTATCTGTACAGAGTAGCTCCTCTTCTCGTCACACACGATCTTTGTGAGAGGCTGCGTTGTTTACAGTTCAGCAGCGGAATGGACGACTTTCATGGACTTATTTTTGCAGAGAAAGTTGTTTTCGTAGCGCTCAAAACGATACGATTATGTCAGCAGCAGGAAGCGGCATCTACGGACTTCAGCGGCTGTTTACTGAGCATGTTTTTGGCCGCTGCTCGCAGAACGCAAATGCAGACTGGATTTACTCGTGGATTTAAACAATGCGTCGGGATTTTAAGCAGAAAGAAACAGAACCGCGGACTTTTACCGTGGATCTGCAAAGCCCTGTGATGTGGATACGAACAACTGGATTCATCTCCGTCAGACAGATGTATTTTAAGCTTCACCTGGACAGTGGACCTCGTCAGACTTCTTCGTCAGACATTCACGGTGAGTAAAAAGCTTGTTTGCGAGGGTTATTTAAAAGTCAACATGCTCTGGAGTCTGGACGTTTCTCCAAGTGAGGATTTGATTCTTTCTGTTTAGTTTACAATGATGAAGTTCAGGCTGGAGCATTGTCTAGTTATGTCTTTATGACTGAGTCGAACGTGGCTGCCCCGTCTCCACGGAACGACGTTCTACTTGTAGGCCCTAGTTGAACTCTTGTCCATCTTTCTTTCTGTTTTATAGCCAGTTGTAACCTAAATAAACTGCTCAGAACGCATAAGTTGTGTCTTATGTTAAACAGAATTAACGTGCTTGACATGAGGCTTATTGGACTGACGTTCACGTCACTTGAAGCCAAAGCATGATACGAGCGTTTGAACATGGGTTTAGACCCGACCCACCCGAACCCGACCCACTTCTTTAAATTGTGCTATCCGACCCGCCCGAACCCGCGGGCTGACCGCGGGTCCCGCGGGTTACGGGTCGACCCGCGCATCACTATTTAGGGCTGTACTGGATGTATCGATATCGGGATATATCGGGATGAACTTTTAAGGCAATACACATATTGATACAGGGAGGTGTATCGGGATACTCAAACTCATAAACATTTCCTGGACTGCTGCTTTAAAGGTGGGGTAGCTGATTTTTACACAGCAAACACAATTTAGGTTTTAAATCTGACAACTTCCTCTCATAAATCCTTTGATACATGATTAAAGGGACTGTACCTGATTTTTGCATCCTAAAAATGTAAACAAACAGAAATAATTAATTTTAACCTTTTTCCTTCAGGCTACATGATTTCCTTACGTAGCTAATGTATTCTGAGCTTCAGAATTGTTCATCATGATGAGTTTTAATGTTTTTTCACAGCTTTTAGCAGCGAGGTGAGTCACTATGCTAAAAACAAAAACAGAAAAAGTTGCACACAAACGGAATATTATTAGACATAGACAGGACTTTGTGGACTAATTTCCACCTAAATAAATACTTTAACAAGGCATCAGTGCTGGGGGAAATTGCTTTAAGTTATCTTGTTGCAAAAAAATCGAGTACAGTCCCTTTAATATCGTCATCTTTTCATTTTGATTGCATTTATGGCTTATAAACAACTTCTTACAAACAACAAAGTGAAAGTGGAGAGGACCACCCCAGCTCAACCAATCAGAGAGCAGCATTCAGCCTCTGATTAGAACTAAAACTCTTTATTATTCAGTTCAGACAGTACTCAGTGGTCTCATTTTTTCACAAAGTGCTGTATTTACTACATATTTTTGTGGAAAGCACAAAGTTTGCTCATTTACACCTACAAAAGTTAGCTACCCCACCTTTAAGGCAGAAACTGTTGATCTGAAAGTGACTTATCCATAAGACACTTGGTACAAACATAAAAAACAATGTGATAATACAATTTCGCTATATTTTGTCGACATTACATTCGTAACTTTTTCTTTTAAGGAGCCCTGCTCTCAAAAACATGTTGAAAACATTTTCACAAGTAATATACATACTTTTCAAAAAAAAAAATCTATTTTTTTTCTCAATTTGGTCTATAAAATATATCTTTATGTTTCAGATTGAGGGAATTGTATCGAGATATACAGTACATGTAGTGTGATGTTCATGTGTCAGTCCAGCAGCGCATCTAGTGATCCAACTGAAAATATTCATCACTCAAACAAGCTCCAAAACTAAATTTAAACATCAGACATGTTACATGAGTGGGCCCTCATCCAGGCCAAAACAGTTCATTTTGTGATCATACAAGCCTGCTAAAAGTTAAAAAATCAGATTTTTATTATTTATTTACTGAAACAAAGAAATCTAATGACAAAACTTTTTCTTTGTGCTTTTGTTGGTTATTGATGAATGTCAATATTCTGATGTATACTTTCTGAGTGAGGCTTTTGTGCTTGAGATGATCGACAGTGACAGACTGTATAAACCTGTTGTGTTAAATGTGCTTTGTTGTCCTCCTGTTGTTGTTCATGCTGCGTTTGGCTTCAGCGTCTCAAACCGGAGACATGGTTTTCAATCTGGAGACAGTCGTTTACAAGGATCCTCAGCACGGTAACTCGAGACATGAAAAAATGATTACATGACTTTTTATTTTGAGTAGACCCTTAGTAGTGGTAGACGTGTTAGTAGTATTTGACCCTCATTTTCATTTCATTAGCCCGGGTTCTGTTTGCATGCGACCCAGCTCCAGTTTATTGATTGCAGGGTTTCTGTTAGGGCAGGGCCTAAAGTTTGTATAATAATAAAAAAAAGAACATTTGCAGAGGTGTCTTAATGGTGACTTTTAGAATACGCACTGCAGAGCGTCCACAGTCTTTGTTTAAGTTGTGTAATTGTAATCTATATAAATCTTGTCATTGCTGTCATATCGACCGATTCATTGTGACAGCAACACTGTCATTTCTGTTTTCTAAATGTAGCTCTCCTAATGAAAAAGGATGTAAACCCTGCTTTAGCGCGGATAGACAGACACTGTAGAAATGATTAGGGCTGCACAAACTTAAAGGTGAAGTGTTTCACAATGCAAACACGATTTAGGTTTTAAAACTGACAACTCCCTCTCATAAACCTTCGACAGTTGATTCTTATCAACATGGAGTCATTTTTGTTGCATTTACGGCTTAAAAACTCTTATATAGTCTTTACACACTACAAAGTGAAAGTGTAGAGAACCACCCAAGCACAGCCAATCAGAGCGCTGCTCATGAGAACTAAAATTCATTATTATTCAATTCAGACAGTAACACTACAGTGGTCTCTTTTTTTTTTTTTTTTTCAAGTTTATTAATTTACAAGTAAAACATTTGTTACAACTTTACTTGATCTTTATAAAGGCTTCAACACCTGCCATAAGCTGAGAAAAGCCTTAGATTGAACAAAAATTGATTTAAACACTATTCATTCATCATTCATTCATTCATGAATGATGAATGAATAGTGTTTAAATCAATTAAACACTAAACATTTTTATATATATTTCTTTTTTTTTTTTTTTTTTTTGGGGTGCACGGTAGCCAAGTGGTTAGAGCTCTGGCTTCCCAATAAGGAGGTCGTGGGTTCGACTCCCGGGTCGGACCATATCAACATCTCATGATCTCTCTGGGTGGAGTTTGCATGTTCTCCCCGTGCCACTGTGGGTTTTCTCCGGGTACTCCGGTTTCCTCCCACCTCCAAAAACATGCATGTTTAGGTTAATTGGGCATCACTGTAAATTTCCCTTAGTGAGTGAATGAGAGAGTGAATGTTTGTCTGTCTAACCCTGCGACGAGTTGGCCACTGTCCAGGGTGTTCCCCCGCCTAAGGCCCAAAGTTACTGATTTAAACACTAGTTTCTCTTTAAAACTCCACCTCCATAATGTTCTCAAGCAAAGCTACCTTGCACAAATTTTCGATTCAAATGACTTTTGCATTTAATATTCATTATTTGCAGCCCTAGAAATGATCCTTGTCTGTCACAAGTGTGTTTGTCAAAAATACTATGAGAATTCAGTTGATGCTGAAATTAGTATAATAGTTGTAACAGTAATCAAGAATCTACAGTAGAGTACTTTTTAAATTTTTGTTTCTCTGTTTCTGTAGTTATTAAAGGACTGTACTCGATTTTTTTGCAACAGATAACTTAAAGAATTTCCCCTAGCACTGATGCCTTGTTAATGTATCTATTCAGGTGGAAATTAGTCACAAAGTCCTGTCTATGTTAGTAAAATCCCGTTTGTGTGCAGCTTTTTCTGTTTTTGTTTTACATTGTGGCTACTGTTGTTAGCATGGTGACTCACCTCGCTGCTACAGCTGTGAAAAAACATTAAAACTCATCATGATGAACAATTCTGAAGCTCAGAATGCATTAGCTATGTGAGGAAATCATGTAGCCTGAAGGAAAAAGGTTAAAATTATTATTTCTGTTTGTTTACATTTTTAGGATGCAAAAATCAGTACAGTCCCTTTAATATACGTATGTATACAATATATTATGACAGTATCACCTACACTAAAGGCTTGTTAAGGATTGAAATAAAACAAAACAATGGCAAGTGGAATGATTTTGTTCACTCACGTTCTATTTACTCTGTAAATCTGTCAAAATCTACAAAAATCTGTTTTGTAGAATATTATTAAAGAGAATACTATACCTCTATGATGAGTAGTATAAGGAACAAGTGAAAAGAAAAAAAGAATTTAGATTTAATATATAAAATGTCATTTTTTCTTTTTTTAAATATACACAGACGATATAAAGATAGTTCATAAAATGTATGCCAAAGATTATGTCAGAACATTTTTACACAAAGTGCTTTGTCAGATTCCCTTTTCCTGCTCTGTTCTTGAATCTTCTGCATGCTTCACTGTGTCTGTGTGTCTCTGCTTTGATGCTCTTTCCTCTAACTAACTTTCTTACTTTAACGCTGCCTAAGTCTCTAAAGGACACAAAAAACTCAAAAAGCATAAAAAGTGTTTGAAGAAACTCAGACGTCACGACCACAACGCAGGTGAGTGAAAACGCACCGTCTCAGTCTGTGAAGGTCAGGTAAATGTGTGTATTATACAGAAATGTGTTGTGTTGTAATATTTATATACTATTATATTAACATTACAGAAAGAAAACATGCTGTGGGTTGACGAATTGTGTAGAATTTAATGTCAGCAAACAATATAGAACAGAAAATATGCATAAAAGCACAATATAAACACATTTTGCACCATTATTGGGCTTGGGCTGAGTGTATATGCCTATATTATGCATTTTGGATTCGCTGTTTGACTGGGAGATATTCAGAAACATATCTGCCCGGCCGTATAGAGTTTTTATGTTTCCTTAAGCCGCTGCACTCTAGAGCTTAACATCTTTTTACGATTTTTAGACGAATCAAAAAAAGGACAGGCCACAGACATAAGTACATTCCCAGATATTCTTTGTCTGACAGTGGCATCACGTCACAGGAAGAACAGAGACGACACAGACTTGTGGAGAACAGTGTCACGTGATCCAGCGCAGTTTTCTTTCATGTGCGCGGTTATAAAAGTGAAACAACAACAATGATGAAACACCAGTGGATTAAACCAGGTTTATAAAAGTCACAGGAGAGTGGAGGAGCTGTTACACTGCATTGTGGGTGTTGTCAGATGAAAGGGTTTAAACAAACTCTTTGTTGGCCATGTTCTATAGTCTAGTAAAGGTGCTTCTCACATCTTTTAAAAGGAACCCGAGAATTTTTTAATGTTTGTTTTCGAGTTTTCCTTATATCATCGAAGATATAAATACACACAAAAAGAATCTGAAAAATCTACCGTTTTATTAAACTTTTAAGAAATATACTTTCACGGAAGACGCCATCATTGTTTACAACACAGTGCATTATGGGTAGTATGACGTCGAATCGTGTAACTACGAGAAAGTTATGAAAGCACCACATTCTCCTTGTTTCCTCCCGAGACGAAATCACAACCAAAAGCCACACAATGTACCATTTTACAATGTTGTCGACGAAAAACTACTGACGCTCCTGTTAACCAGATCAACGGCAACTGTTGCAACTGTTGCGTGCGTCTCACGACTGACGCTCACTGCGCCAGTGCGCCACACGATTCTGCGTCATCACCTCAAGATGGCGGCGCCCGTAATATCAGGAAGTTGTTGTAAACATAACAATTTTACGTCAAACGGCAAATATTTGTTTGCTTTAAGTTCTACTTTTTAGTAAGTATACCTACGCGAAGTATTTTCGATCTATTTATGTAAATATTCGGGTTCCTTTTAAGGAGCAGGTGTGTTGGAGATGACGTGTGTAATTTAAAAAGAATCCTGCACTTTGACAACAAGCAAACAAGTGGTACATTTATTTATAGATGATGAGACAAAGTTTCTTCATTTAACATTTCACAAGGCAGATGCACCAGATGCTTCTGTTGTAAAGGTCCTCGCTCGTGCAGCAGGTCAACCTCACCATAAAACAGTCCTATTAGAGTCACAGTGACACACAGACAGAAGGAGAGAAAACACAAAACATCTCTTACAAAAATCCTTACTGTGGCCACGCTCCTCATATTCGAAGAGGGGAACATCGGGCTTTAAATCGTCTCAACAGGATTGGTTTTGTAAGTCCTTCTACCTCAGCTCTTGTGTGGTGCACCATTATTATATTTCACAATACATTTACTAAATATGTTGTTTTTATGTAACTTCGAAATAACAAATCGAATCATTTAAAGAATAGTTACCCAAATAAATGGGTATGAAAATGTTAGTTGCAGTCCCAATGCAAAGCAACGCCTAATTTAGCAGTATAGATTTATGTATATTTGAAGCACTTTTAAAGAAATACTCTCTATCATTACATAAAGTCATCTTGTGTTCTTGTCTTGTGGTTTTGACAGATAAATCTCAGGACCAGAAGAAGGACACGTTCACAGAGAAACTGGCCACTCAGGTGATCAAGAACCTCCAGGTGAAAATCAGCAACATCCACCTGAGATATGAAGATGATGTAAGTCACACTAGAGCTTTTTGTGTTTAAGTCATAGATCTGTGTTTGTACTGGTGTGGAGATTTAAAATGACTACAGCTCTGGGCTACTGAAACGACTATGCTAGCGCTGCCAGCTGTAGTTTAACACCTTAATAACAAACTGACGTCATGTTTGTGTCTAAATCGGTATCTGTATTGTTCCTCTTTGGTTCCAGGTGTCTGACCCAGAGCGCCCCCTGTCGATGGGAGTCACACTGTCGGAGCTCAGCCTTCAGGTTAGACACAGAACAACTATTCATTCAGAACTATTTTGGCTTTGTTGCCGTCTGACGGTTCTGAAGTCTCACTGCAATTTAGCCATCATGTGTTTTTGAACATAAATGTATCTTATAAATGATAATATATTGATAGTTTAATTGATAGATTGTCATTCAGCGTAAAACTTAAATAATCGCCGCTATGTCTTGGGGAACTAAAAGTGAAGTAAAAAGGGTCAAATCTGTTTTGGCTTTAGTTGGCTAGTAATGATTTCCTGGTTGTGCCTCTAATTCAGACTTAGTAATAAGGACAACTAAAAGTTGTGATTAAACTTGTAACATTTTGAAATTAAACTAACAACATTATAAGAATAAAGTTTAAATCTTTGTAATTGTACGAGAAAAAAAGTCTAATATAACAAGAATATTTTTAATAAACACAAGAAAAAATTGCAATTTTCTTGAAATCAAGTTGCGGCCATAAAAAGTTGCAATTTATTTAGAAAATAATTGCAATTTCACAAGATTTGAATTGTAATTTTATTAACGATGATAACACACACACGTGGGACATCGTTAGAAAGAACGTGGCGTGTTCTTTTATGCAAAAATTTGACTAATCCAAATCCAAGCCCAGATCTAGTAAAAACTAGTAAAATCTGGTAAAACTTCTATAAAAATTATACTTTTTATGGCTTCAACTTCTACAATATGATTATTATTTTATTTTTTCTTATAAAATTATAACCTTTTTCTTATTAAAAAAAACAAATTTTAGAGCATGAATTATGTTATTATTCATTCATTTTCAACCGCTTAATCCCGTTAGGGGTCGCGGGTGACTGGAGCCTATCTCAATGACTTTGGGCCTTAGGCGGGAAACACCCTGGACAGTGGCAACTTGCCGCAGGGTTAGACAGACAAACATTCACTCTCTCATTCACTCACTAAGGGAAATTTACAGTGATGCCCAATTAACCTAAACATGCATGTTTTTGGCGGTGGGAGGAAACCGGAGAAAACCCACGGTGACACGGGGAGAACATGCAAACTCCACCCAGAGAGATCGTGAGATGTTGATATGGTCCGACCGGGGAGTCGAACCCACGACCTCCTTGTTGGGAAGCCAGAGCTCTAACCACTCTGCTACCGTGCACCCCAATTATGTTATTATTTTATTATTATTTTTTTTTTATGTATATAAAATTATAAGCTTAGGTTTGAAATATAGCAATTTTCTTTTGCTTTGTTTGTTTTATTATGTTGGAAGTCCGGCCCTCCACCACTTTTGAATACGGCCCTTGGGAAATAAAAGTTGCCCACCTCTGCTCTAATTGGACGTAATAACACTGGTTACTGGTTGAAGTCGACACAGAACGTTTCATAATGTTTGAAATCGTATTCGCACATACATAACTTCTATAATAATAATAATCTCTGTTCATGTTTCAGACGACGGATGAGAACTGGAAAGCCTGCATCCTGAACGAGGCGGCCAAAATCATCTACAAGGTAATTGTTCCACACTAAATGCAGTAATGTGACTTAATGTTCTTAATTATAAAAGGGAAACCTCTTATTTCTCCACAGCTGGGCAGTCTGGAGTGTCTGTGTGCTTACTGGAATGTTCCCAGTCTCATGTTTTACAAAGGCTCCTGGGAAGACATCATTGTGAGTTTCTGTTTTATTAGTTTATATAAAAAGCTTAACAGTTTCTAATCAATCTATATTAAAACTCTCAGGAACTTTTGAAATCTGGAATCAGCACAAAGACGAAGGAGCAGCCTTACAACAGTACAGTGAGTCTGAACAGTCTGAGTTTGTTTGAATTGTTTTAGTATGACTTTTTCTTAATTTGTTTGTGTGTTTGTAGTTTTTAAGCCGATCTTTGCCTCGGCTAAAGTCTGCATCAACCCGAACGCAGAAGTGGAGCTGAAGACGCCCAAAGCTCATCTGCAGCTGGAAGTTCAGAACATCGCCATAGAAATGAACAAACCACAGGTAAAGCTATTACTTGTCTATAAAGTTAATCTATTATCTCTTTAGGCACCAGAATTTTTCAGTTGAAATACTTTCTGGAAATATAAAGTATTAAAACTGTCACTTGGAGCAGTGTTTTCCAATCGGGGGTACGTGGACCCGACGGAGATGATTGTAGATTTAAAAGAAAAGGAGAATAGCAAGTATTGTAATGCAAAAAATGTTATTTGCTGCTCATTTGATATACAATGTATTAAAACAATAGATAATAATAGTTATAAATATATGAGTAAAGATAAAATACTTCTAAAAACACATGAGATATAGGGGGTACTCGTTGTGTGAGATCATTTTTAGGGGTTACTCTCTAGATGGAAAAGGTTAGGAACCACTGACCTGGACAATCAAAACTAATATTTGTCTGTAGACAAACTGTGTTTTTCAAGCTTCTGAAACTCATCAGAAACGGAGAATTTAAAGTCTGAATACAGAGAGGTAGAAAAGTCTTGGTGCAGAATTGCTACATTGGCGCTTAAATGGTTAATATGAGCGATGTAAAGTGGGTATATTTGCTCCAAATTGTATTCTGCTTTTTGAATCATGGAAAATGAAACTACAGGTGCAAGAAGAGACATTTTCTGGCCAGTGTGTGATGGACTCATTGAAAATAATTGAGGACTCAGTGTTACTCAGGTTACGTCTATCAGGACAAAGCACAACGGCAGAGATTTCCACAGCAAGAAGGTGGCAGGTTTGACTCCTGCATGACCTGGGCGCTGTATGAAGCACTTAGGAAGACATCTGTCTATGAAATCTGTGGTTCATTCAGAGATGCATGTACCAGTATCTGTAGACAAGAGAAGGGTACTTATATCCACACAGATTTGGTGTGAGATGCTGCGGGTCGTAGGCTTTACCAAAGCAAAAACTTGTGCTTGTATTGAAGAGCGCAGAGTAGTATAGAGTTGACAGACACATCATTTAAAAGTACACTGGCTCAAAGCAGCATCGATAAGAGGAACTGATAAGGGAGGAGAAATATGATTTTGAAGGATTGCAAAAAATAGAACCAGTTCTTGATTCTTTTCCTTAGTGTTTACTGATACTGATAACAATATATTGACTCCTAATGATTATTTTTCCTTCAGTACTTGGCCATGGTGGATGTGCTGGAGTCCATTGATGCTATGGTGAAAAATGCTCCTTACAGGAAGTTCAGGCCTGACGTCCCGGTTCACACAAATGCAGCTGTTTGGTCAGTATATTTTTTTACCTTTTCCGTAGTCACCTGAGAGTCACAGATTATTGAAACAGTTGCGTCCTTAACTGTGTCCTTTCAGGTGGAAATACGCCTTAAGCTGCATCATGGAGGTTCACGTCAGACGCCGGAGGAAAATGTGGTCGTGGTCCAGCATCAAGCAGCACCGGGAAACTCTGAAAAGCTACAAGAACGCCTTCAAAACCAAACTCCTGAACCAGGGCAAAACTACCACAGACACAGAACTAAACATACAGGTGTCACACTTAGACACTGTTTCTTACACCAAGATAAGTTGTATTTTTCAAACATTTTCATATTGTTCTAATTTATCTTTCTTTGTATTAGGATTTGGAAAGAATCTTGGACGTCTTTAACATAACTCTAGTTCGTCAGCAAGCTAAAATGGAGGTAAGAGTTTTTATTATGCAAAATACTTTATTTTACCAACCAAGCATATGTTTATTAAAGGTGCTGCTATAGACAAGATCTGCTGACTTTTTAGAGCAGTTAATCTTGCTTCAGCTGTGTTTTCTCATCATTAGTTTACCCAAAGTTATATTTGGATTGATTCATGCATGTTTGAGTGATCTTGTATTGTTCAAAAATCCATGTCCGCCTACCACCTATCCCCGCCCACTTGTCTGTATTTACTTGCGATTACTCAGATTCCGAGTAAAACATGTAATGTTCAAAACTATCCAAAACTATATTTTATGATCAAATCAAACCGGGATCTTATTTCTTTATGTCCCCACTGTTTGTGTGCTGGGGTAAAACTGATTTTAAGTTATCTTCTTCAAAGAATAATAACAAACATGCAAACATGTATCGTGGTTTTAAATTACATTTTACTTTGCAGGTGATTCGTTCAGGACAGAAGTTGGTGGCGAAGAAGTCGTCTGGACAGAAACAGAGCGGAGGTTGGTTTGGAGGATGGTTTGGAAAAAAGGCTAAAAAAGACGAACAAGAGCAGGAGGAAAGCAAAGAGACTGAAGGTAAGTGACAGAGTTAGACGGTTCTTGGTTTGGCTTTGACAAGTGGAAAAGCACTATCGGAAAAAAAAAGACTATTTACCATAAACACAAAACGTAAATAATATGATTTCAGGCTCTGGTTTGGATGACATTATGACAGCAGAAGAGAAACAGAAACTCTACACAGCCATCGGATACAGCGGTAGCTCACACAACCTGACTCTGCCCAAAGAGGTGTGTCTGCTTTACTCTTGTGTACATACAGTACGCTCTGAGGCAGGTTTGGTTTGGGACATGCTCAGGTTTCTCGCAAAATGCCTGTTACTCCAACTACAGTTCACTGTGGCTCGTTTTTGACCAAAGCGACTCAGGCTGCATTCACAATACACTTTTGATTCGGATCAGGATTAGTTTGCCTGGATAGTTCGATTCGATTGTGGAATTGTGAACACACAAACAAACTCTGATTCGGTGTGGTGTCGAGATTGGACCCCCTCACTAGCTTTTGTGACTGTGCGTGACATACCGAGCTTACCACGGTAAGTTTAGGATTGGGGCATGGGTGAGGGTTAGCAAAAGTCATTTGAAAATAAAAAAATATTACTGATTTTCTAGCACTTATTTTAAACAAGAGGGGTCCAATTTCGACGGTGAGTCCAACTCAACTTTAAACTGGTCCAAATGATCTTAATCTGGTCGAGTTGGAAAGGTCGGTCTCGGTTCGGTTGAATTGAGCCCTGGAGCATTTTGTTTATTTGTGAACGCAAACGGACTGAGAGAGAAACAAAACCAGGAAGTGAACAGTGACGTGATCCACACAGAGACGCTTGTGAGGCTCAGAATCCAAACAAACAAAGTGTGCGCGATCGATAACGACACAAATAATGATCACACGACCGTATATCACTGTTTTCTCATGTTATTTACAAAAAATAACAAGTTATCTTAGATGGAATCAAGCAACAGAAAGTAACACTACAGCTAACATTACGGCAGGGAAATAGTCTATATTCACCCGATATTTTGTTATACAGCTAGGTGAGCAGATGACAGACCTTTCAGAGCCAGATTTACTCAAATAGATGAACTTTGTCACATTTCCGTCGCTACTGTCCTCCTCTCTCATCTTCGGAAGTTGAAGTGAATGTTGTCCGCACTTGACACTTCATCTGTCACTCACACTGGGCCTGTTAATGTGACAGAAGTTGTGGGATAGATCCATGAAAACAAAAATATTAAGTCCAGCAGCGTGTTTGTTTCTGATGGAGCCGTAGCAACTGATCTATCAGAGAAGCCGGTGTCTTCTTTGCTGCTGGTGTAACGTGTTTCTGTCCCACAGAGGCAGATGTGTCTCTACTGCGCTGGTTTGTTTGGTCAAAGTGTATTGTGAACGCAAACCGAGCCAGTTTAGAGAAAGATACAATGCTGCAACTTTGGTTCCCAATCGAGCAGAGTCCGAATCAGTTTGCAGTTTGCAGTTTACTTATAGTTAGGGGGGTACATATAATGTAAGACAAGGCTCATATGGTACTCAGGATTAAAGAAAAGTTGGAAAACACTGAGTTAGTGCTTTTGTACTTGTACCTAATGGAGCATGTTTTGTTTGTGTGCAGTATGTGGCTGTGTCGGTGCAGTTCCAGCTGCTGAAAACATCTGTGACCATCAGAGAAAAGCCCGATGTTCCAGAAATACTCAAAGTTCAGATCATAAACCTGTCCACAAAGATCTCCCAGAGACCCGGCGCCCAGGCCATCAGGTGAGACAAAACAAAACTATTCAACTTATTCTGACACGCCCACTTTTCTTGGCAACACACTTCCTGTTTAGCTCTGCTAAGGTTGCTAACATATTTACTTGTCTGTTTGTCTCAAACACTTAGAACAATAAGTAAAAAAAACTGTCCTAATTCTGCAGAACATAAGCTTCATCACCATTACAAGATTTTATGTTTGATGGTGTATAAACCAAAGTGTCTAAATTGACAAGGAAAGTGGGTGGGGCAAAATAAATAAATATCCTGTACATCGGGATTGAACTTCAAAAGATATGAAAAGAATGGGAAATCTGCTTTCGGGCGTAGCCCTTCTTCAGACATGAAAGTAGTTTGGACACACCTGTATAGCTTTGATTGAATTCACATGACACACGTAATTATATGTATTCAACATTACATGAACCCAGGATTGTGCAATCCAAAACAATGAAAGACATGTCCATACTAGCATAAATATGTGAGTGAGCATGTTTCACAGACATGTCAGAAAAAAAAAAATACAAATTTACAAAAAAAACAATTACAAGAGATAACACATTTATAAAAAACAGAAGATAGTCAACATTGGAAATGTATCTATCCTCTGCAGTGGATCTGTTAAATCATCAAAAACATTTTACTGGTGTGTGAAGTCAAGAAGTAAAATTATCCCACAGAATCTACCTAATAACGGTGGAGTTTAACAGTGTACTGGTGGTACTTGGAGCTCAGATCTTCCGAGTTCTGACTTGTAAATTCCCACTGGAACAGCCCTCCAACTCAGAGTTTCTACCTGGTTAGTCTGAGAGAATTCAGAGTCCGAGGTTAAAAATCAAACATGGCAGCGCTCTGCATTTTGAGAAAGATCAAATCTGACAGCTTTATTGCTGATCGTACCTGTTATTTTATCTTTAGTTTATCTCTACAGTTCACTCGCCTCTGTGACACTGATCCTTTGGTGCTTATGCTCTTTTGCCGTTATAAACCTGCTGTTTTGTGACACTGCAAAGCACAAATTCACTCTCTCGCAATATTTTACAAACTGTAAATGTTTGATAAATCAACATAAAGACATCTGTATTTTTGCTGATTTGGGCAGTGTTTTAGCTATTTATTATTTGACTGTAAAGGTATTTGACTTGAACACTGGAACACACAACACTTTGAGAAAAAAAAAAAAAACGCTCCGATGTCTGAGTTCTAACCTCCGAGGACGACTGGAACGCAACATAAGTATGAAATAGTGATCATGGATAAGTATGTGTAGTCAGTATGGATTTGTAAATACATAATTTTTCACCCCACAGTAGTCACCTTATTCTGCCAACCCACTTTTTCTGTCTCTGTCTGTTAGTTTGACTGTTTTGTATGGAGATCTATTAAATACAGGACCTAAGCTTCAAATGAAGGTACAGCATGTTTATGTGAACAGTGTGTGATCATTACAACACTCGATATTTGATTGTGGTTAAGGTAACTGAAGCTAACCACAGTTAAACCAGAAGTGAGCTGACAGAAAAAAGTGGGTAGGGCTGCAGTGGAAAGTTACTACAGTAATTACAAATCCATACTGTTATTGAGTCATTCTGTGGGATAATTATACTTCTTTAACTCAGTACTATTTTTGATATTGTATTGTATTTATTCTTGGCAGATGAGCTCATTATTGTCATGTATGTATTCTTTAAAACTGAAATGTCTGGTCCTGACAGGTTAGAGGCGTCTCTCCAGCACTGGTACGTGACCGGGTTACAACAGCAGGGGGCAGTACCGTCTCTCATCACCTCCATGGGCGACTCCAGCTCGTCTCTGCTCAGTGTTGTGTTTGAGATCAACCCGGAGGAGAGCACGGCCGACCAGCTCTTCAGGGTCAACTCTCAGCCTGTGGAAATCATTACGACGCGGGTAAGACGGCCAGCTCAGCTTTAATGTGTGTGAACTGTATAATATTTATAACCTTGATAGAGTGCATGCAAATATTTAAAAATATAGTTGTTTTCACTAAGCAGGCAGAGTTTGATTCTTTTTTTCAGGGGAGGTGGACCAGCATTATTAACAATTTTATATTTGAATAAAAATTAAATTGTCAAAACTGAGCATTTTACATTTACTAAGGATATTGCAATGATATAATGTATAGGCTTTTTCAAGTGCCTTTAATGCCTGATTCTAGGCAGATCTGAGATTTGACGAGTTCATTGGCTAGACAGCAGATAAACATAAGTTTGTGAATAACATGCATTAATAAGTGAAGAGACCAGACTGTCAGACTGTTTCTCATGTGTTCACAGCACATGAGTCGGGGGCAGGTCAGGTACTCACCGTCAATGGGAAAAAATACTTGATGTATATTTTATTTGTTGTATTAAATGTTTGTATTTCATATTTAGTTGATTTCTTTGTTTTCACTGAGTTTTGTGGTTAACCCCGCAAAATCTCCAGGAGTTGCAGATATAACGCAGGTCTAGAGCGCTGAGCTCGCCTCACTCACACCTGCGCAGACACATACACAATGAACAGGGTGTGTTCATGCAGCGCGTTCACCACTGTTTAGGCTGCAGAAACGAGACGAAATGTGAAACCATTATAGTATTGTAGAGAGGAGCTTTTGTCAGAGAATGAGGCTTTGAGACGTTGCTTTTGTCCAGTAGATTCATTAATGAGCGACGAATGGAGCAGCTTCTTTGGCAGTTAACAAGGACAGAGTTTTGGGATTCCAACAGGACTAGATCTTTGTCATAATCATTACCAGCAAGCATGACTGTTTATATATTTTCACGAATGTCTCCGCACCTCATTATCTCGCGTCTTTCGCTCCAGGGAAATACAGGACAGTCGGTTGTCTACGGCCTAACTACAAAAAGTGATACAATATGTTTGTAGATGAACTTTTTTGAGTGTTGTCTTCTAATTGTCAAGAAAGAATATTATGTGAAGTGAGCTCTTTTAGTGAGTTAATTTGACAGTAAACGGAGTTTGTACAAGCCCAGATGAGGCAAGTCAGAATCTGCCTCACGCTCCAGCTCTGCGCACCAGGAAATCTGACTTTCTACGGCCAAAATACGATTCCACGATTAAATGTCTGTGTTAACTTCACTGTGCGATTAAATAAAGCCTTAGCAACTTATAAATCAGCACAGGCTAACAGCAAGGTCTAAAAAACGTGATAATCTGCCCACAACTAGTGTACTGTAGCAGTCCTGCTCCGCGTGACGTCAGCAGTCATTTAGCTCAGATGAATGAGCGAGTGAACGAGGGTCTGGGGGATCGAAACTCAAGTCAATTTATATATTTTTTCTCATCTTTAATTTTACATGTAGAGACAAAATAGTTACATGAGATTATATGCTTCTGTTTGATATACATGTCTGCAAAGTGAATAAAAAGGCATCTTGAAGTGAAAATAAGCAACTAGACCTGTGTGGTCACAGTGCCTCACCAGTTGGAAATAGAGGATATATTATATTTGAGTTGGACACTTGTGCTTCTTGAGGGACAAAGTTTGGTCCAAATAAACTCCAGATATTTTGCTTCCGTGACAGTATTTATCTTTATATATTAACATAAATATTTGTTACATTTCTAATTTTGTTGGTCTTGGAGAAGAACATGCCAACGTTTTTTTTTAATGTTTAGTTTTAGACAGGAAGATTGGAGCCAATTACTATATAATTTTATCCGTTGCAGATGTTAGTTTGCTGGCCACTTGCTGTGTGTTATCTCCACATCTGTGTACATGAGGATAAATAACATATCTTCTTTAAGCTTTATTGTTTCCTTTTTCTCTTACAGTTGACAGTGAACAGCATTGCCGACTTCTTTAAGACGGGAAAAGGAGTGGATCTGGAGGTGCTGACTTCTGCCACTTTATCCAAACTGGAGGAAATCAAAGAGAAAACTGCCACGGGTCTGTTTTAAGACTTAGATTCAGGTTAGCTTTGTGGTATATACAGTATTTCTAAATACAGTGTGTTCTCCTGCAGGTTTATCTCACATCATTGAAACAGGAAAGTGCTGGACTTGAAGATCGATCTAAAGCCGTCGTATTTGCTGCTGCCAAAATCAGGCTTTTACAGCAACACCTCAGACCTCATCATCGTGGACTTTGGAAGCTTAAAGGTTTGTCTCAGATTTCACAGATACTCACCATTATTAAACTTTATTACAGATATACAGTAGATAATATACATCTGCGTGTGTGTGTGCAGTTGAACAGTGTGGAGCAGAGCGTCTTGAGTCCTTCTCCTTCTTCGTCTCTGGAGGAGATCATGGACCGAGCCTACGAGAGGTTCACTGTCCAGCTGCGCAAAGTCCAAGTGCTCTACAGCAAGTCCGGTCAGCCTTTACTAGTTTTTATTTTGTTGTTTTGGTAGCAGATAATCATTTTAGTTTCAGTCCGTAAAGTTGTCAGTAAAATGTTAAATCTATCAAGTTTCAAACATGAGGATGGTTTTCCTATTAGTAGAATTAAAAGTTGAAAAGTCCCTTATAATTAGTGATGCACCAATCCAGCTTTTTCAGTGCCAACACCGATTCCAGTACTTTGGCTTAAGTATGTGCCAATACTTGATATCAACCGATACTGATGTAAGTGCTGAATTTGTTTATTTTTTCTTATCAAAACATAGGAGATTTGATCCTTAAGTGTTCTATAACAGCTATTTATCATGCAAGTCACAACTTAACAACTTAGTCTGAATAAAATGTCAAACATTTTGAGATGTTCTAGATCAACACCAGCCTGTAAATTAGTCTCATTATTAGAAAACAATGAAATCGGCTGAATCGACATCGTGAAGCAGATACCGATCCAGCAAAATTCCCTGGATGGACACCGATATTCCCCTACTCATGATGTTGTGATTGTAAAATTCCCCTGTGAAAGATTGATGAATGCATACAATATTTGCATGCATTTAAAACAAGTATATCCCATAACAACATACAACAACATAAAAAGCATTGCATTGTGTAACACAGTGGATCTCAACCTTTTTTAGTCGGGACCCCAAAAAACAACTGTAGGCATTCGCGACCCCCAAGCACAAAATATAGGTGACCTGCAAAGTGGTAATGTCTTATGTTTGTTTTTATTTTGAAGCCATAAGCCTGGGTACCTTCATCTGTAGGCCAAAAAATATGAATTTATGTCTATCACTGCATTTGAAGAGTGTCAAACATGTTTAGGATGTCAATATTAAATTTCACATATCACTAGGGGACCCCCAGAAATCCTTCCGCGACCCCATGGGGTCCGACCCCCCGGTTGAGAACCACTGGTGTAGCACATAACTGGGGTGACCATTTAGTCTCAACATGTCTCAGTAAATACTAAAAATGAAATCATACAAGAGATATAATCATTTTCAGGACTGCTCTTAAATTTAAGCCACTTCTGTACAAAGTCTGATCTATATTATTTAATGTATTTCAACCGACCCCCCCATACTTTTTTTTTTCATTAAATGTATCAATTTCTAGCCTAACTAACGCAGTCACTTTTACCAATTTCATATATATATACTGTATTAAGCATGACTTCCACCCACTCCTCAATCTTGGGGACTTGGTCAGGTCGCTATCTCTCTTTCTTTCCATGTGTTTTTTAATTACAAATGGCAAATAAATGACCTACCTACTTAGTAATTGCATTTTTGCGTGCTAACAGCATGATTCTCAAAATCTTGTAATCTTCTCTTTTTGTTAAATTCAGAATTTCAATTCTTTCATGATATAAAATGTCAAATGTGAAGGGAATTTTTATTTTCAAAACTTTATCAATAATATTTTTTAATTTCAGTCTAATATTGTGTCATTTTTGGGCAATTCCAAAGGGCACAAGTGTTTTGAATGTTGTGTTATCGTCTGAAAAATTATATACAAATGGTCTGGTTTGGGGCCTTTTGAGTAGATTTAAATGACTTGTTTAATTTGAATTTTGGTCTTTGAGTAAAGGGCACGGTGGCAGAGTGGATAGCGCTCTGGCCTCACAGCAAGAAGGTCGCGGTTCGATTCCCGCTCAGGCCGTCCTTTCTGTGTGGAGTTTGCATGTTCCTCCCGTGTCTGGGTGGTTTCCTCCGGGCACTCCGGTTTCCCCACCAACTAATAACATGCAATTTAGGGTACACTTAATGGTAGACGGAGGTTGAGGCGCCTGGTGTTAAGGTGATTTGCCTCTGCTGAGTTGCCCCAGGGCAGTTTACTGTCACTAAGTGGAGAAGGGAGGGGTTCATCTCACTGTGAAGCACTTTGTGACTCTGTGTCTATGAAATGCGCTATACAAATAAAGATTACTTACTTACAAAATAAAATCTACTTTTCTAAATCTGTACTATAATTTTCTTGTTGTTCAGGTGAAGAGTGGCGAGCGGCGCGTCAGCAGAGCGGCTCAGTGCAGCACATTCTTCAGCCCATGGACTTCAGTCTGCAGCTGGCCAAGTGTATGGTGGACAACGACGCGCGCATGCCCAAGTACTCACTACACTCTGTATTTTAACTTTGTTTTACTGTTATGACCTGCGTTTAAGACTATTATCCTCATGTTTTAGGTTTAAAGTCTCAGGAGAACTGCCTCTGCTTCACGTGAAGATTTCAGACCTAAAGATCCAGAATCTTTTTGATCTCGTCGACAGCATTCCTCTGCCAAACATGGGCTCTGCTCCGTCCACACCCACTGAGAAGGTGCCCTAAGATCTTATTTTAACTTTACACTGTGTTGCAGCAAAGTGAGTGACTTCTGTTTGGTTTGTTATAATCCAGATCCTGTCTTTGGCTGAGTCCCGACCCAGAGCTCTGAATCTTCAAAGAGCCATTCTGCCAACCATAGAAACAGGTGATAATCCTCCTTCTGTGTGCAAAAGCCTAACCTGGTTCACACCAAACTGTTTGTATCTGATTGACCAAAGCATCTGAACCTGGAAGTAGCCGAGAAGTCAAGTTTTATGTTGAGAGAAAAGCACAAACATCTCTTCCGTCTAAAAATGTACACATTTCCATCGTGTGCAGGTATTTTGAAGTCAAAAGTGCCCAGTATTCTGTTAAAATGCAACAAAATACGTCTGTCGTCGCCACCATGTTATTTTTAGAATGAACAGACGTACACAATGGTGCGTTGGTACATTGCTGTGCTGTGATTGATTCAGCTGACTTTAACCATCTCGAACTGTACGGTGGATGTGGAGCTGGTAGAGCCAGGTTAGCATATGCCAGGCAGCAGTAGTCCTTCTTAGAATCATAAAAGAGCACAGTGTAACTTTTTGACCAAAAATAGACTTGAATAAAAGCATCTTTTGTCATCTATATTTCTTTGTTCCACTAAATTAGTAAAAAAAAAAAAAAAATTGCTGCTTTACTTTGAACAGGCTTGCATGGCCACAAAGCGAAGTGTTTTTGACCTAGAGCCGCCTCCTCTTTTTAAAGGAACTATGTTTCCATTGAAGCATACTTCCTTTTAATGTATTTATTTTTTCACATCAATGGCATAAAGCATATTAATCTTCATCTTTAAACATATGAGTATTTACCTACTGAATAGGCTTTGTGCTGTTGGCTTGTTTTCATTCAAAATAGTACATCCTGTACATACAAGCATTTCCTGTTCAATTCTTTTCTATGAGGTTTTCACTACATCCGTTTAAAACAAATAAATCCTCTTTAGATCAGACAGTTGTGGTGAATGTTACAGAAAACATGTTAAAGACTTTACACATCAGAGGAATATTTCACCAGAGACACTTCTGTGTTTAAAAAGAGACGTGATTGTGTCTAAATGCTAATGCTAACAGGAAATGGTCGTATGTACAAAAGTTAGCTATTTTGAACAAACACAAGCCAACTGAAGTTCTGTGCCAGAGACAACTGTGTAATTGACTAACCCACCTTTAATGAGTGCATGACAGTTTCTTTATTGTTTATTTTGAAACCCAAAATATTATTTTTAAATACAGTTTACAGTATATTGAGTTTTTCAAGAATCAAAGAGATTCTACTGTTAGCATCTTTACAGCTAATGGCTTTGGTTTTGTTTATTATGCTGACTTAACAGTGCATTAAAACTGCTGTTTTATTATATTTCGTTAAGTCGTGTTTTTAGCTTAAGATCTGATGATGTTTGCTTTGTTTTTCTACCTTGATGCCCACTACTTTTTCAGATGCATTGTGGGAAATTATGAGTGTACTAGTTTTGGACCTATCAGACATTCAGACAACCCTACCTCACCCCTGAAAATGTTATTTTATTATCTATAATTCTTAATCTTAAAAAATATCTAAACTAGGTAGAAACAGCGTCTTAGCGAAATGAGTAGTATAACTTGTCATAAGCCCTTTAAGTATACAGCTGTGTTCCTTTCTTTCTGACATATTCAAAGTAATATTATTTCAACATTTTAAATCATTATTCTTATAATACGTCACAGCTTTGGCCTCCTTTACACTGTTTACTTTTTCCTCTTTGCGTTTCTTCTTGTGACAGACTCCGATGAAGACGTCAGTGAGAAGTCTTTGGATGAGGAGCATCAGGTCGTCTCTGAGGAGCTCACAGAAGTACAGTTCAAGTTCGAAGTCAAAGAGGTTTGGATTTTATCTCAAACTCAATAGTTAACTCTGTTAACTCTGACATCATCACATTTAATCTTGTGCATACTGTGTTACCATGGAACATCTCTGGTACAACTCACTCACGTACTTTATTGCTATTATTTATTCACCTCTATTTACACTTCCTTAAATGCTGCTCTGTACATAAACATCGTCATACTTTTACCTCATATTTATACTGGTTATTTATTCTGTTCATCTGCTGCAGTTGTACATAATCATAGTCATATATTGTACATAATACTATAATACTATATACTGATGCCACTTTATCTATTTATCCTGTCATATCCTGCACTGTGCATAGCAAACATTTATTGTAAATAATAGTCTTGTAATTATTGTTTTTATATATTTTAAGTCTATTTTATTTCTATTATCTTATTTGATTGCATGTTTCTATTTTCCTGCTGTTCTTAAATGTGCGTTGCAACACTGGAATTTCCATTGTGACAAATAAAGGATATCTTATCTTATCTTATCTTAGTTCACAACCATTTACAGACCTGGTATGGGATTATTTTTTGGTTAGTTGTTTATGTAGAAAAAGGTCAATTATAATGAGATTTCTATCAATATATGAGTTGAAACTTCCTCATTGTCTTGTGTGTATCTGTTGTTTTGTGCAGGTGATCCTGGAGTTAACTCAGCAGGCGGATCAGGAGAAAACCGTCCTGTTGCTGAGCGTGTGTCAACTCGGAACTGAAGGACGGAAACGCAGCTACGACCTGAGCGCTGTCGCATATTTAAACAGGATCACGCTGGACTACTGCGACGTGCCTGGTAATAGAGAAACTGGCTACTAAAGTGTCACTACATGTGCAAATGTGCAATGGTGAGTTGAGGTGTTTTTCCCCTTGTTTCTCCAGCTGGCAAAAATCCACTTCATCTCATCAGATCATCAGAACAACATGGCTGCAACCTGCTCAAAGTGGAGTACACCAAGGTAAACATGAATACTGTTCTGTACAGATGCAGCGAACCATTATTTTGGTAACTGACTAGTTAAGTTATTATAATTTTGATTAAAGGGACTATAGAGTGACATCGACCAATAATCCCTCTATAAAGATAGTGGTTGACAATTATTTCAATAATCACTCAGTCGATTAACTTGTTGTAGCTCTACGGTTCAGTTCTGTTTTGGTTTCATATTTTGAATTTTGTGAGTACCCAACTTATCTCCAAAAACATGCATGTATAGGTAAATTGGCAACACTGTAAAATTCCGTTAGTGAATGAATGAGAGTGAATGATGTGTCTGTCTCTTATGTCTATGGTGTGTTCTCCCAAAAGTAATTGGGATAGGCTCCTGTCACCTGCCACTCCAGACAAGATCATGTGGGAACATAAATGAATGAATGAACTTGAATAAAATATGATGCATATTCAACATTGTCACAATTTAACATCAACCGTTGTCTTTTGTGTAGGCTGATCCATGCGGACCCAGTTTCCAGACAGAGTTTGCAAACACAGAGCAGACTCTAAAGGTGAGATTCAGAGCTAGGTTTGTTTATTTCCCCTTGTATTTCATAACATACAGAACGCTGGCTTGAACTAAACAGAAATGTGTTGAGCCTAGATTTGTTTATTGACTGTAGAGGCCTGTCTTACATCAGAAATCAGAAAGATCTTAGCTGCTTAAAACTAAAACACTGATTCCCCATGTTTAGACCTGACTGGTCCACGTTTAGTCCTGACTCTGGTCCAATGTTTAGTCCTGACTCTGGTCCACGTTTAGTCTGACTCTGGTCTTTTTCCTGACTCTGGTCCGTGTTTAGTCCTGACTCTGGTCCGTGTTTAGTCCTGACTCTTGTGTTTAGTCTTGACTCTGGTCCACGTTTAGTCCTGACTCTGGTCCACGTTTAGTCCTGACTCTGGTCCACGTTTAGTCCTGACTCTGGTCCGTGTTTAGTCCTGACTCTGGTCCGTGTTTAGTCCTGACTCTGGTCCTAGTCCTGATCTGTTTAGTCCTGACTCTGGGATCCACCAGCAGAGCGGCTGAGTCCTCAGAGTCCAAGATGGTCATGCACTAACATGCGGTGCCTAGTATAAGATACCAGCAGACTGTTTTAATCTGTTCTCTGAGCCACTGAAGCCAGTGCAAAGACCTAAGCACAAGACTAATGTGATCGTTCTTCCTGGTTGTAGTCAGGAGCAGAGAACGCTGCTGTCCTGGTTCAGGAGTCAGGACAGCAGCGTTCTCAAGTCATAGAGCTCCAAGTCCAAGTCAAGTCCTAAGCCTTAGGTCATGTTATCAAGTGAAGTCAGAAGTCATCAAAATAGTGAACAAACTTGTTGATAACCTTCTCTCCTTTTATCAGGTAAACTTCTCGGCTCTAGATTTCCTGCTCCACACCAAAGCTCTTCTGTCCACAGTGAACTTCATGCACAACGCAACTCCTCCAAAGCTCCGAGAGTCGCAGGAACGTGACCCGAAGAAACAAGTGGACAAGACCGCTCAGGGCAAAACAGGTGAGTGAGATGAGCTCTGTAGTCACGCTGTGAAAAGTAGAAGTGTGGGCTGGTATCAGTGTTGACTTGACTTTGTTTTGACAGTGTCCAAAGGTGCCAAAGATTCAGACATCTTCAATTTTAAGTTGTTTGCGGTGCTGGGCTGTTTCCACGTTGAAGTGTGCGACGACCTCAGAAGCATCGCAGACATCAGAATCCAAGGTAAAACAGGCTGTAGTCTATACACCCTTTTCACACTGCGGTTAGTTTAGATCTGGTTTGTCTCAGAAGTGTGGCTCCTCACTTACTGTTCTATTCATTCTCTATTCAACCAGCGTTTCTGTTTTTAATGCATTAACCTGCAGAGAGTTTGTACAAAGCTTTCTTTTATTTGCACTAAGGATTTTTATTAAAGAGTCTAGCTTGTGAATCTCAGAAGGCTTAAAAAAGCAATAAAGCTGGATGTTATTAGCAAATAAGTTCAGGGTATCCGCTGGGTCTTAAAAAGCTCCATAGCCAAGACAATCAAATAAAAGAAATATACACTGCGAAAAAAAATGGAAATCAACATTTGCTAAAATCTCTTGAAATCTGGATTTTAATGTTTATTTTTTTCTGGTTAAGATGGTTTTAGTCGATGGACTTAAGATTATCTTGTTTTGAGGTGTTTGTCTTGCTTAAATAGATTAGCACATTTGATTTAAGCTAAAATATCTTGTAAACAGTCAGAAATGTCAGAAATATGCTAACAGATATTAGCAATGTATTCTTATTTGGCTAAATAACTAAAATTAGGATGAATATCCTGAATTCTGTTAGCTTTAACCTAGACTAGATAATAAGGCTTTGCAATGTAAAGAGCAACGTTTATTCTCAAAAACATGCTGGGGGCCTGATTAAAAAAGGTGGAGGGCCACATCTGGCCGCGGGCCGCAGTTTCCCCAGGTCTGACCTACTTGTAGAATAAGGCCCAATTTTATTACAATAAAATAACTTAAAATCAATTTCCCCCCAGCACAAATCTCTTGTTAATTTAGTCCACAATGTTCTGACTACGTCTAATAATGTCCTGTTTGTTCATCAAACTCCTCTAAGTCTGATGTTTATTGTTGTTGTTGTTGTTGTTGTTAGCGTTATAGCTAACTGTTAGGAGTGAGACATATTGGCACATTTCACTCCTAACAGCTGTGAAAAGAGCTTAAAACACATCTTGATGAACATATTGGAGGCTCAGAATACATTACGTAACTGAGCAAAACATGTAGGAAGTTTAAAGTTAATTATTTCTTTTGCTTAGATTTTTAATGAAACAAACATTGGGTATAAACCCTTTGATAGTATCAAAAATATCAACAGTTTGGGATTATTAATTTGGGGAAACTTATGAAAAAGAAGAAAACATGACCTGTCTCAGTACAAACCATAATAAAATAATGGGATTGCTTGCTACCTTTAGATTACCACCTTTACATAAGTTAAACTATTGTTTCTAGTATGCCTTTCCTAGCCTACAAATGATTGTTTATATATTTGCCACATAAAAATTACTCTGCTAAATATTCAGATTTATTTATTTTTTAAGGTTATAAGAAATCTTAAAAATATATACACCCTAAAAATGCATCACTAACACTGATAATTCTCCTGGAGGATAATGTATGACACAAACATGACAGGGCCCAAAACAGAACCCTGAGGTACCCCACACAGTAAATCTGCTGACTCAGACGGTATTTGATCAGCCACAACACAAACTCTAAAATAAATCAGACAAATATGAGGAAAATAATCAAACACTGACTCTTGACAACCAGTCTTATCCCTGTCGCCTGTGATTATCAACAGAAATTTGCTCTTCACTTAAAATATTGTTTATTTTTTGTGTCGGTTGGCTACTTCCTAATAGAGAATGAATAGAACAGGAAGTGAGAATCCACAGTTTTGATCCTCCTATGGTATTTTTTTAAAGGTTCTTCTATTTTCTGACATTTACGTCTGATAGGAATTGTTTGAGCAGTTAGAACTTATACCCTCATGTGCTGGTTGATGCTACAATCCAATCCTTGTGTTTGTGTGTTCAGGTATCAATGCATCAGTGACGGTGCAGCCAAAAGAGACTCAGGTTTCTGCTCGACTCATGGACATCGTGGTCACAGACATCAGCCCAGACACAGTCCACAGAAAGGTGAACTTTTTACCAGATTATATAAACTCTGCAAGGAGATGAATTGTAGTTACTTATATGTGACTTAGGACCTTCTGCACACTAGAGTAGTTTGAGAAAGCTCTAGTAACACTTCCTATTATTGTTATTTATCGTGGTGTTCTTCATGTCTGTGCGGTCAGTGCAACTCTTTTACAACTATTTGTCAAATCATATTATTATAAAGTTTCATGTTGCGCAAGAAATTTTGCAACAACCAATCAGAGCAGCGAGACAGTGCCAGGCTTTACTGTCCTGTGATGGCTTCTAAAAGGTATGAAAAAGTCAATACTTTCACAAAGTTAGATTTTTGGGAGGGATAAAAATCATTAGGGAAATAGGGATGTTCGCCAAACCAACGTGATGGACGTGGCCGCTGACAGGTCGGCAGAATCATAACTAGCTCCCATTCTTTTTTCTTCTGCACCTAATTGACCTTTCGCCGAGCTCCACCCCCTTAGTTACTGTTGCTAGGCCCGTCAAATATGATAGCAAGCCATAGACTTCAATGACAAAAAGAAGTACACCTGTTCACGTTAGTGACTTTTTTAAAGCAATTTTTCCGTGATATCCTCTAGATCGAGGCAAAAGGGGTTCACTGTGCAGCGGAGGGATTTATTCAAAACATTAAAATACGCAACGGAGGAAACACAACTTCTATGGAGGCTAATGCTACTGGGCTCAAGCTAAATCAGAGAAACCCATGATTTAGTTCAAATGCAGCAAGCACAGCCTTGTCCTGCTCTTGCACTGCCGGGTAAGTTCGCTTCCATATGTTAAGGTCTATTTTTCTCTATTGCAAGAATATTGTTCATTTACGAGGCTATGTTAGCGAGCTAAACCTACTCGTGTTGGCTAAAGCTAAAGGGCTTGCTAAACGTAGCAGCTTAGAGCGTAACTTCTGCAGTTATATCCTCGTCGTGGTATAACTTGGGTCTAGTTTGTGTTCTTGCCTGTAGATCTAACAACACAGTAAGTCCATAGCTATAGTTAAACATTAGTTTTACCTTTGAGCAGACATTTGTTCGATATATTTCGCTGGTAGAGGAGCCGCCCCGAGTCGCCCGTACTGTTTAATCCATTGTAGGCATCGCTCCAGTTGTTTTCGGCTTTAGAACTGGAAAGAACATAACTACACCGTATAGGTGCATCGCTTCATCATCTTGCTTGGAGCTCAAGATTTGACGGACCCTATTTACAAAGCAACGGTTGCTACGATGTTTGATTGGACAAGAGCCGTTTTGGGGCGGGGCTCGGCGAAAGGTCAATTGCAGAAATTCAAAGTTTTCTTCTTGATGTAGACTCGTTAGGAACACAGTAGAAGCTCTTTGGATTTCTTTTATAAAACTGTTAGCACACTGAGTCGCACAGCAAGATACAATGATTGTCTTTTTTCGTGTTTGTTCAACATGTGGTTAATTACATTTTAAAGGTTTTGCCAACTAAAGCATCATGTGGTCACTTTGAAAAACCCTCTACAGACAAGTGCGAGGTGGTACAGAGGTGGTGAGAACAGGAGAAACAGGATTTTCAGAGTATTTGAGCACCAGCTACAGAACAATGTAAAACAACTCAAATGAATCAATCCAAATACAACTTTGAGTAAGCTGATAATAAGAGAATGCAGGTATTAAAAGGTTAAACATGTAGAAAAATGTATTTAACAATATAGCCAATTGTCTAATTCTTTATTTGTTCTTTTTTCTATGTGCTCATAAGACGCCATGTTAAGTTTTACATGAGACAAACCATGTATTTGTCCAGGGTTATCAACTGATCTTTATCTGTTCTTTGGAGCGTGCAGAGCAGAACTAAGACCTTAGTATCTTTATATAGAATATTCAATTACTGAATTCAAATAAATTTGTTTCGATAGAAATCAAAGTCATAACAACAGTCACCTCCGAGAATAGAAACATTAGAATATCAGAAACAGTCAGCAGAGTGAAACAACTGATCTAGCAGGACGAGGACAGGCTAACCCGCCTCATTCAGAAACATTTGCACGATCTCTCTCTCTCTTTTAACTGTCAGGGGTTCTTTGAGAAGCATTTCGAAACTCCCAGTGATTTTCTGTGAAACTAAAGCTTCATTTTGGTCCTTATTTTGTGCAGATCCGTCTTGTATCCACAGAGAAAAGGTCCAAAATGTAAAATGAAATAAAACAAGCTAAAATAACAGCGAAGAAAATCGCAGGAAACGGCGCAGCACAGAAATCTTCAAAGTGATGTTGACAGCTGTGGCTTTTGTCTGAATGTGACATAAAACACAAGTTTACACACTGCCCTGACTAAAGTGTGTGCAGCAGTGTTTTCTCTGCTCTGATCACACAGGACAGTCCTGAGTCTGACTGGAGCTCCTAAGGCCCAGTTTTACAGGGGCGGAGCTAAGGACATCTAGGGCTGGAGCCCCATAAATCTGGCCTCTATGGAGGAGGCTTTTTGATTTACTGACTTGTGTCTTTTTAATTAGAATAAAATGACATCCCACAATGAAAATATCGCATCTAAAACTCACCAAAATGCAGGAAATTGCACAGAAATTTTAAAATGACCTCTGACCAGTTCGTCATTTCTGCCGGAGAGGGAGGTGGGGTGGGTGTCCAGGAGATGGGAGGGGTCCAGGTCCTCAATATAAGGGGCATCAATGATTCAACGTTAGTCACTAGAGAAGGGACAACAAGTGATAGCAAAGAACAGATTATGTATAAACTTAGTAATTAAGAGTATTAGTTAGTCTTGATTTTAACTCCTGTTCCGTGTCTGTTCCAGGCTGTGTCGATGATAAAGGGAGAGGAAGTGTTCAGTTTTAAGCTCAGTCTATACCCCGACGCGACACAAGGAGACGGCTACAGCGACATGTCGAAAGTGGACGGCAAAGTGACTCTGCGACTGGGCTGCATCCAGATCATCTACCTGCACAAGTTCCTCATGTCCATGCTGGTCAGACACACACAGACTGCACACTCTCTCCTACTTTTCTGTTGAATATTATTTGCTCTTTTTCTGTCCTAAATCAGTGTTTTTCATAACTAAATGTTTTATGTGTGTTTTATCTGTCTTAAGCCACAAGAACTATAATGCTCCTTTGATTTTAGAGCAGGGAGTGTGTAATGAGCCTGTAAGCTGATTTATCTGGATGTCACAGTTACTAAGACTTGGACTTGGAGCTCTGTGACTTGAGACGACTTGATGATTCTTTCCTAAAAACAATTATGTAAATTTCCATTTACAAATTGGAACATGATGTATTTGGGTAATTTATTATAAAGATTGGAAAAGACTTAAAACTACAATCTTGAGACTTACTTGAAAGTTGCAAAACAGTGATGCCGGATGTACACTGACTATGAAGCGGGTTCAGGTCGGGACACGTGTGGGTTTCTTGCAAAGTGCCTGTTACACCAGTCACACTGACCAGACCTACACTGCGCCAAAGTCTGTGTGACAGAAGCACTTTCTAAGCTTAGGGACACACTGCAAGCAATTTGTGCTACGCAAACAAATGTGTGCGATAAATATTGTTTAGAAAACCTGCAAAGTCAATGAAACACTGTCTGCTCTTGTTGCGCATAAGAAGCGTCTCATCGTGCGAGCGTTGTGTGCGCACAAAAATCTGAAGTGAAAGAATTTTTTTTAAGGCGCGTAGAAGCGTAAAATACAAAGAATGCAGAGAAATCAGGCTTCTACTGTTGTATTTGTGTATTTGCCACAAGCACAACATGTACTAGGACAGAGATGGACTTTATGAAGGAGTCCAGCTTCAGAACCACTGTCTGTTTGAGTTTTCTAATTTACTTTTGAAAACTTCATGTTTGCCGTGATCAGGCTGCCCATAGGAGAATATAGGCTACTGTAATAATGTGAATAATTCCACTATAGACCAGATTCAGGAACATAAACACAGACAGACACTTCTGAACAGTTTTCCCAGAGAAAGACACAGGGTCAGTGTCTCGTGATGATGCGCGACTGGAGCGCACGCAGACTCTGTTGCACTCTGCACTGTGGCCACACACACGTGGACGCACAGCTGTGGTTTTGCTACTTCACGCACTTCGGTTTTGTTGCTTCAATTTTCTTCAAACACTTTTTTCCTTACCTTGAGTAAAATTATTTTTCAAGTTATCTTGACTCTTTGTTTTGACAGTCCAGCGTGGGAAAGCACATTAGTTTTGTCGTTGTTCAGCCAAAGAAGAAGGAGCAGTGGTGGAGATTGTGTGTGCTGCCACTTGAAATCTTGACTAGAGTGCCAAAAGGGCTTGGTTTGGCCACTTTTAGTGGATCCCAGTTTGTAATTTGGATTATCTGGACACCCTATCCTTTAGTAAAATTTTTGACTACTGGTTCTAACCAATTTGCAGTATAGATTCATATTTGAAAGTGCAGACTCTACAGCTTTGATCCCCATCCTTGGATATAAAGAGGTGAACTTTGACTTCGACAACAACTGCTATAACTATGATGTTGTTTGTGTCTTTATTTTTTGTTTGTTTATTTGTCTGTTTGTCTGTTTGCTCCTGCATGCTCTTACCCTGTGTCGCTGGCTCTCTTCTGTTCTTCCAGGCTTCTTTTAGCGTTGAGTGTGGGTCTGCCGACGAGGTACAGCATGCAGCTCCAACTCTGCATCAAACTCTGCCCCTTTACAGCACTTTACCACACTTTACCACACTTTACTGCATCGTACCAGGCTCTAGCTGCACCTAATGCCTGTTTCAAAGCACCAGACTAGCCCAGTAATACTTCTGCTGCAACAATACCAAACATTGCTAGTTTGACAAAAGCCAGTCTTGCTTTAAACGAATTGAATGTTTGCAAGGTGCATTTTGGAAACAGCTTCTCGAGCACTGAACCATGACATCCGCCTAAAGAATGGAAAATGTTATAATGAATTCACTCCTGTGCATCAGTGCTGTGCTTCTTCTTCACCTCCTCAGTGTTTACCTCCATCACCACAGCGCCCTCTGCCTTGTGCACCTGTTACTACGATTGTCAACTTCATCTGTGTTTCATAAACCTCTGTGTTCCCTGTTTTATTCTGTTCTTACTTGGATATGTTTTATCTGCGTAATACATTACTTTCTAAAAATGAAACGTAACTCTGCAGCACCTCAGAATAAACTGAAAAACTTAGTTTTAGGGGTTCATGACAACATAAGCCAAATTTATTGAGAAATCTTTATGTAATTGCATGAATATTATTTGGCACAGTAGTCACCACTTTTTTACCAAAAGGTCAGATTTGACGAGGTGCTAACCTGATTCAGGCCTCATTAATTTGTGTATCCGTCTGAATTGAGTTCTGCACATTATCAATCCTGGAAGGACTGCCACTGATAGTCATATCTGAATCTGATTGGTCAATGCGTCTCAAAAAGGCACAAACCACCTCAGCGTGATTATCTTTCAAAAGTCAAAATAATTTTTTATTTTGCTAAAACAAACAAGGCACAAGTATGTCCAACTGCATGGCCATGTTTGTTTTCCATCCAAACCACAATGTTGCGCTGTCATTGGTCCGATTGACCATGACATCTTTAATTGTGCAGTGAGGGTCTCTCCAGACCAGTTAGATTCTCTAGATTAGGGGGTCAGTTTGACCTACTTTTATTTACTTTTTTAATATCACTTAAGAGACTGTTTAGTAAAAAACAATGTAAAATTGTACATTCTGACATATTTTTTATGTTATAATTGCTGCTCTCTTGTCAGGTCGCCATAATAAATGAGAACTGTTCTCAATTGACCTACAGCGTAAAATACTGAATAAATAACTACTGTATTTTCCGGACTATTTGTTGCTCCGCTGTATACGTCGCAGAAGCCCAAAATGCCACTATTTTGGAGTAAATAATTTTACATAATCCTGCACCCATAAACAGACGTGTGACACGTTTTTCCATCCTGCTCCTGTTTGAGAAGCAGGCAGCGCTCCTTCTTCTCAAACCAGAGCGTCCAGTCGGAACCCGTAACATATTAATAGGTATTCACAAATTCACATTTATTTTATATACATAAGTTGCACCTGAGTATAAGTCGCGCCCCGATTAAAAAAAGTGTGACTTATAGTCCAGAAAATATGATACATAACTAAATAAACACATGAACAAATATTTGGCTTATTTTGATTTATTATTTATATTATATTCTGTTATGTTCTGTTCTTATCTGTTATAGTCAGGTTAAGTGGTGTGCCATGGTATATTTTCAACCAAAAACATTGTATTACGAGTCATTAAAGATTTAAACACACCAACGTTTATGGTTCTTAAAATTATCTTAAAATCAACCTGTCTTTCACCTGATAAGACCTGACCTGTCTTATCCCTGTGTTCATTAAAATAAATATATTCCATGCCAAATTTTTATGAAAATGATCAACATCCCCACGAAGGCATGCAGGTGTTTAATAGAGCTTTAACAAGTGAACTGATTCATCGCAATTAATCAATTAATCAAATCGATTACCAAAATACTTGTTAGTCGCAGTTCTAGTGGCATAAATGTCACAATAGTGTATCTTTTAAAGTTTTCTTCTTCATTAAACACTTTAGAATATCTTTATCAAACACAGATGAAGTCAGTAACACTACTAAAAGACTCCACCGTTGGATCATTTAGTTTTGACTCTTGTTGACAAATCTTTGCCGTTTGCAGATGTTTATCGATAACTTCCAGACGGCCAAAGAGGCTCTGAGCCAGGCCACGGTTCAGGCTGCAGAGAAAGCCGCCTCCAGCGTGAGAGACTTTGCGCAGAAGAGCTTCCGTCTCTCCATGGACATCAGGCTGAAGGCTCCGCTCATCATCATCCCCAGGACTCCAACTCCCACGATGCACTGGTGATGGACCTGGGTCTCATCACCGTGAGCAACCGCTTCTCCCTGCACCAGGTGGAGGGAGTGGAGCTGCCGGTGGTGGTGGAGGAGATGGAGGTCAAGCTCACGCAGCTCAAGCTCTCCAGGTGATACATGACTCCGCTCTTACTTTAACACATCAAAAAGATAACAGTGTATATAATATCTCAGATGAAAGGTTTCTGATGGTGAAAATAATCTTGGTCAAAAAAGTCTCTGTCAAAACATGTGACCTGCCGTAAACACAACTGCAACTCATAGTAACAGAGGAAGATCTCACTGACAATAGGGCTGCGCAATTAGTTAAAGTTCACATTTACAACTGTCACGACAAAACAACTGAAATACGTATGTCTATGGACTGACAAATTACAGAAACACACATGTTTTGAACCAGTTTGAACAAAGCTAAACTACAAGATTGACAGTTTTTAGCAGTCATTTTGTTGTTTGCAAAGGAAACTATGGCCCTGACTTCAGAAATGGCAGCTTTTGTGATTTGATAATTCCATCTAAAATATTGCAATTTTTATATAGTGTGCATCACTGCCTGATAGTCCATTTAATAGGAAACAGAATTGACAATTGCAATAGAAGGTTTGTCAAAACAATTTTTTTTCTCCGTATCCGGACCCTCAGAAGTCATTCCCACTCTCCATGAAGGTCCCGACTCTCATGTCGGGTACCACTGAGAGAGGCTGGTACCATCAAAATAGCCTTGCAACTAACTTGGGGATCCCATTGCGAAATAAAAATGATAGTGGTAATTGTGGAAAGCATCAGGTTTAACACCTCTCGTAGACTGACTGCGAGGCGAGTTCGGTTCGTGACACGTGAGAGTTTCTTGCCTCGTATACCAGCTCCAGTCCATTGCGGTCTGTATTTGCCTAAAGCCACGCGGATTCACTTGGAATCTTGCGAGTATGCGCGTATTATGACTGGAAAGCTGCATCAGATCACTGCGATAGCGCAACTTTCCGACGTGCACTTGCACTGCTCGGATGTCTGTGTACAAGGGTGCATTGGCTTTAAGTGCTTGCTACGTCCTTCAAGACTCGCACTCAGTGTACAGCAGGGGTAATATGTTTCACCTGAATATTTTGTCATTGAACCAAATTGTGCTGTAAGTTTGTTTATGCATATTTCTTTTGTTATGCATAAACAATCCAATACAGTACAGTGTATTAGATATGCACTGTTTTTTTTTTTTTTTTCAGTTTCTAGTACTTTTTTTAGTTCTAGTCCTCATTTTAGGTGCTTTCACATAGAGCAGGAACTATGGACTGACACTTAAGAGACTTTTTTTGCTTTGCAGTCAGACCAGGAACTGTTTGGGTGACGAAAAAACATTTGCAATAGTAGCTTTAATTGGAAACATTTCATTCATTTGAACATTTAGATAAACTTTCCTTAGCCTCAAGAAAAAATACTTAGAAGCAGTAGCTCCCAACATAACTTAACTATAACTATTATAACTATAATGACATTGTTTATATGTTCTTGATTATCCAGATGTTAATATTAAAGCTATTTAGCCCTACTTTCACAAATGTTGCTGTGTAAATGCAAACATGAGGACAGGGTAGTTTCTCTGACTAAACAGGGGCTAAAGAAATGTCAGGTCTTAGTTCTTGGTACTTTCATGTGAGAAAAGGCCTTTTGACTGTTATTCCCATCAGCTCTCTGTTACTATCATTAGTATAACATGTGTTTCTTTGCAGATTGACCCAGAAACAAACTGTGCCTGATTGTCAGATGCTTCAGCCAATCAGCTTTGAGCTTCTGGTCACAAGGAACCTCTGCTCTTCCTGGTTCTACAAGATCCCAACCATCCAGGTCAAAGGAGTCCTGCACTCGCTCAACGTAAGACTGAAGAGTTTTAATCTGGTTTATGTCACACGATCCTGCTCACAGTGATGTCGTTGTTTGTGAATCACAGATGAGTTTTGGTGAAGACGACCTGAGTCTGCTCATGAAGATCCTGGTGCACAACATCGGTGAAGGAAGCAAAGTGCAGAGGAACCTGACTCAGGGTACGTTACTGTATCAATGTAAACTTGTATTAGTTATTTTATATTTATTTTATTGAATTAAATTGCAGCCGTCTTTAAGCCAGGCTCTGAAATTGCTCTCATGTATCTGACTGATTTTGTGATTTTGCTTTTGTCCATTGAAATCACAACTTTAATCTCGCCTCCTTTTACATCTATATCTAAAAGTGTGTGTTTGTTGGTTTTACGTTGACAGAGAAAGCGCCAGATGCCCCGGAGCAGCAGCAGGCGTCTCTGGCCTGGTCTCCTTCCTCAGAGCTCACAGCAGGACAACAGGCTGAGCTGGAGAACGTCGTCAACGTCCTGCTCAAGTTTGAGATTAAAGAGGTAAAAGATTGCACTAATTCATTTGTTTTCAAAGATACTATAGAAGACAGGCAGAGATTCCCACACCAGCGCTTGACAGTGTGTTGAGGTCCGTTTTTCATTACAACTGCATGTACTAGTAAGAAAATATAATTGAGATTATTAACTCTTTCAGTGCCAGCCCTATTCTCTTCCCTGCCAGGCTTTTTTGGTCATTTTAAACAATATTCACAGCTCCACAAAAAACTTTTTGCAACTGGAATCACGACATGTTGTACATCAAATGAGACCTACAAATGTCTACTTACAGTTAAAGAAAGAGTTGTTATTCTACATGAATCTTTTCCCTTTTTATAAGCTTTTGAAATTCCTTGTTTTCATTAGATTTCAGCGTTTGACAGCAAACTTTTGAGAAAACGTCCTTTTTCTAAATCAAACTTCTTGTCAGTGTTGTTTTCATCTGTTCTACTTTTTGGTGAAAGAATATGAGCCACTACAATGAAATATTGTCTTTATGATAAAAAATACAAGGTTTACATGAATAAAACAAGGGGTTAGTGTCTTTTTCATCTTTAAACCAACCAAAGCTGTGTTACAAACGAGAAGAAGGCAGCAGCACTTTTCTACTTTCTGATGCAGATTCTATAGATTCAGCCTCTTTCATGGAGCAGAGATTATCTTGAATAAATCCAGTAGTTTGACTTCCTCTGACACTTTTCACTCGCTCACAGAAGAGGAAGTTTCTAGACTCGCTGCATGTGTCGTTCTCCTCAGAGTCCTAGTCCAGTAGGATCCTCTTTTCTTCATTTTAAAGATCAAATATCTGCTCTAAACTTACTCAACATGTTTTTTAGTTGAACATGTTTTGTTTGTAATCTGTTTGAAAAGAAAACTGGCCCTTTAGAAGCAGCTGATCACCTAAAACACAGCCGACTGCGCTGCTTATTGTCAACAAAAGAGCACATGTATTTCCCGTGACCTCCTCTGGGTCTTTGTGCTCACGCTATTCTTCCCTCTGCTGGTGAATCTGTGAAACTGCATCATGTATTTGACTGTAGACAAAGTCAGCACATGCATCCGTGAGCCCTATTTTGGATATTTTCGTCATTGGCAGGCAAAGAGTTAACAATTTTCTTCTCCTTTCATTTACTTTTTTTGTGTAGGTAATGTTGACCCTGAAAAAGCCCAAAGACCATGTGGAGACTCCGTTCCTGGTTCTTCACGTGGCTCAACTCGGCATCGACACAAAAGTCCGGAAATACGACACCTGCGCCACGGTTTACATCCGAGAAATCACCATGAACTGCCTCGAGTTCAAAGGTATGAGACACTTTATTTGTGACAACGCCGTAATTTCAGCTGTTTTTTTAACAACTTTTGATGTATTTGTGTCAGACATGAACGGAGACGACCTGTGTATCATCAGATCTTCAGCAGAGACTGGGGCAGAACTACTCAAAGTGCAATATTTTATGGTGGGTTCAACAAAAAATCTTGGTCATTAGCAATAACTGTAACACTGAGGTGCTGCATTATGTAACTATAATTTATTTTTGCTTTGTTTTAGGCTGATCGCAATGGGCCAAACTTCTCTACGATCTACAAGAACACAGAGCAAATGATCACTGTGGGTAAACTCGTCATTTTTATTCTTAAATTTAGCCATATATAGAGAATTACTTATATGTGTGTTTGAAATGGTCAGCTATACAGCCTCTGAGTTGATTAATAGTCAATTTATTAGACTGCCCATCCCTTGGGACTGAAAATTAGACAAATATAGACCTTGTCCACACAAAGACAAAATGGTGATCTTTTTAAAAACGAATTGCATAAACATGGTGCTGTCTTAGGTTGTGTGACCGTCCACACGAATCAGTAAACAAACCTGAAGCCGGTGTAATGCCTGTAACTGACCAGAAAACAAGAAGAGGACTTGACAGTGAGCATGCGCTGAAAAGCTCCTCAATGTAAACATAAATTTTGCGGAGAAATCTTTTGAAGTGATCAAGCATTCTGAATGAACAGCGTGGATGTGAACAAAGCTTCAACTCAGATTTAATGGAGATTGTAGTGGATTTATTTAATTTTTCCCTGTCTTCTGTGGTTTATGGTGCAACTGTGAACATAATCTAAAGGTCAGTACATTCTGGAGATCAGATGACAGTGATGTCGTCCACGTAAATGCAGAGACGCTAAACCGAATTTTGAAATCTTTTCACTCTGGGACTTGGTTTCGTGTGGACGATGTGTGGCTTAGGTCAAATATTTGTGCTGAAACACCTGAGCTTGGACAAGTGTGGACAAGGCCTTAGATGGGTGTTTTAAAAAATATTGACCTCCTTGATATTGAAAAGAAACACGTACGTTTTTTCTCCACCATGTTTTATCATAATAATAATTCCGTCATCAAGAACACAACTAGGCACAAAAGGAGCTGAGAAAGTCTCACATTTCCTGTTTTATGAAGGCAAGATGCTTGTAGTTTTAAATATGTTGTAGTTGCGTAGGCAGAACTTAAACAAACATGTTTAAAAGCCAAATTATGTCCTTAAAAATGTTTTACTAAATATAAAAAAAAAACATGTCTTAGTTACTTCTCTTTCTGTTTGTAGGTGGTATTTACATCTCTGGACCTGGTTCTCCACACCGAGGCTCTGCTCTCGTCCATGAACTTTCTGTCTGCTGTGATGACTCCGACCAGCTCAGCTTCTGCAGAGAAAGAAACACGGAGCAAACCTGAGGACAAGACTGTGTCCACCAAGTCCAGTCAGTGCAGCGACAACTTCAATCTGATTTTTAATACATTTCACTGTGATCCAGGGAAGTTCGCTTAAATTAAATAATGTTTTTATGCAGAGGTTCAATAGAAAGTGTAGCATTGGCCAGCAATCTTTGCTTGTGCAGGCTTTATCATTTGAACATTTTAATAGTTTTGACAATTTTTCTGCAGAGGGACATACACCACTGGAAAAAATTTAAAGTACAGATCTACATGAATTAAGTGAAGAAATCTGTCAATGGAAATAGCACATTTTGCCTTATTTAGACAATTATGGTGTCTATCAGCTCAAATTTGGTATTTTGTCTAAAGTCCTGATAGTCCTGGTTTAGTCCAGTTTAGGCCTGATCTAGTTAAGTTTTAGTTCTGTTCTAGGCCTGGTTGAGACCAGTTTTAGTCTTGTCTTGTGCAGTTATCTTCTGGTTTAGGTTCTGGTCTAATATATTAAAAATACAGTTTTTGTTTCATTGTATAAAATGTTGATAAAGGTTAAAAATATATATATTTTATTCCTATTTTGGCTCAACATGATTTGCAGCAAGTCTTTTTCATTTTGCTGAATATACATTTAGCTAATTTGGTCCTAAAATAAGTCAAACTAGACATGCTGTTCTGAAAAAAAAATTAAATGAACTAGAAAAGATTACATGTTTTTATTCAGTGAGGGCTTTGGTCACCTCTCCCCTGGTCCCTGGTTTATTCATTTTGTTTACTGATTGCAAAACCTTTTTTTTTAGTTCAGATTAACTTGTGATTACGTTCGTAACTGTCCTTCATAAAACATGTAATAAATATATGTATTTCTCTCCAGCCGCCTTGGTTTCTCCTGTGGATAACGTGATCGACATAAAACTGTTGGCGACACTCGGAGCGTTTAACGTTTTGGTTTGTGACCAGAAAAGCAACATGGCCGACATCAAGATCCAAGGTTTGTAACAACTAATGTGACCGAGAGGACACATGTTGTAGATGGGAAAAAAGTAGAGGACCGAGGACTGAGCCTTGAGGGACACCACAGATATCTTCTATGTGCAGCAGTGTCTGGTGCAGATGAAGCACAACACAGGCTTTTAATTTATTTATTTAAGGTGTGCAATTGTTCGTGGACAACACCATCAAGTAAAATACATGTGTGCAAAAAACGTAAAAGCCTTTTTCAGAGTGAGCTCCCCTTCTCTGGCTCCTCTTGCGTTTGTAAATTGCGTCGATTATACAGTAATACCCTTTGTATAGTTGTTTCTTCACTGATTTATCATTCATTGCTTTCTATCCCATAGGAAACAATAATTTGATAATTTAAAGAGTCTTTCTCTGATTAATGTATGTTCTTTTCTCTCAGGTTTAAACGGCACATTGTTACTGCAGGGACCTCAGACCCATATTTCAGCCAGACTCCGGGACTTCATCGTTCTAAATGTGGATCCGAAGTGCATCCACAAGAAGGTTAGATTCTTGTTAATGCCTAAAACAGTTAATTTGTTTATTGTATTGAATCCTAACATTATTTCCCCTCAGGCCATCTCTATCGTGGGCGACGAGGTGTTCAACTTCAACATGATGCTGACTCCAAACGCCACAGAAGGAGCCAGTTACGCAGACACCTCCAAAAGTGACGGAAAAGTCAGACTCAACGTGGGCTGTGTCCAAGTGGTTTATCTGCACAAGTTCATCATGTCGCTGCTGGTGAGTTTGTCATATAAAACTAATCATGTTATCTTGAGAAATATCTTCTTATCTTCTAGAGCTGTAGTCGACCAAGTAATTTGTTGGCTGACTAAAGACATGCCTTGTCAGAGTTGGCGGGTATAATAGGCAGTGTAGGTAAATTATAAGGGTGCAGAGTGAGGGGAGTGGTGCCAGCCGATGCCCCGCGCTAAATCAAAGACCCTGGGCATAGTTTAGAGAACTAAATCATGTTCTACTTGTTGAAGATGTTGGCGAGCCTTTATTTTGAAGAAAAACTGGAGTTATGAGTTACTGAGTTATGACCAGAAATTACTGATGAAAAAATCTGCAGAAAAATCACTGCAGCGATTTACAATGCATTCCAGCGCGAGGAAGCAGCATAGTTTTTTGTGTGCAAATCAAATCAAATATTTTTGTATAGCCCAAAATCACAAAACAGTCGTCTCTGAGGACTTCCCAAGATTGTTAATATACTTGGTTTTGATATAATTAAGGGGGTCTGGGGGAGAATTTTAAATATTTGTTGCAATCTCCTGCATTATGGCGAGTTTTATATGTAATTTTTTTTTTCCGATATGTGATGTCGCTTCACTATTTTAAAAAGACATGAGACAGATGTCGCCCTTAGTTCTGCCCTTGTAAAACTGGTCTTTAGGAGCGTCAAACAGACTGACTCCACCTGACAGGACTGTCCTGTGTGATCAGAGCAAGAAAACAATGCTGCTACACAAACTTTTGTCAGGTCAATGTCTAAACTTCTATTTTATGTCACATTCATGCAAAAGCCACAGCTGTAAACATCACCTTGAAGATTTCTGCACTGCAACATTTAACGTGATTTGCGCCACTGTTATTTTCACATTTTATTGTACTTTACTGTTTGGACCTTTTCTCTGTGGCTTTAAGGCAGATTTACACAAAATAAGGACCAATATGAAACTCCAAAGTTCTAAATGCTTTTGAAAGAAACGATCTGTCTGTTAAATAGCGCTGCATGTGGAAGTAAATTAATAAATAAATACTAACACTGAGTGACAGCTGGATGGTGAAGACCTTAGTCGTAGTCGATTATCGTCGTTGGCATCTTAGTCGACCAAAATTTGTATTAGTCGACTAATTCTTTTAGATGAATTTTAAGTTTTTAGCTTGAACAGGAACAAAAATTATGATTTTGTAAGGATTTGGAACCAAATTATTGGTGTAATCTGCTGTTTTATACATAAATGCCATGTTATCTATTCATTTTGGGCATAAATTATGTTTTTGCATGAACTCCAATGGATTTTTAGTATTTATGTTTGGGTCAGATAAATAAAATAAAACATACTTTCAGTTTCTAAGTTTTAGCCACGCCCTCTTTTTAGTCGATTATTGGTCGATGGGACATACCTTTAGTCAACCAAACATTTCTTTGGTTCGACTACAGCCCTACACAGAACCCAATGCATTTACAGTTAACAAACTTTTCTTGTGTTGCAGAACTTCACCAATAACTTCCAGACGGCCAAAGAGGCTCTGAGTCAGGCCACGGTTCAGGCTGCAGAGAAAGCCGCCTCCAGCGTGAGAGACTTTGCGCAGAAGAGCTTCCGTCTCTCCATGGACATCAGGCTGAAGGCTCCGCTCATCATCATCCCCCAGGACTCCAACTCCCACGATGCACTGGTGATGGACCTGGGTCTCATCACCGTGGGCAACAGCTTCTCCCTGCAGCAGGTGGAGGGCTGTCCTCTGCCGGCCGTCATCGACAACATGGACGTGCAGCTCTCTCAGCTCAAGCTCTTCAGGTCAGACTCTATGGGAAGAAAAGTTACGTTTGTGTTAGTTTAAAATCAAGGACCCGACCGATATGGCTTTTTGGGAACTGATACCGATACCAATATAGAGGATGCTGGGTACCGATAACCAATATGACAGCCGATATAATTGGAAATAGAAAAATACATTGTTATTAGGAGCTGGTGTTAAAAAAGTCTGTCTAATTTTAGTGATTTTAGTTTGGGTTTCTTTAGGTCAGATTTAGTGTTACTTCGCCTCTTATAAGTGACTTTAAAGGCTTGAAACCTATTATTGATAGACTTGTATTACTGAAGTGAATTCAAGAGGCTAAAGGTGCGGTTACCGTCGACCGTAATTAAATTGCCCAAATGCCGACCATTAACACCTCTTTTCATGACAAATTTACATGTGAATGTATCTCCAGTATCACCAACACAGACACAACAATTTACAGTCACAGAGAGAATGAGGAGGCAATGTTATTGTTGTAGCATCATAAGCTAACTGCTAACTACTAACTACAGTGAGCTACATTGAAAGTTAAAGCGAACACGTTTTCAACACTCATTAATTAGATAAACTTGTCTTAGATCCCAATTCTTCAAAAAGAATTCCTTAATCCTCCAAACTTAATAGATTTTGTTTGTTTTTTTTTTTTTTTTTTTTTTTTTTTTTTTTTTTTTTTTTTCAAAAGATTAATCCCTGTCAATCAAATCCAAATATTGATCTGATTGCTGGTTAGATAGAATGGTTGTATGGAAGATCTAACCTTTAAAACGAGGTACAACATGTCCAAAATATCAGCGGTATATCGGCCAGAATTTGGCCGATGACCGCCAGGTTTGTAAGTGCTCATGTCGACCGAAAATATCGGCCAACCGATATATCGGCCGGGCCCTAAACTCAAGGATAATATTTTATTTGTCTCTGATCGTATGTTGTTGTATCTGTATTTGAGACTTTACAAAAAAGTGAACTTTTCTGACGTATTTGCGATTGTAGTTACAGGGTTTCGGCTGGGTTTTAAAAAGTAAAAAAAAAACAGTTTATACAGAAAAGTTTGAATTTAAGGCCCTAAATAATCTCAAATTTGCTGTTGCAGGACGAGTGTGGGTCTGGAGTCAGACGGTCCGAGTGTGGAGCTTCTGGAGGCAGTGAATCTTCAGCTGAAGGTCAAGAGGAACCTGGCTCCGGCCTGGAACAAGAAGATGGCCGCTGTGGAGATCGAAGGAGACATGAAGCCCATGAAGGTAAGAGTGTCGTATGCAGCAGGACAAAGCCGGCACCAGAGTATTCTTTACAGTTTAAAGGTTTTGAAACTGTGTAGAGTCTTAAAATGTATTAAAATGTCATTTGTATTGCAATTAAACAAAACTTTGCATTCAGTTTAGTTATTTTTGTAGCTGTTTTTTATAATTTATAACATTAAAGTTTTGCTTGAAGTTGAATTTGTTTATTGCACAGAGCTGCGTTGAAGTCTTATTTGAATTAAGAATGTATTTATTTATTAGCCTTAAGCCGGCTGCACATTACAGGATTTTGGCCCGATTTTAAGCCCGATGTGCCCCTCTACGAGTTCGGGAGGCGTGGCCAGAGTAACGATTTTCTAAGAGATTTTTTGTTGTTTCTCTCCTTATGTCAGTGCGTCACTGCGACTATTTGTCAGGGCGCATTATCGTGAAATTCAACATGCTGCATGTGCACATAAAATAGAAACATTGCTTCATCATTAAATAAATGTAACTCTTTGTGCACGTAGTCAAAGTGTGGAATTCTTTTTTACGAGCATTACACATGTCATCTCCAACACACCTGTTCCTTATAATGTGCGAAGCACCAACTTAATCTACTATAACATGGCTAACATGTTTGATTAACTTTTTCATTTGACGCCCACTGTAGACAAATAATCGTAATTGTTCTTATGTCTGTGGTCTCTTCTTTTCTTTGGCAAAAATTCGCAAAAGATCCTAAACTCCTGTAATGTGCAGCCGGCTTTAGAGATTGTGGAGAAAGCTTAAAGTTTATCATATCTGTTTGTTTTCTGAAGAGTAAAAAACAAGTTCATGCATCACTGTCTATCAGGATCTTGAAGCAGTACATTGCGTTGGTGTGAATACGTTTCTCATTTTGTTAGGTTTCATTCTAATTAGGTTTAAATTTAATTACAGTCACTAACTGCAATCATACAAGATATATAGTATCAAAAATAACAATTGTCACATTTCCTTTTACTTTCATTCAGCCCACATGTTCACCACCAAAGGTACAGTTTGTTTAGACAACACTGTGTCCTAGTTTGTAAGCATTACAGTTGAGTTTTCTTAGTTCCTTTAGGTTACGTATTTATTAGTTTGTATAGCTCCTGTTGAGATTATTGCTAAATGGTCAATACATTTACACAACTATTTGAGGTGTTTGTTGTTTTTAGGTGGAGCTGAGTCAGTCTGACCTCAAAGTGCTTCTGCGGATTCTGACGGAAACCTGGGCGAGGCCGACAGCCCGGAGAGCAGTGTCCCCAAACAAGAGGCCAGCGTCCAGCTCAGAGCGCCCCCCACAGGTCAGACACTGCAGCTACACGTGTTGGGGAGTTTAATATCCATGTGGAAAAGGCAAAATCCTTAGAAAGTTGTCTGAGCTCAAACGTAAAGTAACATAATTGAAACTATCACAGTCCTAGTGCAGTCATGGTGGAGAGTCTCAGTCACAGCTTTTGTGTCATGTCCTGAGTCCCAGTCCGCCTGAGCAGCTGTGTCACTGAGCCTTAAACCCAGACCGGGGCAGGAACAATTTTTAGAGCGTTCTTGATGTGTTTTGTTTTGTTTGTTTACAGAAAACGGTGAAAAGCCCTCAGTCTCCAGTCCTGCCGAGGAGGACGATGAATCTGTGGAACTCTCAAGTTCAGCTTCAACATCGACTCTCTGGGACTGGTTCTGTTCAACAATGATCCAAATAAGGTTGGTTTTATGTTAAGTGAAAATTTTAAAATGAAATAAATAAATCAAGGTTCAATCATTTCAATTGTACAACAGTATGGGGATTTTATTGGAGCCAACAAATCAAATATGAGAATCCAGCGACTGGTTTGTTGAGAACCACAGTGATATTTTTTTTATAGCAGTGTTTATGAAGAGAAGGAATGAGATTATACACATTCAGTTTATGCAGGTTATTACTAGAGTGAATATATTAGATGCATGTTTTCTATAATGTCACTATTTAAAATGACACCCGTGTAACTTTCTGGAGGTATTGTAGATAAGTAGTTAAGTTGTAGGCTATAGAGGGATTTTCGGTCAAAGTAACTTTCTTCTCTACTACACATGCTCCATGCAGAAAGAGATGTCTTCCATCTGGTTAGCTGTGAAACTTCTTTGAATAAAACAACAAAACAAGACGAGAGCAGCTGTTTGGATCAGGTCTGAACCGGTCCGACAGACATCTGTCTCCTGAAGCTTGAGACGGTGTTTTTCTCTGTGTTTTTTCACCTGAATGTAACTTTTAAGGGTTGTAGGATCTAATTGCTAAATCAACACAAATGTTGCTTTAGCAGCATAACTTTTTTTTCCCCACAGTGATAACCATAAAACACGGTACTTGTTTCCGGGGTCAATGAGCGGAGGCTCTTTCTGCTTGTCTAGTGCGTGCGCATCGCCTGTGCTGATAATCAAAAAATCCTCTATACTGTGGAATATTATAGCTAAAAGAACAACATTTCCATGAAAACAAGCTGTCTCCTCCAGGACACAGAAGAGTCAATCTTCGGTAGATTTAAGTCCACTCAGAGTTAAAACAAGTATTTTTTCAATGATTTTTAGTTCAAGAAAAAGATCCAAATAAAATACATGCTCTTGTTAAACGGTGTGCCTTTAAAGACTAAATGGAGCCCAATTGTGAACATTTAACTGTGCGTCTTCAGGAGCTGCTTTGGCACAGACATTAAGTGTTGTTCAGTTGATATTCAAATTTAATTTATCTGTGTTTGGTGGTTAAGTTGATCCACCTGAGCTGCAACACATTTTACAGTTTAGATTATACGTTATTTCCTCGATTTGTGATATGATTGTCAGGGGCTTGGCATTGAATCAGATTAATTTAATAATCGGCAATGTGAAAAATGTTAAAATGTGTATTATATTTTTTTTGACTATCAACCACCCCTAGGATTGACATTTCTTTATGTTTGACTCACGTTTGAAGATTCTGAAGGCCAATGCAAAAAAAAAAAAATGAGTCACAAGGTATAGCGGCATTAAGTCCACGTTGACAGAGCTTATTAAAAGACTCCAGGCTTGATGGAGCGAGTTGTGAACTTGTTTTAGTCATCATTTTGTTAGTCTATTCGTTCAATAAGCTTCGTAGCACAGGGCTCATTATTTTTTACTCTTCTCCTCAGCCGTCAGTCTTGGAGCACCACAGTGGCCTGAGTCTAGGTCAGTTTGCCCTGCTCCAGTTCAAAGCCGCTGGGACGATTCTAAAAATGGAAACATGGAGCTGAAGACTGTGCTCACCTCCTGCACCCTGGACGACCTGCGCGACAACATGGACAGGGTCACATCACGGTAAAAAGAAACGTGTTCTTATGTTAGTATTCTGTATAGGTCAGTAAGTGAACGTACTAATCTGGTATTTCTGCTCTTTAGGATGGTGAGGCGGCGTGATGAGGACAGCCTGGAACCTATGATAGACCTGACCGTCCGCAGGAGTGGACAGGAGCAGCAGGTGGAGGCCGTGCTGCAGAAGCTGAGTCTCTGTGCCAGTGTGGAGTTTCTCATGGCCGTGGCAGACTTCTTTGTTCAAGCGACTCCTCAGGACAGAACAAACCGTCGAGCTTGGGTCAGAGCGAGAGGCTGCCGCTGAGACAGACCACTGAACCGACCAACGCGGACAACAAAGCGGTGAGACAAGAGCTGTATGAACTTCAAGATAGCTCTGTTGTGTTGGATTACGGTTTCAATTTCTCCAGTAGTCAGGGCTTTTTTGTGTGACTTTAAATGTTTTGATTAGATCGACAGTTTTACTGCACTTCCTTCTTTGGTTGAATAGCCAACAACACTTGAAAAATACAGTTCAATACAGTATACCTTATCCTAATTGTTTTTATATAGCACAAGAGTTAGTTTCTCACTATAAAATTGTGGCCAACTCCCCACTCGACCTGGCCTTTATGTGTGGAGTTTGCATGTTTTTCCGCGTGTCTGGGTGGTTTTCTCCGTACACTCTATTTGCCTACCAACCAATAACATGCAAGTTAGTAAGCCTTTTGGTGGTTGTAGGTTGAGCACCAGGTGCTCAGGCGAATCGCCTCTGCTGAGTTGCCCAGCAGAGATATATTTTTTAAAAAGTTATTGTGAAAATTTGCCAAATCTGTATTTTTAACCATGCAGAAAAGAATACTGTACATTTAATACTAATTTTGTTATCCACAATGTGGAAAAAAAAAAAAGTATTGTAGTTCTTAGTTTTCAAAATGTATTCATCAGTGTTAAAAATTTAGCTTTGATTTGTAGAATAACAAAATGCAGCAAAATTGTATTTTCACACTGTTTTTTATGTTAGATACAAGTGTCCTGAAATAGTATTTTTTCAGCTCAATAGATTCAACCTTAAAAGCGTTAATTTAAGTTTGAATATGTATCCCATACGCCTCCTTAACGATACGTGTATTCCCAAGAGTTTGTCACATATATCCCATACCGATACATCGAGTACAGCCCTAGAGTGTCTGTCATTAGTTCCTCTTACAAAGACTAATCAATGGGTAGGACAAAAAGTATTTGTTAAATTAATAATTGTGTCTCAGACACATGTTTTTGACATGTGGGATGCCTCAAGGATCAACCTTGGGACCCCTTTGTTATTTCTTTACATGATGACTTTAGGTCAGTTAATACACAGCAGTTTTTAGTCTCTTTCCCTCAAAAAAGCACTTTTACTGCTTACCAATTTTACTCAATTCCATTACTGCCTGAGAGAGAAGCTCATCTTCATCTTTTGTTAATTTTAAGAATGATTTAGCATGCATGTTATACCAGAACAACAAAGTACAGGCCTATGCAAGAGAACCATCAACCAAATCCTTTAATTGCTTATCATTTTTCTTGTATAGTTTAATACACTGCTCCACACTCGTCTCTCCTGTCCAGGTCCTGCGATGCGTCTGCGTGCGGTGATCATCGACCCGGAGGTGGTGTTTGTGGCTAGTCTTATGAAAGCGGACGCTCCGGCTCTGGTCGTTCGTTTCAGTGCGACTGTTCTGTCCAGTCCACAGCTGAAGGAGGCCAGAACATGACGGCCAACCTCAGAGACCTCAAAGTCCTCGCCTGTCCTTTCATCAGGGGCAAAGAGGACACCGCTGTCACTACGGTAAGAGTTCAGGAGGCTCAAGTGGATAAAAGTTGTAGGAGAAAAAGCATCTAAATACTGTAGTGTTGTATATTTTTAACTGACTTCTTCCCACAGGTGTTGCGGCCGTGTTCTGTGCTGTTGAAGACTGAGACTCATCCAAAGAAGCCTCTGTGTGGCTCTGTGACAGTGGAAGAGGTCATCGTCAAGGTAATCAATAATGTTTTATTGATTTGAGGCCAAAATGAAGTTTACCACAACAACAACTAGCATTACTTATGTTTTGAATGGTAAAATGCTTTAATTGAATGCAGCCAGCACACAGTGGTCTCATTTTCACTCTAACACAGGGCTATTTAGTCAAATTTTTCCGAAGGTCAATTATTTCTTAGAGCAATGACCTCTAGGTTTTTGCCAAAATTTGGGGTTTCACTCATGTATTTTAATGAGGATGCTTTGTTTTCTTGCGCATTGATTTTAAACACTTTCTAAGACTTGCAGGACTCTCAAACTTGCAGTGAGTGTACAGCAGAGTTAACACTGTCTTTAAGAGTATATCTAATGTTAAACCTTTGCACAAAAATTATCCCTTTATGTTATTATAAAAAGAGACAAAAGATTATTTTTAGAAACTTCAGCTTTGATCAGCTTTGTGCTGCCTTCATCAATACTATTAGAGAGGATCACTGATTATAAATGCTGTCATTTCTGCACAATATACAATACAATATAGAGCACGGGTCTCCAACCTGTAGCTCTGGAGCTACCAGTAGCTCACCAAAGAATTTTAGAATCATACAAATTATGCTTTATTAGATGCCTAATTGTGCCCACTTCTGAATAGATATTGGCTAAATTGTCATTTAGGTCTCTTAACTAGGCCACAGTTAACTTCAATTTTTGGTCATCACTAAAAGTTGTAGCTCGCCGCCAATTCTTGCCAAAAGTAGCTCTCCTGGCAAATAAGGTTGGAGACCCCTGATATAGAAGTATTTTTTGTTTATCAACACGAGCGATGCCCGCGCACCCCGCCTGTAGAAAGAGCCTCCGCTCATAGACACAAACAGTAGAAACAAGTCGAAAAAGCTCCATTGTCAGTAACTACAAGAGTTTATCACTGTGAGATCACAAAAGTTATGCTGCTAAGTCAACATCTGTCAGACAGGTTCATACCTGAATAAAACAGCTAGCTGTCGTCCTGTTTCGTTGTTTAATTCAAAGAAGTGTCCCCGTGTAAACAGATGGAGAGGAGCTCTCTCTGCATAATGCATGCGCAGTAAGGCGGAAAGTGACTGTAGATTGCGATTTATGTGTCTAATTTTGTTTTTATTTTCATGACTTAATAAAAATACATGTTTATCTCCTCAGATCTCCCCGGTGACCCTGAACACTGTGATGACCATAACTTCAGCCATGACCTCGGTGACACCCCAGGATCCGCTGAAGCAGGAGCCGAAGGCAACATGTCAGATCTGTGGTCGGTCATGGACATCTACAGCAGTAATCTGTGGTTTTTAGGTGTGGACCAGGCCACTGAGGTCACCGAGAGCTTCAAGGAGAGCGACGGCACCAACGAGGGGGAGAAGTTCAGTGCGGAGATCAAGGTAAAGGCGCCCAACCATACTGTATATTTAACAAATAAATTAAGTCATTATATAACATGCACACTACTTTTGCGGCACATTTTCTCAGTCTACAGTGATTATCTGTTTCAGGTGGTGCAGGTGACTGTGGAGTCCGGTTTGGGCCACAGAACCGTCCCGCTGCTGCTGGCCGAGTCGTCCTTCAGTGGACAGGCTCAGAACTGGTCGTCTCTGCTCCACCTGACGGGAGACATGACTCTGGAAGTAAGACGGGTTTATTACGTTATCGTGCAGTGTTTAAATCAGCACCTGAGGACTGAACCTAACTGTTGTTTTTAGGTGAATTACTTTAACGAGACTCACGCCGTGTGGGAGCCTCTGATCGAGAGAGTGGACAGCGGCTCTCGCAGATGGAACCTGGCTCTGGAGGTAACAAGCTTTTCCACTGATCCTTAAACTGACACGTGTATTTGTATTGTTACTGGCTTTAACAATACTCCTGAGTACTTTTTACTTCTAAGAATTCATGTTTCAGAACTTAACCCTTTAGGGCTCAGGAGTTTTTCACTTGAAATGCATTTCTGAAAATATAAAGTCCTAAAATTTACCTTGAGAATCTATGCTAATATTTGTCTGTATTAGTTAAAAAAAAAACAAAAAAACGCTGGTACATATCTGAGTTTGGTATTTTTCAAGCTTCTGAAAGTGATCAAAAACAGGCATCTGGCTGCATACCTCCTTAGTCCCGCCCACTTCCCGCTGCAGGCCGGAAAAAGCTCTCCATACAGACCAGACACCCATATTTGGCAACTCTCGACTTCACAAAGCTGTACACAACCCTAACCCTAACCTTACCTGTCTTGGAGTATAAATATGAAAGTTATATACATTAGCTAGCATAGCACGTGCGAGAGTGACCATAAATGTCCGGTTGTCGAAATAGGTCTGCGAAGAGAGGCGGGCGGTATGTACCTGCAGCTAGACGCTCTTGAGACAATCTGAAGTCTGAATACAGAATACTTTGGTGCTCAAAAGGTTAAATGGTTCTTTATCAGACAGACATTCCCCTAGTAAGATTTGGTGTTAGCACAATAGAGAAAAGGAAAAACTAGCTTGCCTGAATATGCTAAAGTAAGCACACAGTTGTTGTGAATGGATGTATATGACAGAAACTTGAACTTGAACTTTGAACTTTGACTTTATTAGATTCATTTGCAGCAGCAGTACAAAACACATACACACAGCTGACATATAAAACAACATAAGTTAAAATGGGGGGTTTAAATAAGTGCAATACACATCATCATAGTGCAACCATAATCAAAAGAGTTGCAGAGAAAGTGTATATATAAAGATATATCCCTTTTTATTTGTTTAAATAACCGATTACAGAGGGGACAAAAGAATTTTTACATCTATTTGTTCTGCATCTGGGGACTAAATATCTCCTGCCCGAGGGAAGAGGTTTAAAAGCCTCCTGCAAAGGATGTGTGGGGTCCGCCAGGATTTCTCTGGCTTTTTTAAACGACCTGGATTTAAAAATCTCCATGAGGTTATTTAGCGGAGTGCCAACAATCTCAGCACACTCCTTCACAAGTCCATTTAACCGATTCCGATTTTTTAGATTTAACTTGTTAAACCAACAGATAAAAGAAAGGCGAGGACAGATTCAATGAAACAACAGTAGAACATTTTCATAAAAACCCGGTCAACATTAAATTTCTTAATTTACGATTCTCTGGTGAGCTTTACTACAGATGGCATCGACCTGGGACTCAAATGTGAGTTTGTTGTTGTCCATCATTACGCCCAGGTACTTTTTTTTTTTTTTTTGCATGGTGATGATATACACTTGTAGTTAGCTGACAACATCTCTGTTGAGTGTTGCTGCTGCGGCTTGTGTCAATCAACCTCGGCTCTTATATTTAAGTATATGAGCTAGCTGTTTCAGAAACTTTACAAGACTGACAAATATTTGAATTATATCTAAGAAGCATGAGGAGGTAATGTATTGAAAAAATAAATTATAAGCTGTATTTGGGTGGACTACTTTCTAAATTAAGACACTTCTGTAGTTTGCTGGGAAATAGCTATTAACATTCACAGACTGTCCTTTTGACCTCCTGAGTTTGTGTTGTTTCAGATGAAGAATAACCCGGTGCAGGACAGGAGCCCGGTTCACGGAAACGACTTTGTGATTCTGCCCGAGCCTCGCACCGCTGTGACCATCTGCTCCAAAGACACGATGAACATCACTGTGTCCAGAGCTGCCTCCAGGTCCTCTCCAACCTCGGGAAGGTACGAGCGAGGAAGCTGCTTCATAATAATGTGGTTTAAATGTGTTCAGTGTGATCATGTAGCCTAGAGGTGCCCAACCCGTCGATCCCAAAGCCTCGCCTGTTTATCGAACTTTACCACGAGATACAGCGCAAAACTGCAACTATGAACTACACGCGCAATCTACAATCGCGATATGTGCAGACTACCAGCGCAATCGACGAGCGCAAGTTTTTTGTGGCAGCAAGAATTCCCCACTGTCGACTCGCTAAAGCGTACCACACAAGCCGACAGCGTGACTCCTGAACGCACGCGCTCAAAAGACGGATGAGACAGTAGCGTAAAAGAGAAGGAGGAGAAAAAGAGAGAGCATGAGAAGAGACAGGTAGTAGGCCATACCACAGAATCCTACCTGCTCAGACTGTGTTGTTGTCCAATCTACAGCAGTCTGTTTGTTGTTGAAGCGAGTCAAAGGAAGCTGACTTTCTCAAGCCCTCCCCCACTGTTACTATTGTAATCACCAATCGTAATTTGAAGCTCTACAAGTGAGGTGATGATAGCTTGAACTTTTTAATGACTTTGTTTTGTTTTTGCAGAAGCCACAATAAATATTTTCAAAATACTGTGCTACCTTTTAGTTTTTTTGTTTTCTAGGAATTGTCCGAAGGCACCGCATCCACGTTCGACTACACTCTTAAAGAAAAGCCTCCGTTCACCATCAGAAACGCCCTGGGCATCCCTCTGATCATACAACACAGCAACAACCTGAGGCCAGTGCAGTCAGCGCAGCAGGGCAAACTCCTGGAGGTGTCTGTGGACCAGAGCATGGACCTGGATTATTCCACTACTCCGCTGTCCAGAGGAAAACTGTCGGCTCTGCAGAGACAAGAGAGCTGCCTCTTCAACCTCAGCATCGGTCTGTATCACATCAGAGCAGTGTGTTTTAGTCGAGGCTTTGTCGAACATTAAAAGTACTAAGAGCAAAGTCCCCACGTTTCTGCAGCACTTGTTTAGTCAGACTGTTAATGTCTGCACAGCAACAGTTTCTATGATATTTTTCTATAACTTTCTGTGCTTCTGCCACCTTTTGGAGGCAGAAGCTCTCTCCCAGAGAGCTATCTTTGATCCCCGCAATCACTTTTCTTGTTCCTTGTCTCATATATTTGCAAATATGTCTCAAATGTATTGTGTTTGTTTCAGTGCCGTCGGGTTTCAGTGAGATGTCAAACATCTCCGTGGACAGACCCGGGAGACGTCTGTATAACATCCGCGGGCCGATGCTGCAGGAAGCTGTGTCTGTGCTTCTGCAGATCGACGCCGCTGAGGGCAACAAGGTCATCACCGTGAGAGCGCCCCTACAGGTGAGCTCACTGCACTACAGAGATAAACTATTTATATCAGCTGAAACATGAGAGAATGTGCCATCAAATCTAAACCCAGACTTTATTAGATTACATTCTGGTTAATGAACCTCTTTTGTTGTGTTATTTTGTTCAGATCAGGAATCATTTCTCCGTCCCGTTCACCATCCTGAGATACTGTCCAGCCTCCAGAGACCTGCAGCCGCTGGGACAGGCTGAACCAGAGAAGGAGTTCCACATCCCTCTGGAAGCTTACAGGTGAAGCCCAACAGAACTATAATTGTTTTAAATGACAAAACACATTTAATTAACTAAACTAAACTAAATTTAATCAAAATGTAAAATAGAGTTTAGATCGGGCCCAAAAAATCCAGCTCGACCCAGCCCAAGCGTAGTGGTTGAACCTGACAGAAGCCCGATTCATTCTCTGTGTAAGCCCGTCCGTAAGTGGGTGCACTTACTGAAGTGCGGCATTTTAATGACAGAAAAAGCACATTACTGATGTGTGTCATGTGTTTACATGTATACAGTGTGTTTCCGGAACCAGAAGCGCTTCCTCCCCACCACACATCTCGTTCTCTTTTAGCGCACTGTCTCCTGACTGACACATGAACGAGTTGTCAGGCGAGTTGTCAGGCAGACGTATGTGACAGCAGAGCGTGAGGTGCCAGTGCAGCAGGCCCCATTAGTTTGCATTGTACGGCTGAAATTTTAGATTAGATACATTAGATTCAATGAAAGGTGCTGGTGCGATTTAAAACAGAGCTAGAATTTCAGCAAAAGAGGCGGGACTATGTCCTGGCAGCTCTTCTGATTGGACAAAGATGTTTTAAGGCTTTTTAATCAGGTTTTGTTCGCTTTAGCTTTAACTACACACCTCGCACACTTTTTTCACTTTCTGTTGGCGTGCGTCACGCCTATCGCCTTAGTGACGTTCAGCCCTGCTGGCACACTATTTATTTATTTATTTATTAGTTTAATTATTTGTACATAGACACATGATGACTGTTAATGTGCTTGTTCTCTCATTAAGTGTATTTTCTGGTTTGATGAGTGAGCGGGCTTGGTTCGGCTTTAGTACAGAGATTTGTATTGAGTCAGGCTGCTTTTTTGTGTGTGTCACAGAAACTAAACTAAGATTATCAAAAGTACTAAAGCTAAATGACCCAGTGTGTTTGTGTGTTTAGGTCTCAGCTGTTCGTGCGTCCGGCTGGGAATCTGGAGCAACAATATGGACCGTCCCTTAGCTGTGTGTCCTGGAAAGAACAAGTCCACCGCAGTTCAGAGGTAAGTACAGAAGGGACAAATATAAAAAATGTTGCTGCTTCTTAGATACTACTAAATATGTATATATAATTTATTATTCTACCTCATTAAATTTGAAGTACCACCGGTTGTGTGCTGCTTTCTGCAAGATTACAAAGATTATTAATAGTTTGTGGTTCTAACTCCGGTGTCACAAAGCAGTGAATGACCGTAGAATGACCTCTGGATTTATCGAACTGTCTGTAGTTTTGTCTGATTTCTTCTTTGCGCCCGGTCCTGTGCAGGTGTCGTCGCAGCTGCAGTGTCCGTCTGCAGTCAACGGGATGCTTCCTCTCATGTTGAACACAGTGGCCATCCCAGACGAGCTCCGACACATCGCCAACCACGGAGAACAAGACTGGGACCCGGCTTATGTCCTGCACCTGCATCCTGTGGCCACGCTCCGGAACCTGCTGCCCTACACTGTGCGCTACCTGCTCGAGGTATGAGCAGCTTTACTTATGTAGATCATGTAAGACGCTTTGTATTATTATCTGATGTGGACAGAGCAGAAACATGTATCAATCAATGTCAACACCACCAAAGTCCTGGTTTCTCCCGAGTATCCTGGTGCCTTCCTATGTAGCGCTTGCATGTTCTCCTTGTATCTGTGTTGCTTTCTTTTAGGTGCTCTGGTTTGCTAAAACATGCACAATATTGTTCCTCCCCCGTAGCCTGGCTCTATCTATTTCTCAAAATCTTAATATTCGACCTGGAGAAACTCTCATCGTGCGGTTAAAGACACTTTACGCATTTGTGAACCGGAAAGAGTTGTCTGTGGTTTTCTTTCATCTAGATTTAATTATTAAAAAAAAAGGTGACTTGTCTGCAAGAGTTGTAATCATTTCAAATACTCGCCATAATGTTCCTGTTGAGAATAACGGGACACTCCTGAAAAAAGAGATTCCGATCTTAGCTACTGTATAGGTCTAAAAAAGGAACCATTCTTTAAGCTTTCCTTTCACAAGGATAGCACACACGTTATTCCTGATGCTTTAGTATAATCCTTGACCATGTGTAACATAAAATGAAGTGGAAGGCCGCATCTGGCTCCTAGGGGCCTGTATTTCGCACATCTGATGGCACATCTGATGGCACATTTGGCATCACAACATTTCACTCAAAAATTGACTTAAAATACTTTTTATGTAAGTTGCTTTTTGTATGTGACATTTCTATTTACCTTATTTTCTGGACTATACATCACTCCGGAGTATACGTCGCAGAAGCCTCAAAAAGCATATTTAAGTATAAAAGGATAAGTCACACTTTTTTGGGGAAATACATTTTACATAATCCGGCACCATAAACAGACACGGGTTTTTCCATCCTGCTCCTGTCTGAGCTTTTTATGACACAGAGATTGTACAGAGGCCAAGACATGAGGCAAAACTACAAGATGCAGTGTTTTTCTTAGCTGCAGCAAGCTCCAAACATCTCTTTTCGCTAATCCGGATCAGCAGCGAATGAAGCAGCATTTGTCCCTCGTATGAAAAGCAGGGAGAGCTCGAGTCTGGTCATGACCTGTAGTATATTAATAGTTATTCACAACTTCACGATTATTTTATATAGATAAATCGCACCTAAGTATAAGTCGCTCCCCCTCTAATAGACGAAGTGCGACTTACAGTATAGTCCAGAAAATATGGTACTTGAAGATATTTTGGTAACAAATTTGTATTTCTTCCACCATGAATTGTGCTTACAAATTTACCTTGCCTTGCCTTGCCATCAAAATACAATGAATGATGTATATGTGGCAGGCTGGTAACCACACACATTAGTTGGAGAGTTTTGTCCAGACAAAACTAGTACTGAACAACAGAAAAGGTTTAAACGTGTTCCTCACTGCTTTCCATAATCTGCACGTGTTTTTGTCCCAGAGCTCTGCAGACTCTTTCGATCTCCCCGAGGGCAGCACGTCCGACCTGCTGAACGCTCGCATCGCCGGTGAAGTCATGTCTCTGGTGATGCGGCGTTACCAGGGCCGGGACTGGCACGGACACCTGCGCATCACGCCCGACCTGCCTGAGTTCCAGAGCGTGTGCCTGGTGTGCGACTCGGACCCCAACATGAGCGTGGACGTCGGCCTTCACGTGTCGCGCTCCTCCGGCCGCCTGCTGCTGTCTCTCTTCAGCCCCTACTGGATCATCAACAAGACGTCCCGAGTGCTGCAGTACAGGGCCGAGGACGTGAGCGTCAAACACCCGGCCGACTTTAGAGACATTATCCTGTTCTCATTCAAGAAGAAGGTGTTCAGCAATAGCAAGGTAAGACTTGACTGTAGTTGTACCGAGCAGCCCCTAATCTTCTAGTATTGATTTATAGGCTGAAAATGTCATAAGCTGACAGAAGCCTTAGAATCAACAACAATGATAATGAACAATGAACTTTTTTTTTGAAATTCACATTACCTCAGCTCAATTTAAAGTGAGGCTATACACTCGGTCAGAGACTTACTCCGCCCACAAATGGACCTTAAACAGACTCGCAAAAGTGGGAGATGCCCAGAGGCCTTTTAAGAGACGCCCAGTGGGTGTGAACAGACTTTGATTGACAGCACCAAATATGAACTGTGAGCTTGTGAGTGATGTGAGTTTATGTGGGAGCGATTCTGACGTGCAGAGAAGTTTACAGCTCTGAGGCTGTGCACAGGTCTAGTTTATTAACTTTGCAGACATACTGTATGAATGAAGCCTTTGTTTTAGCCGACATAAGCACTTGAGCTTATGATGTGATCAAGTGCATATATTCTAAATTGAAAATGAGAAAAATTAAACACCAAAACGAGAATCAAACCTGCACATCGTCGCACCTCGCACCACACGTTTATCTCGCTGAGCCAAATGCCTTACCAGCAATGTCAGAAGACGGATTTTGTATATCTGTGGGTCAACTCGACGTGACAGTGGCATGAACTGAAAATGCACTGACAGCATTAGCACAGTTGAGGTTTTTATACACATAACTGCAAAATGATGAGTTTGCACAAAAATGCTCAAAAAAGTAAACTATAGATACAGTACTTTCTGGATTATAAGCCGCTACTTTTTTATGAGCTTTGAACTATGCGGCTTATAAAGCAATGCAGCAAAATTATAGATTCTCATAGACTTACTATTAACAAGTGCGGCCTATTTATGTACTTTATCATTTTTCTTACTTAAATCTAGTAGGTGCAGCTTATATTCAGGTGCGCTCAATAGGGCAGAAATGACAGTAATTCCATTTAGACCACATATACACAGTTTGACTTTAACAAAATATTAAGTGTCTTCTAAAAATAAATAATCATCCAACTAATTGATTACCAAATTAATCGTCAATCAAACTTAGCTGTAGAGCTGAATAATTAAACGAAGTTTGGTTGATTCTTTATGTCTGGATTGGTGCAACCTAGTTTTTGATGAGTCACAAGGGTACATTTTGCTTAAGTTTCCTAACATTGATATCACTTTCCAGCTGCAGCTGCGGATCTCCACGAGCTCCTGGTCTGAGCCCTTTTCTCTGGGCACAGTGGGAAGTTACGGCTGTGTGCGCTGTCCGGCCAACAACATGGACTTTCTGGTACAAACTTTTATACATATTACACAAATGCTGAGTGTATAGCATTTTAGCTACATTTTATGAACACAAGCTAGACAAACGTATCTTCAGTGCCGTTTAACACAAAGTTGAAGCTACTTTTCTTAGTCTAAAATCAGAAGTTTGTGAATAGTTTGCTCACTTTTCTTCATTGTACAAATTATCTACACACAGTTGGTCATATATTACATTTCATTCTGTGTCTTCCAGGTTGGCGTTGGGATCCAGATGAGCAGTTTTAACCTGACCAGGATCGTGAGCATGAGTCCGTTTTTCACTTTGGTCAATAAGACGTCGTACGAGCTGGAGGTGGGAGAGATTGTCAGCTCCAGCTCTCTGCGCTGGCATTACATGTCTGCAGCCGAGGTAAACAACATCCTGGTACTTCTGATGGTTTAATCTTCACGTTAAGTGACTGTAAACCCCGGAAGCTTCGTGAAATTTGTCCTCCTGGTTTAGATAATTCACTTTCAGGCCATGTATGTGGTGACAGAATCTTAAAACTAATATTATTTTCTCTTCGTTTATCAGTGTGTTCCGTTTTGGCCGGAGAAAACGTCGGGCAGCTCTGCGTCCGAGTCGTCGGGTCAGATACTGCCTCCAGACCGTTTTTCTTCAACAAACAGGACAGTGGCACTCTGCTCAAAATGGACACGGTGAGTCCAGATGTGATTCAAATTACACAAACTGTTCTGTCCTCGCTCCAGCTGGACGACAGTTAACGGACGAATGGTTTGCCTTTGATGTCTTTTAATCACCGTTAGTGATCGTTCATTGTAAAATGTAAAATGCATTGCATTAAATGTCCATTTGTGGTTCTTTTGCTTACAATAATCGAAGTTTAGTCAATTAATCGGTCGATGGAGTCTTAGTCGACCAAAATTTTTATTAGTTGACTGCATTTATTACGCTTTTAAGGTTGAACAGCAATGAAAAGTAGTGGATTAGCTGAAGATTTTGAACTGAATCATTGGTCTAGTTATCTTTTTTCAAAAACATACAGCAGATAAACACATTTCCTTTTCACTTTCTTCATAATTATTGTTTTTTATGAACTCTATAACAGCAAGACAGCAAAGAAAACTGCATAGCTTCATATAATTTGCCGTGACCCCTTTTTAGTCGATTAATTGGCGATGGGGTTAGGTTTTAGTCGACCAAGAACCTCTTTGTTCGACTACAGCCTTACAATAATCACATAAACAGCAAAAAAAAAAAAAAAAAAAAAAAAAAAAAAAAAAAAAAAAAAAAAAAAAAAAAAAAAAAAAAAAAAAAAAAAAAAATAGCTCACTAGACATGTAAATTGCAGGCATATTAAACTAAAATGTAAATGATTATGACTACATGAGAAAAGTCCGCTAGCTTAGATGTTATACGCTATAATTTTCCTAAGCTTTTAGTGACCAAACTACACTCACAAATTAATTGAGCGTTTTTATACAAAGTTTATTACATGTTGCAGCAAATGTATTAACAGAAAAACAAACTTACAGCCTTATGTGGGCCAAGACAACCAAAACAACTGCACTTCAGCTGTGACGATGTAAAATGACTTTGCAAAACACTTGATTTAACAATACCAAAGCCTCCTCCTTCCTTTTTCTACACACTAATCCTTACTTTGCGCGTTCCCACGAATGAGCCGTCAGAGAAGTGCTTTTCGAAACGGAGCGGACCGTTGAGTTCCGCGTTTATTTAGAAATGCAAACGTCTTTATTTGTATATTTGTTAGAGACTGAGAGGATTTGATAAATAAAAAAGACAAAACCATACATTTATTTTTATTTCAAAAAAAGAATATTCCAAAAATGCTCATGGAAATCGTACGTTCAGTGAAGTCTGAAGGTGCTCACTGGTGATTGGTAATGCAAAGTTACAGAAAGGGGGCAAACCCAAGGTACTCTTCAAAAGTGATGCAGATCAGCAAATGTGTTTTTTTAAAGAAATAATATTTTAACAATGAAGTAGCCCAGAATAATAAAGGCTTTTTAAACTTTTATTGTATTAAGCGTGCCTTGGGTTTGCCCCCCTTTCTATTTACATTTATCAGCAGCAAAAACAATATCAGTAATGCATATTAAACAACAAATTATTTTAAGATAAGCATGTAAGCCTGTTTATGACATCGCATGTGTCGTCTTATTTAGGAAAGCAGAAGTTTGAAATAATATTATCAATCCATGTAAACACCAGAAACACTAACCAATATTTTGAATATTACCTTTTTTATTTTAATAATATCTTTATGCAAAGAATTCCCCAGTTACCTCCATACAAAATCGTTCTTTCCATCATGTTTTTTCGGCTGTTGGCAGGATAAATCCAGCATTAAAGACATGTCTAGTTAAATATAAAACACTGACATTATTAGTCTGGAGTAAATTTGGTGCCAGTATCATTATAATTTTTATCAAAATACCTCTGTAGGAGTGAATTTTATCTTAATTTAAATCAAACTTTGACAAATTTGTGCCAGTAGTGGGCGTGTCTCTTCAGTCTGAGCGATAAACAAAAGCCGCAGCTCTGAGCGCTCTAATAAAGCTCCACTGAGCTGTTAAGGAACCTTCAGTGAGGAGTTAAGAGAAGTGAGGAGGAGAAGGTTTCGGAATGGGCCCAACTCTTACCACATGAAGGCACTCAGTCTGGTCAAATACAAAGCATATCTTTATTCCTATATTAACAATAGATGGCTGACATCAACACAGAAGCTTGGAGATGGTTAATAATCTGATCAAAGTTGATACAGAGAAATAGAGTTATATGAAAAGTGCTGTATTAAACGTCTCTTTCCTGTATTGTGTTTGTGTTTTCAGTGTGGAGGGACGATAGTGGAGATCAACATCGCAAATTACTCCACTGTGATCAGCTTCAGCGATTATTATGAAGGATCAGCTCCAGCTCTGATCATCAACCACACCACCCGGGCGCACATCAGCTACAGACAGAGGTATTTAAGCTATTTACAACAAAAAAATTACTAGAAAAGGGACTGACTTGTGTTGGTAAAGTTAGTCAGTGTAATCTCTCATTCGCCAGGAGTGATCCATAGTAGAAAGGCTTCAAAGTTGTCATCTGGACAGCGTATGGGCTGTCCAGATGACAACTTTGAAGCCTTTCTACTTATATTAAAGTGCCTTAAATGGTAATGTATTCCTCTCTTAAACACTTCTTCCTCTTGTTGCAGTGATTCTGCGGTGGAGCACAAGCTGAGACCCGGAGATGCTAAGAGGTTTGTCTGGGACGACCCGGCCAGCACTCGCACTCTGAGGTGGAGCCACAACGGAAACTCTGGAGAACTCAACCTGCTCAAGGTGACGACATAAAGGAACTACAGTTTAGTTTTGTGTCATTTTATTTTTGGTCAGTTAGGTGACAATAGAGCAAAACGTAGAAAATTGTTCAGTGCATATAGAGAAGACAAAAAGCTGTGACCTGTGGTGTTCCCCAGGGGTCAATCTTAGGACCCCTTTTGTTCATTCGTTAGATCAGTGGTGTCCAAACGTTTTTCATCAAGGGCCAAAGTGAAGTCAATATGAGACCAAAGACAATTTATTCAAGCTTAAAATCACATCAGTACACAGTAAAATGTTTGTTATTGGCTTTTGAAAATAGGTTATATTTTTAATTTTCAGTCAAATCTATTATTCATTGTGTTATGGTCATTTCTTCATCTGAGGTTTAATAAGAAATGGTCTGAGTCCGCAGTATACCTACTCGATATGCTTCTATTAGGTCAGTTAATACATAGTCAAAACTATGTATCACAAGTATCACAACTATTCAGACGACACTCTGATCTGTCTCACTGACAGCAGTGGAATATGGGCCAGCTAACCCAGCTAAACCCAGACAAGAATTAACTCAAGTTTTTGGACCACAGAAAAGTGACAGCAGTCACTTTGCACTCTCTCCCTGACCTTCATGCCAGGCATTCATCGGCCTATCCAAACGAGCAGTACATTCAGATAAGCTGCTGCTTGAGTCCTGACCAGAACCATGAAGTACCATCCCATTAGTCCTGTGCTTAGGTCTTTGCATTGACTTCCAGTGGCTCAGAGAACAGACTTTACAACAGCAAAAAATATATTAAAATGAAGCGCTGTGTTGATACAGGTAATTCCGATGCTAGACTGGTGCTCTTTGGAGAGGGGTAACTTCAACTGGAAAAAATATGATAGTTATCTGTGTGTAGTAAAATGATATTTTTTGTTGTCTGCCTTTATCATTTTACAACACGCAGATAACTATCATATTTTTTTCCAGACTTTAAAACAGCTCTGCTTGTGTTTAAGTCTCTCCATGGCCTAGCAGCAAAGTACATTTCTGCCTTGTGAACCATCTCACTCTCTGAGGACGTCAGGACCAACCTCCTGCTGGTGCCAGAGTCAGGACTAAACATGGACCGGTCTCAGAGTCAGGACTAAACATGGACCGGTCTCAGAGTCAGGACTAAACATGGACCGGTCTCAGAGTCAGGACTAAACATGGACCGGTCTCAGAGTCAGGACTAAGCATGGACTGGCCTCTTATAGAAAAAAAGACTTTTGCTCTCAATTTGACCTTATGACGTGATCACTTTCTAAAATGTGAATGTAACTTGTCCGCACAACCATGGCTGTGGCTTTTCTTTCCCAAGCTTACATGCATAATACATACAATACTGAAGTCGTCCTTTTGAACTGTTCCTAGTAAAATCAAAATTCACCTGCACAGAAAAAAAAAAAAGAATTTTCTCAATTTCATCAATATTTAATATGTTCTGTGTGCAGGATGAGGTGGGCCAGTTCTCCTTCGACAGCTTGTGTCAGATCCACTGGGTGAGTTTCTTAGACGGTCGTCAGCGAGTTCTGCTGTTCACTGAGGATGTGGCTGTAGTTACCAAAGCTCGCCAGGCGGAGGAGCTAGAGCAGTTTGAACAAGAAGTGAAAATCTCCCTCCAAAACCTGGGTCTGTCATTGGTCAACAACTCCACCCGACAAGAGATCGCCTACATCGGGATTCTCAGGTAACAAACTGTGGTGCAACAGCTACATGTTTTAATACAGACTGCAGCCACAGCTATCATGATTCTTTAAACATGTTTATTTTAAGTTACATATAAGCTAAGCATTTGATTACTAAAATAGTTGATGGCTATTTTAATAATTGCTTAGTTGCTATTAATCAATTAACTTGTTCCAGCACTATTTAGTGCATTTTTACTATAGGAATGATAAAGTCAATCGGTTCCTGCCTCTAACTCTTGTATGTTCTCTCTGTGTTTAGCTCGGGTGTGGTTTGGGAGATGAAGCCAAAGAATCGCTGGAAACCGTTCAGTCAGAAGAACATAAACCTGCTGGAGAAAACGTACCAGTCTCAGCTCAACACCAAGAGCGAGGCGGGCTGGATCAAACTGGAGGGAAACCTCGAGGTGCAGCATCAGTTTGTTCACATACTGCTTAATAAATACACTTCATATCCACAGCTCACACTAATTCGGGTTTGCAGGTGAATTTGAGCGGCACAAACATGGCGATGCGTCAGCCTGAGAAGTGTCCCATTCGGAGGAACTTTCTGTCCGGGATCCAGGTGGAGTTTAAGAAGTCTCAGCACCAGCGCAGCCTCAGGGCTCAGCTGCACTGGCTCCAGGTCAGTTTGATTAAGTATTATGTTCACTCTCACACAGAAAAGAGCCAGTGTGTGCTAAAGGTGTGATTTAACTGAATGTAAACTAAACTTTCAGGTGGATAATCAGCTGCCTGGAGCCATCTTCCCCATCGTCTTCCACCCTGTGCCTCCACCAAAGTCTATCGCTCTCGACTCAGGTGAAACATGTTCAGTAATTACATCTCTTATGGCTGCAACAAATAGATTTAAAGTTTTTTTGTCAGGTTGGTCTAGACATTTTAACAAAAACACTGTTAAGGTGTGACATTACATTTTTTATATTATTTTCAATAGTTTGGTTCTGTACAACACATTTGTCTAATCTGCTCTTTTATTACACTTCATCTACAGTTCTATGGGACATTATAGCTTTAAAGGGCCGTTACTTGAAATGCATTTTCCTTCATCATATTTAAGTTTCATTTTATTTTACTGAATTCATATATAAACGAAGGGTAATTGCCTTTTTAGTTAATAAAAAGTATATTGTATAAGCAGCATCCTGTGACAAAATCAGACCACTATGCACTGTCTAAATCAAAATAAAAGGCTTTTTTTTCCTTTTAAAGAGCCAAATGCAGCGCTCTGATTGGCTGTGCTTGAGTGGTCCTCTCCAGTCTTATTTTGCTGTCTGTAAATAAGGTTTAATTGCTATTTTCACATTGTTAACACAATATAAGCCGGCTGCACACTACGGGAGTTTTGGCCCGATTTTAAGCCCAATGTGCCCCTATAAGAGTTCAGGAGGCGTGGCCAGAGTAAGGATTTTTGTATTTTTGCTGTTTCTCTCCTTATGTCTGTGCGTCACTGCGACTATTTGTCAGGAGCATCATGGTGAGGTTCACATGCTGCATGTGCACATGAAATATAGAAGAAAGAAACATTGCCTCATCATTTGTAAATAAATGTAACGCTATGTGCTCGTAGTCAAAAAGCGGGATTCTTTTTTATGACTATTACACGTCATCTCCAACACACCTGCTCCTTAAACGATGTGAGAAGCACCGACTTTAGCCTACTATAACATGACCAACACGGAGTTTGTTAAAACTCATTTCACGCCCACAATGCGTCAGTGTAACAGCTTCTTAACTCTTAAAAACCCTCCGCTCTCCTGTGACGTTTATAAACCTGGTTTAATCCAATCGCGTTTCATTGTGAAAACACTCTGCGTTCTCCACTCACTGCTGCTCCCCACAAGTCTGTGTCATCTCCGTTCTTCCTGCCACATAATAATACGACTGTGAGACAAATATCGCCTCCTGAACACTTATCGATGACTCAAGTGTTCAAATTGTGGAAGAGTGTAAATTTCTTGGTTTGACTTTGTCCAAAGACCTGACTTGGAGCAAAAACACGACTAACATTGTAAAAAAGTCTCGACAGCGTCTCTTCTTTTTGCGGAAACTTGGAGAATTCACCCAGAACTCTAAGATTCTGTTGAACTTTTATCGCTGCACCATTGAAAGTCTTCTTGTGAGCTCTGTCACTATGTGGTTTGGAAACATCACAGAGAAAGAGAAGAGAGTTCTTTACAAAGTGGTACGTTCAGCCAGGAGAACTGTGCATGAAGACCTGCCTGTGCTGGAGACTCTATAAAAGCAGACTTTTAAACCGAGCTCTTCAGATCATAAATGATCCCACTCATCCTGGAAGGGAAATGTTTGAGCTGCTTCCTTCAGGTCGAAGGTATCGCTCGATTGGATGCAGGTCTGCACGCCACGCCAGGAGCTTCTTCCGCGTTGCCAGCGTGAACAATGCACTCTTGATTAGGCACCTTAAATCTTTTTACTTAAGCACTTTTTAATTTAACTTTTTTAAAAAAAAACTGTACTTTTTTTTTTATTGATTTTTTTACTGATTCTACAGTGTCATTGTGTCAGTCGTGTCTGTGTTAATTGTTTGTCTGGTTGTCATGTCTATGAGCACTGAGCTTCTTTTGCACTGTCTTTTCCAACATCCTCTCATAAATCCTTCCACATGTATTCCTTTTGGTTGCAATTATGGCCTTTAAACCTGTTTTTACAAAGAGGAAAGTCAAGAGGACCAACCGAGCACAGCCAATCAGAGCACTGCAATCGGCTCCTGAACTAAAATTCTTTATTATTCAATTCAGACGGTACACAGTGATCACATTTTTCATTTCTCATAAACACAACATTTCTAACAACTAAAACAGTGAATTACCCCAACTTTTGTGCAAATTGTGCCAAGCTTTTGGATAAGTCTAGTGTGATGTCATCTATTTGTTTCTACCTCTCAACAGCTTTTCTTTGCAAAATTACAATGGATTGATGTAAAGCTTATTTATGTTAACAAAAATATCAATCTATAAAAGAAAGTAAATAAAAAGTCATAAAAACTAAAACTCCAGTATATGCCATTGTTTAGCTTGAACAGATATAATCATTTTATTTATTAGGCGCCTTTCTGGGCACTCAAGGTCGCCTTACAACAAGTTTACATTATGACATTACAACATACATTAAAGGACAGTTAAAAAGCAACTGTTAAAATATTTTCAGTTAAAATCAGACATTTAAAAGGACAGTGCAGTTGTGGTTACAGTGAATATGCCAGTCTGAACAGATGAGTTTTGAGTTTGGATTTGAAGTGTGTGAGTGTGTCTGTGTTGCGGAGGTCAGGAAGGTTCCTGAGCTGGGCAGCAGAGCGACTGAAAGCCCTGCTCCCCATGGTGACAAGTCGAGCTGAGGGGACAGAGAGCCGGAGAGAGGAGGAGGAGGAGGAGCGGAGAGAGCGAACAGGAGTGGCGATGTGGAGGAGGTCAGACAGATATAGAGGTCAGGGTTCCCACGCGTCCTGGAAAATCTGGAAAATGATTAGCTCAATTTTCAGTCATGGAAGACACATGGAAAATGAGAAAAACAGCCAAATGTCATGGGAAATTATAATGTTTTTCTGGAAAATTATTTGGATCAATAATAAAATGTATAACAGTGCGCTAACAAATAAACCAGATTTTTGCAATGTACAAACATAGTAATAATTTAAAAAAAAGCCTTTGTACTAATGTAAAACTGCTAAAAACCCAGATTGCAAAAACTTACATCCAAAATTTTATTCATCATTTTTTCACTTGGCTGCTTATCCAAATGTTTTAATTGGAGGCATACATTTTTACAAAAAAAGGTCAACAGTAGTTTGATTTTAGTTCAAAGGCCTGAGGTAAAAAGTGTCAAAAACCATGATTTTTTCTCATGTTCTTCAGCCACTGGAAATCTGTAAAATGCATCAGGTTGCACCAAAATTGACTTAATTTTTCAAAAACCTCAGGGGGAGGACCCCCAGACCCCCCACTCATGTTTTTCTCCCTGCACCACTGCAAAAATACTGTAACTGTGATGCTCACGTAACACCTAAAAAAAGGCTATCAAAGCAAAATGCAGCTTTGCAAATCGCCCCGTCTGACAAAATCAAATTTTGACTGAGAACTGGCCACACGACAGTTTTATTTACTTTGATTGTCATAAATGTGGACTATTGAGCTCTCACAAACTTGACAAAACAAGCTAAATTTTGGCGATGTAGATGTTGTGATTACATAAAATCCTTGTTGCGAATGTCCTGGAAATGTCCTGGAAAATGTTCTTGGGATATGAGTGGAAACACTGGAGGTGCAAGATTGTGGATGGCTTTGAATGTGTGTGGAGCAGGATTTTGTATTGAATGCGGTGTGTGATGGGGAGCCAGTGGAGCTGTTGTAGGACGGGTGTGATGTGGCTGATGGAGGGTGTGTGAGCGATGATACGAGCAGCAGAGTTGTAGTTTATGGAGAGTTAGATAAACTGTACATTAATGATAAAAATCTTCACATTTAAAGGTCCACACTGTGACATTAACTCTGTGCCTCTATACTTTTGTAATGTTCTTCCACTACTGTATTTGAACAACATTAATGTATTAAATCTGTCTCTTCTTTTCCTCAGAACCAAAGCCTTTCATCGACGTGTCCATAATCACCAGGTTTAACGAGCACAGCAACGTCATGCAGTTCAAGTGAGTCAGAAACATACTGTGGCTCCTGTTCATTATTCTGTTGTTAAATCACTCGTGTCTGTGGCAGGTATTTCATGGCCTTAGTTCAGGAGATGGCGGTCAAAGTGGATCAGGGTTTCCTTTACGCCATGTTGGCTCTTTTCACTCCAGCTGCAGATCCTCAGGCCGACAAACAGAAGGTCAGTCGTGCTTTTACAGTTTTGTTTGTGCAGATTTAGGGAGAGAAATGTATCCAAATAACAAAATATCAGAATTTAGCTGTGATTTCAGCCTATTACAGGGGCATCAAAAGTTTGGCGTCACCCAGACAGTTTTGTCTTTTCCATGAATTGAACAGCCTTCAATTCGAAGAACAAGAATAGACTGTCGATTTTCACATAAAAGTTCTCTTTTTCTGACCATTTTGAGCATTAAATCGAGCCACAAATGTCTTCAGATACTCAACCTGCTCAAAGGAAAGACAGACAGCTAGACTTTTATAGCTTCTATAGTGTGTTTTGATTAGTTTAAAGTTATCTTCATTGAAGAAGAACAGTGCTTTTCTTATAAAAATAACACATTTTAAGTGATCCCAAACTTTTTGAACGTACAGTATATTTACTTAACTTCTATGTACCTTATTTTTTTATAAAACACGTTTTAAACGATTCTAGTAATATAGTCTTTTAGGTTGTTATCACACTTAATAGTCCAGTAGACTCGGTTCGATTAGGGACCAAAATTGATACATTGTTAACATTTTCAACTGGCGCGGTTCGCTTTCACACTGCTCTTTTTGTCAAACGAACTAAGCCTTTTGAGAAGCTTGTCCACTCCTTCACATGTGGTGGCGCTGTACTCAAGCCTGGAAGTTCCCTTTTTTTTTCAAAATAAAACAGAAGTACAGGGCTATAAGTGCTCTGTTTGATGTTTGACCAGGAGAGGACACACTTGATCCATCCAAGTTGGCCTAATTTTGATTTCCATTTATTTCCTACTACACCACCGCCTGACAACAGGGCAACAATTCTGCTGAGGTTTTGCTTATTAGCTCCAACAAAGTGTGCTTTTATGTTATATAGTCCACTTCCTGCTTTTGAAGCGGCCTATAGTTCACTTGCGTTCACATCTGCATTCGAACCGTACCAGAGTTCACTTCAACCGAACCGAGACCTACGTTTTTAGGCGGACCAGAGTTCACTTTTTTGATCCGAATCAGAGTTCACTTGCGCATTCACACCTGCCCAAACGAACCGGACTTTCTGGGCAAGTGAACTAGAGTTCAATTAAAGCGTACTAACCAGTGCTAGTGTGAATGCACCCTTAGTCAATTAGTCGATTAATCGGTTGATGGAGTCTTAGTTGACCAAAAATTGGATTAGTCAACTAAACATTTTATTTAGATTATTATGATTTACATTGAACATGTGAAGATGTGGGCCAGAGTCATGGTGTAATCTGCCTTTTTAGATACAAATACACAGTTTTATAATTTTCATGTATAAATTATTGCGTTAACATGGATTCCATTGCATATTTAGTTTTTCAAGTACTGTTGGGATAAATGGTTGGATCAATAGTTAGATAAAAATAATCTCTTCGTTCTGAACCTTTTCAACGCCCTCTTTTTAGTCGATTAATCTGTCTTTAGTCGACCAAGAATTTCTTTGATCGACTACAGCCCTAGACAATTCATTTTTTTCAGTATTAAAATGTACAGAAATATACCAGTTTAGTGTGATTTTAGTGTACCGTTACTTGCTGAATCCTTCAAAAGTGCCAAAAACTCAACTGACACAATTTCTTGGAAGTTTATACAATTATTTTGCAAATTAAAAGTGTTACCAGGTATTATCATTTGTAAAGTTATAACTTTTGTATCACTGACATAGATTTTGGCCAATTATTACAATGTGGTTGCTTATGTTATAATTGCTGGACAAAAGATCATTATAAACCTCATTAAAATAGCCAGATTTGATGAAAACAAGCTAATATTTTTTGTGAAATCTTAATTATAATAATGTTTATTATGTTTTATTGAAAAGTGCAGTGTAACCTGTAACCCCAAGCACATTAATTGTTTCAATTTTGCATCTTGTTGTTTCAGTTGAAGCTGATTGAGAAGGATCTTCAGATGCTGCAGCCTGAGGTCACAGAAGCTTCTCTCACCGACAACACAAGACTCAGCTTCTTCGAGCACTGCCACATCTCACCCATCAAGGTACCGGGTCCACTCAGACTGTACTTTCATAAACAGTATAAATGACAAACATACTCACTAATCTACTGTCCTGTTCTACAGCTGCATCTGAGTCTGTCTCTGGAGCCGCCCAGTGATGACGATTCATCTCAGGAATTAGCTGCCGTCCAGGCTTTAAATCTGTTACTGAAAAGTATCGGAGCCACTCTGACCGATGTGGACGACATTATATTCAAGTAAGACAAAACACTGCTACAGAAACATCAACTGTACGTCAGGCTCTGAGATCTAGAAAAAATACAACCCCCCAGGTTAATTGATCTCAATAACAATTTCCACAGACCGCTGCCTGAACTTTAGGTAACTTCAACATAGTGTCAGGATTAATAGAGTGTTATTTTGTATACGACTAATTATTTTAGAAATACTGACATTTAAAGTGCATATGACAGGTTGCTTAAATGTTAATTTTTTAATATAGTCCACTTTGAATATATTCATAGATATGATAAATATTCATTTTGTTCCATAAAAGTTGACAATAATTATAAAAAACTTGATAAAACCATGCACTTTCTAGTGCTGTTTATCCGTTGCTAGGGCGCCCCCTGGAGCCGCGGGGATGACGTAGACGGAGGGGAGTCCTAGTCAGTTCAGGCTGTTTTACATGTAAAACTAAGCATCTTTTTGATCAAATATCTGCACTGTCGCCTGGATTTGTAAAGAGCTGATTGTTATATATAGTTAAATTAGATATCAGGGTGTTATTTTGTGTGTTCACCTTTAGTTTTTTTCTATATTTTTTTATTATTGTAAGTGGACAGACTAATAAGAGTTTGCTGAGTGGACACATTATGTATTGCTTTCCAGACCAGAAAAAAGGCTGTAGCTTTTTTAAATGAAGGAATAAAGAAACCCAGCCTTCCACACGTGAAAACAAAGCCCAAATGCGGCTCCATATCCCCAGATATGGAGCGCGGCACAGCTCGAAGCATTTGCACTGGTCAGACGCCTTCTGCGCTCGCCTCCTGCACGCCCTTCGTCTGTGAGCCTCCCAGCGCCTAAATAGCGCCTAAAATTTGTTCACTGTCTGTGAGCTCTGATGGTCAGCATGGCACAGGCATTTGCCAAATTATTAGACTACAACAACACAGCTCATAATCTTCTCCAAACACTTCTCTAAAAACAGCGCCTAGCATGATTACGCACGTGCAACGAGCCTTTCAGGTCAAATAACTGTTGCAAACAAACTTTTTACTCACCGTGGATGTCTGACGATGTATGACCATATCCGCTGATGTCCAGGGGAAGCTTAAAACACGTGTCTGACGGAGACACGGTGGAAATCCAGCTGTTCATATCCACATGACAGGGCTCTGCAGATCAGCGGTAAAAGTTCGCTGTCCTGTTTCTTTCCGCGTTAAATCCATTGGTTCAGACGCATTGTCTAAATCCACCAGTTGAATAAATCCAGTCTGCATTTCCAGCAAAGCATTTACGTAGTTTCTGAGTCTGAAAGCCGCAGTCAAAAACATGCTCCGTGCAGTGAACAGCCGCTGTAGTCTTCCTGTAGTTGCCGCTTCGCGCTGCAGACATAATCTTATCGTTTTGAGCGCTATGAAAACAACTTTCTCTCCAAAAGTTGACATGTCCCTGTTTGCTAAGTGGACTTCCTGGTACTGTAACACGTGATCATAACAGACGCTGAGAGGAGGAGAAAGAGGCGGAGCTGCAGCTGATGTGTGTCTCCGCGTCTCCAGATTAAAGTTAACTCTGCTCATTTATTTAACACACATAAACACATTTCAAGTGATTCTGTTGATAAATTACAGTGTTGCCTAAATACTGAGGGAGTTGAAAATGTCCTGGCAGGAAAAATAAGACTGGATGTTTATAAAATTAGGGCTGGGCAAGTTAACCCGTTATTGCGGCGTTAACGCAGCACGTGCTTAGTCGCGATTAAATATTTTGTCGGCGTTAACGCAGGTCACGTGGTTCAGCCAAAAAACATGAATGAAAGCGCCGGCACTGCTGCAGCTGCGCCCTTTTTCTCCTCCTCGCTCTCATAAACGGTCCAATACAAGGAAGTGAGCTCTGCTGTACAGACAGCGGGACAGAGACGAGTCTGAGCTTCGTCTGAGTGTTTAAATCATCCATAAAGACCCAAGAACCACGGAGCTACGTGTTGTTAAAGACTTCCAACCGTTAACACCTCATTAAATATGCGCACAGAGAGGTCAGCGGCGATGCGCAAACTTTTAGACACGTGTTTGTCACGTTTACTTTGAAAACGTTAAAAACGTCCTTTTCACTTCCCACAGTGTATTTAGTGAGCACTGAGCTGGTTTTAACCAGGACTATCCCAGAACTGGACCAGGTTTTCAAAATGTTAGTTACCTAGTGTAACTATAGTTCTATGAGTAGCTAACATTATATATCTAAGCCAAAATACCACAAAATTTGCAGGATTGTACACTCTACAAAATGAAGAACCTTAAATATACTTAAAAAAATCATCTTTTGGAGAAAAAATAGGGTAAAACAGCTATTTATTGAACTTTGTGTGTAAAGTGCGATTAATCGCGATTAATCGCAGCTCAACAATGCGATTAATCGCGATTAAAAATTTTAATCGCTGCCCAGCTCTAATAAAAATACATTCAAGTCAATGGAGAATGACTGACGTTACAGTCAAGTTCCACTCCGCCTACGCCACCGCTCACTTACATGTTCAAGGCGGAAGAGATTTTAAATTTCACAATAAAACCGTATTTTTCTGCTAAACAATAAGACATTTTGAGAAACAAAGCTTAATATCTTGGTAAGCATTGCTGTTGCTATGGTGTCTTGAAAATGGTAGCTAACCTGTCATATGGGCTTTAAACTATGAACAACTGATATCATGCCACAGGTGTCTTGTACATAAAAGTTTAATTTAGGATAAACCTCAAAATATTGGATCCTTGCTGGCAAAGGATCCAGGCTGTTTCTGATGTACAGGCCGATGGAGGAAAGAGGAAGATAGCACACAAAATTGAAGCATTTATGCTTTCTGTGACAAGGAAATGTGGCTTTTAAGAAACGAGGAGTGGTTACAACATTTAGCTCAGCAATAGTTGGAGCTTTACATCAAAAGTTACAAAAGCAGATGGTCAGGAAACATTTGTTCACTCAAAAATAAACCTTGAAGTTCTACTCTCACATCCATAGGTTGTTTTATTGCTTTATGGGAACTAATAATGATGCCTTCTTGACCTCTTTTCAGATTGGGCTTTTTTGAGGTGAAATATCAGTTTTACAGCAGAGACAAACTCATGTGGGAGGTCATCAACCACTACAGAGACCAGGTTGGTATCTCACAGAAGTCCCATTAGCTTTAGCTTTAGCGTTAAAACTCTTCCATGTCTGTTTTTGCTCTAGTTCTTGAAGCAGATGTACGTCCTGGTCCTCGGTCTGGACGTGTTGGGAAACCCGTTTGGACTGATCCGAGGTCTGTCTGAGGGAGTCGAGGCCTTTTTCTACGAGCCATTCCAGGTTAAGCATCCAAGTACAAGTCTGATATAATCATCTGAGAAGGAAAAATTAAACTAAAGTTTGATGTTGCGTGCCACAGGGAGCGGTTCAGGGTCCAGAGGAGTTTGCAGAAGGTTTTGTGATTGGAATGCGCAGTCTGCTCGGACACACTGTTGGTAAATAAAACTTCATGTTAACTCTATTTAAACTGCAAATTCACCCCCATCTTGCTCAAAGTCGGGTTCAGATTTTTTTGTTTTGTTTCTGAGTTTCATTAGTTTTGTAAATTCTCGGTTAGGACAACTAAATAACCCTAACCGTCTTTAGGGTTATTTAGTAGTAGAGATTGTAAATAATAAAGATTATCAGTTTGGATTTTGCTTTTTTTTTACTTGACTGTATTTCAATTGAACATTTCTGGTGCCTACAAGTTTAATATAGATTTTGATACCTCCTGTGGACTCCTGTTGGTATTATATTTCTGACTTAAATCCTCTGTGTGTGATTGAAGCTGTCGTGTTTGGCGTCTGCCCACAGGTGGCGCTGCAGGGATGGTCTCTAAAATCACAGGCTCGATGGGAAAAGGTCTGGCCGCGATCACGATGGACAAAGAGTATCAGCAGAAACGCCGAGAGGAGATGAACCGACCGCCCAAAGACTTCGGAGAGAGTCTGGCCAAAGGAGGAAAAGGACTTCTGAAGGTGAAGAATCTGCTGTTGTTTGTGTTTGACCAGAACTGAAGATCTGTGTAAAACTGATCCATGTTTGTTTATGCTCAGGGTTTTGTGGGCGGAGTCACGGGCATCGTCACTAAACCCGTGGAAGGTACGTGTTTAACTCTGCACAGACACAAGAGACAGGATAATATAATCAAACATAAATATTTAGTTTAGGACTGGGTACGTGAATGCAATATTGCCACATTAATGCACCATGTGCTAGATCTCAATTTATTATTTTGTCGGCATTGAAGCAGGTTAAATGATTCGGGCCAAAAGTACGACTGAAAGAACCTCACTTATTGGTGCTGCTGCACGCTGTCCCTTTTCTCCGCTTCCTTTTCATAATCAGTCCACAAACAGAATAAGTTCTTCTATTGCTAGAACACTGGATATGAGGAAAAGAACTGTGCTGTACAGACATTGTGACAGATGTTGAAGAGACATAAGCGTTGGCCCAACAAGTCCGTGTAAGGACAGGAGCAAGACTCTGGATGTCTGAGGCACGAGAAGTGTATTTACCATCAGTTCGGGAACCTCACGATTTGATTACTCAATACATTGTGCTAGAATTGGCTTACCAAACCTGACTATGCTTCCACACAAGGAGGTTTAAATAGGAGCTAACCGAGATGAAATGTATGTCAGTAAGACGAGATGAACAAGGAATCTGACAGAAGGAGGAGTTCTGTAATGCCATCATAAATACAGCAAACCACATATTAATGTCAACAATGATGAAGCTGCAGGTAGTCTTGTTAAGACTTTGCACAAGGTGCACATTTCTACAACAGGAGAGATGAAGCTGAGCTTTTAAATCATCCAAAAAGGGCTAAAAATCAGAGAAACAGACTGATAAAGACTTCAGAACATGTCTGTGATGTTTACTTTGAACATATCGTCATTTCTTAGAGATTGGTGCTGCCCTAAAGTCAAGTTATAAAATACAGTATATATATATTTTTTTAATGTGAGAGACCTGAAAGTATTTTGCGTTTGTGGGTCACCTGTATGATGTCTGTAGAGCCCATCGCAGCACAGATCGAGGCTCTGCAGAAACCTGTTTCTCCAGTATGTATGAGCTCACAACAGCCTCTCATGTCCAAACAATCTACCTGTGTCATCCTATTCAGCAGAGGGCAGACTGAATGAACACATAGCTCATTTTTGTATAAAAGAGAAGCCAGTCTGACTGCAGATTCATGAAAACTTAATTATACATTCCTACATATAACTGACGGTGCTTTATTGTGATTCTCTGTCCTCAGGAGCAAAGAAAGAGGGCGCGGCCGGCTTCTTTAAAGGCATTGGAAAAGGTCTGGTGGGCGCTGTGGCTCGACCGACCGGAGGAATCGTGGACATGGCCAGCAGCACGTTTCAGGGCATCCAGAGGTAACGCTTCTGAGTCTGCGTTTGAACAACTCCAAACTTATGTTAATATGTTGCGTTCATGTGATGTGGTAACATTTGAAACCGTAAACAGACCTTTTCTTTTGTTAGACGTAAAATGTTACTATGTCAGATGTTTTTGTTGCTTATTACTGATACAATACACATTCATCTAATTTTGAACAATGGATTTGAGCTTATTTTATCAGCACAAATCAACTTTTTTTTATAATAATCATACTAACTTGACTGTTGACAGCATTGAATTATACCAGTGGTTCTCAACCTTTTTTGCAGGTGACACACTTTTCTAACTGGTCATCATTCGCTTTTTGAAGCAGTCTATTTTTAATAAACTATAAGACTATATTGAGGAATTTTAAGAAATAGGCTTTTTCTATGTAGCTGCATCACTGGAACGCTGTTACCGATAAAAAGCGTTTTGATAAGGTAGGAAACCATTTCATCTGAAGTAAAGCTGAGAAATATTCATTTTATTGTCGGACGGACCATGGCCTGTGGTCTATTTAAATGTGGTCAGAGGTCCGGAAAAGCTGCGCATCTTTAAAGTTTAGAGCTTTGAAATTCAGTTTCTCCTTACGTTCATATATCAGTGAATATTAATCGAATCGTAATAAAACACGCATCACTTTGGAGCGAAACACTCGGAGAAAAAAGCTGACATTGCCCCTTTGTCAGTCACAAACTGTCAGTGAGCTGAATTCACCTGTGCACGGGTCCAGAGTGAGAGAGAGAGCGAGAGGAAGGCGACACAACAGTTCCTGTTCAGTTTAAACAGGCTTAAATTCACGTTGGTCTGTTAATTTACTGCTGCAGGAGCAGATTGTAGCCACATGTTGCCACCAGTTTAGTTTAGAATACTCTGCGTTTCAGCGAACAGCCCTTGTATTTGAGGCGGAGCGGGTCAGGAGAAAGAAAAAGAACATGCGCGTGCACACAGAGCTGGTCCGTCTGATCTCTAAGCTACTTCCTGCATTAGCAACTTTGACAATAAATAGTGTAATCTTTATGAGGAGAAATCGTCTGTTGACTGTCTGAGGAGCAGGACTTAAAACTCATTCAATTGGCAACTTCACCCAACCCAACCAAAACCGCACGCACACGACCCCAAGGTTGAGAACCAATGAATTATACACTTGATTTGTAGATATTTTCAGTCTAGAATACTGACTATTGAAACAATAATTGCTCGCTACTTTACAACTAAAGTAATCTTGCTTTTCAGCCCTTGTTAGATGCTGGTTACTCACAAAAAAATATTCACCAAAAGTCTTTATTTTTAGCAGCTGTATACAATATTTCAAGTTTAAAAAAATAAAGCTAAAATTATTGACGTAAAATGATTCAAAGTAAACGCAACCTATTAAACGTGTCCTCTGTTCAAAGTCTTAGCTGTGCTGTGTTGTGTCTTCTTCTAATTTTCTGCTTTTGTTTCTGTCTCGTGATGTTGCCTGGGATTATTTTCTTGTCTTTGTGGTGTGTGAGTATTTCACATTTAACGCGTCCAAACTGGGTTCCTTCATTCTCCGGAGCTTACATTAGATGATCACAGGTTTAAATCAAACGTTTAGTTCTCTGGAGGAGCTCAGTTTGACGTTGACGCTCATTTGTGCTTGTGCATGTGAATGTTGTTCCTCCAACTCAAGGTAAGTGGCTGCATTTTGTTATAAACTACATGGATTTTAAATGCAACATTGATCATCTCTCATTCTTAACTTGCTCTAAGCCTGTTTGGTCTGATGCAGCATTTGGAAATGTTCAGCTTTGGACAATATTTGCACATGTAGACTGCGAAATGTGAGCATTTGTGAGAAATAAGAACTTTCCAGAATCTTTATCTTAAGGAATCTTTAACATGTATCCATATGGTGTTAAAAATAATTTTTAAAAGACTATGAGATAGTCAGTCACCACAGCTTTGACATTATTGTACATATGTACTGCAGTAAAGGAAGTATAATCTTGCGCTCAGTGAGCACACTGTGAAGTTTTGACATTTCATCAGAGCCTTTTTCCTTCTCAAATAAAAAGCTACCATGTGCTGGGATGAAAGGTGGTGACAGCAAAAGCACCGCAGGAGCACCTGACACTTTGCACCATCAGCTGTCTCTACAATAATTAAGAATAAAGGCCAGCGCACACCAAAGCGCAGCCGCTCACAATGCATCATTTACTGCACAAGTCAGTGAAGTCTGCGCATTAACCTGCACTGATGCTGCGTCGCTCGGCTTCATTTTTCAACGAGTCGCGGTTAGTTCGTAGTAGAAAAATTATATGATTGTTTAAAAATGTATTTCATTAACATAATGGCCAAAAAGTGGATGTACGTGGTGCAAACCGTTGAGTAGTGTGCTCTCTAAATCACAGAAGAAGAAACTGCAGGTGCCAGCAGGCGCAACACCACATCATCACAAACAGAGAAGTATGGGGTTCTATTTATACATCCATGGATCCAAAATCCTTAAAGCTGGATCTGGATGCCGGAGCAGGTGCACACCAAGTGGAGGCTGTGCCACCCACTTTGTTGCGCGGCAGCGCATCCCGGTGTGTGTTGGCCTTAAATTTAAAGTTTACACGTCATGAAAAATTCTAGGAAAAGCTTACAGTATGTATAGTTTCTAACGAGAAGAGCCGCATCCTCCAGAAAAGTTACACAAAGACATTGTGTTTGAGACGTGTTAGAAGTCAAAGAGCATAAGACTTATTACAGCTGGTTCTTTGATGCCATTGTGACCCCTGAATCAGACGATTAGATGGACATTTGATGTTTGAAGGGTTAGAGTTAGTGAAGAGTTCTAGTTTAACTGAAGTGCACTGACTGTGATGAGGCGCTCTGAAATGCTGCATGGGCTGTTTTATGACTGATCCTTGATTCAATCTGATCCAAACGTCATGCCCCCTCCTCCTCCCCTTCTCATCGAGTCATGTGACACCACGACTACCCAGTTTAACTGCTGTTGTGTTCCATGCTCCCTCTAGAGGTGAAAGGTGAGAATAGCATCGTGTCCAGAGCAAGTTACAGTTTGAATGAGCAGAGTTTGGTGATTTGACTTTTCTGCATGACGACAGACGAGATCGTGCAGAGCAAGACTTTATTAATATGCTGAAAATAAAACATTAAAACTGTCTTTGCTGCAAACACAGGGGGATTTCTACATGAATTTATTGAATTGATTTCTGAATGTTTTTATTCTCCTGAGTTGTATTTTAAAGGTGATGTAGCTGTTGCCTTACCAGCCAGCCCCGCCTACATTCTGAATGCAGAAGGGTCTGAAACCGAAGACAGACCCAACGATTTTGTCGTCCAAAGTTAGGACAATTCAATCACAAACGGCCGCCCCCCTCCTCTCCACACCGAGGTTTCAAAACTTTTTTCCTAACCGTTTCAAAACAATCAAGATGGCGGACGTAGCTGATAGAATATTGTTTTCGGCTCTAGCTTCGGTTTTGAACAATTAGGAACGTATCAATCAAACCGGAGCAGCAAATCGATTGAGAGCCTTCACATACAGTAGCTCAATGCTCCATTGAAAAAATCCTCGTGCTACATTTTACAACAACATCCGGTTTAGCGTGTCGCTGTTTTGGTGGAATTTTCGGGTTTTACTCCGCACTCGGAATATCCGTCCTCTCGCTGGGAGTAAAGTGTCTGTCAAAGTGTAGGGACTGGCTGGTCAGGCAAATGTACCTGATGTTTACATTGCAAAACTGTAAATAGGTATTATAGAAAGTTAAAGCCATACTTTGTAACCTCTTTAATGTTTTGTGTGTTGGGAGGAGGACCTCCTCCAGACCAAATCTTAGTCAGTTTTGTGCTCACATTATAAGATGGTGACACACCTAACTTTCATTAAGTCCCAAAACCATTATCTGTAGTGGTAAATAAATCTAGCTAAATAAGATTAAATAAAATGTCAGAAATCAAATCATTTCACATGTATGAGATGCTCCTTTGCTTTAGTAGGAATAATGTATGTACGTTCTTTTCCTTATATGGTTGTGTTTGACTGCAGAGCGGCCGAGTCGACGGAGGAAGTGACTAAAATCCGTCCAGTTCGTCTGATCAGAGAAGACGGCATCATCCGACCTTACGACCTCTCAGAGTCCCAAGGTTACGACCTCTTCCAGGTTTGTGCCTCGACATCACAGAATCAGAACTAGTTATGATCTGTCTCATGTTTAGGATTTTGTCTGGGTTAGATTAATATGAGATATTTTTTGTTCCTTTTTGCACACTTATTTTCTTATTCGTATTTTTCGGCACACCCAGATGTTTCCACCTTAGATCTAGAGCTGCGTCAGTTACAAGCCCTGACTGGTAAACTAAAATAGTATTGCAATTGTTAGGCCCAAAACATATTGTACAAACATTCTGGAACCGAATAGCGTGCTAGATGCATATTCGTAACACAAATTTGCTGAACGCCTCAAGACGCGGGTTTACGTTGATTTAACATGTAACATGACCTGAGGTTCAAAGGTCAAACTAATCTTTCATGAAGAGGGCTTTACTCTGTGATTATTAACCCTTGCTAACCCTCTCTCTTGTGTCTCTGTCTCTCTCACTGCAGCCTGATCAGGACTGAACTCTCTTCACTGATATTCACCTTTATCAGATGCATTTTGTCTTAATTAAAGACTCGTTTGTTTCTGTGGAAACTAATGTAACTGAGACTCAGCTCAAACAGACAGCGCCCCCTGGAGTTTAACACAAGACACTGCAGCTGCTGTTGCATTAAAATTCCATCATCCTACCTTTTACCATTTTTAACACGTTTTAAGCTGACCAAACCAGATGAAACACATGTGGGGTTTTTTGTGTTTTTTTTTAAATCAACAAACTAATGTGTAAACAGATGTAAACATATCACAGTCAATATATTTATTCAGATGGAACAAGATCCTTTAAGTTCTGTCAATAACATATGTTAAAATCTATTGACCCTATTTTGTCCCGCCTACTTTTCTAGGACATGCACTTCCTGTTTAGCTGCATTTAGCCTGTAGATTTCAGTCGATGGGTCATTATATTTAATTAAAATTGCCCCACAAGACAGACAAACAAACACGTTAGCTACCTTAACAGAGCTAAACAGGAAGTGCATTTCCAAGCCAAGTGGGCGGGACAAAATAGGGTCAATACAAAAAGAAAAAAATCTTCCACTTTTTCTATTATTGAAGCAGCCCCACTGAGTTTCTAAACATCTTAAATGTAATTTTATCAAAACGTTGGGTTCTGGCGTGGGTGATATCAGGTTGTATTTTGTACAAATTAAAAATCCTAAAATTAGAAAAGGCATAGAATGACAAGACTACAGTTGTTGTCCTTGTTTTCTTGCATTTAAAACATTATAGGTTGGGGCTGTTTGTGTAAATTACAGTCTGGAGAATCCAAACTGATATCTCTCTATACAGTCACTGAGACGGAGTTAAGTCTGGAATCGTCCAAACCAAACAGAGAACCTGGAGTTTGGAATCACTTGATACAGAGTTGATAGTATGTCACTTAATCCCTTATCAAGAGGTCCTGATTTACATTTATTTTTAGTATTATCCTCTATGAAACTCCCATGATGCACCAGCAGCAGCAGCAGCAGTGTCTCTGGCTTTAATCTGTTTGTGCTGTTTCTCCTCCAGCTGCAGATTGTCGACGCTTGTTCAGATCTTTTCATACCTCAAACTTTAACTTTATTTTTCCACAAAGAAACATCTCTGCGTTTTATTTTTATAATATCAGTTCAGTTAACCAAAGTTGATTTTTTTCTGGTAGAAAGTAGCAATATATTTGTAACTTCTTCTTCTGTCACTTCTGGAGATCTCTTTAGTATTTCTGTGTAATTTATATGAATAATACTCTGTCTTCTGGGTCTAATGGTACACACATGGTTTGTATATAAGCCGCACTTAAAATGGCTTCTACAGTAATAAATATATATTTTGAAATACATATGCATGCCTATAATATTTTATTGTATTTACTGAATAAACTATTTAGAGTTCAAACATTAAACACCACATTGTACCATTACTGCCCTGGTGGTGACGTTTAAAGCCTGGAAAAGTCTTCACTGCATTTTATGAGCAATTATAAGTATTTCAAGCTGAATATATAAGGCCAATGGAGATTTTAATATGCTAAAAACTGAAAGAGGGATCATTGAAGCATCTACTTTGATTTAGGAAACATACAGTTATTGTCTTACTAAAGTTTTTTGAGGAAGAACTAGATGTGTTTTTTATTTTTAGTACAAAAAGTCTGGCAGACGTTAGTAAACAAATGAAATCTGCTAGAATGATCCCTGATCGTTCCGGTGTATTTTCTCTCACACGTCAAACTAAAGTTCAAGCTGAAACTGTTTCTGATCCTTTTGGGCACAAACAGATGGTTGTGAAGCTGAAACCCTGTAGTAGTTTTAGCTTCTGAGACTCAGAGGCTCTGATCAAAGTGAGAACAAGCTCTGCACAAAAGAAAACCATCTCATTTCTGCAGACATTTGTTTTGGTAAATACAAGGATTGGTAAAGCTGGTGTTTACAGACCTGAATGACTCTCGATTTGACATATTTTGGGTTTTGAAAATTCCTCTGCAAAAACTGAAGGTAATTGACTCTGTGCACGGAATTTGTTTATGTTCAAAATACTCCTGACCTGTACTTATGAGTATTTCCTGTTACCGTAGCGCATTTACACATTTACACATTCTCTTTAGAAAAACACAAGAGTCCATTGGTGAAATATTCTCCTTTAACATGTTTTCATTGACAATCACACAACTCACTGTTCACTGCCTGATCTTCTGAATCTTTATTCATTTTAAAATGACATAATGACAGCCTCACAGAAATGAACTGAACAGGAAATGAACATAAGTACAGTTAGCTAAGTAAGTTAGGTATTTTGAAAATACACAAGCCAACTGACATTCCGTGCACAGAGCCAATTGAGGTAAAATTTACTTTTAGGAATCTAAAATTACTCAAAAAAATGTAGGCGTAACCTATTGGACTTTTTTTTTACTATATTATGTAAGTTTAGAGACAAAGTGAGTCTGATTCATCCCAGAGGCTGATTCGACTTAAATAAGATAGTTATAATTTCCAGAAGCTTCATAGTTTGTTTTTATCAGATACTGACCAAAAATGTTATCAATAAAAAAGGGGGGTCGGTTCTCTGGCATAAGAAGAGGTTAATTCATGAATTTTAACTTGGCTTGATTATTTCTTCAAGTAAAAAGACATCTTGTACATTTAACTAGTGTCATTTTGAAGTAAATCACCTTTTAATCATAAAATTGTTGTAGCCCTAATTCTCATTCATTTTTACCAGAAGTTCTTGTAGTGCCAAACGTGTGTTCTACAGAATAATTTGTATATTTGCTTGTGCGCTTTACTTGGTTTGATTTAAATGAACAGATACAAACATAAATTATAATATGTTGGTAAAGTATCAGAAACTCCACTGCCTAGCTCAGAAGTGTAAAGTCTGTGTTCAGAAGCTGCAGATGAAACGGTGCAGTGAAAACTCGTCCAGGCTCAATCTGTATGAATGTGTTTCTCAAATGTAACATGTTTCAATCTTTAATCGTCTGTTTCTTAATAAAATCAACTAACTCTGTGATTGTTTGCACTTTCTTCTTTTCTGAGCACTGATCTAACACTTGCACATGTTCTACTGTTATTTTGTTGAATAAAAAGCACAGTTTGTCTTCTTTTTAAAGACGAGACACTACAGACCCTTTTGTTTTTTCAATTTGCTGAAGCGTTCGCGCTGGATCAGAGGCAAATTATGTGCAATTTCGGCCTTTGTTTTCTTACATTAGTGAGTAAACTACATTGATAGTTTTAATTCTGTTTTTTTGTTTCTATTGACCTGCAGTGTCTGCCTTAATATTGCACTTTATATAACTTTTTAATAGTGCTGAAGTTGTCTAAAAAGGTAACATTTCTGCTCATACTTCTATATTTTTGAATGAAATTACGTTTTGAGTGAACCTCCAGGGTCGCTGCTGCTTTTGCGCGCCGCCACTCGCTCTTTCGAACACGAAATGCAAAGTATACTTACAAAAAAAAACACAAAACACAGTACACGTGGTCATGTGATGGAATTTTTTGTGAGGAGTGGGTCGGGGGGAAAAAGGAGAAAAGATGCGGACAGGGGAGGGGCCACAGACAGCGAGATTTAAACACTTAATACTGAAATTTAACACAAGATATAAAGTCAGGCCTTTTCCCCAAGAATGTATGAAAGTTACTTCAACAACAAATGCATTTAGTATCTATATAAGAGCCTAATATGTTTACTTTTAGCTTACTCAAGTTCCAATTTAAGATGTGATTTAGTCCGTCAGAATTGGTATCGCACGAGATTCACAGTAACTAGAAAACAACGTTACAATATTAGTCTTTTTAAGCAATGTATTCTTAAAACCTGGAAAAAAAAAATACATTTAATTGTTTCTTACTTACCAAAGTGAACAGCAGGTTTGTGACTACTAACAAAACATGTCCAGTAGGTGTTTCTCTCTTGTAAAAGCTACAATCTCGTACAAAGCATCTCTGCCATTGTGCTTAATGTACTTGCACATAGTCCTAATAAACCTTCATCAAACATATCAGCAAATATTGACAAGAATATCGTTACTGCTCAAATCCATCCAGCCCATCCCTAATACATACTTTACATATTGATGATGTGAGATTTGCTCTCCTGCTATAGTTTCTCTTTAGATCCAGTGTAGTTTTGAAAAGGCTGTGTGTTTCAGCGCTCTGAGATCAAGCAGCTGGAGGGAGAAGTGTTCAGAGACATGAGTCCTCACCCCGGACACAGGAAGACCAACATCATCGTCACAAACAGGTACAAACACTCTCACCTGTGCCGTATGGGCTGGACATCAAGCAAATCTCAATCAAGATTATGATGATCAGCCAGTTATGGTCAAGTGACACCGCAACATTCTACAGGCTAATATTTTAATGAGGTGGAGGGCAACTAAAATGAATACAATTTAAATGCAGTTTCATGTTGTAATGCAAAAAGGTAGGGGGTCTTTTCACCAGCAAAAAACACCAGATTTTAAGTGAGAAAAAACTTTAGATATTTTTAGATATCTTATGAAAAAGTACACTGTTATTAATACGTTCGCCATCTGAGCTCACGTCATAATAGAATTTTAGACAGTCAATATGTGTTTAAGTGTTAAATGATGATTAAAAGTATGATTCATCTCTGTGGGTATCTCTGGCATTGAGAAAACAGAAAAAAAAATTTTTTAATATAGTTTATATATTGGTGGTTTATGTGTCTAATAATGTATCTTTGTGGATACTGTGGAGTGCCCCAGGGATCTATCCTGGAACCTCTTTTATTTAACATTTTAAATGTTTTTAGACCAAATAATATTATAACTGCCCTTCATCTGACATAACACTCCAAATAAGTTATTTAAAATTAACTAAATTAGATGGAAAAAAAAAAACCTGATTTGTTAATTTGAGCAGAATGGTTAAGCTCTGGCTGCCCAATAAGGAGGTGTGGGTTCAACTCCTGGGTCGAACCATATCAACATCTCACGATCTCTCTGGGTGGAGTTTCCATGTTCTTCCCGTACCATGGTGATTTTCCTCCCACCTTCAAAAACATGAATGTTTAGGTTAATTGGCCATCACTGTAAATTTCTCCTGTTATGAATGAGAGAGTGAATGGTTGTCTGTCTAACCCTGAGATGAGTTGGCCACTGTCCAGGGTGTTCCCCCGCCTAAGGCCCAAAGTCACTGGGATAGGCTCCAGTCGCCCGTGACCCCTAACGGGATTAAGCAGTAAGAAATGAATGAATGGATGTGGTTTGTGTGTCTAATAATGTGTCTTTGACCTGTGGAGTTCCCCAGGGATCTATCCTGGACCTCTTTTATTTAACACTTTAAATGTTATTAGACCAAATAGTGTTATATTTTTAGTTTATCTGACATAAAACCCCAAATAATTTATCTAAAATGCACTGAATCAGAGGAAATAAAACCAGATTCATAAAAAGTTTTTCACGCTATGAAATTTACTGATGTACATTTGTATTCATGTCAAGTGCCTTTTCACTATATACTAGGGGTGTTACGGTGTACATGGTCGTAGTGAATCGTTCAGTACAGTGCGCTCGGTTCGGTGCATGTGTGTACCGTCTATACTATTTTTATGTAAATGTGATTTAGCGCAATCAGGGGTGTAACTAATGTTCACACGCTCATTTCTACAGGGACACTATTAAGCGATGCGCTAGCTTATATTTTGGAGTTTTAATAACTTTTTCCTGCCTATTTTTCATCTGCGCTAATTTTTTGGAGTCGCGTGAATATTTCAGATATACATGACTCTGTGCTCCGTAAACACTGGCAGAATGGGGCGTGCAATAAAGAGAAACATTTGGAATCAACGCTGACGCCGAACATGAACTGCTTTCTAGGTGTTACTTCACTTTAATATGTGTTTTATTTTGACATTTCAGACGAGTGCTGTGTGTGAAGGAGCTGGACTTTGTGAACCATTTTAACAAAGAATGGGAGTGTCTGTATGAGAACTTCTTCAGGCCTCCAGAAGTGCAAGGAACAGACCTCAGGATCTACTGTAAGGTACTGCCCCCTACAGGTGTCTCAGAAAAAATAGAGCAGACTGTGAGACAAGACAAGGGCACCGTGCTATCTTCAGGACACCTTAATATTTTGGGATTTTTTTTTTTTTTTTACAACCTGCCTTTTTGCGTTTTTAGGAGCCGATGAAGTTGAAATTGCCAAAGAAAGACGGTCAGGATCCAGCGAGAACTGTCCACCTCAAAGACGCACAAGTGGCACTGGTACAGACAAATTTATTTTCCTGTATATGTAGGATAAACTATGGCTTATGCTGATCAATAAATCACATTTTGTTCACTGTAAAACACAAAAATGATCTGAAGCAGCTTAGAAATTCTCAATTCTGGAAAAAAAACTCAGTGACTTGTAATGAGGTTCTGATTTCTGCTAATTCTGGTCGATAAATTTGTATCACTTAATGTTCTATGGATTATTTGTTTTTTTTGGGGGGGGCTAATGCTAACTGATTACTTTCGTTGAGTGCATCCTTACAGATAAACTCCCTTGCTCTTCTAACCTGTCCCTGTGTGTCTGTCTTCAGAAGTTGTACGAGTCCATTTGTGACGGTCAAACGGCTCAGCAGCAGCACCGAATGTCCCGCCAAAAGTCCACGCGCTTCCTAAGGCCCGGCAACCAGCACTGATGACCACATTTCCTGTTTGTTAGCGTCCATCTTACGTCACAGCTCTTTGATTCTTTTCTGCTTCTTGAAACAAAAATGAAACAGTGCTGGGGTCCACTCTTGAAATCCCACGTTCAAGACCATTTTCTGGTTTTAATACATGCTTTAGTATTGATAGTTTGGACTGTAGGCTCTATGAATAAGGTTGTTGACTGCTCTTTAAAACCCAAAGGCTGCCTGTTCAACAAATGCACTATTAATGTAGAAGTACACCTGTTAAATTATGTATTGCAATGAAGGAAAGCCAGGTTTTGAATAGTTTTTCTGGTGTATCACAATTCTGTCCAGTAAAAAATGATTCCATCCACTGTCAAAAACTAAAATAATCATGTAAATGTGCACTATGTATGTACAGTATCTCATTGTTTCGCCTGGAAAGCTCACAGTAACATGTCTAAAGCAATCTAAATACAATGTTATGTTGTACTAAATAATCAGGGGTTTAGCCGATTAATCGTTGACCATTTTAGTTGACCCAAACATATGTCTACTCATTATTTTTTTCGGAATATAATGATTTATATAGAGCAAGAACTATCGGAGTGAGGCAGCTGAAAATGTGCGAGTTAATCAGTCAGCTTATGAAATAATTAGTCTTTTCGAGCACAGTTTGGGTCAAATTAGAAGATACTTAGTTTTAGAGCTTTTGCCATGCCGCTTTTAATTTATCTTTATTTATATATCGCTTTTCTACCTTTAAGGCCTCGATGCGCTTTACAATCAAGCATACCACTCACCTTGTGCACATAGACACTGAAGTAAAGTGGGTTAAGTGTTTTGTCTAAGGACACAAGGACCATCCACTTCCTAATCCAGGACTATTTAATTATAGATACCATCAGGGGGCCAGATTTTTCAAAAGCTAAGGTCTGAGGCCGGTCAAAATTGGACTAAAACAGACTAATTAAACAAACCAAGTATCAATCAACAACCAAACTTAAATCAGAGATAAACCAGGTTCCAAACCAAGACAAACCTAATCGCATTGTCTTATGTAAATACCCTTGACAGACTAGAGCACAAAAAATCTAAACCAGGACTAAGAAAGGATTTAAGTCTAAACCATTACAAGACATTACAGAATTTGGTTCACATAACGTACAATACGATACTGAATAAACAGTTCAATTGTACAACTAAAACAACCAATTGCTTAAAACAATGTGGTTCTGTTCATGCTGTATCATGTTGGCCAAAACATACTGCCATTGGAATAGCCCTGTTCTAATCCCACTGTGGAACCTGATGTTCTAGCAGTCTCCCATCCAAGAACTGACCAGGCACTGTCCTGCCTAGCTTCTGCGATTCATGAGATCACACTTAAACAAACTGTATGGCCTCGTTGACACTGACAGTCACCAAATATCTGTGGTCAACCAAGAGCTGTTTCAGTCGACTACAGCCCCACAAACATTTGATAATACTTAATTTCTGCCTATTGAGCACTGAATATAAGCCCAACTAGATTAAGTAAGAAAATGATTAATACATATAGCCCTGTTAATAGTAGTTATGAATCCATTTTGCTGCATTGTTATAAGCCATAGTTCAAAGCTCATGAAAAAAAGGCAAATCAAAATACGAATATAATACTAATATATGTTTGGTGATTGTGATGAGGAAAAACCCATTGTGGTTTATCCCCAAAACTGAACTCTGTCTATTGTGCTGATTATAATTATTGTCACATAAAAGTTTTTTCAAATTAGAGCTGCAACTATAATAAGTCAATTATAACAAAATAATAATGGTGTATTTTGATAAAGGTGATAGTTCTCTTGACCAAAACTCTAAAAATACATGTGAGAAGACAGTTTTGTATCACACACATTGGCATTATTAAACTCTATACTGCGATTAAAAAAAACAACTTTGCTTATTATAAGGCTTAGTAAACATTAATTTAACAAGTGAATTCTAACAGAACAAACAGAAAGATAAATGCTAGCTATTACACATTCAGTCTGTGCCTTGGTATTTTGTCAGTCAAGTGTGTAATTGACATTATGTGACAAAAATGTATTCGCCTTTCTTTTTATTATTTCCCTTTAATTTTATTGCACAATTAATTATTTTACAAGTCTGTGGTACATCATTTTCCGCTTCTTCAGATTTTTTTTCCCATTTGTGTTTTATTTGTGTTTTATGTTAATCTTTAAACTTTATTTTTATTGCATTTTTATACGCAGCATTGGTTTGTGAAAGTCAGGGTTATAAGAAGTGCACTGTATTATGTTTTAGAGACGCATTAGTTTACATGTCTGATAGGAAAACTGACTTTATGTCTCTTGCGTTTGTATAAATCCAGTATACCTATGCATTTTTCTGTTTAAAGTGTTTATTCGACTTACAAGTTGCACTAAAACAGACGCTAAAGCCATGAAACGATGCTTCTGTGTGGAGGTAAATATAAGTTATGTCGTTCTTTGCTTTTGACCAGTGTAAAAGAGCATTTGTTTTGGGTTTAAATGTGGAAAAAAGACAGCTGGAGAGAAGTGTAATGATTATTATAAAAATATATCTGTATAAGAATGTTTGTGTCATGTTTGGTAGATTAGTTTTATTGTTTCGGTCAGATCAGAGTTCTCACAGTTGGGAAGCAAATATTTGTAGAAAAACTGAACACCTGAAATGTATGATGTAAATGCACAAAAAATGTCCAAAATGCTGTTAGAATTATCTAATATGCACCATTGTTATTGTTTTACAGATTTTACACCACTGTCAGTAACTTGTTGCCTTCATAGAAAAAGCTACAGACAGGCAAACCAGGCAATTGCTTTGGGCCCAAACAAAAGGGAAGCTTCACTGTCTGTGTTTGCACAGTTTATTTATAGTAATGATATTTAGTTACAAAATACCATTTACGTCACATTTGTCATTAGGTGAGGGCAGGATCCAAATACCCCGTTATCTTGCAACGAACAATATAGTATTAAGGGCAAATTCACTGTATAGTAATGGGGAAAAACTGCCCTTGTTTTATTCTCCACTTGCCTACATCCATTGAATCCTTAAACCGTGAAGATTTAAACTGTTATAAAGAACTTTTAATGCCTTTCACAGTCCAGCCTGTAAAAGGTAAGTGAAACACTGGAGCTCTATGGCACCCTCTTGTGGTCATACTCCAGTCATTTGTTTTGAAAAACCTGGATCAATGACATCAGCACGTTCACTTCAAATCACTTAAATTTAAAGTACACGTGAACTTCTAAATGTGAAAAGTCAACTACAGAATTCAAAGAACAGAAATTTTAAATCTTACTTTGGAACATTTTTCTATAAATACATTTATCACAATGTTAAAGGGGCACTGTGTAAAAAACAAACAAATATCAAGTAGTTTCCATTTTGAACACCAGAGAGCCTTTCACATGCATTTGCCCTATTAAGCATGATGACATCCAGCGTCAAAAATCCACATTCCGGCCCGTAATAGAACATTTCAAATACGTATAAAGTATCACAGTTGATGTGATTGGATAACAGTGCTCTCTTAAGTATTCATGTTGTAAAGAATAAATATGATTTAAATGTTTGTGGCATATTGATAATTAAAATCCTCTCAATCTTACCACGTGCCCCTTTAAGAATGTAGCTAAAGTTTCTGTTGAAAAAAACAAAACAAAAAAACATTTAAAACTGGAGTAAATACAAAGTAAGGCCAGAAATGTAAATTAAACATTTAATAAAACATGCTTTGTTAAGTCAAAAAGTTAATGTGGCCTTAAAATCTTTAATCCATTCTTTAAAACATTTTTTCCTCTACTCATGCACAATAAAATACTGTGCATAAATAATGACCCATAGATAACACCATTACTTTTCATCTTTTTTGTTTCTCCAAATCATGTTTTGGCAAAAGTACAGACTAACAACACGTTGCGTTGTCACACAAGTTATCTTAACAATGACGCAAGTAATCATTTATAATCTTTTTTTTTTTTTAATCTGAAGATAATATCGTGACATTTATACACTAAAATATGGACTGTTTTTGCCACCACAATTTAGGATAAACCTGAGAGAATCAATGAAAAAAGTTTTCATTCACATCTCACGCTCTTTTGACAACGGCTAAATTTACCTTAAACCTGAGAGTCATGTTTGACCCAGACACTGACACAAAAACTTGAGTTCATTGGTTGTTTTCAGTGTTTTTTCTAGTCCTGGTTCTGGTCCTGGTCTGGTCCTCGGACTTCACCTGGTTTCCCGCTGGACTCCCTGAGGTCATGTGACGTGTCCCGTTGCCCGCGCTGACAGGGTTCCAGGGCTGTTTGCGCGGCGCCCCCTGCAGGTCGTGTTTCTCTAGAGGCTTCAGGTGAGACGCCAAAACCAGAGACCTGCAAATGGATAATTTATTCAGTGATTGTTATTTATGTGTCACAAATGCTGCCAGGTTACCTTAAAAATGCATCAGTTTTAATATTCAAGCTATAAATTCCATAAACAGATTTAATTGAACTGTTTACTCGTTTGGAGCAACATTTACATCAAGAATGAAAGCAAAACAATCACCAATTACTAATTTAAAGGTGCACAAAGTAACTTTCCAGCAACAGGTTTTGTCACTTTGATGCTGTGACTATGTATTTGTACCAATGTATTGTAGGTTGCTGACCTGAACTCGTCGTAGGAGCCCACTCTCTGGTTCACGGCCCTCAGTTTGGCTGCGTTCTCTCTCTGGTATTTCTCCTCTGAGCGAAGAGAGCCGCGCAGTTCTTTCTCCAGAGCTCTAAAGTCTATGAGGCCTCGATCTGGAGCCGACATGACCTAAAGAAGACATACAGAGCGTAAGAATCTGGCACAAGTCTGACAAATGTGCAGGATTATCATTACCACAGTTTATGATATTATTATGAACAAGTGGTAGAAAATTAATGAATGACCCCTTTTTCTATTTAAATACTTTCAATTTGATCTTTTTTCCCATTCCAACTTGATGCTCAAAGTTTAAAAATAATCACAATATTATTAAAGAATTATTATCTTGTTAATCAGTTATACACAGTTATATTTATAAATAATTTCTATTCTTATCTAAATCTTCCAGTTTTCATATGTTCATATGGAAAATATTGTTTGACTAGTTGAGCAAGCCAATCAAAAAACTGATTTAAGTAATTTTTGGTATATTTTGCATTATTATGGCAAGCAAAAGTGTTGCTTGTAGTATAGAGATAGTAGTAGTAGTATAGTAGTAGTAGTACTAATGGTTTATTTTGGTCACATGTACAAACATAATTCCAAAATAATAACTGGACTTACAAAATGACCGAAAAGGTGTAGGCTGAAGCAAATGCTTGTTAGGCCTACCCTTTTTATCCTAACATTATGTTATAAATGTAGGAAATTACAATTATTTTTAAATAGCCAAAAGGAATAACTTACAATACACGAAGCATAACTCATTTTCTAGGATCTGAAATATATCTTCTGAGAGTTAAACGTTTAAATGTTCTTTTCAAGCTAAACAAAGTGTGACATAATTTAAGTTCATCTGTACAACTGTTCCAGAGATCAACACCTTTTACAGATACACAAAACGTCATAATATTTGATCTAAATTTGTTTTTACTAAACATTTCTTTCCTCTAAGTTCATGTGAACTTTCTCTAACTTTAAACAGTTTCTGTATTGCATAACGTAAGTAACGTTATGGAAAACATTTGACATATTCTCTGTTTTGATTATTAGAATGAGTGTAGTTAGGCTATTTGCTACTAACTTAACTAAGGTTAATAGTTTCCCCAAATATTTTTATTTGATTCCTTTCTTGTCACTACTTTTACATGAGAAGAACAGTTTTAGCTACTCTACTAATTGATGTGTAAAATTTAAGTAACAAGTTAGCTAAAGTCATAGGTGATACTAATAATAAAGTAACTTAGCTTGTGATGCTAACAGTAAGCTAACTCACGTAAAGAGACCGTGATGATTAAACACATCTAAACACAGCGCTCATAAATAGAAGTGTTAGATAAACGTCTTACGCTCGCCTTTTCCTGCTCTTTTCCGCGGTCGACGAGTTTTCAGAGACTTTTAGAAGGTTTTATCGTTGTTTTCGCTGTCGGTCTCCGCTGAGCTTCTCATCAGCACCCGTTTCTATGGCAACGTGTAAACTTCTACTGCACATGCGCAGATCACGACTTTAGCATTTTACACAAATAGCCAACTTTTAATCAATTAATTTACACGTTTTGTAGATCAAACTTTCTACAAAAGCAATTCAGTGTGACTTATTAATTTTCTTTAGCGTCTTATTTCCTAATTAGCAGCTTTTGAAACCCACTTTCTATGACTTTATGAGCAAAACGATTGAAACAAAAGAACATGAATTGAATGCTTCCGTTACTCAGGTAGTTAAGTACATTAGCTCGTTTAAGCCATAAGCGTATGAGCCTATATTTTTTCTGTTTTGTAGACAAATTATGGATGTGAACGTGTTCTTGGCAGTGCAAAACGTCCATAGAGAAACCCTACATTAACCAAAACATTTACCAAAGTCGTGTTTTAAAGGACAATATTATGCATTTTAAAAGATGTTCTTGACAACCATTAGCTAACTTTAGCTATCTACTTTCCTTTTAGGTCTTAAAACAAACACAAAAACGTGTAAGATGATGTCTCTTCTCGCATCAGGAGTTAAAGTTAGAGCTCAATTTAAATCAACATTTTTCAGATGATTATTTGCTCAGAGTACTTAAATATGAGCTTTTTTTTTCTCCGTAAAACTAAGTTTCTACTCACAGAAATTCATCTCTTTTCATTGAACACTTGTAGGGGAGTTAAAGGCATATGACAGGTATAGACACATTTTTCTGAATTTTGACTTATTTGGTGTGTTAGTCTTTGATGGTAAATATTGTCATAGTTTTACACAGTTAAGTTGCAATTTATGAAGAAATTGCAAACAAAGGTAAAAATGAGAGGAAGTAATCTGATTGGTATACAGAATCCCTCCACACGTGTGTCCATCAAAAAGACTTATACACCAATTAACACTTCTATACAGGAGTTAAGCCAATAATTGAACAAGTTAAAGTATTATTAAGTTATAAACTTTGTCACGTTGTCACTAGTTATGTTGATTTTGGCCCAGATTTACATGTGGTGCTAGGTAACATTTGTAGATTCCCTCCACATATGTCATATTTACTGGGACAAAAGACAAGAATAAACTTCCTAAAGCAACCAAACTGGGTAAAAACAAGCTAATGTTTAGTCAAATCTAATCATAATCATGTTTGCTATATTTTACCAAAAATGTACTCCAACCTGTCATACGCACTTTAATTATCTTGATTAAATAATCAATTATAGAAAGCTGAAATTGAAATGGCAGAACAAGCAACAAAATAAGTGTAGCTATAGCGCTGAGTATTGACACGACTATCCCAATACCGAGGTCAGACACGAATACGTACACGTAACATCCTGATTTAATTTCCTCAAATGTCACATATCAAGATATGTTTTAGAAAAAAAATCTGCAGGTAGGTATTTCCAATAATGCAGAAAAAATACAGTATATTAATATTTATGGTTGTTTTATCTATACAATACACCTTCCTGTAACGATATGCGTATTTATAATTTTGAGTAAATTTGTCACGATATATCCCCGTATCGATACATTAAGTACATCCCTAGCTACCTTTAAATCCATTCACTTATGTGTTTTATGCTTATGAAATATCTTTGTGTTTTATAGATTCACTAAGTTAATGTTGCTAAAATTTTTTTTTTAATTTCTCATCTAAAAACACATACATAAAAACCAATGCTAAACCATTTAAAGAAGGACAAGTTGTAGAAAGTCATATAATAACTTGTTTGACACCGGCTCTTGTTTGATAAATCTGAAGGATATAGACACAGCAAATATCTCTGACTGTTTCCTCACCTCCTGACTTCACTCTGACGGACATTTCCAGCTTTTCTCCCGCGTCACATGACAAATTATAAAAACGATTGAGCCAAACTATTAATAATGTCCAAATCTGTTCTTCTGTGTCTCCTCGCCTGATAACGGGAGCATCAGTGGAGAAAGACGTCGACGCTCTGGACACAAAACGTGAGCGAACAAAGCATCCTGGGGAAATGCATCATGGGAAACGACACAGATATGGTAGGAGACAATAAAAAGTCAGGAGTCAAGGCTGAATGACAAACAATACAGCTTAAGGTTTGATAAAGGTGGGTTTGGTCAGGGTGCAGAGAGCTGATTTGTCTTTAGGCCTCCATGATTGTGTTTAATTGTTATCGAGCTCCTGCACATGTTAGTTTAGGCTTTACTAAAATGGGTAAGTTTAACCCTAACCCTGTATGGTATCTGTCTGAATTTTCGATTTATTCCTTCACGAGGTCGTCAGTATCAACACTCTACATTGGTTTCTACACACAAGCTTAACAGTTTTAAACTAAACAAGATTTTGAGTTTTGTTTATTTTTTTTTCCCGAAAGATTTGATAAAATTAAAGTTTAAGTAAAAAACATTTGTCATTTTGAATTTTAGGAACATTTCAGTCCGATCTAGTTTATTCCCAAAACTAAATTAGATATTTAAAATCCCCTCTGCAAAAAACCTTTGATGTCAGAGGGATTATCGTGTTTGACACAACTTTCCGCTCTACTGTGATGTCATCTGCAGAAAAATACATCTATCCATCTAGTTGGTGGAGTGGGAAACGTCTGAACTCGGTCTGACAGAGCGTCTGTCTCCTGAAGCTTAAGACAGTGTTTTGTCTCGCTGTTTTTCACCTGAATGTAACTTTTAATGGTTTAGGGTCGAATTTCATTCACAGATTGTTGAATAGCATCAGGAACTTTTGTTTTGGTTACAGTGATTAAACTCTTGTAGTTAATTGACGAGCAGCCTGGCAAGTATTGCTGCTAAACTTGTGTTCACAGCCACAGCTCTTTCTGCATTTCAGGTGCGCATCCTTGTGTTGATAAAAATAATCACTCTATAGATCAACACATTTTTAAGCACATTTAATTTGTCTTTGTCCATGTTTATGTTTTTGCTGATACGGTGTATGCATTTTGGACATTTTTACACACTAAGTCTTTGTTATTATGAAACATTATCCTGGTTGACGCACCGTGGCTGTGCGGTTAGCGCTCTTGCCTCACAGCAAGAAGTCGCGGGTTCGATTCCCGCACGGGCCGGCCTTTCTGTGTGGATTGCATGTTTCTCCCGTGTCTGGGTGGGTTTCTCCGGGCACTCCGGTTTCCCCACCAACCAATAACATGCATGTTAGGGTATATCCTCCAGCTACGGTAGTCCTGACCAAGCCTAGCAACAACATCTGGAGATGGGTCCCCGAGCGCTGCACTGCGGCGATCGCTGCTCCTGAGGAGATGCCCAGAGGCATTGAAGGATGGGTCAAATGCAGAGAACAAATTTCCCTACGGGGACAATAAAGTATACCTTAACCTTACTTAACCTTAACCTTAACTAATCGTAATGGCATATTCAACGAGTGTGGGTTATAGAAGTGACACTCACACCCTCTGCTCTTCTTTCAAAAAGAAGTTTCTCTAACTTTGAATGTGTTTTTTTTTTTTTTTTTTTATTCACCGACACAGTATCTCACTTTATGTTTCCATGTGGTATGAAAATAGTTTTAATGTTCAGTGACTCAAGATTGTTTTTTAGACTATACTGTAACCACACTGTCTGCTTCTGCTCACACATGACTCGTCCTCAGAGAAAACCCTTTGCCCTCAGCGTCTTCAGTGCATTATTGTAAATCTGAACACTTCTTCCTGTGTCATGAGTCTAATTACACCGGTGAAATTACAGCTCACTCCTGCTGCTTGTTCAGACTCGGCCCCGGAAACATCCCACTCTGTCATTTAATCATTTTATAAAACACAGACGCTGCTTTGAGTTCTGCCTCATCCACAGATAGAAATATGTTTAACCAAGTCGACTTCTCTGTGAAAAGAACTGTCAGCAAGTGTTAGTATAATGTTTTTATTTGCTTATTGGATTATCCAGGAAAGTCCCATCGAAATCAGACTCTTTTGTACATGATTTATAAGTTATAATGTGTTCTCAAGCAATGGCACTTAAACCTTTCAGTTCTAGTGGTAATTGATTGTTTTCATGGATGTCTTCTTACTTGATAGCCCTGTATCACCTTATTCTGCCCCGCCCACTTCCAGTTAGCTGTGTAGCCTGTAGAACAGTCGCTGGATAATTTAACTATATATTGAGACAGCTCACAAGTCAGATATTAGCTACAGCCCGGATGAAAGCTGGCTGCTTTTGTTGCAAGTAGATAGCTCGGATTGTTTATTTTTTAGTTAAACACAGACAAAACTAAACTGTTAAACACAAAGCCACTCACAGATTTCAACAAAGCAAATGATTGTAAATTAGATTATTTCTATTTCAAAACCGTAAATGCCAGATTAAGCTAGTTCCAGCTGATAACTGTTACTTAAAAGGGCGAAAATAAAAGTGGCGTTTTGGGCTTTTTATTGGCAAACTGTTGTGAGATACATTCATAAATATAAGTACAATACAGTACTATTTGCAAATAATATTTTGAAAAGGTGTAATCTTAACCTGAGAGTGCGTAGTTGCGCTAAAAGGTAAACAGAGGTGCGAAGTGAACATGCACAGTTAAGGCTGATTTAAGCTTCCCCATTGGGTGAAGTCCAGGTAAGGGCTGCCATTGGAGCTTCTCTTGTGAACTAATCAGGTTCCAGGTGCGTCTAGTCAGTTGCACCAATCCAATCAATCAATCAATCAAAGTTTACTTGTAAAGCACTTTTCATACAATTTATGCAACACAAAGTGCTTTCCAGTGCATTTAAAAACAATCCCGCAAAAGTACAACAAAACAGATCAACACAGTTAAAAACATGCATAAAAGATCACAACCAGATCACAGATCAGCTGTGCGTTTTGACGCTATGTGACTTTTGCACGGAGGAGCACGAACACGGCGCAAATGTTGTTGCAAGCTTTCTGATTGGCTATCAGACGCCCTGGAGAAAAACAAGAGACAGAAGATCCAATGGCAGCCCTTGCCTGGGCTTCAACCAACGGAGAAGCTTAAATCAGCCTTTATTCTTTCTCTAACGTGGACGTGCACCAGTTCCACAGACTTGCGTAACATGTGATCCACATATTGTAAAAAGAGTTGGTTTTGGTGGCCAGCTAAACCATCCAGAGGGTGGTTGTCCTGACATTGGTCCTGACACTTCACCTCATTGTCTTCGGTGTCTCTGTGCCCTTGTGTCAAGTTTGTGACAGAAATTGTCGAGAAGAAAACTCCGCGCACACTGTCTCACTCTTGCACAATATATTTGCTCGACGTTTTGGACTTTCTTCAGGCAGACAGCCCCTTCTGTTCACTTTTTAAAGGTTAAGGCATCAGTCCAGGTGTCCAGTCACGTAGCGAGAAAGATATATACATTTAGACCCAAAATTGCTACAAAATTTAGAATAACACAACTTTTCAGGGTGCAAAGTTTACCTCAGAACAAGTGGAAGAGATAGTTGAAAAATAGATTAAAATGAGGTTAAAATCTGATGTGTACCAGTTACAGTATATTAACAATTAATAGTAGATGGAATAGAGTCAACAGACTATTATGAATACTCTATTAGACTTTGTTAATACATGTGACTGAGCTCGGTTTGTTCAGTAGATCCAAAGCTGAGGATGGAGCATGATTCCCTCCAGGTGTTCTTGTTTTCTGCTTCACCACCAGGAGGCACATTCTCCCGGCAGCAGCGCCTGTGGAAACAGTTTTATCAGATAAAAGCCAGAGCCAGCTTCACTCTGGAAAACTGGATCTATTTATAGACCTGCAGAGTTTGGAGCGAGCAGAGGTAAAGAGAGGTTCACCTGAAACAACCTCCATCTGCTGCATGAGTTTATACCACACAACGTACATCTGTGGAGCGGTTACATGTTATTCTAAGTGTCAGCAGTGAGTGGCAAATAATGAGAAATTACATTTCTCTGGACTGTCCTTATTTTGCAGTCCGATCTCACAAGAAAGGTACATATACCACGACATAACGCAACATGTAAATTGCGTATGATGAGCACGAGTTTAAGCTCTTTTGCGTAATTATAGTACGCGTCACAGTCCCGTTAAGAAGTGTTTTTATTCATGAAAATGAACAAAATCACACATCTAATCTTAACCTACCCCAAGCCCCAACCCTAATCTTAACCATTTTAGTAACTTTTTGCCTGAACTTAACCGTTTCACCTGAAGAAAACGTCTCCACGTGGCTTCAACCAAAACTCGTGGCATTTTTACGCGGTGAAATCTCGTGTCATTTTTACGCTTTTTCATATCGTGCTATATGTACGGCGTAACATAAGTACGCAAAACAGGACTGATATCGTGCTAAAAATACGCTATTTTTTGTCGTGCTAAATGTACGCCTCTTGTGAGACCGTGTTGTATTTTGAGCCCAAGCACCCTGCAGATGTATCAAAAACTAGTAGTAAATATATAAATATATAGTGTTGTTTCTTTAGTCAAAATGAGAAAAAACAGTGTCAGAATACTCGTAGATTTCACACTGACTCACAAGTTAGTTGTGAAGAAGATTTGACTGACCCTTGAGTCGACCGGTGCTTATTATTACACAGCCTTTTATCATTTTTTTCCAACCCCTAAGTCACCTTATGTAAGAGTCAAAGCACAAATAAAATGTGAAAGCAGCTACAAAACATTTCAAACAAATTTAACTACAACTCTGCTGAATGTTGAGTTTGTATCTGATTTATAAAGACAAAATGAGTTAATAGTAGAAGTCTTCAAAGTAGTCATCTGGACAGTGTTTCCGAAGATCAAGACGTTTCGACTCTCATCCGAAAGTCATTTTCAATCTGATGGAAGTAGACTGACTCTGCTGTATTTATATGCTAAGATAAGCCCTCCCCTAGGAGGGGCTAAACCCACCAAACTTGTTCCTGAACCTGTTCCTAAAACTGGTTTGGTAAGCCCTAGCTTCCTATCCTTCGTTCCCTGTTTCTATTGTTCTATTGTTCTCTGCTTCCTCTTCATTGTTCTCTGCTGTTTAGCCCTCCTAGGGGGAGGGCTTATCTTAGTATATAAATACAGCCAGAGTCAGTCTACTTCCATCAGATTGAAAATGACTTTCGGATGAGAGTCGAAACGTCTTGATCTTCGGAAACACTGTCCAGATGACTACTTTGAAGACTTCTACTATGGATCACTCCTGGATGAATGAGGGACTACACCGCCTTCTCTCTTAATGCTGATAGATTTTCAACTTTGGTCCCTGAACGTGTTGATTCAGTTGAATTTTTTTATTTATTTTTTACTGGGAACTGTAAAGCTCAACTGGGATAATCCAACCTTCCAGCAGCATCCACGTGGCTCCTTGTGCAGAAAAAAACGCCTTTTTCACAAAATCTTAATCCAAACTCGATATTCAACAGTAGTGCAGTAATACTTATTAAAACCGCTTATTTTAGGTCTTGGTCTTGTCTCGGACTTGAGCACATTTGAACTCGGTCTTGTCTTGCATAAACAGACCAAATTTCATGACCACAGCGCTTGGGCTATTTAAATGGCGGCCCACTAAGCAGTATGTTTTGGCCCATCATGAAAAAATGGACCATGGGATTTGACTTGAACCTTGACCTGCGGCACGGTGGCTGAGCGGTTAGCGCTCTCGCCTCACAGCAAGAAGGTCGCGGTTCGATTCCCGCTCAGGCCGGACCTTTCTGTGTGGAGTTTGCATGTTTCTCCCCGTGTCTGGGTGGGTTTCCTCCGGGCACTCCGGTTTCCCCACCAACCAATAACATGCACGTTACGGTAATAACCTCCAGCTACGGTAGTCCTGACCAAGCCTAGCAAGAACACCTGGAGATGGGTCCCCGAGCGCTGCACTGCGGCGATCACTGCTCCTGAGGAGATGCTCCAGAGGCATTGAAGGATGGGTCAAATGCAGAGGACAAATTTCCCTACGGGGACAATAAAATGTAAAAAAAAAAAAAAAAAAAAGAAAGGCAATGTGGTTCTACTGTATTACCTTTTATTTAGTAGCTTGCTGTGCTATGCATCATTTGACCCAGATTTTGTTATTTAATTTTAAACATAGTTTAGTTCAGATTATGTGGTCTAGTCAAGATTAGGTTTACTTATGCATCCAAATGTAGACTAGGTTTAGTCTTGGTCTTTGTCCCACTGTTGCTCTGTTGTTTATTACCTTGACATTCTTTTGGCTTTGTCCGGTTTTTTTCCCCTTTTTTCAGAGAAAATATTAGATTTTTAGTAAATGGTACCCTTGCAAGTTTTTTGTGGCGTGGTGGAGTACTTCGGCCCTGAGACTCCGACAAATATGACCCACCGGTAAATATAATTGAATAGCCCTGCTTTCCATGGTTATTTTACATTTTGACTTAGTAGAAAAGGTAAAAAAGGTGTGAAAATTTGCTCATCATATGTTTTTGACATTTCGTTGTATATCTACGTTTTCTCCAGACTTTCCCAGCCAAAGTTTGTAATAAGATCAAGTCCTAACTGTATAAAATGACAAAGATGGTCTTGATTTGGTCTCAATAGATCCTGGTCTTGGTCCTGGTCTTGTCTCAGTCTTGGGACTCTGGTCTCAGAAAGGATTTAGTCTCTATTAGTGTGGTCCTCACTACTACCATTCACCAGAGTTTGTTAGTCTGTAGCTGCTTTTTTGCTTTTTTGGTGCGTTTGTTTTTGCCAGATACATTGTTATTTCTCACTGTTGACTCTCATGCATTTTTGCCACTCCACAAACCCACTGATGCTATAATACTTTCTGTGTGTGTTCTGGTTTTGTGACCTGCCTGCTGCCCTACACTAAACACTTTACTCCGTGTAGCCAGTGAGAAACAATCCAAAGTCCAGATGTTTCTCGGTAAATATGGACGTTATTGCATCAGACACTTGAGTTCTCAGTGCAAGCTCTCCAGAACCAAACTGTGTGTGTGTCTCTTGGCGTCTCCTGCACCGTCGTTTCAGTTTCCTCACAGCATCACACAAGTTTATGCACAAGAATAAATCACTAAAGTTTGGCTCTGGACTGACCTCTGCACGACTGACTCTTGCCTCATTGTTTAACTGTTTAAGTCAATGGGTCTGACTGAGTTTGGTGTGGTAAATATTTAGTTTTACAACAGTTAGGTTGCAATTCATGAAGAAATGTAATAATAATGTTGAAAATTACTGGAGTTTTAAACCAGAATCTCTCCACACACGCCGTCAAAAAGCACCAACATGCAAAGAATCAATCCAAGCATAGTAGAAGTCAAATGTAAGGACAAAACAAACATGGCGGGTGGTAATGATTTGTTTATTAAATAACGTGCACACAAACACACTTTCTGCATTTGTTAAACAGAAACATGTCTATGCGTTTCTATCTTTTCTTGGCGCGTTGTTATGCTTCAACCAATCAGCTTCAATGTTTGTCATGAAGTTTTTCCTTTTCCTGGCAGATTTCAGTCAGTGAAGTCCAGATGGATGTGCGAGTAAAACTACTTTCATAGTAGGGCTGGGCCATTAATCCAAAAATTGATAGATTGAGATAGAATCGAACCGAATTGTCAATTATTTGGTGGTGGGTTTTGAATCGAAAGATCTTTTGTCAGTAAAAATGTGTATCTTTATTTTTCTTGTAATAAGACAGTTGTAATAAGCTAGGTGCTGATTTACCTGACAGTTTGGGCGGCAGGACTTCCGCCTTCGTCAGAGGTGACGTCTGGTGTTGTGACGTCTCTCTTATAGAATCTTCCCAGACGTGGCCAGTTTGACAGATTTGTCAGACTGACCACGTCTGCCCCAGGCCTGGTGAAAGTCTCTGGAGAAGTGAGTCCCATGTGTGAGCCAAAGAAAAAGCTCCTTCGTCTCTGTTGATGGTCTTTGTGATTTTAATTGACCTTTATTTAACCAGGGAAGTCCCACTGAGATTAAGAATCTCTTTTGCAGGGGAGCCATGGGGGAAGGGTCAGGGGAGGCATTAATGGACATGTTTTTAGGTGTAGGAGGAAACCGGAGTACCCAGAGGAAACCTACGCAGACACGGGGAGAACATGCAAACTCCACATAGAAAGGCCCCGAGTCGACTGGGAATCGAACCCAGAACCTTCTTGCTATGAGGCCAGAGCGCTAACCGCTGCGCCACCGTGTCGCTTCCTGATCTCAATAGCCTCTCGTATCCATCGTTTGTGCTTGTGTTCTTCTGTTCCAATAATTACCACGTCTGGGAAGATTCTATAAGAGAGACGTCACAACACCGGACGTCACCTCTGACGAAGGCGGAAGTCCTGCCGCCGAAACTGTCAGGTCAATGAGCACCTACCTTTTACAACTGTCTTATTACCAGAAAAATAAAGATAAACTAAGAAGAAGACAGAATGAATTTTCCAAATAAGAGTAAAAATGTGTAGTTTGCAGGAAAAGTCAAACTTTGAGGCTGGAAATTGATATATAGTTAAAAAAAAATCTGATGAATGGGACATATTAAAAGTTTTTGTTTTGTTTATGTTCATGAATGCATTTTTCATTTGGTTTTGAAAAGGTTAAGCAAATCGAATCAAATCGAGATTGATCAGTATGAGAAAAAAAATCTTTTCCCAGATCACCCAGGCCTATTTCAGAGTGACACAATCTTGTAATTTGACCAGCCACATCGATTCTCTCGCGATTTTTGTGACTTCACAAACTCAAGAGAATCCATCCGAGCCCCACACGTTCATTGGCTTGCAGTCGAAACCACTGCTGTAACGGCCCAATCTCATTGCAGCAGGGCAATTTGAGGGGGTTTGTTAGCAGAGCTGGGACCAAGTCACTGTTCTGTAGTGATGGGCAAAGTGAAGCCCCATAAAGCAGTAAAACGTTTGAACCAAATGATTCGAAGTTCCGAAACATGATTCGAAACCCTCCCAGCAGTGACCTCTAGTGGCGAAGTGTCATTATTAGATTCACTTCTGCGTGTGTGATATGGTGGACGACTTTCTGTTTGTAAAATAAAACGTTTAATAAAAGCTACTGAATATTATTTGTTGACCGCTCAATCGTTGTTAAATTCCAAAAAAATGCTCACATAAGCTGTTTAGCTATAGTTTGGTGCAGATAATCTTGGTTTTATAAACATGTTTCTCTAGATTTGCCCTTTAAATAAAAACTAAATTAACTCTGTGTGTCTGTGTACATGTTACTGATGCATTGATTTAAAAACATGAGCCTTTCATAAGTGTGTGTCTGCTAATATCTGCAACAAATGCACTAATTGCACAAATGCAGAAATATTGAATTATTCTGATGCTTTTCTAATTATCTTTTCTAACCCTACCTGGCAAGATAGCCTATCGTATTATGCTGTGTGTCTATTGAATGTTATTACTGCTAACAATGTGTCAGTGTATGTCTATATGACTGAAATGTAACTATAAACTCCTAACAAACTAACTATCTGGCTAACTAGGCCTACTATCAAATATCATGGTCAAAATCCCTCTCAAAATCGCTACTCTCGCCTCTCACAAACCCACAAGGATAGACCAGGGACAGACGCGCTAAGTTTTCATTTAAACCTTTTGGAGTGAGTTGGAAAGGCTTGTCCTGCTCCGTGGTTCGTTCAAAACACTGTCAATCAAACTCCTGTTCGAACCACAAGCCTCCTAGTGAAACACTCGCGAAACTACTGCGGTTCATGAAACACTTAGGTCACGTGACTGGGGTTTTGAATCATGTTTCGGAGCACTGCTTCGAAACGCATGCGCTTCGAAGCTTCGGTACTGTTTGAAACGCCCGTTTCATTTGGCCATCACTACTGTTCTGCAAGTCTCAAGTCTTTCGCCTCAAGTCTAAGTCAAGTCCAAAGTCAGAGTCCCTCAAGTCCAAGTTGAGTTCAGGTTCTCTGTTTTTAGTTTCAAGTATTTAAATCAACTGCAAAATACATAATATATTTAACAATTCATGAAAAACAAATTTTGTCATTAAAAATAAAAGAGAAGGAACATGTTTAAGTCTCAAGTCATTCTCCTCATGTCCAAATCAAGTCCACGTCTTCTGCTTTTAGTTTCAAGTCTACAAAATACATGTGATATTTCTACATTTTCATAGATTTTTGATTGATTGATTTTTATAAAAACCCTATTTAAAACACATTTCTAGTCACTAAAAAGAAAAGAGAAGGGACATCAAGTCGTCTGAAGTCACTGATGTTCAAGTCCAAGTCTGTTACGGGCCTTGGGTTTGGCCCTCGTTTATTAGTTGCTCCTCCCGTGTTCTCTCCGCCTTTTTCTGTTGTGTGCATGTCTCTGCCGCTAATCGATTAGATGGAGGATGCCCACTCCCCTGCGCTCCAGGATTGGTCTCCTCTCCGCCGTGCACCCAATGGGACGGCTCACCTGCAGGGGGCGTGTTCCATAAAAGGCCTCGACTTTCGCCGCTCGTGGCAGCTGGACCAGCTCCATGTCCAGTTTGCCTCGCCTCGCCTGTCTCAATTTTAGTACCATTTTCCATCTGTCTTTTTGTTACTTCCCTACCCCTTGGTTGTAACAAAGTCGAGTTCCAAGTCTTAGTCCATTTTATCTAGTCAAGTCTGAAATCATCAAAACAGTGACTCAAGTAGGCCTGGACGATCTGGGAAAAAATATAATCACCATTTTTTCTCATATTTATTGATCTCGATTTTCGATTCGATCTTGTTTAACCTTTTCAAAAAACAAACGAAAAATGTCATTCATGAACATAAACAAAACAAAAACTTTTAATATGTTATATATTCTGCCTCCAAGTTTGACTTTTGCTCCAATCTACACATTTTTATTGACAAAAAATTGGTTTTCGATCCTTCGATTCAAAACCCACCACCAAATAATTGACGATTCGGTTCGATTCATCTCGATCTCTGGATTTTTCGATTAACGCCCCAGCTCTAGACTCAAGTGTGACTCAAGTCAATAGACCTGTATGTCACACACCTCTGCTGACGACAGGAAGTAGAGCCTGAATCAAACAAAACAAAGATGGCAGCTCCTGTAGGTGTACGTGTTTCTGCTGCGTTTGATTCCGTTTCAGCAGAAATACATAGTAAGAAAACAGAGAAGTGTCCATGTGTGAAACTCCACATTCCACATGGTTAAGCACAAACTAAATCTGGCTGGCACTTGTTGATAAATCATCCAATCAGCTCAAAGTTTTCTATGAAACTTACCCCTTTTCTCAAACACATTGAGCTGGGGTTATTCCAGGCGGAGAACGTGGAAAAACTGAAATCGTAGTTCAACACTTATCCAGTGTGAGCAAAGTCCAAGAAAAAAGAATCTAAAGTCTGCATTTAGCCTCCTGGCAAAAGTTTAAACAAACCTGCTGTAGTACAACAAGCAGTGTAGTTTCATCTGTCTTTTTTAGCTAAAGCGATACACCAGGATTCTTCTACCACACTCTTTTGGCGATATGTTTGTGGTCTGATTCAAAAGGAATATTGACATGTAGCTCCAAAAAAGATCTGCAAATCAACAGAAATATGACACGTGGAGCAGTGATGATTGTTTCATTCAGCTGCCCACTAATTACAAGAACAGAACTTTATTAAATCCCCCGATGTGACTGTTCTGACCCCAAATGACCTCAGACTTTTCACTCTCAGGACCAGCTGGAGATCAAGGCTTCAGACGCAGAGCCAGCCACCGCAACACCTCCACCAGACCTCCAACCAAACAGCAGAGTCTGCAGATGTGCTCACGGCCGGGGGAGGCGAACAGCAGGGCTTTACATCTGCCTCCGTGAAGTTCTTTGGACAAGTCAAGAATGAAAACAAGTGACCACGAAGGTGTACAAGTCAACAGCATGATTTTATCTTTGTAACAAGGTACTTCTGCTTTAAGTCAGTAAAATGAGGTTAGATATTTCTACTTATCTCATTGCCAAATTGTACTATCTTGTTAAAATCTTTGGCAAAGTGTTGAAATGTCTTGAAACAAATTAATTAATCTGCATCACTTAACATATTATTGTCAAAATTAGGTTGTGAGCTGATCCTGTGACAATCAGCTTTTTTAGTAAAATTGTCATGTCATGATTCACTATTTCGGCTCAGACATAAACAGTATCTTCCTTCCTTGTGGCTAATTCCAGCTGTCACTCATTCAGAACCTTAGATCCTGAACAGTGTGAAGAGTGGGTGGCTAAAAAAGTACTTTCACGAGAAGCAACATACTTGATTTACTTTTTGAAAGCTGTGCAGAAATACACTTGAATCATGGTTTAAATCGAAATGATCTTGTTCCAACTAAATAGTGAGTGACAACCTCATAATCTTTTGCCTTATCGTCCAGTCTTATTCAGAATTAAGACTAGAAATTCCCTAAATACAATTACAGTTAGCCTTCTTCAGAAATGTCGCTTCTGTGTTTCTGTGACGTGCCTGGTCAGCTGGTTTATACGGTCACAGACTGACTCTGAGTCTGGGACAAAAATGAGGGAAACAGAAACAAAGGTATTGGCCAAAGGGCTCCAGTAGGCTGTAGCTACATCTGGTAGTTTTGCAGGCTTTTGAACATGCTCACAGACAGGCGTGTGTGTGTGCATTTACAATCTGACTGCGCAGTCCAATCAGAGCGAGAGCTGCTATAGTGTGGGGCAGAGCAGAGTCAAAGTTAAAGAATCAACAGCTATTTGTATTTTTAGTAAAACCGGAGTATTTTGAACCGAAAAAAAAGTTTATGCTCCAAAAAGACCATTTGTTTTTGCATTATGTTTTCCGGACTTCCCAGGATTTGTTGACTGCATTACCAATGGACTGGTCTCTTGGAGCGCTTGGGTCCGGGCTTAGCCTATCTAGATTTTATAATAGATCTATAAAGCAGTTAAACCATACACGTCAGGAAAAGTGACAGTGTCAAGAGATAGATAAACTAAAAGAAGGACTAATGAACTTCATCAGATTATTTAGTTAGTTTCTAAAACTAAACATGAGCATGTTTCAATTTAAATAAATAAATACATTATTTTTCTGACAAGATTGTACTAAATTTGCCAAAAAAGTCATAAAGCCAAAGTAAAATGTGGTTGCTTCGTAAATCCCAGCACAGTTTATGAGTGGCGAACACATGATCAGAACAGAACAGGTCTGGTGATGATTAGGAACAGCACAGAAGTCCTTCCGGGTTTCCACCTTTGATCTGGCGATCTGGGGGAAATTGAAACAGAGAATTTGAGGCCCTCGAGGGAGAGGAGCTCATAAACAGGATTAATGAAACAAGAAAGAAGATAAAAACAACTCCAGCTGCTTCTGACAGCTGTGTCACAACATGATTGACAGCTCAAGAAAGTTCATACTGTGTGTCATTTAAAGAAAACATACGGAGTTTTTCTTGTATTTAACAGAAAACAATGGCATCTATAGATCTAGAATTTACATTTTGTTCAAAACACAAAGTGGATCTGAAACTACACAGTTCATTGACTTCCTGTTCAAAATTTGATTAGCCTGATATACATTGCCTTTTTATTTATTTTTTCTTCACTGTAAAAAGCCAAAGATTATAACTGAACCAACCATGTCTTACACTGAATCCAATTTTTTTGATCAATGATAAGTAAGTCACTGGTTGTGTCATTGTTTTCATGGACAGAATTTTTAGACAGTCCTGGATCAGAAGGTGTCCGCTTTGGTGACCATAGGATATCATCTTCACTGTTTGCAGATCATCTTGTTCTGATGCTTCATCAAACTAGGACCTACAACATGGACTTTGACAGTTTGAACCCAGTGTGAAGTGGCGTGGATTAAAAACATCTTCACCTCCGAGGCCATGGTTCTCAACTGGAAAAAAGTGTCTTGACCTGTTCAGGTGGTGGAGAGTTCTGGTCCAAGTGGAGGAGTTCAAGTATCTCAGGGTCTTGTTCACAGTGTGGGAAGGATGGAGCGTGAGATTGACAGATGGATCGGTGCAGCAGCGGCAGTGATGAGGTCACAGTATTGGACTGTTGTGGTGAAGGAGTAGCTGCCAAAAGTCAAAGCTTTTCATTTACTGTCAGTCTACGTTCCAAAGTCATCTAAAGTCAGCGCTTTGGGTAATGACCGAAAGGACAAGATTGCAGATATGGGCACGTGCAAGCGGATAGCGCTCTGCCTCACACAAGGTCCGGTGATTCCCGCACGGCCGCCTTCTGTGGATTTGCATTTCCTCCCTGTCTGGGTTCCTCCGCACTCCGTTTCCCCCAACCAAACATGCATTTGGGTAATATCCCACTACGTATCCTGACCACTAGCAAGTACATCTGAGATGTCCCGACGCTGCACTGTGGCACTGCTCCTGAGAATGCCCAGGCATTGAAGAGGTCAATGCAGAGGACAAATTTCCTACGGGACAATAAAGTACCTTACTTACTACAAGCGGTCAAATGAGCTTCCTCTGCTCTGGCTATACTCGAAGTAGAGCTGCTGCTCCTCCATGCCAAGAGGAGCCAGGTGGATTGGGCATTTGTTCCTCTGCCTCCTGGTGAGATGGTCATGTCTCACTGGGATGAGACCCCAGGTAAGACCCAGAACACGCAGGAGGGACTATGTCTCTGGACTGGCCTGGGAACACTGGGAACACCTATATTACCCGAAGTATGTGTGGAAAAGGATGTCTGGGCCTCCATGCCTCTGCGAACCGAGCCTGGATGAAGCGGACAAAAATTAATCAACAAGTAAATTAGACAAGTGGGCAGTAGTGGTGAAAAAAGGGCTTTTCTGAGCATCAGCTGCAGGACAATACAAGAATACTCAAACCTGCAGGAATCGATCTAAACACAAGTTTCAGTAAACTAATAATGAGAGACATTATTAGAACGTTGTTACAAACTCAAAGTACTGGATCTTTTCTTTTTTTTTGCCCATTGGCCTCACTTGTGGGCTCCATTTCTTTAGGTTTTTGTTCAGACTCTGCTCCCTACATTCTTCAAAAACAAGTCTTTGTGGCTGAACAGTTTGACCTCCCCTGGTTTAATCACACTTCTCACTCTCTCCTCTTCCTCCTGCAGTGACTAACCCTGCAGCACGGCCACGTCAGACCCAGGAGTTTGTTTAAATCTGTGAGGCGTTCGCTGACACTGGGACCTCTCGGTGTTTATAATGGCCGTAAGCAGAGCAGCTCCACCTGTTAAAGGAGAGGACCGCGCTTCCTGTTTACTCCAGGCTCTTCTCCCATCCTCACATGTTCAAACCACTTCAGGGCAAATGGAAAACTCGTAAAAACCCACGTCTTCATGCTCTCATAACAGTTTGGGTTGGATTCAAAACGCCATAGAGCGAGTTTACAATGGAAATGCTTCTTTTAGGAAACTTTTGTTGCTATTTTAAAATGTTTAGCTTAACATCGGTTTTGAGAGACTGTGGCAGAGTTATCGTAATGTTTTTACTATTAAGCACACCTGAATTTAAGCCACATCTACTAAAAAAGAAAAAAATGTACATATATAGGCCAGACTTGTTTATAGTAAGTAAGAATCTATAATTCAGCCACATTGTTGTATTAAAGGCAGAGTTTAAAGCTTATGGGGAAATTACGGTAGCCTACATTCCAGTATTTTCTATATGATGCTTTTTTCGGGTTTAAACTCATCTATTATTTCTTTGATTTGATGTATTGATCATAATTTACTTGCACAGACAAACAGACATGTTTTGAGCCTAGGTTAGGGATGTCTGTAGGGTTAGGGTAATCAGCGCAACGGGATAACCACATTATGGACTGGGACAATGCGCGGATTATCAATCAAGAAACCAACAAATACAAACGATGGATCAAAGAAGCAATAGAAATCAGAAAGCGAGGCCCACGCACTTTGAATCGAGACGAGGGAGCTTTCCAACTCTCCTGTACGTGGAGCAGCCTTCTCCAGAGACCACCGAGCGGCGGGGGGCGTGGTCAGCCCGGTAGACCTCACGGGTCCGCTGGGCTGGCCACGCCTGGGAACAGCAGCTGATAAGACACGTCACCATGGCGACGTGCGACGCCTCTGACGAAGACGGAAGTGACCCGTCGAAACTAGTCAGGTAATAAACCATCTCTTACCGATACTTGTCTGATATAGAAGAAAAACACTTTCATGTTTTGAGCCTAGATTTGAACATTGTCAGAGAAGAGGCTTGTGTCTCTTTTAGTCCTGACTCTGTTTAGTCCTGACTCGGGCACCAGCATGAGGTCTTCAAAGTCTGAGAAGGCACTAACATCTCACAGGTGTATACTTACTTTTGGATGTGCAGAAACTAAGCCAGCTGCACGCTAGAAATTGTGATTTTTAAGGGTCTTTCACACCAAGCCGAGGGTCGCCCGTCTGAACCGGTTTGGCAACTTCTGCCAACAGGCGACTCACGTGTGTTTGGTGTGAATGATGCGGCTGTTTGATTGGCCCGTGGCCGGCGAATCAGTGCGCTAGAAAATAGTGCGGAAAACCGAAAATGACGCTTATGGAAAAAAGTATTTACCTTAGCATGGATTGTTGTTGTGTGTCGGGTTCAAACGGGACGTGAGTACGAGGAAGAATGGCTACTATTTGGTCAGAGGAAAACAAAGATGGAGGAGTACCAGCTGTAGTGCAAAGGCTGGACTGTAGCGGGAAATAGAAGTTGAGGATAATCTGTGAGGTAAGCCACAGACTCGCGCGCAACTTCTGTTTTGTCAAGCGTTACATCACGCGCATGCTCACTCTGCATTTGTTCGCCGACTGGTGGCTGTTTGGATCGTGTTTGTGTGAATGCTTGTTTACATCATTGCGCCCCAAAGAGACCATGACAGACGGTGCGTCGCTCCTCCCTACTGACAGCAACTGGGAGTTGTGTTGGTGTGAAAAGACCCTTAGACGTGTCAAAAACAGAACATGTCACAGACACAAGGACATTTACAAAGATTATTTGTTCACTGTCGTTGCAGAAGAACAGAGACGACTCAGACTTGTGGAGCGCAGCAGCGAGTGAAGAACAGTGTGTGCGTCACGTTTTTTCTCATGTGTGCGGTGAAACACGAGTGGATTAAACCAGGTTTATAATCGTCACAGGAGGGTCATTAGAGGTAAGGAGCTTTTACACTGACACATAGTTTAATAAAGTCAGTGATTTGCACATTATTTAAGGAGCATGTGTGTTGATAGGGCGGGGCAATATGGCAAAAAATATCACAATTTTCCTGGAGACAGATCACGATTTCGATTTTATCACACAGACTATTTTCTTATTGAGGTAACCTTTACCTTTGAGGTAAATACATGATGATACATAAATGACTCATCATTAGAGCTGGGCATTTTGACCAAACATATTTCAATTTTGATGTTTTAATGATATATCGATGTCTTTAAATGTGTTACTACACAAGAAAAACAACAACCTTTAAATTCCAATAGTTTAAAATTAATTAAATTACCTATTCCTTTGTCATTTAATTTATGATGGTCACTGTGTGCTTACTTATCAGACAGACATTTGCCAAATTATAAAAGTGCTGCAATCTCTAATTATAAGCCAATTTTCCTGTTTTGTGAAGCACTTTCGTCGGGTCGGATCATATCAACATCTCACGATCTCTCTGGTGGAGTTTGCATGTTCTCCCTGTGTCACCATGAGTTTTTTCCGGGTACTCCAGTTTCCTCCACTTCCAAAAACATGATGTTTAGGTTATTGGGCATCAGTGTAAATTTCCCTTAGTGAGTGAATGAGAGAGTGTTGTCTGTCTAACCCTGCGACGAGTTGGCCACTGTCCAGGGTGTTTCCCCGCCTAAGGCCCAAAGTCACTGGGATAGGCTCCAGTCACCCGCGACCCCTAACGGGATTAAGCAGTACAAAATGAATGTTTAATGTTCAAATTCTGATAGAAATTTCACACCCCCTACATTAGCTAACCTTTTCCAAACTGCTAAACATTACAGGTAATAATAACAACCAGCCACCAGAAAAGTTAGATAATGTATGATCAAACCCAACACTAAAGAAAGACTAAAGAAAAAGATTGTGCAGATGATAATTTTCAGTGTTTATGAAGTGCTGCAGTGTAATCCTCATCAGAGCGTTGCGTGTTTCCACTGACACTGTTTTTGTGGTCTCATTTCAGGCCTCTTAAAGTCCCATTTGAAGTGATTGTTCCCCCGCTGAGCCTCTCTCCTGGTCCTGCTCCTGGTTCTGCATCAGAGCGTGCGTCCAAAGGCTTTTTACGAGGCAATAAATGAGCTGTGATCGCAGAGCTGAGTCAGACACAGCAGAGACACGGGAGCTCTGCGCGGCTACGCTGGAGGTTTGCTCGTAAAAACTGCATCTAAACACAAGACACGCTGTTTGTTTCCACTACACTTACATTTACTCACAGAGACGACAGTGTGGAAGGTTTCTGAGGCCGTGTTTTCTCTGAGAACAATGAAATCACTCCTGTCGTTCACTGTCAAACTCTTGCTGCATTCCAGACAACTGGGAAGTGGCAGATTTCCCAACTCTGACTTAAAAAAATGTGCTGAACACCACTCGAACTGGTAAATCTACTTGTGAACTAGGAGATGGCTGAGGAATTCCCACTTACTCACAAAAACTATGTAAACATCGTTACAATGTTTTTTTCCCTATTTTACTAACTTTTTGTCAGACTAGCACCGCCATGGGCGTGCTGGCTAATCGGGAGAGTCGGACGTTTCCCGGTGGGCCGCGTGATTTTGGCCGGTGGCCTCCGCTCCGTGGTTGAAGAGAGAGAAAGAGAGAGAGAGAGCCCGGACCATGCAGCTGGCAAATGTGAGCACAGTGCTGGGAGAGGCAGAGCCAGCTGCTGCTTCAAGTCCATGATGTGATTCACAGCACATAGCGCATAATCAAAGACTCTTGACACGTTTGGAGCCAAAAACACGCTCTACATCTCATAAGCTCTCAGTCAAACTTCGTTTCAAGTAAATCTGTTGTATATTGTCGGAGTTACGAGCAAAAACGGCTGATGAACATACACTTCAGCAGATTTATATGCGCGAATCACCACGGCGGAGCAGAGCGCATTTCCTCATTCAGACTCTGTGGCCAGAACGCTCTGTGTTTGTGTGAGCGCGTGCTTCGTGTGTGTGTCCAAGAGAGCACTGCTGTGCAGCAGAGGAGAGGTCAGGTGGAGGAAAGCCGGACTATGACCATGTCGTGACAAAACTAGGTAGTTTACTACTGGAGAAGAGAATGTATGAGAGGTGGAGTAGATATTGGTTAAAAGAAAAAAAAATAAAATAAAAATCAGGAAGGGGTTCCTGACCGGGACTCGAACGTGGGTGCTGAAAAGGCAAAAGCTTAAATGCACAGTTCTTAACCACTTAACTACCAGCTAAGTCACGTGACTTGATGAACAAATGGCCAATCTAACGCCTGTTTTCCGGGCTGAAAAATGATCCCAGCACGCCACTGAGCACCGCCTTTGCCTTTGCTCAATTTAATTTCACTGCAACTCAGGTCATTATCAAAGAAATGTAGACGGTTCCCGAAAACCAGGAACTTGACAATGAAGTTGTGTGTTGTCAGAACCAATCCAATTTGAGAGACAAAATAAGTTCTGATGCCCTTTTAAAATACGTCAAATAAAAGATGACGTATGAATGTGATGATGATGATGTATGAATTAGAACAAGTTTGTTGTTTGATTGGAAACACATTGCAAACATTCAAACGTTAACGCCAACTTTTTTTTTTAAATCGCGTCCTATGAGACTCACTTTCTTTGTGAATATGATCGTGTTATAAACCGCACATCATTTTAAAGCTCAGCTTGTAACGAACATGTCTGTGGAATCAACACTGTTGCTTCTATTCACATTCGCCTATGAGCTGTTTTAGTCCTACTGTACTTGCGTCTCTTTTCCTCCTCTGGGGCTGCTCTCCTCAGTGCTGCGCATGCACGTGTATGAGATTGCCTCAGTCCTACACTATTAATTGCAGGACGGGGTGAAAAATAGGCTAGAAGAAAAATTAGGGCTTTAGTACAACGTGAAGTAGGCAAAAACTTGATGTAAAATCTGCAAATGCAGCAGTCGTGGCTTGTTGATGCTTTTTGAAAAAAAAAACATTGCACCTTTGATTCACTTTTAAGCTCTTTCTCACCTGATTCAATATCTGTATGCAGTTTTTGGGTTTCTCATGTGTGTAGATGCTCAGACTCGCGTTGTTGGAGCAGCAATGACGTTTCTAGTGTAGATTGACGCTTCTGAAATCAGGGTTAACCACGAGCAGAAAACAGCTGCTGCTGCATCTCCTGCTCCTTATTCGGACAATACATGACGGGATAGGATCAAAGACATGTATGAGTACTCGTCAATACCGATACCAAAAAGCGTGTATTTGGAAGTTTTGCTGATACAAGTATTTGTATCAAAACAACCCTATAATTTAACCTATCTAATATTATATTCTAGCAACATTTCTGCAGTTCTAATCTCTTCTAACTCCAATGTGAAACTGAAGTACAGGCGGCAGAATAAGATAAATAACCCAGGCCAAAACTGGTCCAAGATGCAAAGATGCTTTATTAATTCATCCAGAAGCCATTTTCAATCTGTAGACACTGGTCTGAGTAACTATTTGTCATTCTGCATGAGAGTAATCTTGCCTTAAATGCTCTAAAACAGCAATTTAGGGCCTTGATTGTACTCACTGCCATATGACTTCTAGCTTGTCAGAGCAGTCACATCAGATCTACAATTACTTCTAGACAGACAAAAAAATCTCACATTTTTTGCCCCAAAAACAGCTTCATGAACTCTGCTAAAGTCAATGCTGCTGTTTTTTAACCCACATTCTCACTCTTCACATTCACTCACCATCCGACCGTCAAAGCTAGTTCTCTGTTGCCACTAACTGGAATTTAGCAGCCGCAGATGCCCAATCACGCCTGTTGACAACTGGATTGCCAATCTGCGTGCATAAAACGATGGATTTTCTTCCACACACCTCCCCTAAAAACAGCTTCATGAACTCTGCTAAAGTCTATGCTGCTGTTTTTTAACCCACATTCTCACTATTCACATTCACTCACCATCCGACCGTCGAAGCTGGTTCTCTGTGGCCACTAACTGGAATTTAGAAGCAGCAGATATACCATTGACGCCTGTTGACAACTGGATTGCCAATCTGCGTGCAAAAAACGACGGATTTTCTTCCACACACCTACCCTAAAAACAGCTTCATGAACTCTGCTAAAGTCTATGCTGCTGTTTTTTTTTTCCCACATTCTCACTCTTCACATTCACTCACCATCCGACCGTCGAAGCTGGTTCTCTGTGGCCACTAACTGGAATTTAGAAGCAGCAGATGTACCATTGATGCCTAATGACAACGTGATTGCCAAAGTGCGTCAATTTACAAAGGTCGTCAATCACTCGCTCAATCAACCACAGCCCCCCAAAACACTTCCAAACTCTGTTAAAGTCAATGCTGCGTTTTTTTCCCCCACATCCTCACTATTCACATTCACTCACCATCTGACCGTCGAAGCTGGTTCTCTGTGCACTAACTGGAATTTAGTAGCAGCAGATGTACCATTGACGCCTAATGACAACTGGATTGCCAAAGTGCGTCAATTTACAACGGTCGTCAATCACTCGCTCAGTCAAACAAATTAAGTGGAGTAGGCCTGGCTTTCGGTCGCCCAAAAAGCCACGCATAGCTACACTTACGCCGCTTCTTTCCTCTTCCTCCTTCCGTGCTAGAGTGTTACGCAAATTTTCATTATTTTGGGTCAACTCCTCAACCTGTCTCTGGCTTTGGATTGACGTTCCGCTAATTCCAAATTCTTTCCTTCTTTTCAAGTACATTAGTTGATATTTTTTCGTTCTAGTCGTTGCCGATTCTAATTCTTGTCTACACTCACGCTAATGTTTTCAACCTGCTCCAGTCTTTCCCTTTGTGCTGTGTCTAATTGTAATTTCAAATCTGCTTTTTCTTGCAACGCGATGCTTAGCTGTTCTTCCATGTGCCTCAGTAGCAACTCGTTTGGTTGACTTGGTTGGCGTTTTTCCAATGTCGCTGGTGGAGTTAGTGTTCAATTGTTATCGCCAGTCTTGTGTGTCTTTCTAGCAAATCAGCCACCTGTTTTTCTTGAATCTGATAAGTCGGATTTTGTTTTGTGCAGTGAATTTTCTTTGCAAGCCAATTGTTCCTTAAACGTCTCTATGGTTTTTGTCATTTTTGCGTGTTCGTTAGTAGGTCCGCAATCCGTTTATCGGTTATCTGCTGCGTCTCATTTTGTAATTGCGATGAGCCTTCTTTGCAAGCCAGTTCTTCTTTAAGGGTCTCTACGATCACGATCATTTTCGCGCGTTCGTCTAGCAGACCCCAATCCGTTCCTCTGTAATCTGCTGTCTCTCATTTTGTGTAGCCAATTGTTCCTTAAAAACCTTAACGGTTTCTGACATTTTTCATTTTCTGCTTGGAGTTCGTCCACTTGCTTCATCATAATCTCTCGCGTCTGATTTTGTATGTTCAGTAACTTGTCTTTGTGAGCCAATTCTTCTGTAAATTTCCGAATTGCAGCGTCTTGTGTTGCGCGTTCTTCTTGCAAACTACTAATTTGTGTTTCCATGATCTTAAGCGTATCCCTTGACGCATCCGATTTCGTCAGTGCGTCAACGGTATGCGTCTGATCACGGATCTCTTTGCCAAAGTCTGTTTCTTAAGGTTGATGAATTTAGGTCTCGTGTGCATCTCAACAGCAGACGCACTTGGTTTTCCGAAATTGTCTTTTTCAAACACAGATCTTGTTTTTGAACTAGCTTTTGTTGTTGCAATTTGACGAGTTGTTGCTTAGTACCCTATCTGATTCTGTGTCTACGGTAGGTACGCAATTTGTCTGATTACGTTTTTGAGCCAACTGTTCTTGCAAAGTGTTCACGATTGACGCAAGTTTTAAATGTTCCCTCTCAAAATTCGCAACTTTTTCTTCCATAATTTGATACTTCTCTGACGAAAACTCAAGTTTCTCCAGAGATTTAACATAAAAACTACACGCCTCGTCTTTTTCCTTTAAGAATTTCTCGCTTTGCTTCAGCTCCTCTGTCAAAAACTCGACTTTTTCTCGAAGTTCTGCCCGTTCTTTCTGCAAATCTGTCATTTCGCTTTTTACCGTTTCGTTTAACTTCTCGTCTTCCTCCAAGATTGCTTCCTTTCTAGCCAGATCCCCCTTCAAAACGTCCACTTTTCCCTTAAATTCATCCCGTTCCGTTTCCAGATAAGCGATCTCTTCACATAGCTCTCCAAAGACTCCTTAAACAACCTAATAGCCTCAATTTCTTTCTGCATGTCTTTCTCTTTTTGAAGCGTGTCCTCTTCTCTAGCGTCCTCCAGCGATTTTATTTTACCCAAAGCTTCCTGAAGTTCATTCTCCTTTTGCGTTTGCTCCTCGTCGCGTCTTTTCATCTCGCTATTAAATTCCAATTCTTTGCTTCGGAGGCTTTTAACCAGCATTTTAAATTCCTCTTGTACGTCTTCTAGTTCTTCCCGCGCGTAGTTTAGCGTCTCCATCGTTTCGTCTGTTTGCGCCCACGTGTCTTTGACTGTGCTTGGCTCTGGCTGAATGCTTTTAATGACCTCCACTGTTTCGTCTGTTTGTACCCAGGTGTCTTTGACTGTGCTTGGCTCTGGCTGAATGCTTTTAGTGACCTCCACTGTTTCGTCTGTTTGCGCCCACGTGTCTTTGACTAATCTTGGCTCTGGCTGTCTACTTTTAATGATCTCTTCCACTCTACTCTCGCATTCTGATAATTTCATTTCCAATTCTAGCTTCTCTTCATCCACCTGCGGCTTTCGTTGTCAAACCGAACCTCTTTGCTTCTGCTCAGCTTCAGCTTCTCACTGAGACTATCGATTGTTTCTTTAGACTCTTCTAGCTCTTTCTCCAATTCCGCGGTTTTGCTTTCGCCTATCGTTCTAGTAACGTGGACAAATTCCCTCAGCTGGCTCAACTGATTCTTGTCTTTTTCTCTTTGAATCGAGTCCTCTTTCTAGCATCCTCGAGCGATTTTATTTATCTAAAGCTTCCCGATGTTGTTTCTCCTTTTGTATCTGCTCCTCGTCGCGTCTTTTCATCTCGCTCTTAAATTTCGATTCTTTGCTTTCTACGCTTTTAAGCAACTTATCAAACTTCTCTAGCACGTCTTCTAGTTCTTGACGCGCGCAGTCAAGCGTGTCCATCGTCTCGTCAGTTTGCGCCGACGTGTCTTTGACTTTGCTTGGTCTAGCTGCCTACTTTTAACGATCTCTTCCGAATTACTCTCGCCTACTTTCATTTCTAGCCTCTCGTTACTCAATTTGCAATTTTCGTGATCAAACTGAACCTCTTTGCTATTGTTCAGCTTCTCACTAAGACTATCAATTGTTTCTTTCGACTCTGCTAGCTCTTTCTCCAATTCTGCGATTTTGCTTTCCTCCGCCCTTCTACAAACAAAGTCACTTATCTGGCTAACCTGATTCACTTGGTCTAGCATCCTCGAACGATTTTATTTTAGCTAACGCTTCTTGTAGTTCATTCTCTTTTTGCCTTTGCTCCTCGTCGCGTCTTTTCATCTCGCTGTTGAATTTCAAATCTTTGCTTTCGGCGCTTTTAAGCAACGTGTCACATTTCTCTTGCACGTCTTTTAATTCTTTCCGCGCGCAGTCAAGCGTCTCCATCGTCTCGTCAGTTTGCGCCCCCGTGTCTTTGATTTCCGAAATAAATTTGACTGATTTCATTTCCAGTTCTATTCTCTCTTTCCTCCATCTGAGTTTTTCGCTGTCAAACTGAACCTCTTTGATTTTGCTGACCATCACCTTCTCATTAAGACTATCATTTGTTTTTTTCACCTCTGCTAGCTCCTTCTCTAATTCTTCTATTTTGCTTGCGTCCGCCCGTCTAGCAACGTTGACGAACTCACTTAGCTGGCTCACCTGACCCTGGCAAGTATCTATTAACGATTGAAATCCCCTCTTTTCTGCAGACCAATTTTCTCTCTCTTCTTCAAACTCTTGTTCTTTGCTTTTGCTCAGCCGCAGTTGGATTCTTAAACTATTGATCATTTGATGCAGCTGAGCGATATCTTCAGGCGGGTTATCCCCGTGTTCGTGCCCACCCCCGCTGGCCTCATCCCTTAAAGTCGACTGTTCGTAATCACTCGTCGGATTCTCCAGCAGTCTTTCAGCCAGCTCGTTCTGCGTTTTAATCTGGCATTCATACTCGGCACACTTCTTCTCAAGTTGCCTTTCTGATTCCCTTAACTTGCATTCCTGGGACTCAAGTTTGCAAACTTTCTGCGTGAGTGTAGATATTTGTTCGCGCAAATTGTCTGAAGTGTCCAACAATTCTATATTTAGCCTTTTTAGCTCCTTCATGTTGTCGCAATTTTTGACAGAAGCTTTGATTTTGTCGGTGTTGGACATTCTTCCTGGCTTTGCGCCGGACTTTTGCGCGCCGGCAGACATTGCTATCGGTGTAAGAAAGTGCTGTGTGTTTGCTTTGTGTGTGTTCGTGCGTGTGTGTGCTGTATTTCCAATAAAAACCCCAAAAAAGTGATCCTCCCAGGAGAGAATGAAAAGTGTGTCTTCTCGTGAGCGATCCTAACGTGGTTCTGACGTCATCCCACGCGGCTTTATGACATCACCTCTTTGAGATGAGCTGGTTCCCATAGAAACCAAAGAACCAAAGAACTGTCTCGTCACTATAGCAACAAGATCTATCACTCCAGAATGGGTTTGCCTTTATGCGGCATTATCAACAGATCTGTTGCCGTGGCAGCAGATCTCTAGATAAGAATAATGTAAAAACAAAGCCGCACAAATAATAAATTAAGAAATAAAAATAAAATAACACATGACAGAATATTTGTGGTGCGAGTATTGTAGAGAACTCAACTTGTGAGTGCCAAGACTTGTTTTTTGTTCACTTAAAATGCGTATGACAGGTTAAACTACCTTTTTCAGTAAAATTTTATTTAATTTAATTGTCCTTTATTTAACCAGGGAAGTCCCACTGAGATTCAGAATCTCTTTACATAGAATCTAAAACATAGTGAACGTGGTTCATTTTAAGATGTTTCCTGAACATTTTGCCTGTGTTCACCCAATGTTTTTGTTTTGATGAGGTTTATAATTATCTTTTGTCCAGTAGATATGACATACTGTATGTAGAGATGAATCCACAACTGTTACCTAGCAAACAACATTGTACGTATGAGCCATAGTTCACATAAATGACACAGACCTTCATTTGACAAACATTCTATGAGAACAGAACAGAAAAGTTTATTGTTATTGTCACAGAGTACAACAGAAGTACGTTTTGGAGTGAGCCTCCGGGGCCGCTGCGTTAATGTGCGCGCCGCCACTCGCTCTTACGAAATTTGGATACAATTATTGTGAAGCATACTTACAAAAACACAACAACACATAACAAAACACAGTACACGTTCTGGACAGGGGACGAGTAGGAGAATAGTGTGTCTGAGTGTGAGTGTCTGTGTGTTTGGAAAGTAAGAGCCAAAACAACCTGGATGTTTACGGTTGATGGGACATGATCATGAAGGACAGTCGAATGCATTGGAGATAAGAGAATGATTATTGCCAAAACAGTTCTTCCTTCCTATACCATTTTAGTTTTGCGAAGCAAATGTCTATGTTGCCGTCCCACGGTTCTGAACTATCAGTGCTATCCAGCCGTCATGTGTAAGTTAAATTTACATTACAATCAATAATATAATGACAGTTTAATGATTGCCAATCCAGTGTGAAACTAGAATCATTCGTGCTTGATTAGTGACGTTAAAAACTACAAATCAAATACTAGTTTTTGATGTTAGTTAATGTAACTAAGAACACATTATGCTATCAGCCTAATGGTTAATCTTGGTAATTAACAGACTAAAATGATTAAATTATAGTGAACTTTACAGCAAACCACCAAAAATAAACCAGAAGCCTTATTTTCATACACTCTTCTCCTCCAGCACGTGTCTTTAGTTTCTCCAATTCAGTTCTGCAATGGCAATCTTAGTCAAAAACGCAATGATCCTAACACGATGATCCCACTACATACAGCTCTGCTTCGTTCCGCCCAGTTCCGACAGTGGGCGAGGGGTCTGCGGAGGCTGTTGGAGGCGGACTGGGGCAGAGCGGAGCTGCATGTAGTGGGATCAGCACGTAAGCCTTACCCTAATCCTAACCTTACCCAAATCCCTGAAATAATTATTTTAAAATGTAAATTTTTGCTTGCATAGCCACCGATGCAAAGTGATGGCATAACTGCCACTAACTACAAAGAAAAGCATGATTTTGGAAGTTTTGCCGATACAACATATTCTCATAGCTTGCGTGTAATGACGTCATGACGACGCTTCTGCATTCTTCAGCAATTACACCATAGACATATAATTAGTAGACGCGCAGTCTGACTCTGATGCTATCGAACACTTAGCATCTGAGCTAGTCCGGTAAGATTTAAGCTAGTCCGGAGCGTTCTACTGTTTATTTTCCTATTGACCATTTGCACCTACGTCACTTGATCACGTGGCTGCTCCATGCTGGATGCAGAAGTGCATGCACGCAGCATTACAGGGAGCGCAAAACTGACAAATTCTCATATATTTTCTTATTTTCCGTAAAGAAAGCAGTGGATGCTTCTAGTGCATGTTCAGTACATTTGTCTGTGGAAGTAGGACAACTTTTGGACACGCACAAAGCAAGGTATTAGGAAAAGCTAATGAATGCAGCTGATCTATGCCCTCTTCCTCCTGCTATGTTTGCCGAATAAATTAAATCTTCAAGTTTGCCTGACTTTACTCCTCATGATTTGCACCATTATGTGGTAAACAGGGTTTTGTCTTACACTGGAGCAGATTTAAAAGCTACAAGAGGTTGGTTTCAGTCACTTAGCTGTATATCATGTGAGGCTAGTGTTAGCCACGCATAATGCAGGCTGTTTCAAATATTCATTGCATTTATTTTTTGTCAAAGGTCTTTTTTTTTTCTCTTTAGCATGACTTACCTTGTTTAAAGTGTTCACTGCAAATCCGTAGCGACTTAGAGGGATTCCAGTTCTTTTGATTTATTGCTGCCATCCACTAGCGTCTTCTATCTTCATCAAAATGTAAACGAAAAAGCTACAGGTTTAGGCTTAAAACCTCAATCTTGCCTGTTAGTGCAGCGTGTTCCAGATACAGCCATTTACAACTGAAATCAATTAAAATTACTTAGAAACGAGCAAGTTTTCGGCAAAGTTTCCATTGCTGTAATGCGCACAGACAGCGCTTTTGCCCTCCAGCATGGAGAAGTGGGCGTTCCCTCGAGGAGCGTGACGACACGTGCAAATGGTCAATAGCCGTTAGCATTAGCCTGCAAAAACGCAAGTTATGAAAGATCCAGAGCGTGTCAGCTGTACAAACCTACTGACTATATTTAGCAGAGGTCAGAGCCTTGTTACAAATTATTATTGAGTTTACAAACCGTTTAGTTTTTTGTTGTAGGTAAAATGTGTTTATAAAACTGCTAACGCTAGCGAAGTTATGCATCTTTGAGACTCCAGTGATCACCAAACGTCTCTTTTACATGTTACTAGTGAGAAAAGCAGACAAATTACATAAATAACACCAAACAAAGTTATAGCTTCACTTCTCTGTGGAGGAGCGTCTGTCACATCGGTGATGGAGCATTTCCAGTTTAAGAATGTAGTAGTTTGAGAAATATAATCTCACATCGCCAAAGTTGTTTAAAGAAACTTCACAAGACACAAATCAGTCTGTTTTGCTGTAATCGCGTGTTTAAGCTCGTTTTATCCATAAAAGTGCAACTTCTGCCATTGAGTTCAATTGATTTACGCCATCACTTCTACCGGAGGAATATGGCGTCGCGCTGTTCGTGTTGTAGCAACAGAACAGAGACGCTGATTGCACGTCTACTAATTTAATGTCTATGAATTACACGGCCATTTTTTTCTGCCGTGGTATGGACACATGACGTGGTTGAGGGGGTTAACGATTAAGTTTAGGTCTGAAGTTACAAAAATTTGTTTAGGTCTGATTCGATTTGGTTAAGGTTAGGATTATGTGTTAGTCTTCATGAATAATAACACGTCTTTACATTTACCATAGAAATGAACTGGGACAGAAACACGTGAAATACACAGGCAAAAAATAGAACTGGTGTTCATGTGACACGCTGTTAAAAATACCACACACACAGAAAAGAATCATGGCAGAGTTACTTCTTATGTATTTGTATCTTTTTTATTTAATTTAAAAACTGATATTTTCAAAATGTGTGCATTAAAATATATCATCATATTACTAAACACTGGTGTAGTTGCTATTTTGTCCGTTTATATTTTCAGTTGTTTGAATAATTCCTTCAAACAAAAAGCCTGTACTTGTCTCCGAGTTAGAAATACCATTTATAAAAGAGAAAAAGGTGAGAGTCATGTGGTCTTCTGTTCTTACTCACATGTTTTTGTAACCTTTGGGTTCCCCTTCTGCGTCTGCCTCCGTCTGAAGTGGTTTGCTAATTAATCTGAAGCAGGTTTTACTCCAGATGCCCTCCCTGATGCATCTCTCTCTAATTAAACATGTGACTGGCAGAAATGGTCGGTGTTTTTCCCCAGAGTTCTGCATCGTGGGAAAACTTATGACAAACTAAGCTGGTGTTCATTAAAGCTGTTTTCAGTCCTTCATTGCACATTTCTAATATTAAGAAACAGATTTTAAATACAATAGGTTGCGCTCAGGTTGGAGAATGTGATGACATCATAAGTCAAGATGTTTAACAAGAGAGGTTTTCCTAATTAAAGTGACCTGTAAGGTAAAAGTCACTCTTCTACAGGTCTGAATATCCAGCCTGATCTCATGGAAATGTGTATCTACACAAATTGTCATGTGAACACATTTTCTGCATATCGTTTATAGACTTATGCATTCACTTCTATAGGGGAATCTAAAGACGTGTTATTTATGGATCATAAAAAAAATCCTAATTCAGTTTTGCAAGCATTATTCAATTTGTGAATTTTGACAGACCATGGTCTTAAATGCAAGCCCTCATGTACGCTATGCCCCGCCCCCTTCTTCTCTCATTGAAGATGGAAATGATGATACTATCAAATACTGTATATATAGCCTACATACTACATAAACAGCAAATGTGTCTGATAATAGAACAAACCCCAGTCTTAATGTAAAGGTTCATTAATAAAATTAATAACAAACAAATAATAAATTAAATACTATTATTTAATAATATCAAAAAAAAAAAAAAAAAAATATACTGATTTTCCGTGGTATCGAAATCAGTATTGAGTATCGATTTTTTTCAAGTATCGAATCGAGTTTGAAATTTTAGTATCGTGACAACACTAATGTGAGGCACTATTTCATTCAGTGAACCTGAGATGTGCTCACGTCTGTGACAAGGGAGCAGTGCAAAAGTTACTGTAGCAACAGCTTCAGTTTGGAGTAATAATAGAAATCTATTTGTGAAAGTCTATTCACATGCAGGCTTTAACAACTTTGTCTAAAAATGGGTCTTATCTTTTACATAAAGCCTGTTGACTTAGTAAAAAAGATAATCAGATGTGAGTGAACATGGGACAGTCTAAGTGAATGCTATGGCAAGCCAAAAAGGCCAAAATTCGTCTTGTTTTGAACACGCTGACACGTAAAAATATTATTTTTGGAATTATGTTTGTGCATGTGACGAAATAAACACTACTACTACTACTACTAAAACATGGCCGTCATACCTTTTGGACGTGAGTAAATAGCGCGTGGCACAACTTTGATGTGCGTAAAAGCTGCGCGTCTTGTATTACAGAAACATACGGTAAAATCACAGCCTGTATGTTCTTCTCCTTCGACCTTGTGTCAAATATTAATCTAAAATATGATACTAGCCTATACTTTTCAATTGTAACTTTACCAAATGGTTGTTTATGCTTTACGTCCTGGACCACAACTGTGAAGCGAATGTAACCCAGGTTATAATTATCTCCTATTAAAATCATCTTAAAAATCTGCTCATATATAAAAGCCATATTTATATATTTATTTGTTTACACCCTCCAACTCCCTCTTTGCACCTGCGTCTGCCTCACGTTCCTTACGTAGCCACGCACTCTTAGTCACGTGACCGCGCTTGACCAATAGCTGCGCACAGAGCAACTTTTCAATCTGCACCGGCAGCTCCCGTGTCAGAGAGGTCGGGGAAGCTACCGAGGCAGCTGTGAAAAGGTTTGTCCCAAACAATCGCAAATATTCGCTCATTTATGCAGTGCTATGCTTCTGTAAGTTAAGTAGCTTATTTGTAACCTTTTAGAGCCTACCTCCGGTCCGTGGGGAGTCCGTAGCCGCCATCATGTGCGTGTAAAAAGTGGAATTGGTGAGTGTTGAATCAAAGCAATGTGATGCTAACATGCTAAGCTAGCTAGCGCTAGCGTTAGCACAATCGGGCTACCGTGTTTTGTTTTTGTACCTTTTGAACAACTTATTAAGTGCTTTTGACCGAGTTAAGCATTTCTGATTAGCCTGTTTGCTTGAATATCTTTGCCATTTGAGTGTGTTTATTGAGAGTTGTTAATATTGTAAGCCTGCAATGTGTGAACACCTGTAAGGTTACCTGTGCAGCTACAGCTGGGCCACAAGCCTTGGCCACTACACTATGGCACTTTATCTATTTATTGAAAATTAATTATTTGCACAATATGCAATTAATTTATTGAATGATATTGAATGTTGAATGATTATTATCTGTGTACACAAGGAAATTATTTATTGAGAAACTGTGTTGACTAGCTAAAGTTAAACTATGATGTTCTAGTTACTTACTGGTCATGTCATGTTTATCTAACAGGCCAGGTGATCATGATCTCTATGATCCGTGAATCAACGATGGCGAGCTGAGACCAGAGGCAACAATCTAACAACACCCTACGGGTCTGGTAGGAGGCTGACACAGCCTGCCCCCCATCTCTTTCTCTTTTGCTGACTTTTTTTTTCCTGAACATATACACAAACCATGGACAATTCCCAATGAACACAAACCATGAACAATTCCCAATGAACTTTTACTCTCAACACAATACAGTCAGCAACTGTGGACGCTGCTCGTTTTTTGGATTATTTTGTTTTCTTTTTCATTATTTGGTCCTTTATTTTGATTGAAACAATAACATTTCAATATCAAAGGCACTTTTACCATCTCAAACCGGTTTTATTTTTCTGCAGATTGTAAATATGGGTTTATTTTGTGTTTTTCTATTTGGTTGTTTTTGTAAATATTTTGTTAACTCACTTATATCCACAATATATGGTACCATCACCAAAGATATTTTGCGTGTCCGGCTCATCCTTAATTGCTACCACCAGCTCCAGTAGACGAACCAATATCTTATGATTTAGCCCAGTAATCACAGCCACTTATTTAGTTAACCCAGTTATATATTAATAACACATTAATAACATTAACTACGCTTTAATAGGTGTTACATCTTGGCGAGCTAGCCAGGAGCTGGTTGTGTAGTAATTAAGTTGTAATAAACCCATAAAAGTCAATTCAACCTCACCAATCCACTTCACAATGGAAATTTTTGAAAACTTAACATTAAAATAGGTAACGCTGTTTTAGTCGATGGAGCAGTTGAACATTGTTCTTCCGAAGTTATTGATTTCCTTGAGGAATATGGTGAAATAAATCGCAACAATATCATTGAATGTAGTGAGTCTGAATTTCATCATATGCTAATTGTTGAGTTTGTGTCAGGGTCATCAATTACCAAATTAGCATCACTTCTGCCTTACACATTTACTTCTGACGAAGGCAATAAGTTCTATATTCAGATTTATCTCAAATATATTCAACAAAGTTGGGTAGTTCTAAAACCGACACTTATCTGTCTGACTTGAAACAAATAGCGAAGATGTCTGGAAAAGATTATGCAGTTGTTCTCGGAGAAATGATGTCTCAAATACAGCATTCTATTACACAGCTTCATCCTGCCACAGAACATGTCGCTAAAACTGAACAAACTGATCCAAGACCAACACAAGTGCAACAAGCTCCGCCTCCGACACTCCAAACTGAATCTGTCACAGTGAATCCTCCTCCACAATCTGCTTCTGTTTCTGACAGCGCTCATAGTGCGGAGAGGCGATCTTTCTCACCCAGTGATCTCAATCCTCCTGAAGTACAGCGCTACGTTGTTGAGCACGTGGTCCGGGCAGTGACACTTCACTCCATGCATCTCACCGTCTGCGACCGTTCTCTGGTAAAGTGCCGAGGCCTAACCATGAAATGGACTATGATACCTGGCGGTCTGGCGTCGAGTTAGTGCTGCGTGATCCATCCATCTCTGATCTCCAACGCACCAGACTAATTCGAGACAGCCTGCTGCCCCCTGCCTGTGACATGGTGAAACATCTGCGCCACGACACACTGCCAGAGGTCTACCTACAGCAGCTAGAATCTGCGTACGGCACTGTTCAAGACGGGGAAGAACTTTATGCTAAGTTCATGGACACTTATCAAAATCATGGTGAGAGGCCGTCTGAATATCTGCAGCGACTCCAAGTGGCACTGCAACATGCTGTGAGGAGAGGAGGAGTTTCTGAAAGAGACATGGACAAACGGTTATTGGCTCAATTTTGTAGAGGATGTTGGGATAATGGACTAATTTCAGAACTGCAACTTAAACAAAGAAAATTAAATCCACCTTCATTTCCTGACTTTTTACTTCTCTTGCGGACAGAGGAGGACAGAGAAGCAACAAAAAATCTCAGGATGAAACAGCATCTGGGAGCACGACAAAAAGTTTCTACTCACGCTCAACTTGTCCAAAGTGAGGATGAGACAAATCTGTGTACTACATTGACTAATCTGACAAAGACACTGTCACAACAAATGACTGCAATCCAACAGCAGTTGGCAGCTCTCACTGCAAACCAGACTAGACACTCACCGTTGACTCCAGATCGGCTCAGAGATTTGAGAAGAGGAAGTCTGATAAATCTTCACGATCAGCTTCTTCACATCCTAAGCCCGGTTTTTGCTTCCGCTGTGGGAAGATGGACACATTAGACCTCAATGTGATTCAGATCCAAACCCAGCGTTGGTTAATGCAAAACGCAAGCAATTCCAAGACAAGCAGCAAAAGTGGCAAAAGCAAAATTCCACTTCACATCGACATTTAAACTAGCTTCAGTTTCTGGTGTGGGACGCCCGGAAACTGAGCAGGACACATCCTGTCCGCCAAGAACAAACATTCTGTAGAATGTAAGGAATTGCAATCGAGCTCAAAGCACAGGACCCAAGTACAAAAGGACTTGTGGGGTCCAGATGTACAGCTGAGATCACAGTCAATGGTCATCATAGCTCATGTCTTCTGGATACGGGTTCCCAAGTAACCACCATACCAGTGTCATTTTACAATGAACATCTGTCTGATCAACCTGTCCAATCATTACAAGATCTACTCCAAGTTGAAGGTGCCGCTGGGCAAAATGTTCCATATCTTGGTTACATTCAAACAAACATAACATTTCCACAAGACTTTGTTGGCAGCATATTACTGTTCCAACATTGGCACTTATTGTTCCTGATGTAAGACCAGACTTTCCAACGTCTGTTCTCATCGGTATGAACACTCTTGAAACACTTTACGACAACTTCCGGCAAAGTGATAACTCTTCTTTCTTACCACACTTCTCTGGTTATCGTGCTGTGTTGCATACTCTTCAAGTAACTTACCAACAAAGCTGCAGCGATCACTTGGGAGTTGTAACTCTTCACAGCAAATCCCTGTTCTTGTCCTGCTGGCCACACAATGGTTCTTGAAGGCTCTGCCAAAGTTGCTGGTCCAGCAAGGCAGCATGCTATTATCCAGCATCCGGTTTCAGGCCTGCCGGGTGGTCTGTGTGTAAGCAGCTGTCTGGTTTCTCTTCCAACCCGCTCACCTCATAAAGTTCCTGTTATTGTGAGAATGAGTCGGAACAAGACACTTTTATACCACCTCTGTCCATCATTGCAGAGCTGGATCTTATGAATGCATTATTTCAGAGCATTGTGTGACAACTTCATTAGCACCAGAGAACGACAAGCTGAGTTTCAACTTCGGCGAATCACCGTTGCCACCAGAGTGGAAAGAAAGAGTTACAGCAAAATTAAATGCTTTATCTGATGTCTTCTCACATCATGACTTAGACTTTGGTTGCACCAGTCAAGTAAGCACCATATCAATCTTCACGACAACACTCCTTTCAAGCACCGAGCGAGACCATTCACCCTCATGACATAGAGGCTGTACGTAAACATCTTAAAGAGCTTCTTGACGCCGGTGTAATAAGAGAATCAGAATCACCTTTCTCATCACCTATAGTTGTCGTTAAAAAGAAAAATGGAGACATTCGACTTTGCATTGATTACCGCAAGTTGAATTTACAACCATCAAAGATGCCTATGCCTTACCCAACTTGGAGGAATCCTTTCAGCGCTCACCGGATCCAAATGGTTTTCAGTCCTAGATCTCAGTCGGGCTATTACCAAATTGAAATGCATGAACAGACAAACCAAAACAGCTTTTGTACACCTCTCGGTTTCTGGAATTCAACCGAATGCCCCAGGGAGTAACCAATGCACCCTCGACGTTTCAGCGGTTAATGGAAAAGTGTATGGGTGATCTTCATTTGAAAGAAGTCCTTGTGTTTTTGACGACTTGATCATTTTCTCCAATACACTTGAGGAACACGAGAGTCGTCTGCTTAGAGTGCTGAGTCGTCTACGAGACTACGGTTTGAAACTTTCGCCTGAAAAGTGCAAATTCTTTCAGACGTCAGTCAAATACTTGGACAATTGTGTCGTCAAAAGGTGTTGAAACCGACCAGAAAAAGTGTCAGCACTCAAATCCTGGCCAATTCCAACTAACTTTAAGACACTACGCTCTTTTCTGGGATTTGCCGGTTATTACCGTCGTTTTTATCAAGGGATATTCGACCATAGCTAAACCTCTCAATGACATGACCCGTGGATATTCGACGCCACGCAAAAACTCAAAAGTTCAAGCTTCCAAACAAAGTTTGATCCAAAGAGCCATTTGGTTCAAGATGGAGTACTGACTGTCAAAATGCTTTCACAACTTTGGTTGAAAAACTTACCAGTGCACCTATACTGGGGTTTGCAGATCCAAAACGTCCGTATATTTTCATACTGATGCCAGCACCACAGGGCTCGGTGCTGCTCTTATCAACAGCAAGACGGGGAACTCCGGGTTATTGCTTACGCAAGCCGTGGACTGTCTGCTAGTGAAAGCGTTATCCAGCACACAAGCTTGAATTTTTAGCACTAAAATGGAGTGTTACAGAGAAATTTCAAGATTATTTGTATGGTGCTGAGTTTACGGTGGTGACGGACAATAATCCACTTACTTACATTTTGACGTCGGCCAAACTAGATGCAACCAGTCATCGCTGGTTGGCCGCTCTTTCTACATTTTCATTCAAGTTACAATACAGAGCTGGAAGACATAACATGGACGCTGATGCACTTTCTCGTCGTCCACATGTTCATTCTTCACATATCACTTCAGATCAAGAAGTTCTTGACCAGTTCGCAGAGCAACACACTCCAGGTCCTGGTGACCCCACTCTGTCTTCAGATGTGGTCAATGCCATCTGCCAGAGTTGCCTGATTCGCACTGAAGCAGCAAGCACACTGATCGAATCCTTGTCCATCTCGGCTGACGCTGTTCCTGAGAGCTTTGCTGACCATCATGGGCTGCCTGTTGTCCCAGCTTTATCTCCTTCTGAGCTTCGGGAAAAGCAGAAAGCAGACCCCAGCCTCCGGGAAGTCATCCACCAGCTGAGGACGGGTGAGAAGATCCCTCCCACTGCCAGGGAGGAGCTACTGCAATCCCTTGCTGCTCAGGGAGCTAAGCAAACTGGAACTGGTTGAGGGTATTCTTTACAGAAAGCGACAGGACAACGAGCAAACTTCATACCAGCTCGTCCTGCCTGAAGATCTTCGTTCTACTGTGTTGCAGAGTTTACATGATGACATGGGTCACATGGGAATAGAGCGCACTTTAGACCTCGCTCGCTCGCACGCTTTTATTGGCCCA